>CM060445.1:116444273-117644273 GCA_030545235.1 Helianthus tuberosus | reverse complement strand
ATTAACCCTACATGATGCTCATACCTTTAAACGAATAAATCATGGATCATACGAAGCTAAATATGAAAGAAAGTGAGAGATTACAAACTACAGGGGTTAAATGTGTCAACATGTTTAAGTTATACCTCTAAGTGACCTTTTGACAAACCCGAAGCTTTGTAACGGTTAATTATGCTCACTAGAATGCACGATATAAATTTCGTAAAGTTTCGTTATCGTATGAGAAAGTTATGATCAAATTCGTGTGCAAGGGGTTAAAGCGTCAACGTTGAAAGTTAGGACTTTTCGGGTAACAATAAAGTTAACCGGGGACTTAACAAAGTGGGTATATGTTTTAAAGCCCTTATACGTCAATTAGGAGGGTTCATAATGCAAGAAATGAAGTTGTAGCAAAGTTCTGAAGAGCCAAGGATCAAAACATCAAAATCAAAAAAATTCAGATTTGTTCAGCAAGGGCGTCGCGCCACGCGAAGCCACAGGGGGGGTCTTCGCGTCACGCGAGGGTCTATCTGATCCGAGAAAATTGGGTTCTTGCCTGCCTTTTGCATTCTGCTCGACTTTAACCGATTTTTCACATCTTTCTTGACCCCTAAACAACCCCTAAACATCTAGGGACACTTGTGGATGAGTTATGGTCAGTAGAGACTTATTTGTCAACAATCTATGGTGAAAAATTCACTATAAAAGGGCCATGAGTTGCAACCAATGCTTCACACCTTCCATCTGCACATTTGAGCATTTCTGGAGCTAAGGACTTCTCTCTAAGCTTCACATTTCGTGCATAGGACTTCAGTAAGTTTGCTAATCCTTCCTTAGTTAAGTTTTTGCTTAGTTTTAGCTTAAAAGTTAAACCGTCGTAATTAACGGTTGACTTTAAGATTAATCACTAATGGTCCAGTGATTAGTCGAATCAAAAGTAGTTATAAGTTGGTAATTATGTGGGTAATAAACCCTTAAAAGGGTTCCCCCTGATTCCCACTCTAACTAGGTCAAATGTCGGGTCAAACTTGTCATTAAAAAGTCAACATGATACTTAAATTCTAATTTATGCATGATTAGCAATGTAGAACACATACAACCTGTTTGATCATTAATATAACTTGGTAATTAGTGTAAGAACATGTCTAAACATGTTCAACCCGACAATTTTATGTCTAGACCCGGTTCGGAACCGAAAGTCGCAAAGCTTTGACTTCAGTTCTGACCCGTTTAGGCATGTTTTAAAAATGCCTAAGAGCTTCATTTGGACCAGGTTACATGCTAGTATAACCCTCTGTGATTATACACCATGATTCATTAGTTAACCAATTAATACGCATGATTTTGTTAATTGCTCATATGTTGACCATTATGCCATTTTCACCTTAAAACATGATTTTTGAAAATGTAAAAGTTTAGAAACCTTAGTTACTAATATATAAACTTGTATGCAAAGTTTGACATCAGTTTGAGGTGTAGATTGAGAGTTATGCTCATTAGCGTAATTAAGAAGCTTTATGTTAATTAAACGGCGTAATTAGCGTATAGCCTAGTTAAGCCTACTTTTTGATATCAAACTCTTTACCCACTGATGTAATATATTATTCTGGGATTTTTGAAGATTTTTAATTAATTTTAGGCTGAGCATAACTAAGAGTCGTAGGCTTAATCCGGTAATTGTCGGTTTTGCCCTTACGGGCTATAAAATGAGTTTTACACATCTAATTGACTCCAAACCTTTTGCTACTGATCACATATGATAAATAAATTATTTTAAGCCTTCTGGAATAATAAAAATATCAGCTTTATGTATGGAACCCGGAAATGGCTTCTAATCGCCTTTTTAAGCGTTTTTAACGCATAGTATGTACTAGAATTATCTTAAACATACAAGGGTTGATACCTACTGATATTTGAGGCAAATTATAATATTTTAATAGTAAGCAAAAGTTGTTTAACTCAGACTTCAGTTTTGAGCTTTACGGCTTATGTGAAATTACCAAAATGCCCCTACGGTGCATAGTTTGGTTAGAATTGATAAATTTCACATATATACTTTACCCTACTGTTATAACTTAGTAAAATAAGTATTTTTGCTGATTACATCAGACCTTTAACTCAGGTAAATACTTAAACTCTTTTATAACCTTTTAAATGACCAAACTACCCCTACGGGGCATAGTTTGTGTTTAATTTCGTTTCGGGCATAATAAAAGACATCTTACTGATGTCACAACATATTTGAAGCATATTAACTTAGGAAACCTGTAAATGGCTCATATGAATACCCGTTACGCTTATTACGCGTTCGGTTCGGTTTATGTAACTAGTTTACATAAATTAGCCTAAACGGGTCAAACCTTATCGGTTTCATCTCAAAATCCAGAATGTGTATGAAATACCCATATTAAGCAAGTCTCCGAACTTGTCGGGTATAAATCACATTCTATCCGGTCTTCGCTAAATCGTGCGTACGAACCGAATCTTTGAAACTAACCGGTCTAAGCTTAAGCTTAATTAAAGACCCGTTAGGATTCTAATAGGTTATTATAAACCTTCGTTCCAGATTAGGAGTACCAGTAAAAGCTACTTGCATTTGCTTATTGTGATTATTACTTTGCTCAGGTAAATACTTTTAACTTATTTTCCCTATACGGACTTGGGTTACGGTATTTAAAATACCGCTTGGTCGGGCATCAAATCTTCCATCGTTTGGTGGTTTATTGAATAATTTTATCGGCCCGTTTAAATTGTTTTGTTTACTTAAAGCCTTTGGGGGGTTAATGACCATGTCCCGGATATCCCTGGCATCATTTTACGAAATGGCCACGACTTAAGTGCGGGGTGTAGGCGTACACCCGTCAGTGCACAAAAGAATAATGTGGTGTGTCTATTGATCTTTAACCCGGATACGATCCGGGCTACTAAACGCATAAGGAACATGTAATTCATTCACAAGATTATATAATTAAATAATTCTCCCAAGTTATAAAATGTTTATGCCACGTGCATCCAAATCAATTTTCAATCATTTTCCAAAATGAGTCAGTTGATTGTATTTACCAGTGTAAACTGACGTATTTTCCCAAAAAGATTAAATGCAGGTACTAAGCATAATTGGTTGGGATTTCTCCTTAGCATCAATAGAAGTCACGCAAGCTTAAGATGCCTAAAGTCTGTTGAACTACTGTTTCTTATTTTCGATCCATCTGTGGATAAACTTTCAACTGTTTGTGATACACGATATTACAATATTTTATTCGGTTGAAATGTATCTTTAAATTGCTTCCGCTGTGCATATTAAATATTGTGTTCTTTGACTATTATGTTGCCAACCACGTCACGATACTCCCCACCGGACCCACCGGTGACACGTGGAAATCGGGGTGTGACAATCAGAGTCGTACTTATGGTCTTTTCAGCAATCGAAAGGTAGATAGAGATCGTTCCTCCTGTTTCCGGAGCCAAAATGGCTGGGAGTGAAGCCAAGTGTTACTTCATTTGGTTGAAGGCTTCCTTTTGAGGTAAAACGCTTCAAAGCTGTAAGCTTTCTATCGAAAGTTTTTCTTGTTAGCACATCCCTTGAGGGTTGGCTTTTATGCTTTGTTTCCCCGCGATGTGCCCTACAAACTTGCTTTCTTCAAAACCAAACGAGCATTTGACTGGATTAAGCTTCATGTTGATCTTTCTCGAGTTTTGGAAAGTTTCTTGTATGTCATCGAGCATTTGGTATTCCATTTTTCTCTTGATCACCAAATCTTCAACATAAGCTTCTATGTTCTTGCCAATTTGTTCGGTAAACGCTTTATCAACTAGGCGTTGATAAGTGGCACCTGCGTTTCGTAAACCAAAAGGCATTTTTTGATAGCAAAATATACCTTTATCAGTGTGTAATGTGGTTTTTTCTTCGTCTTCTTCTTTCATTAGGATCTGATGGTAACTCTTTTAGGCGTCAAGAAAACACTTGAACGGGAAGCCTGTGAGCGAGTTAACCTTGAGGTCTATCTGGGGCAACGGGTAGCAATCCTTTGGGCATGCTTTGTTCAAGTCTTTAAAATCGATACACATTCTCCAAGACTTGTCGGGTTTTCTAACCATTACTGAATTGGCCACCCATGATTGATACTTGACCTCCTGAAGGATTCCGACTAGAACAAGCTTTTCCATCTCTTGGCACTCTGCAAGGCTTCTTTCAGGGGCTTGGATTCGTTTCTTTTGTATAATGGGCTTAACATCAGGTGGGATCCATAACTCATGTTCAACAATGCTACGAGGGATGTCGGTCATATCTTCCGGGCACCAAACAAAGACATAGTGCAAGAGCAGCTTTTCAAGGTATGAGAGGTTTCATTGGAAAGGTTATTGTTTACTCTTATCCCCTATTGAGGATATTTTGGGTTTATGTCTAACCGTTGTTCATCGTCTTTGTCCTTTCTTGAGCTTTCCCCTTCAACCACAAAAGCTTCTTGGGTAGGTTGAAGGGTTGTTATCCCTTTTTCAGTGGGAAACTTCACAGTGCCTTGACCAACTGAAACTGCCATTCCGAACACACTTTGCCCTGGCCTTCCTATGATGATATCATAGTTGGAAGGGATATTGATCACCGCAAAAGTGAGTTGTTCGGTTCGTCCCTTTGTTTTCTCGCTGAACAAACATTAAGGGTTATTTGGCCTAAAGGATTGATAGGTATGTCTGCGATACCTTCGATGGAGGATTCAGACTGTTGAAGCTTTGAATGTTCATCATCGCTGAGAGGGTTAAAGCATTTCTCAAACATGATTTTGGTGGTTGCACCGGTGTCAATGTAAGCCTTTTGTGTCTTGATGGTTCCTATGTTGATTCCATCACCAGAGGGTTTGAAAGCAACTCTCCTTCCGGTGGTGGGAAGCAAACTTTTGACGTTCCCATGCCTTGAAATGACGGCATTTGTGGGAAGCTTTGTTTTCAAGGTCGACCATGTTCACTTCCTACTTTTTTTTCTTCAACCATCTTGTCCTTGACCCCTTTAACCAAGTGAGCCAGTTTGGACTTAACGGCTTCTTCGATCCTCTTTTTGAGTTGGAAGCAATCATTGGTATGGTGACCTTTCTATTTGTGAAACTCACAATACTGGCTTGATTTTTCCAATCTTTTGTTTTTTGGCAAAAGTTGAGGAAGGCGGAAGCTGTGTTTTACCTCTTCGGTTGCCAAGATCTCTGGTGGAGTCTTGGTTAAGGCTGTAAAGTTTATGGTTTTTTCTCGGCATGAAGGGTTCCGGCCTTCAGGCCTTCTGGAATCAGAACCTTTGAACTGTTTGTCATAAGAGCCATACTGGAAGCTCCAGTTGAGAGTTCTCTCTCCTTTTTTTGTTCTTTGATGTCTACAGCTTATTCTCCTCGAATGTGGCCTTCTGCCATTTTGAGTGCTTCTTCAAGGGTTTTGAGCGAACATTTATTGAAGTCTCTTGTGAGATATTTGGAATTTAGCATTCATGAACCCTGCAACCCTAATCTTTTCATCGGTGTAAGTTAAACCTTCCCTCTTGTACCTTTCGATGAAGTCTCTGAGAATTTTGTCATCACGTTGTTTGATCTGGAAGATTATCGTGGCGTCCTTGACATACTTCCATTGTTATGGGAAACCTTTGCTAAGATCGTCAAAGGTCTGAATGCTTCGTTCAGGAAGGTCATTAAACCATATGCGTGAAGACCTTTCAAGGGTTTGCATGAACATAAGACAACATTCGGGGCTGGGCCATCTTTCAATTCTTGCAGCCTCGACGAAGATTTGGAAGTGGTCTTCAGTACCGTGATAGCATCTTTATCTGGGTTTGAAACTCGTAATCAACAATTTGTTGGGAGAAGCAAGACATGTTGTTGGGCTTGTAAGGTTTTGAGAGGTCTTTACTACCCTTGAAGCTGGGTTACCGCTTGAGGTACACTGGTGAGTGGTTGGCACTTGGTTGATGAAGTAATGCAAAGGACATTGTGACATCAACTGTGTCATCAGCTAGGGCATAAGGTTAAAGCCTTAAAGGCTTTCTGATGGTACTAATAAAAGACACCATCATCTGTGTCATCAGCTGGGGCATAAGGTTAAAGCCTTGAAGGCTTTCTGATGGTACTGTATAAGGCATTCCCATGTATGTGCTTATGACCGCACCTTGAGCCAAAGGCAGGGTGACCATGGCTTGTTCCCACGATGTAGCAACGGGAGGGGGAACACTTGAAGCTGGTGACGGACATAATTGATCAAGAGTGGTTTCATGCCCAATAGGTGCACCGGTTGTAACAGGTTAGGAGGTAAATAAGGGAAAAGCGGTTGGACTTGGACTCCCAAAAGCTCAAGGGCTTGAGTGGTTGGTCTGTCACACTAGAACCGACTTCAAGGTAAGATGTGGCTGATTGTGAGCTGCTAAAAGGAAGAGATGGAGGGCCAGGTGATAATTAGGGTTCAGACTCCTCATAATTTAGTCTTATTCTCACCTCTTTTTCCCTTTCTAGGCTCACATGCTAGTTAAGAAAAGATCTCAGTTGTAAGAAATTTATAGCTACTCCCTCGGGTGTTAGATCTATGTGTTCTTGTGTACGCATTGTACCGATTGAGGAGATGCAACCCCTAATCGAGATGGGGTTGGTTTTTGAAAAGAAGTGAACTACAGAAACATAGTCCCCGTTGGAGTACTTCCGGTAGTAGAGAAAGGTGACCATAATTTGGTGTTAAATCGGTGTTGTTAGGCTCCTGATTTACCTCGCCGGGAGATTCGCTTTCAGACATGATGTAAAGAGAAAATGGAGCTACACAACTGGTCTTTAAGATAAAGTAAGCGGCGTAGCCCCACGGTGGGCACCAACTTGTTGTTACAACAAATACAAGACCAAGGCCTGTATCGATATCTCTGGGGTAAAAGGGTTCAAGGTTTCGATTAGCCTAACGCAGGTCGTAGGTCCCCCCACGTTTGTAGCACGTGGAAGTGGATCACTTTGTTATTATTTACTTTGAATTCTGGATTGAAGGATGTTCAACCCATAATGTCTATGTTAAGTGAGAAAATATTGTAGTGAGCCAAGAATAGAACAAGCATGGAGCAAATTCTAGAGAGGAGAAGTAAGATCAGAGATCAAGGGTGATCTGAGTTGATCTGGAATGCCCCTCCTGAGTGGCAAGAGGCTGTGATTTATAGGGAAAGGATCTTCTATAAGAGGAAGCCTTTGACCAGTGATCCTTGGCTACAGTGAGGGACTTGGCCATTTTGAAAGGTTAAAGGGTTTGGACCTGTGGGTAAAAGAGTGTGCTCTCCCACATGCTCTGGTTGCGGCTGGACAGGAGGATTCACACGCAAAGGGTGATGTGACAAGGCTCTGACTTGTCCTTTTTACTGTTCATGACAGCGGACCATTTTCGAACATTTTAACCTTTTACTCTTTTAAGCTGTTGTGTACTCTAATCAGTTTATTAAAGTTTGAGCTACCCACGTCATCAGAGATCAAACTAAGTATTTCTTCAACTTGTAGAACCGTGGCTCATAAATGGTCTAGTGTTCATTTCACGGAATGGAATTGGAATTAAACAATAACATAAGAAGGAGAATCTACATTCTAATTCTATCGAGATCCCATTCCATTTTCTGAAACAAACACACCTAAATTCTAAATGAAATTTCAATTCTCGCGCGAATTCCATTACAATCCATGAAACGAATGTTAGAAAATACATTATAATTATAATGTGATTACGGCCAAGATTAGCTCTCATCATATCCCACGATTATAGGGTCAAATATATGTTTTCCTTTCCTCCAAGAATTACAGCCACTAACAACTATATTTCTCTTTTAAATCATTGTTCAATAGTATAAGTAGAGGTGGTTATTCTCTGTGTAATTTAATTGAAGCACTCAATACAATAAAGCCTTCTTTGTTTCTTTTACTTGTCAACATGGTATCAGAGCAGAGTTTATGATCCTTGAAAACTCTGTTCGTCAATCAGCAAAACCTAAAACAAACTTCGTTCAAAACCAAATCTCAAACCAAAACCAAAACCCCCCAATGAAACCTTCAATCTTCGTCAACCCCCCCCCAACGAAGATTCAATCTTCAAAACCTTCAATGAACCATTCATTCTTTGTCCTTCTCAACCCCTCGACGAACCATTATTCCCACCAACGAACCTTCATTCTTCGTCCATCAACGAACCTTCAAAACCCCAACGAAGCTTGTTGATTCTTCGCCAAACCATTCTTCGTCAAACCATTCTTCAATTCCTTCCAATTTCTTGTCCGGAAAAAAACTCAACTGCCATGTCCGGAGACGGTAACTCAGGTCCCGATTTATCAATCCAACTAGCCAACTTATTCAAGAATGGCCTCAACATCCAACCCCAAAACTCAAAGTTATCCGACAACCTACAAATCAATCTCAAACTTAACAGTCAAAATTTTGCTTTATGGACTCGAATGATTCGAGTCGCCATAGGCGGAAAATCAAAGAATCTATTGAAACATTTAACCTCTGACCCCCCAGATCCAAGCGATGAAAGTTTCGAGCAGTGGGAACAAGAAGACTTGATCGTGTTGGGATTGAACCCTACAGAGGAACAGATGATGTAAAGCCAAAACTGGATCAGAGCAGTGGATCCAGAATAAGCAGAAGTTATGTATACAAGTCTCTCCCCTTGAAAGTGGTTTCAACATCTGATGACCTCCAATCCACCGATCCTTACAACTGTTGACCTACAACTGCTGATCAAGTCAAAGACTGATAAAGACTAAAGCTCTGCTGATCAATCTACTGCTATGGGTCAAGCACTGCTGAACATATCAAGTACTGCTGGAGCCACAACAGTGGAAGGCTAAAGCAGTAGTTTAGTTTATCTTATGTAATGAATTGTAATCAGTGGTTAGCATAGCAGTGTTTGTATAGATCAGTTGTTAGAGTTTGTTAGGAGGTTAGATGTCACTTTCATGGTGACGTCAGCTTAGATGCTTCAGTGGTTTGATGTGCACTATAAATAGAACAGTTTGCACTGTTCTATTTAAGGAGTTTTCTCCTTCCATTCTATCATCTTGTACGATCAACCATGGAACTCGAGTTGAGGGGGAGTTAAGCATGCATGTAATATTTTGATTATAATCTTTCGATTCTAATGAGATTCACATGTTTATGAAAACTATTGTTCCTTTGATTGTGTTTACAAAGTTTGTTTTATTTCCGCTGCATTAAATCTCTGTTTTACATTCATTCATTGTTTAATTATTACAAACAAACACAATCATGAGGACCTCATATCCTAACAATTGGCATCAGAGCAGGGACAGTCAAATTCTATCTAACAATCAATTTGACATAAAAGTTCAGCTCAAAATTCATTGATACTAAAGGTGATCGTATTTAGTTGAAAAACAGAGTAACGATTAATCATGTCCAAAGTTGATTATTCAAAAACTCTGTAAAACAACCAAGATGTAATCTATCACGTTGGAGTCACGTAACACTGGAAATATCATGAATAAAATCATTATAGATCCAGTGCTTATGTTGAAAAACTACGATGATTCCATCATGGCTGCTGCTAAGGTATCATCTCATGTCAACAAAGGTATATGTTCAGTTAAAAGCATTAGTGTCTCTGTTAACATCAAAAGATGTAAATAAAGCTTTAGTTACATGATCTTATATGTTGAAAAACAGGTTGAAAATCCTTCAAAAGGATCAAATCAATTTTGTTGAAGCATCATAAGAAAATTAGCAGTCTTATAATATACATCAAACATAACTAGGGATCAACTCCAAACCTCTGATGGAAAATACTAGAGCTGTTAAAAGGAGGTGGAATCTATTCAAAATCACTTATGATAAAAGAGTAGGATCCTACAAAGGTTATGTGTTGGTATTAAGAAGTCTAGGTCATGTGTAATGAGAAATTTGGCATAAGCATTTGTAACAATGTCCAAATCTCTCAAAATATTACCGAAAATGATTCTGGATCAAGTATTCCTTCCTTAAAAACCTTTCCAGTGAATGTTATAACATTTATTAATGAAAAGGGTAAATAGGGAAAGAAGAAAATTCACAAAAACTCAAAAGTGTATCTATCTCAAAACTTTTGAATTCAAAAGAAAAGAGTATAAATCCAAAACACTTAAGAGTCCACAGGAGATCTACATACTTGGTCAAACATTTGTCATCCATCAATCATGCACAATCACTATATCAGGGAGTTCAGGTAACATAAGTATCACCAGTTTGATTATTAAATAAAAAATTAGGCCAAATTTTCAGAAAATTTTCACATGGTAATAAGGTTCACAAAAGGCCTTGAAAATCATTGTGAGCAGGTCACTTCATAGTTGTAATCATCTGGGATATTCAATCATTGCCTATATCTAAAGTGTTATAAGCAAGGACTGGGCATGTGGAAAACCTTCATTAAATTTCATGAAAACCCTGCTATTTTGATAATAATGATAAACTTGCACCTAAAATTTGCTTGTCAAAGTAATTAGTTTTGCAGATAATTCAAATCTTCATCAACGGATGTTGGATATGATATTTTGTTCTCACAAGTCAAAACCATGTCTTTCATCTGAGCAGCAGCTGTTCAAAACAGTTGTAAAAGCTCATCCACTAATAAATAAACAGTACTTGACCAAAATAGCCCTCTAGTTGATAATTCCCAAACCACTGTTGATAAACTCCATCAAAAATGGATAAAAATCATCAATATGTCAAACCTATATTCATGATTCTTTCATCTTTATCTCAAACAGCTGTTGGATCATCAAAAGTCACCAACAGATGTTAGCTCAAGTGATTGACATCTGCAGCCTCACATTTTGAACATCAGACCCTCTTAAACCTCATCCATTTAACCAAATCTTGACAACATCAATTGAAAAGGGATCCTCACATAAAGTTTATCCCAAAACTTTTGTCCTCTTCTTGATTTTCTACAATTTCATCAACTAGTCATGTACTATTGGGGCACTAAAAGACAGAAAGTTGGGTGTTTGTCATGCAAGAGGAGCTTTAACAGTTCAGGGAAAACAAGTTTAAAACTTGTTCCACCACCAAAGGATGAGAATCTTATTGGTAAAAAGTGGACCCTCAAAAACACAGCATATGTTGAGAGCATGTTTGTCAAGAACCATCATGCTCAGAAAGTCATAACATCAAGAGTATGGAAGTTTACAACAACGGGATGTCAATTCCTAGACAATGTGTCTAGAATGTTCGACTAAGCACAAGCAGCCGTTACACAACCACTGTTAGAAGAATACTATGATGCTGCTGCAAGCTGAAAAGTCCAATTGTTTGTCATTTCAGTATATGTTATTGGATTTTGATATAATTGCTCAAAAGACTTCTTTTATGCAGGACAGTCGAGTAGCTGAAATATATCATCAAAACTTCAGTATCTCATTGATCCATCTTCATTTGACATCAGACATCACTTTGTGAGGGATTGCGATGAAAAATGTTTGATTTCTATGCATCATGTTCCAACTAAAGATCAGCTGGCAGATGTGCTAACAAAAGCATTAGACACATCCACCTTTGAAAGCTTGATCTCTAGGATTGGCATGCTAAACATGGAATAACAAGCAAAATCTTGTTTTTCTATGAATAAAAGCATTAAAATGTTTTCAGAAAATAAAAAATCCATCCTTAAAAATAGCTAAAAATGAAGATATTTCATTAATCCTTAAAAGTCTGCCGTAACCACTGTTTTGGCTCAATCATCTGTTTGTTAAGAACTATCCACTGCTGAAAGTCAACCTCTGTTCTCTCATTTCCTTTGATAAATACTGTTGTCAAACATCAGTGTTTCTATCCACTGATAAAGGCTATCCACTGATAGTTAAAGTCACCCACTGTTTTCATTTTCCCTTTAAAAACCACTGGTATTGCTCCATCAGTGGTTTCCTGAACAACTGTCATCCATTTCCATCAGAGGTTGTCACGTGGACAACGTTTTGACCATCAGATTTTTGTAACCGCTGCCACGTCAGCATTCACTTTTTCTTATAAAACCCTAATCAAAACCCCCAAACAGGGTTTTACTGTCGAATCGAATTCAAAATTCCTTTCTAAAACGGCTGTCCTCAAAATTTTCACACAATCCTCTTCGCCTTCATTTCATCTTCTTCATCCCCGATTCAATCATGGTGAAAAAATCCAGTAAAATCACACAAAAGGATTCACCAAAAATTGAGATTCCATTTAAATTTTCACACAATTACTTGGGTATCTTTGAAAAACCCAGTGAAACCAGAATCTTTGATTCCATCATCGACACACTTTCATCCACAAAGTACAAAACTTTGTTAACTTGTGATGCAACCGTTTACTTGACTACACAAAGGGAGTTCTGGAAAAATGAAACCCTAGAAAAAGTGAACAAAAAGGTTGTAGCCATAAATTCTTCAATAAAGGGTGTAAAGTTCACCATCACACCTCAATCGATTTATGAAGTTTTTGAACTCAACGACCTGGAAGGTAAAAGTTCTTTCCCTAAAACAGAGTACCAAAGGGAATTCCTTGAAAGAGGGTATGAAGAAGAAATGCAAAAAGATACTTTACAAAAAGACAGTTTTCCATCTGCTGCAAGGTTTTTATTTCATACCCTCCTTATGTGTGTATCCAACAAAACCACTGCCTTCAATGAAATCCCCTTGAAGATTCAATATCTGGGTTATGCTATCCTGCAAGGAGAAAATTTTAATTATTCCGAGGAAATCTTTAATTACTTGGTCAAAAATGTTGATAAAAAGGCTTTCTTACTATTTCCAAGGTTTTTGAGTTATTATTTTGAGAAAAAGTTTTCAAAAGAAAATGCCCATGTGCTTACACAGGGTGCTCCTTTTCACATAAACAGTTTAACTGCAGAAACATTCATAAGAATGTTAAAACCTTCCAAAACACAAGCAGAGGTACCTGAGCAGACTTTAGCAGCTACCACTGCTCCTCAGGTATCTGCTGCTGAGCCCACTGCTCCAGGTGATCATAGTAGCACAACCACTGCTATGAAACCCACACCTATCATTACCAAAAAGCCCAAAAAGAAATCATCCAAAAAACCCCCCAAACCCACAAAAAGGGTAACTCTGGAAGATGAGATCCCAGAGCAAATACCTGTGACAACACCAAAGTCACCAATAACCGCTGCTGCTACTTCCTCACAGCAGATGGAAGAAAGATCTCCACCTTTGCCTAAAACTCCTCCTGCATCTTCACAAAAAGATCAGGTTGTAAGCACAGGGACACCAAATTATGATGCTCTAGAATCACTTGATTCTATTATCAACAGCCCACTTCCCAGGGCAAATTCGCTTTCTACACCCAACCTCACAGCTCAAATTCCACCTCAAATATTACCCTTGTTGGATGCAGTTAATATTGCCCAGACACAAACCAGTCCTTCTCACTCACCTGTCAATGAGAATATACTCCAACAAGTGACTGGGTCTGGTGTCTTTGTCACTGTTAACCCACCAACATCTGAGGAGGTTACACTGCTGGAATTACCTGTAATTCCTGTCAGTAGTTCAAGTGGAGCAGCAACTACAAGTGCTGGATCAACAGATCTACATTTGGCCAGTTGTTTCATCAATCAGACTCCCTTGAAGGCAATTCCTTCTATAGCACCTTTGATAACCACTAGTGAGTTTGTTTTGACCACTGGTACCATCAAAAGGTTATCAAGTGCTGAAGGAAGAAGACCCCAGTACCAAGAACAAGGGGCATTAATGGATGACTTTTGGAATTCGTTTCCTAAGTCAAACATTGATACAACCATTGCAGGTGGGAAATCAGATAATCCCATTAACTTGGGTGATGGTTTGAAATATCAGGAATTGACGGAGAGGGTAGACAGAATTGACTCATCTGTTACAGACATCAAGACAATGCTGCAACAGTTGTTAAATTCACAAAAGTCCACACCCACTGTTGCACCACCACATGTTCCATCTGCATCCACTGCTCCATCCCCTGATGTTCTTTGGGAGCTGTTTCAACCACTGCTCCACAAACAAAGAGAGTATACTGATTTACATCATGAGATCATATCTAGGAAATCAGAAATGCCATGGATGCAAGGCGTATGGATACTCAAGCAGACATTAAAGCTATCAAGGCTCACTTGCTAAAAACCACTAGCACTGCTCCTCCCTCTATTATATTTATGGATGAACCACCTCCAGCTGATTCCAAAAAGGGGGAGAAAATAAAGCAGTGGAAGAAAAAGGGTTATGATGATGGTCTTTACATTGCACCAGACAATTCTTGCATGCTTGCAGACATACCCTTGCCAGATGGTTCTAAGAAGATTGATGTCACCACTGATGCAATTGCTAAGGCAAAAGCTGATGTGAAAAAGGATAAGGAGGCTAAGGATAAAGCAAGATTTGCACAGGAAAAAAGAGCTTTCATGGAGATGAATGAACAGGGTACTTCTGAGCCTAAGGCTGATCAGGAAAGTCCAAAACCTGAAAATCCTGAGCCCAAAAAGAAGAAGCCCACTAGACAAGTGAGGCAACCCAAACACACACCATCCAGACCCACAAAGCACACTCCCAAATCTTCCAAAAGCTACAAAAATCCATCTCCCAAACAAGCAGTTGTTAAGACTTCTGCTGTATTAACAACTGCTGATACTTCAGTAGTTTCAACAACTGCTAGCCAAACACCTGCCATCACTTCAACACACAACATTTCAATACACACCACAACCACTGTCTTACCATCATCACCAAAAATACCAGCACCACCACAAACAACTACAAAACCACCTTCCAAAAGCCTCAAACATCAACCTTCCACCCAAACAGCTGTTGTAACACCTGCTGTATCAACAACTGTTGGTACTTCAGTGGTTTCAGCAGTTGTTAAACTAAAACCCACCACTTCAATCACAACAATTGTTCCCATTTCAACCACTGCCCCATCAAATATTCCATCACCACCTAAAACAATCTCACCACTATCACCTCCTGCCAAAAAGCAGAAGACTTCTACTGACACATCAGTAGTTGTAATGAGAACAGTGGTTGAAACACCTGTTGTTTCAACAGCTGTTAGTCCAAACATCACCACTACTCTTCAAGCCATATTCACTCCAATTAGAAGGCCACCAACAAATACTTCTTCACCAAATAAAACCTACATCAGAAAAAGAAAAATTCAGGACAATGATGAAGAAATACCAGCACCTGTTCCCCTTTCATCTGTATCCTATAATGAGATTCCACCACAACCATTCATTCCATCAATTCTAGCCAAACCAATAAAAGATCCAAAAATTCTTGAAGGCTTTGATCCTGCTGATATTACTCCAATAGCTGCAAAGTATCCACTGGAATTGGAAACTGTAAAGAATGAAATGAGACAATTCTACACAGAGGATGATTCTTCAAAAAGAAGATTTCCTTCTCTCATGGGCTTCAGAGATCCAACAAACATAGATGAGTATCTAAAACTCAAAGCCAGGCAAGCTGATATGAGAGCTAGATTTTAATGTGAAGATCATGGTGACAAAGCTATTTATGAAAGAATGCAATTCTTGCTCGCTAAGGTTAGAAAAATGGAAGACTATGCAAGAGATCTGAGCAAAGAAATGTATAATCTGCCACCTGAAGCTGACCTACAAAAGGAAATGAGAAAGGATTATCTTGCATTCATTATGAAAGAAAAATTTTATTCAGCTTAAGAAAAACAGTTCTGTGAATGGCCACTCATTGCTTTAAAGCATGAGGTAAACAGAATTGAGAGGATAAAAAATGATCCAGGTATGAAAAGGTCAGCACCAAACTGGAGTAAATACAAAAAGGCCATTGATGATCTTACCTTGGAGTATAAACAAAAGAAGTAAGAATTGGTTGATGCAAAGGTTGGAACTGCCAAAGCCATATCAAAATGGACAAGGCAATATACAGATGAGGCTTATGAAAGGCTAAGAAAAAGGAGAATGACAGATCCTAACTTACCAAAGAAGCCTGAAAAAAAAGTACTGATAAGCCAAAGAAGCAGGTCCATACTTCTGAACCATTGTTCACATCAGCAGATACCTCTGTCACTGTGTTAAACCAAAGGAAGAGGCAACAGCTGACTGATGCAGAAGAGAAAGAAAAAGAAATTAAGTATTTTAAAGAAGCCATCAAAAAATGGCATTAGAAAAAGATAGCTCAGCAAAACTTCAAAACATTGCCAACAAATTATTGAACAGGCCATCATCTCCAAACTCATCAGCAAATAAATCTCTCCCAAGAAACCCATTGGGTTCAAAAATACAAAAATGGATGTCTGATCAAAAGACCCATGTATTGACATTGCTCAGATCCAATGGAGAAGTAAAGCACATATCAAGGGAACAAGCACTGGGCCTGGGTGTGGAAGATCTACAAGATCTCCTTGAGCTTGTACTATGCAGGGATGAGGATGATACAAGTTCCATGGATTTTGAATTGCAATTTAAAGGACAAGTTAGGGAACTTTTGATGAGACAATAAA
The DNA here is from genome assembly GCA_030545235.1 of Helianthus tuberosus. NCBI lineage: Eukaryota > Viridiplantae > Streptophyta > Magnoliopsida > Asterales > Asteraceae > Helianthus > Helianthus tuberosus. The sequence continues at coordinate 117,627,807 of CM060445.1, read as the reverse complement.
GATCCAGAATAATGAAGGGTTTTGGCATCATCTGTTCCAGGAGGAGATTGTTGGGATTGAACCCTACAGAGGAACATATGATGTAAAGCCAAAACCGGATCAGAGCAGTGGATCCAGAATAAGCAGATGTTATATATACAAGTCTCTCCTCTTGAAAGTGGTTTCAACATCTGATGACCTCCAATCCACTGATCCTTACAACTGCTGACCTACAACTGCTGATCAAGTCAAAGACGGATAAAGACTAAAGCTCTGCTGATCAATCTACTGCTATGGGTCAAGCACTGCTGAACATATCAAGTACTGCTGGAGCCACAACAGTGGAAGGCTAAAGCAGTAGTTTAGTTTCTCTTATGTAATGAATTGTAATCAATGGTTAGCATAGCAGTGTTTGTATAGATCAGTTGTTAGAGTTTGTTAGGAGGTTAGATGTCACTTTCATGGTGACGTCAGCTTAGATGCTCCAGTGGTTTGATGTGCACTATAAATAGAACAGTTTGCACTGTTCTGTTTAAGGAGTTTTCTCCTTCAATTCTATCATCTTGTACGATCAACCATGGAGCTCGAGATGAGGGGGAGTTTTAGTATGTAAGCATGCATGTAATCTTTTGATTATAATCTTTCGATTCTAATGAGATTCACATGTTTATGAAAACTATTGTTCCTTTGATTGTGTTTACAAAGTTTGTTTTATTTCCGCTGCATTAAATCTCTGTTTTACATTCATTCATTGTTTAATTATTACAAACAAACACAATCATGAGGACCTCAGATCCTAACAGATTGTTTTTCATGGCTAATACAGAACATTGAACCAGAAATTGTCGGTAACCTAACCGAGTTTCCATTGCGAAATCACTATCGGATTCCTTGGTGGTTACTTACAGCAGCGGAAAAGACAAATTTCAAGCGTTTAATCTCCATGTTAAAGCTAATGAGATTAAACAAAACAATACATCTCTTGAAACATTCTGGATTTCTCTGCAGGGCATATGGGGGGAGATTGAGAGAATCGATCCCAACCCTATGAAATACCCAGAAGACATCAAAACTTACACAAAGATCAGGTCAGAACATAAACTTTTTCAATTCCTAAATGCCCTCGACCAAAAATATGATCCTATAAAGCGAGAAATACTTTGGTGGGAGCCTTTACCATCGGTAGAGACGACCTATGCTGCTGTTCGGAAAGAAACCGCCCACCAAACTAATCTAGGAGCGGATCATAGTGATACAAAAGGCATCGAAGTTGGGTTATTAGCCACCGAATCTGACGGGTTAGGCCTCGCAACCAAAGGATATTGCAGGACATAAAAGAAGAACGGAACACCAATTAGAAAAGATAAATCGCACCTCAAGGGCACCCACTGTGATATGAGGGGACATACCAAAGAGCAATGCTTTAGAATCGTGGGATTTCCTGACTGGTGGAGTGACAATCACAAAACGAAGAACCCTAATCAAGAGGGTAAGGTTGCCACTGCCATAGGCAACAATAGTGCTACTAGCAACGATAGCGCCGAGAAGGATGGTGGTGATGAAGCTTCCGAAGGAAATATTTGGGCCTGGCACTAAGCCCTAAGAGGCGAAGTGCCTTAAAAAGGAAAAAAAAATAAAAAAAAAAAGAATTTTTTTTTTAAAACATAATAAAAAAAAGGGATAAAATTTTTCAAAACCAATTCAACCAAAACCAAGATTCTAAAAACAAATCCAAATGTCAAAACCCAAATGGCAAAGTTGAATTTTTTCGGCTCGAGGGGAACCCAAAACCAAAAATCCAAAACCGAAAACCCAAATTCTCAAAACAAAACAGAACCTTTTTAAAAAAAAAAGTTCCTCAAAAACCAAATCCAAAACCAAAACCAATTCAAGTTGAATTCTGGCAATCACACTATTCAACTTGAGGGGGAGTGTTAGAAAATACATTATGATTATAATGTGATTACGGCCAAGATTAGCCCTAATCATATCCCACGATTATAGGGTTAAATATATGTTTTCCTTTCCTCCAAAAATTACAGCCACTAACAGCTATATTTCTCTTTTAAATCAATGTTCAATAGTATAAGTAGAGGTGGTTATTCTCTATGTAATTCAATTGAAGAACTCAATACAATAAAGCCTTCTTTGTTTCTTTTACTTGTCAACAACGAACGCTACCTTAGTTACCTTTTTTTCATTTTACTTTTAGCATTTCATTGTATGCAACATGCAAATATCCATCCCAAGCAGTGGCGGAGCCAGAAACTTTTTCTTATGGTGTCTTTTTTATGGATACCTCGGTTTATAGTAACCCAGAGTCGAACTTTTGGATCGGTTCGGATCTAGTCGGGTCAAATCACATAATAAAAGCAAATGTCACAGTAAAAGTACAATGTTATTGAATAAAAACACATAATAAAATTACAAAGTCATTTTAAATATGTAAAAAAATACATTTAATAGTTGCTCGGTAAGCGTTTTCATGTTTTGAAAACGATTCGTTATGTTTTCAATGGCAACTTGCAAAAAAAAATCTTTTTTTCATTATAACAAACAAGTGCACGCATCATTCAAATGATCATCAAACATCCTGTTAGGTTAAACAATTGAAACAAAACCAACTAGACATGGGGCTATAATGCTTACTGGATTAGAAAGAAAATAAAAATTAAGCATGGACCTTTATTGATTTAAACTATACTAATTAAATTCAAGTAACTAGGCTTAATTTTTGAAATATAAATTTGTTTATTATGTAACTCTTTTAGAAGAAAACAAAAAAATGGTGTCGTTTGTAAAAAAAACACATTGGTGTCGCTCGTAAAAAAACAATGGTGTCGCTCGAATTTTTCCTATTATACGTTGTATTTGCTACACAAAATTCATTGGTGTCGGACGACACCGTTGTTCAAAGTGTGGCTCCGCCACTGATCCCAAGTTCTTTAGGCTGGAATTTCCACTACCGTTTAGATGTTCACACTTTGTAAAGCCATTTCACTGTTGGAAATACTTAAAATACACATTATTTCAGCGACCCATTTTGGTCGCTTTTCCAACATATACGTGTGTGTTGTGTACGTATGATTTATGTTGATAACTAGTTAGATGCCTCGCCCGCGTTGCGGGGCGGTGGACGAATAATGAGCGAGTGTTAGGCAGTAGCTCATTGACACGAAAAACAACTAAATCGAGTCAACCAATTAAAAAAAAAACACTTTTATATTTTTGATAAAAAAAACTAAAACAATGGGAACATTGTAATTTTTAACTGAGGGAAAGTTGTATTTTTTGACTGGGGTAAAATTGTAAATTGCCAAAAGCTAAAGTGATGGCAGTACTGTAAATTTGAAGGGGGGGAAATTTGAAATTTTATTAGGGACAAATTCGTAATTTTGCACCTAGGTTAACAGCGTAATATAAATTTCAACTACGGGCACAATCGTAATTTTAAGATGGAGGCAAAAGCACAATTTTATTTTGAACCGAGGGCAAAATCGTAAATTTGAGTTTGGGGCAAAAGCATCATTTTATTTTTAAGGGGGGAAAATCGTAATTTTCAACTGAGGGCGAAATCGAAATTTCTTTAACGGGGAAAAATAACATTTTTTAACTGAGGGCAAAATCGTAATTTTTAGCTGGGGGAAAAATTTTAATTTTATTTGGGACAAAACCGTAATATTATTTTCAGCTGTGGGGGCAAAAACGTCATTTTAAAATGGATAAAAAATAATAAACTGGTTGGTCCAATGGAAGAGTGGCAGACGAAATCGTAATTTTGACTTGAGGGCAAAATCGTAATTTTGACATGGAGACAAAAGCGTAATTTTAGTTTGAGCTAGGGGCAAAAAAAAAAAAAAAAAAAAAAAACAATTTAAAGGTGCCGCCCATTTTGGCCAATGGAATCAATCAGCCGACAGTTCCTTTTGTAGTATAGTATAATTATAAACCATATGACGTTTGATTTTTGTTTCCATAGGCATGCTGCCCGAAATTGGATGTAGTGGAATTTTGTGAACATGTGATAGAGCTATTCATGTAAACATTTGTATGTAACTAGCTGTTGCACCGCCCGCGTTGCGGGGTGATGGTCGAATAATTTCTAACCAATTAAAAAAAACAGTACCACAGTTTTGCTAAAAAGAAAAAGTAAAAAGAGTGTTAGAGCATTCACATCGAAACCATCAAATTATACATACATTCCACTAAAAAACAACTCCTATATCAATATATTTCCACTAAAAACAAATACTTTTTCTCTCTCATTTTCAATTAAATAATATTATCATCACATTTTTCTCTCTCCTTCACTCACAACCACTTTCAATATATATTAAAAAAATTATACGGGGTGAATAGTGTCCCCCCAAATATACAGATGAACAGTAACATTTTCTCTCTCCTACACTCACAACCACTTTTTATACCCTTTATAATATAAAAACTCCCCCTCACATATTTTGATGGATAGAATGTGAATGCTCTTAGGCAGCTCCTTAACATGATTTTTAGTTGGGGGTAAAGTCATATTTTTATTTTTACTTGGGGAAAAATCAAATTTTTTTTCCTGAGGGTAAAATCCTAATTTATAGCTAAGGAAAACCATATTTTTATTTTGCACTGTGGAAAAAAAACGAAATTTTGAATTGAGGGTGATATTGTAATTTTGAACCGAGAGGAAAATCGTAAATTTTAGCTGAGGGCAAAAACATAATTTTATTTTGAACTGTAGGTAAAGACGTAATTTTAAACTAGGGGAAAAACCATAATTTTAAAGTGGGTATAAAATAATAAACTGGTGTAAAATCGTAATTTTGAGCCGGGGGAAAAACAAAATTTTATTTTGAACTGGGGCAAAAACGTAATTTTGGCTAAGGGTAAACGCGTAATTTTTTTACCGAGAGCGAAATCGTATTTTCGGTTTAGCTGGGCGTAAAGTCTTATTTTATTTTGAACTGGGGAAAATCATAATTTTGAACCGAGGTAAAATCGTAATTTTGAGGTAGGGGAAAATCATAATTTTATTTTTAGCTGGGGACAAAAAAATAATTTTAAACTGATGGTGAAATCCTAATTTTGAACCGAGGGAAAAGTCGAAATTTTGAACTGGGGGCAAAGGTATAATTTTATTTTGAACTGTGGCGAAGACGTAATTTTAAACTGGGGGAAAACTGTAATTTTAAAGCGGGTATAAAATAAAAAGCTGAGGGTAAAATCGTAGTTTTAGAACCGATGGCAAAATCGAAATTTTGAGCTGCTGACAAAAATGTTATTATATTTTAAGTTGAGAGAAAAGCGTAATTTTACACCGGGGGCAAAACCGTAATTTTAAAGTGGATATAAAATAATAAAATGATTGGTCCAATAGATGAAGGACAGCCGCCCATTTAGACCAATGACAGGGAAACACTATTCCCTGCCATGGTCTTTGTATATGTAGGATAATGCAAATAGTCAATGATCCATCTCGGGTGTAATATATGAGTTTCTAATCTACTACCTTAATCAGTGGCGAACTCAGAATTTTTTTTCCAATGAGGTCCGTTTTTTCGGTTTTCAAAATTTTCATAACAAAACGTTAAATTTTTTGGGTCGGTCCTCGTTCGGGTCAGGTCAGAGCGGGTTTTACCATAGTGTGTCTTCGGGCGGTGAGTTTCCTCTGGAATGGTCGGTGGCCTGGTAACCAGCGTTGTCTGCATTCGCAGGGCGTGGGTGGCCTTTCGCCAATGAGTTTGCCCAGATGGCCGGTTGGTCGTTCAAAAAAATATTTTGTTGATTATTTTATTGACCCGAACTAACAAAATATTAATTGGACATCTTTAGAAGATCAAACAATCCATAAAAACATATTTTTATTATTGACCCAAATCTTGGCTCCTTGATCATTAGTGTCGGTACAACTACACAGGGTCCACAACTTCTTTCGTACATGAAAAGATAACATAGTCTTTTCTTACCTATATAACGACATTCGTGACACGGGAAACAACATCGTCAATCTTCCGCTCTTCGGGCTGTTTAAAATGATAGATCTGTATGTTTTCGACTTCAAGTTTCTTGAAATTACTATACTTGCGCGTTGCGAAGAACTTGCCCCAGTTGTAACCCTTGTATTTCGGCGGATTTTGTTCATTCGTCAACTCCGCTAGCGGCTCCACCACGGTGTAATGTGCAGGGTTCACAAAAAAAGGTATTGAAAACCTTTCTTTGGTAGAGTTCACTCTCACCCTGTGCTCAACACTCTCATATGCATCATTGCTCCATACCCACAAAACAAGAATAAAAAATCTTTTAAATCACGACTTAGAATAATAAATAATACTGATATGATGTTACCTTTTTTTTTATAACACCTAACACACACGCCCTCTAATCCTACTTTATACTTCTACACCAATGTCTAGTATCAGGGCCGGATTTGGGCCTGTGCAAAAGGTGCCATCGCACAGGGCCCAAAACACTTAGGGGCCCAAAATCGTTTAAAAGTTAATATATCTTTTATATATAAATTTGCTGTAGAAAAAATGTACATGTTACTCCTTTGGCTCAATGTATGCAGCAATTAATTTCAAAGTGGACTTTCCGGGTTCGATTCCCCCTGTCGGTTCTTTAATTTTTTTGTTTTTCATTTCTAAGTCGGTTCCTTCATTTTTTGTTTTTCATTTCTAATTGATTATTTTTTTTTCTTTTTTGTTTTTCATTTCTAATTGATGTTTTGTTTTATTAATAGGGGGAAAAAGCCCCATATGCTCACACCAATTGCAACTTTCCAAGCTTATTTTTTAGTTTTAATTTTGATTTTTCACATCTAAATTTGGACCTCCACAAATTTGAAGGTTCATTCATTTTTTCTTCTCATTTAAATCATTTACGTAACAAACTTTACATGTTTTCTTGTAGGTTTTTTATTTCTCATTTAACCATTTACAATATAAACTTAAAAAAACTCAGTATCTAGTTCTATTTTTTTTATATGAAAAAGGTTTGTGTTGCCAAACAAATTTGGGTATGTTTAGATATATTCAGTTCTTTTTGCTACGCTACTTTTGTTTTGTTTGTTTATAACAAATATAGTCGTATTGTGGTTTTTTTTATATATTATTAGTGAGTTTATATTATAGGGAGGGGCCCAATTTTTTTTTGTTTTGCACATGGCTCAAAAGTATTTTGTCATTCTCGGGGACGGCCCTGTCTAGTATGGTATTACCTGAATAATGTCCCCGACATTTATAATGAAAGCATTTGGTGTAGGCTTGACAAAGATCCACGCTCCATCGGTTTTCCGTTTAACTTCTAAACCACCTACATCGTCTTGAGCCAATATGGTTAGAGCACCGATGTCCTTGTGTCGACCGACACCAAGGGCTAAGTCAGGTGCGGGACAAGGTGAGTAGTGGTTGAGCCGAACGAAAGTGGTTTGGTCCTTGAGAAATGGCTCTAACCGGTTAGCAGGCAGATTCAAGCTCAAAGAGATCAATTCCAGTAATTTGTTTGACAATTTTTTCAAGTCTTTGACATACTCTTCACAAGCCTCCCTTTTGTTAAAAATCAAACACAGACAACTTGGTCATTAGAAGTTTTCAACTCATAATAACATACTCGTTGGATAATCTATAGGGTTTACGTATAGTCTCTTCCTTATATCTATAACATGTCACGTATGTCACATAATACTTTAGATAACAAAGTATAATCATTTGTCGTACAACTATATTTATAACATGCACCTATTTTCAAAGAAGATTTTAAATTATACAGCACAGGAGTCGTTTATCCAAACAATTAACCACATAGCATAGTTTGTAAAGAATTATATTTATAAAAACCAAAGTGACAAGGACATTGAATGATTAATCAAATCTATACTAAATATATAAGCAATTGCTTGCGTCCAATGATCTATTATCTTAAGTTCCTGATTTCTTTTTGTTGCTTCACCCCTTATTCATTAGGTAAGATTTGACCCCTATTACATTTTAGAATCAAATGTATACCAAATAAATATGTTACATATTTTTTTCAATCATATATTACCTAATAAATATGTTTTTTTGTTATTTACTAAATCTTCATTAGTAACAAACAAATATTTCTTTTATTCAATAATAATTCATGTAATACATGAGTTTCTAATCTATTACCTTAATTCCGGAGGATGTTGAGGCCATTGATTGTGATACTCTAAGAAGGTCTCTTCATCACCGGACTCATAAGCCGGAATCACCAGCGGAGGATCCACCGTAAAATCGAAAACCTCTTTCCAATCACGCACGTTTTTCGTATGTTCGGTATCATAGTAACCTAAGGGATTGGCTTCATCTCGTTTCACCTTCCTCTTCTCCTCCACTGACTGATGAAAAAACCTCTTGGAAGCCGAAAATACCCTTTCACGGCTCTCGATAGGAACCCCGTGGTTGATCACTTGAAAGAATCCCCAATCTCTGCTGGCCTCGCGGATTTGATCCACCAAATCACGTATCTCTGGAGCATTAGGGTTAGCTGGAGATGAGGTTACAAAAGCAGATAGATCGATTTGCGGGATTCCTTGGGCTTCGATTACCGCGGGTTTGGGTCGGTGTTCGAGCTCTTGGATGAAGGTCTGATCAAGTTCTCCCATGGCTGATGATTGATGAAGAGTGTGATCACAAGTTTGTGAGTTAAAAGGTTGTAGTAAAGACGTGTGTCTATATCATTGTGACGATGTAAACATGGTTGGTGTTATGAATCTGGACGTGTTTTTGTGCTGTGTACCTTGAAAATTATTGGTTTGTTTTTTTCTGAATGTGACTGGTATTTCCATAATTTTAATTTTAATGTATATAACAATTACGTACAACTGAAGAACCAAAGAATCGTGTTTAGGCCGGAGCCTGTAATCGAGGGTTTGGGTCTTATAAGTGAGCTGAAGGATCGTCCTGCAAAACAGAAAACCGTTTGGCTCGCCGCAGAGATGGGAGGGCCCCTCTGCGACCACCCTCCGGCGTGAGGATAAGTATTGGTAGAGAGAGAAAGTAGAGAGAGAAAATAAGGACGAAGGTTTAGAAAAGTCGTACTTAGCTTTGTACTTGATGGGGTATTTATAATGGTCAACTAAGATGACGTCATTCGTCCAGAAGCACTTGAATGGCGGTTCGGTCCTCGGAGTTATGAGGGAGCGGACATTTCAGATGTCCATTCTAGTGGAGTTCGGTTCGTCCCAAAGGATCATGTCCGGCCTCGGATATGCATCTTCAAGTCCCCCAATTTGTTAAGTTCTGTAAGGGACTTGGCAAAATGTTTATGTAAGTTTGTTTTGTTTGAATGACGTGTCGTTACTGGAGTGGTCCAAGTTGAATGACGTGGCGTGGTTTGAATGGTGCTGATGTGGCGTGGGTGACTTTAGCGACTTGACCGTCAGTCACCCACCCGTGACGGTTGTGAATCCCCGTGTTGGAATTCGTGAGGGCCTGTTGAGGTGACGGTTCGATTTGACCGTCCCTAGCCGACTTAAACCTCCTATAAAATCAGTTTTTACCATTTCATTTTTACTCTTTTTTCTTCTCATCTTCTTCTTCCTCTCCACTGTTACCCTCTAATTTTCACTTTAATCTCTTCTTCTCCAAGGTGCGTCCTTTTTTTATTTTTAGTGGTATGGCTCCTGGTAAGGACAACCTATCTGAGAGTGTGAGTGTGCTCACACAACGGCAGTTAGATAAGTTCATTCGCGAGTATAGGATTCCATTAGATTTGAATCCGGTTTTGCCTTCAAAGGACGAAACCATTTATCCCTTCCGTCAAGGAAATTTCCCTTTTTACACCCGTATTTGCAATTTTGCGAATTATCGGGTCCCTTTCTCGAGGTTTTTGATTAGGGTACTTCAGTTTTTTCGAGTTCATATTTGCCAAGTTAATCCGTTCGGTCTTAGTCGCATAAATCATTTCCAAATTTCTTGTCGGGCCCTAAATCGGAGACCGGACTTAGGAGTCTTCCAGTATTTCTACGAGTTCATTACTGCCGGAGACTGGTACACCTTCGCGCACCGGAAGGGTGTACCTTCCCCTTCCTCCAGCGAACTGTCACACCCCCAAAATCCACCATGCGGAGTATCACCGCTTGGAGGCGTGACGTGACCAGGATCGAGCCACCAATCATATTGAACAACATACTTAAGTAAATAAAACCAAATACAATACGATTGGTGACCGAAAGGAAGTAAACCGATTTTAGGTTAACAGCGGAAGCATAAAACAGAAGTTCAAAACATAAGTCTATAGTTCATAAGTTTAAGGTCCAAAACGTAGGTTTAATAAGTTCATAAAGTTTATTCATTAAGTACGGGACATATCAGTTCGCATCCACAACGACCACCTCCATATGCAAGCTCCATAGCATCTAATGACCTGCAAAGCATGTAATAACGAGTCAACAACAAAGTTGAGTGAGTTCACGGTTGGTTGTCCATTTTAGAGTTGTTTCCAAAAACATAGTTTAATCTCATTCGGCTATCCAGCCGTGGGGGTTACCCCATAGTTCGAAAACGTTTATTAGTTAACCATCCCATGTCCACCTTCCCTGGCTATCCAGCCCGACACTTTGGCCGTGGGGAGCTGCCCCAGTGTTTTAAACTACCAGACTCGTTTATCATATCGACTACTAACAAAAGAAATCAATTGTGCCCTAGCGTCGGTGTTCTATCACCACCGACGTGCCATAGTCCATTAGTACACGCCCGTCCGACTGGCACGGTGTGAGGTTTGTTAAACCTAATAGCGCTATTAACTAATGACCCGCTCGCCATAGCCTCGGCGATTAAGTCGATACAAAAAGGGAGGGACTTCGCTGATAGAGTTCTAGTCCAGTAAGTCTAACACGTCTCAACACGACGAGGAATTTACATTCCTGAACACGCCTCAAAGGACGAGGAATCCCTATTCCTGTACCCATTCCCATTCCCACCGGGAATTTACCATGCTTTGTAGAAAAGTGTGAACTCACCTCAGTTTGCTCGGTTAGATTCTCAATATAGTTAACAGTCAAGGTTGGTCAATCACGTCCTTATAAGGTACGGATAACAATTAGTTTCTCATGCATAACACGTATCCTACGTATGGTTTATTTGCACATTACTTCGACCACATAACAGGTACACACTTTAACGATTTATGCCCATATAAACTTCCCATCCATTCCCCACTCATAAACAAACATACGATATTGCACGTAACACATATAACATGTTAGATCATTCACCGATAGCATACTCGACATTTAGACACGCAAGTCACAACTTATGTCAATTCAGCATTAATATTCACAACCGGCTGTTTTCGAACATTTTAATAAAATAGTTAAATTATTTCAAAAATTCCCAAATTTTTACAGGATGTCTTAAACGTTCCATATTTTATTGTGTAAAAATATCGGGGTCCGGTTCATTACCAATATTTTATAAAATTCATATTCCGGACTGAACTCAGATTTGTGTATTTCTGACCACAGTCCACGGAACAATTTATTAAAAATTCATCGAGTGTCCGATTTACGAAATTCCAGTGGGGTAATTACAAATGCATCGGTTTTCATCTACCGTACAAATTTCATGGTCCGATTCATCACAAAACTCAGGTTATGACTGAAAGTATGACACCCATTTATTGCTGTCAAAATTCAGCTTAAGTTGCTGTTACAAATTAACACTTTAAAAATAGTAAACGGAGTCCAAAAATTACGATCCCGGTTCCATTAGAACCGTATTTCATAATAACATATTTTAGATTCAAAATATCGGTTTTTCGTTAAGTTTATGACCTGTTTACAGCCTGTTAAAGGCGGCTGAAAATACACATCAGCAAGCTGTTTTCAGTCTAAAGGCTACTAAAACGCACACATATGATTACCATTCATTCTAATAATGATTTACAACACGTTATAAGTTATTTACAGCAGACTAATACTCATATATTTCAGATTCATCTTATACTACCATGTTTCATCATTATTTACTCTTTAACCAACAAGTTCATCACTCTAGCAAGACTTTTTAGTTTTGATTTTATATGTTCATAATTTTTAACCGACAAATCTCTTATTAACCACTCTAGACAAGATCAAGAAGGCGTTTAGAGTCACTTACTACTAGCTCGAGGCTAGGGAAGAAACTAGACGAAAAATGGGTGGTTAATAGCGACGTAGTGAGGTCCTTGCGATTCCGTAAGCACCGAGCCTCCTTGCGTGATCACCTTCACCCTTAGATGCCCTTGGAATGATTGAAGAAGTTTGAAAAAATGATGGTGGTGTGTATGTATGGTTTCAGCCGTAGGTATCAAGGGAAGGAAAAGGGAGTGCCAAAGTTTTGTTAAGTGTTTCATGAATGAATGGTGGACCATGTTCTTATTTGTAGACTAAGGGCTTGTTTGGCTAAGCTTTTCAAAATGACTTATTTGCTTATTTGCTTTTCTGAAAAGCAAATAAGTCAATAAGCTGTTTTGAAAAGCTTTAAATTGGAGCTTTTTAAAATGACTTATTTGCTTATTTGCTCAGAAAGCAAATAAGCAAATAAGTCATTTTGAAAAGCTTAGCCAAACAGCCCCTAATTTACTAGATTATCCAAGGGATAATATGTCATGAAGATTTTAAGCAACATGGAATATAATAATCAAAACTTGATGGTGTGTGTTTGGTTCATGGGTGGTGAGTATTTAGTTGGAATTTAACTAAATAGTTAGGTGATAGGTAGTTAATTAGGTGTCTAAATTTAGTTACTAGTGTGTTATAATTTATAACGGGTGTTAGGGTGTTCGGGGACCCTAACTAGCTCAGAAAAGGAAAAATAATGTCACTGACAATATTTTTATGTTCCGGGTAACGTCCGGTTGTTCGGTTGGATATTAATCCGTTAAAGCGCTTAATTAATCCGTAAAGTGCCTTATATATATATATATATATATATATATATATTTTGTAACGTTTTTACTTTTCAATACTCAGGAAAGCACACATGACTTTTTAGTAACTTTTCTGTATGTTAACATGTACATGTAAGTATGACACAGATATCAGAAAGCAGTTAAGTACTTCCACACAGTCGTCAAGCACTTTAATTATCATTAATAAATTGTACGGAATACATGGGATTTTGAGGGTTGTCACATTCTCCCCCTGTTAAGAGAATTTCGTCCCGAAATTTAGCGCGTGGTTACTGAGGAAGCTAGTTAAGTTGCGTTGTTTTCCTGATTTTCCTGGGGTGTCACACGAACGGTCCAGCTTGAAAAATTGGAAAGATAATTTTTTCTGGTTGGACGATCGTTGTCTTCCGGAGGATATGGGATGGCGTTTTAAGGACCAGATGATGTCCTTCGATCTGGGCGAAGACTTCGTCTTCGACCAAGAGCTGGCTCGTGCCTTGATTGAACACAAGTCCCCAATCCGTCCCCTTCATGAGCATTTCCTTTTGTTAGGTCGAGTCTGTTTTTCCTCGGCCCAAGGGGATAGGGATTGGCCGGTTATTCGCCGAAAGCATGATCGTAAGTTCCGGCCCTTTGCCTCCTCTTCGGCACCTTTCTTTTGCTACTTTACTAACTTGTTTTTTGTTTTGAAAATGTAGGCGCCATAATGTCTCTCCGGGATGCGCTGAAGGTTCCCAGTTTCGATGTTCTTGACTTTGATTTGGAAGATCAGGGCGAAGATGAGGTTCCCCTTATGAAACAAGTGGCCCCTTCGGCCCAGGAGATTCGTCCACTAGCTGGTCAGGACGCAGCTGAACCGTCTACCGCCGAAGCTACTTCTTCCGTCCCGACACCTACAAAAGATGCAGTTGTCTCCTCTGGATCTCAAGCTGGGAAGAGATCCATTATAGATGATGTGGACGATGATCCGGAGATACGCAGTTTAGATGAAGCCTTACAATATCGCCCTTCTTCTGCTTCTTTGAAGAATAAAGGTGTTATGTCAGATGTAGATCAGAAAACTCTTACTCGCAAGAGGAAAAATGAGCCGCTACAGATCCGTTCTTCCGATCCTCTTCCCATGCCGAAGATGAAGAAGGTTAAGAAAGGTTCCTCTTACTCTGGTGGTGACGTGATGGATGAGCTAGATGAGCACCTTACTGGTGGCAAGTTTTCAAGGGAAGAGGCCGCACGGGCTAGATCTGAACCGACCCCTACTTTTTCTGGTGGTTACCTTCCTACCGGCGAAATAGAAAGTATGGAGACGGAGAATCCGGAGGCTACGATCAAGGAAAAGGACAAAACTCATGGTGATCCTAAAGTGGTAACTTTTTCAGGTACGATTTTGGACTCGTCTTTGGGTCCGGACCGTTTTATTGATGACGAGGAAGACCAAGTGTCCTCTCTTCCTCCATCTTGGTTCGGACCTGAGTTGATGTCCTTTTTTCGATATGCAGATGTATTCTCAGATGATATGGAAATCGACCCGGCAACAGCTGAGGAGAAGTTCATTCCGGATTGGGATATCCGGAATAAAGATTCGGTAATGGATGAGTTGGTTGCCAGGACTCTTCTTTTTAATATTAACACTCCGTTAGATCATGCCCGGAGCCGAAAAATGAGAAACCAAGATCTGGGTGCCGCGGTTCTGACAAATCAAGCTCAGTCGAACATTTTTGTGACGGAACTCTATCGGAGGTGGGTAGAGGCAGAGTCAGTGAGGGAAAGCTTGGAGAAGGAAACCCGTTCTTTGAAACGCAAGATCCAGAAGGCTCCGGTTGCGGAGAAAAAGATTGCACAGCTTACTCAAGACCTTCTGTCTCAACAAGAGAAGGTTAAGTCCTTGACTACCCAAAATCAATCTTCTCAGGCAGCCGCGGCCTCAGCGGCAGAAGATCGTGATAGGATGTCGGCCGAGTTGAAAAATTTCTCTGAATCTATGAAACAGAAGGACGAACAACATAAAGCGGTTTTGGCGAAGATTGAAGAGTCTTTTATGAACGCTCGTTTGGCTTATGCGAACATGATGGCAGGTACGTACCTTGCTTGTCTTGACCATTCTTTTATTTTACTATTTATTACTAACACTTTGGTCAGAGCGGGATATCTTAAAATCAGGGGAGGCCGATTTGAAGGCTCAGATCGAAGAGATGAAAAGTAACGAGGAAGAGATTAAGGCGGAGAATGCGGCTTTACAGGATAAGGTGGAAGACCTTCAAGCAACCAAGACGTGGTTACTTTCGGAGGGAGCCAAACTTCTTGCCAAGAACATTCATAAAGGTCCGGAAATGACCGTTGTCGTTGCCGCTGTTAACAATGCCATGAGTGCCGTGGGTGTTAACTCGGGTCTTCAGAACGGATATATTCACGCTTTGAAGAAGAAGACTCCGTATGCCGAGGTTCCGATGCTGAACCGAAACGCTGGTGAAGAGTTAAACGCGGCGATTACTTGTTTTGACACTCTTGTCTTTCCGGTGGTGGAAGATCTTCCGAAACTTGTGAATGAACCATTGTCAAAGATAAAAGATGCTCTCACCTTTGCAAGCAGCGGATCTTCGGAGGAATGAGGTGGACATGCCCGGCTTCTTGGGGTATGCACCTTGGAAAGTTTGTAGTTCTTTTAACTATCTTTTTTGGGAGGTGGACATATCCGGTGATTTGGGATATGCACCTTGTTTTTTTGATTCATGATGAATGTAATGATGTTCTTACCGTTTCTGACAATTATCCTTTTATTATGTAAAGTATTTTATATCTTCCGGTTTATATTAATCCGGTTGTTTTTTATGTAATCACTTCTTTATGCATGCGTCCATGCTTTTGTGCCTACATTTCTTTTTTAGAACGTTCTTTTTATAGGTACGGATCCGGTTTGTTTTTATCTTTAGGATAATTCTTAAGTGAAGGAATACGAACGATGCCAGTTCGTCCTTGCCTTTTAGGGTTAGTATCCCTGATTCGGCCGATGATCACTTTCGAGTTGCAACTTTTATTAATGATAGAAAAGAAGATTTTTTATCATTCCGTTTATCTTGTCCGGAGTCATACTTCTCCGGTCAACACACGGTAAAAACATTTAACATAATCTGCAGGTAAAACCCTCCGCAGTTCTTGGAATTATAAAATTGTCTTGTGTGGGTAAAACCATCCGCATTACATGGAAAGTAAAGATGACGGAGGTCGAGGCCACCGTTTTACAAATTTATTTTGAAAACATAATGAAGTTTAAAGAAAACACTTCTTGAGATGTGCTCCGTTCCATGTACGAGGGACGAGGGTGCCGTCCATTCTGTTGAGCGTGTAAGCACCATCTTTTCCGGCAGTCTTAATTTGATAAGGGCCTTCCCACTTCGGAGCCATTTTTCCGGTACCCTCAGCCAAACTCGCCTCGTTGCTCCGCATAACGTAGTCTCCGACCTTAAACCGGACCTCCTTTACTTTAGAGTTGTAATGTTTTTCCAACTCTTTTTTATACTTTGCTTCTCGGATAGCCGCAAGTTCTCTTCTTTCTTCAGCCAGGTCGAGGTTCAGACGGAGTTCTTGTTCGTTCTCGTCTTGGCTCTGCCGCATACGTGGCGTGGGTATCCCTACTTCGGCGGGGATGACTGCTTCCGTACCATATGTTAAGCTGAAAGGGGTTTCCTTCGTGCTTGTTTTTAGCATCGTCCTGTGGGCCCATAGGACGTGCGGAAGTTTATCTGCCCAAGAAACTCCTTCTTTCCCAGCTGCTTTTTTATACCTTCCACAATACTGCGGTTGGCTCTTTCTACCTGCCCATTGGCCTGGGGATGGGCTACCGAAGCGAAATTTTGTTCAATGTGCATTCTTTCGCACCAAGTTTTGAATGGTTTTTCTGAAAACTGCTTCCCATTGTCACTTACGATACAGAGCGGCATTCCGTACCTGCACACTATGTTTTCCCAAACGAATCTCAGCACTTGATCCCCGGTGATAGTTCGGAGGGGTTTGGCTTCAATCCATTTCGTAAAGTAATCGATGGCAACCAACAAGAACCTCACTCCTCCGGTGGAAACGGGGAAAGGACCGACGATGTCAATCCCCCATTTCTGAAACGGCCATGCCGAAGTTACGGGGACAAGGTTGTTTTTAGCTCGGTGACTGATGGGAGCGTGTCGCTGACAATCTTCACATGCTTGCAGTTCATTAACAGTGCTTTGATGCATGCCCGGCCAGAAATAGCCGGCATTCATAGCCTTGGCTACGACCATTCTGGGTCCGGAATGGATGCCGCATATCCCCCAGTGGATTTCTCTAATGACGTAACTGGCTTCCTCCGGAGTTAGGCATTTTAGGAGCGGACCTAGGAAGGTCTTTCGATAAAGTTGTCCATCATGAACCTGATACTGCAAGGCTTTAACCTTTATCTTCCGAGCCTGAGCTTTTTCTTCTGGGAGCGTGCCATCTTTCAAATACTCTAAGATCGGGGTCATCCATGATTTCTCCTGTACGGAGACTGACATAACGGAGCCCGTCTGTTGGATGACCGGAGCTTGCAAAGTTTCAACCAACACTTATTTGGATAAGTGACAAAATGCTACGGAAGCAAGTTTGCTTAAAACATCCGCCTTTTTATTCTTGCTCCGTGGTATGTGAACTATTTTGTAAGAATCAAACGAGGAGATTAAACCATTAACTTGCTCTAGATACCGGATCATGTTTTCTTCTCGAGCCTCGTACTCTCCGCTAACCTGATTGGCTTCAAGTAATGAATCAACATGGGCTAATACGGAAAATGCACCAGCCTTGGCTGCGGTCTGGAGCCCAGCGAGAAGGGCCTTATATTCCGCTTCATTGTTTGAAGTTTTAAACTCAAAACGCAGAGCATAAGTATATTCTATTCCTTCCGGATCTATCAAGATCAGACCGGCTCCCGACCCTTCCTTGCTGGAGGCTCCGTCCGTATACAAGTTCCACACCCTTGGGAGAGCGGACTTTTCTTTAGTGCTTTCTCCGGTTGGTACCTCCGTGAGGAAGTCTGCCACGGCCTGGCCTTTTACTGGACCTCTGGTTCGGTAGGTAATATCGAAAGCGCTGAGTTTGATTGCCCACTTGGTGAGACGTCCGGAAACCTCCGGCTTTCTAAGAATTTGCTGGATCTGAAGGTCGGTCTGTACTTCTATATTGAAAGCCTGGAAATACCTTCGGAGACGTCTGGACGCATGTACCAAAGCAAGCGCCAATTTTTCTATCATCGAGTACCGAGTTTCATAATCTTTCAGGATGCGGCTTACGTAGTAAACCGGTATTTGCGCTTGATTTCGATGCACCACAAGTACCGCACTTATAGCGAAATGTGAGGCGGAGAGATAAACAGTGACGGTTTCTCCGGTGATTGGAGCGGTCAGAGTGGGTAAAGACCCGAGATAAACTTTTAACTCTTGGAATGCAGAATCGGCCTCTGCCGTCCATTCTATCTGACCCTTTCCGGTTCGTTTTTTCAATACATTCATGAAGGGTATGGTTCGATCGACTGCTTTTGAGACAAAGCGATGAAGAGCTACCAGCTTACCATTTAGTGATTGAATTTCTTTGACTGTTTTAGGAGGTTGCATGGAAATTACCGCTTTGATCTTATCCGGATGTGCCTGAATTCTGGATTGAGTTATCCATACGCCTAGAAACTTCCCTTCTTCAAGACCGAAGGAACATTTTTTGGGATTGAGCTTGAGGTTGATACTCCGAAGCCTGGTGAAGGTTTCGAGTATGTCGTCGATCATGCTGTCTTCGGCTTGGCTTTTGATGACTAGATCATCAACGTAGATCTCTAGGTTCCTTCAGATCTGATCCTTGAACGCCTTATCCATCAACCTTTGATACGTCGCTCCGGCATTCTTTAACCCGAACGGCATTTTGGTATAACAGAAGAGACCTTCGTTTGTTACGAACGCCGTCTTATCCTCATCTTCCAAAGCCATTTGTATTTGGTGATAACCTTTATATGCGTCCAAGAAGCATTTAAGGCGGAAGCTGGAAAGAGAATCAATCTTCAAATCGATCTCCGGCAGAGGGTAACAATCCTTCAGACATGCGTTGTTCAAATCAGAAAAATCGACGCACATTCTCCAAGTTTTGTCTTTCTTTGTTACCATTACCGGATTAGAGACCCATGTTTGATACCGCACTTCCCTGATAATCCCAGCGCTTAACAGCTTCCGAACATCCTCGGAGATGGCTTTGTTACGGGCTGGAGCCATGTTTCTTTTTCTTTGAGCGACTGGTTTTACTGAATGTGACACTTTCAACTTGTGTTCGGCCAAACATCGAGGAACTCCGACCATGTCAGAAGTTTGCCATGCAAATACATCAAGTGAACTAGACAAAAGTTTCCACAGCCGTTTTTTGGTACGCTCAGGGAGCTGGGCCCCAACGGCAATTTTTTGCTCCGGAAACTGTGGATGTACGGCCCACTCCTCCGTAAGGAGGGTCGAAGTTTGCACATGACCGTCGCTTTGTCGTATTTCGGCTACGCACATTGTTGATTCGGAGTGCAAAGTTGCTACTCCTGCCTCGGTGGGGAATTTTAACGATCCATGATGGTAGAACTGATAATACCGAAAGCGCACATCCCTGGTCTTCCTAGTATGACGTTGTGGACGGATCTTGCTCCCACCACCAGGTATGTCAAGTTGACGGTTCGGACCAGGCTTCTGGCTCCCAACGTTGTTGGTAAGGTGATTTGCCCAATAGGCTGCACCACTTCTCCAGAGAAGCTTACCAACAGCATAGAGACTTGTATTAGTTTTGCTTTGGTTTGCGGAGCTAGTTGTTGGAAATACTGCTGGTACATGATCTCAGTGGCGCTTCCGCTGTCAACATAAATCCTCCGGACCTTGTGGCCTGCTATTATCGCAGACACTATGATTGGTCCGTCTTTGATTTCTCCGGAGGTAATGGGAGGGAAAGCGATCGGTTGCTGCATCCAAGCGGCCATATGGTGACTAGTCAGCTTAATGCCGTGGTTATCTACTTTCCTGATCATGCAAATTGCCGATTGGTTGTTCGGATTATCCGCCGAATTCCCTGAAGACTTTCCTTCTTTCACTTCCTTTACTAGATGCGACAGCTTACCAGACCGCACAACTTTTTCTATTTCTTGCTTTAGGGACCAGCAATCGTCTGTGTTATGGCCTCGCGCATGATGGTAATCACAATATTTTTTGGAGTTCTTGTCACCTGGATTTCGGAGCTTTAGTGGGACGGGAAAGCTTGCACCTTCGGCGCTGAGGATTTCACTGGGAGTTTTGGAAAGATCCGATAAATTGTAGAATCTTGATCCGGAACTTCTTCCCCGTTGAGGCCTATCATTCCTGGTGTAAGGGTGTGATCGTCCCCTACTTCCGGACGGGGTTTTATCGAATACGGACCCACCATTTTTCTTCCAGGAAAACATCTTATGATCTGACTCCGGAGCTGGATTACATGCGTTTTCCCTCGTGCGAAAGCTCTAGCTTGCTCCATTAGTACTTCCATTGTCTTCGGGAGATTTTCGTGTACTTTTTCGACCAGCTGGTTATTCCGGACACCGTGACAGAACCCGGAGATCCTTAACTGGTCAACTACTCCACTGATCTGCATACTTTCTCGATTGAATCGATTGATAAAACTATCCAAAGATTCTCCATCCTTTCTTCGGATGTTGTGCACTTCGGTGATTTCTTTGGAGTAGTGCCGTTGTTGGCTAAAGTTCTGGAGGAATAATCTTCGTAACTTCTTAAAGTCGTTGATCTCTCCTTCGTTCAACGCATCCAACCACACCCGGGCCGCCCCAGTTAGTGTTTGTGCGAACATGAAGCACCACGCCGGTATCGGCCATTGTTCCACTCGTGCAGCCCCCATCGAAGTCGAACATGTGATCATCCAGATCAGTTGTACCGTCGTATTTCTTTACCGTGGTAGGCATTTTGAGCTTCGGAGGGAGCTTGGCGTGTGTGATGCGAGCACTGAATTTGGACTTAGCCGTCATGGAAACCGGATGATATGGCTTGGTAAGCTCCGGATCATTAATTACTTCTGTTTCATTTCGTATCATCATAGCTGGAGATGGTTCGGAGGAACCCTGCACATATCCACTATAAGTCTCCGAAGTAACAACTGTGGAGAAAGTAGGAGGGGTGAACATCGTAGGACCCATAGTCCTTACCGGGGTTTCATCATGAAAGAGCCTGGTTCGTAAACCGAGGATCTATTCATCTCTAGCCTGTTGAGCCTTTAGTCTTCGTAGAAGACTTGCATTTTTGGAGATAAATTCCGCATCAAACTCTGATGTTTGCGAAGTGGGAATTAGAATAAATGGCAAGGTTGTTCCTGGCCCGGAGCTCAAAGGAGCAGAAACGGCGGAAACAACGCTTGCTGATGCTGTTGTTTGCGTGCTAACAGCTATGGATCCCGAGTTCATAGAACCCGAGGCCGCCATAGATCAGTTCGTTGCTCAAGAAATTCACCAAAGTGAAGGACTGTGAGCTGTGAAATCGGATGGCGCAAATTGAAGAACCAAAGAATCGTGTTTAGACCGGAGCCTGTAATCGAGGGTTTGGGTCTTATAAGTGAGCTGAAGGATCGTCCTGCAAAACAGAAAACCGTTAGGCTCGCCGCAGAGATGGGAGGGCCCCTCTGCGGCCACCCTCCGGCGTGAGGATAAGTATTGGTAGAGAGAGAAAGTAGAGAGAGAAAATAAGGACGAAGGTTCAGAAAATCGTACTTGGCTTTGTACTTGATGGGGTATTTATAATGGTCAACTGAGATGACGTCATTCGTCCAGACGCACTTGAATGGCGGTTCGGTCCTCGGAGTTATGAGGGAGCGGACATTTCAGATGTCCGTTCTAGTGGAGTTCGGATCGTCCCAAAGGATCATGTCCGGCCTCGGATATGCATCTTCATACACGTCGGTAAAATACAAACGAGGCAAACGTCTTCAAGTTATAAAGATGGTTGAATACTTATTTCTTCTATGGCTACAAGGAAGTTATTTTTTGTACATTTAATTTTTTAAACTCTTGAAACAAATAAACATTTAAAAACTGAACGGGCACACCTTTTTTCTCCTATTCTAATTTTGTTTTCTTATATGGTGGAATATGAAAGAATGTAAAGCTTACTTTATATAAAGTATAACTAATACAAATTGAATAACAATAAATAAAGAGGGTTATTTTAGCTTACATAAAGGAATAGGAATATATAAAGAGGGTTATTTTAGCTTACATAAAGGAATATGAAAATGTACTACATTTTCGTCCATGTAGTTTGTTCAATTATGTCAGTTTAGACCAAATTTCAAATTTATATCAATTTCGTTACTGACATTCTTGAAACATGCGTCCAAAAAAACATGAGTTAACTGTCATTTTCGTCCCTGTGGTTTGTCCAATTATTCGATTCAATCTTAGTTTTTTGATTGGAACTGACATGTTTTAAGAATGTCAGGGACGAAAATGGTACAAGTTTAAAATTTGGTCTGAACTGGCATAATTAGACAAACCACAGGAACGAAATTAACAGTTTACTCTATTGTTATAGATTGAATAATATTAAATAGAAAGTTAACAGTGAAATTGAGGCGTGGAGTACATTTAAGTTGGTGTACAGTAGGATTAGATTAATTAGGGTCGTTAGGCGTTATTTGCCTAGTGGAGATCGACGGATATGATCGGGTGGTTTTGTTGGTGACACGATAATACTCCAGTGGTCCGTTAGTGATCCAAATTTACCGTTCAAAAAATATAAAAAGAGTGAAATATACCATGATACAGATATAAATAAAATTGTGATTGTAACACCCCACCCGTGACCCGAGTGATTATGTGCAATTGATACACTTACAGCGAAAGCAAACTAAAACTTTGATTTAAACTTATAAATGTTTGACTACAAAACTTATTTATTTACAAGTTCTTAACAACTAAGAACTCCTTGATCTTCTAAGCTTCAGAACTATCAAATAGTCCTATAGCTTTCCTCACGGCTCACCTGAGATTAGGGGTGTTCATGAGCCGAACCGATCGGAGGTTTGCTCGTGCTCGGTTCGGTTCGGATTTAAGAAATCGAGCGGAAATCTTATGCTCGTGCTCGGTTCGGTTTAGAATCGAGCCGCTAGGTTCGGTTCGCTTTTGCTAAGTTTTATTTAGCGTTCCTAAACAGCCATTCATTCACCAAAATTCACCAACTTATATGTCTCACACACACTTTAACAATTTCACAAAATACAAACATAAAAAAGTCCCACAAAAATAAACATAAAATGTCATCCAAATGTTTAATGTTTAAGAACATCTAAAATGCAAAATAACTTCAAAAACACGCGTTGAAGTCATTCCAGACATCTTCAATCAAAAATTGAATTCAAAACATAAAATTTGATACAGTAACATCAATTCAAACCCGTTTTGATTGACCGGCAGATAGTGAATGGCCGGTGGACGGTGATGCTTGCAGACAAGGGATCTGGATGGATGTCGGCCGGTGACTTGAGAGTTGAGAGAGATTAGGGTTTTTTTTTTTTTTTTTTTTTGAAATGAAGATATGAAGATATAAGGATTCTAGGGGATGGATATGTTACATGTTTATTATATTTAATAAATATAATATATATATATATATATATAATGAAAATAAATTCGATCGAAACCAAACGAGCGACGAGCGAGCGTACCTATGCTCGTGCTCGGTTCGTTTTTAAACCGAACCGAGCTGCTCGGCTCGGTTTTAACCGAGCAAGGAATCGAACGAGCAAATTTCCGAGCTTTTTCGAACGATCGTCGAACGATCTTCGAGCGCCAAGCAGTTTGGACACCTCTACCTGAGATACGTATACTCAAAACGGCGTCAGCTATATATGTAACATCCCAAAAATTAGTATTTTATAAAAAGTAATAATAACAATAAAGACATGTGGAATTATATATGTGTCCAGGTTCGGTATTTAGTTATGTTACATGGGAATTAAGTTGATACTATGGGTGTTAATGGATTTCTTTAAAGGTTGAGACAAGCTAGGTTTTTTATTTTGAAACCACAAGGACTAAGGATGTAAAATGAGAGGAGTTAACATATATTTTTTTTTTTGAAAGGTAGAGGAGTTAATATATAACCTGGACTTCTTGATGGTAGGCCACGTTTCTTTCTTTTGTCTCAAAAGTTAAAACAACAATGAGACATAGAAAAACTGGATTGGAGCCAAACATTCTTGAAGAATTAGAGCTATGAAGTCAAGGAGGAGATTAAATTATCATCTCTTGTTAAAGAAAGATCCCTGTTAAGTTAATTTTAAGTTTAGAACCCTAAATTTGTTTTAGGGGTTTTGTGAATAAATGAGGAATATGATTAGTATCTTCTGATTGTGTATGATTCTTGTTGGAATCAACTCGTTTGATTAGTTTGTAGAGATAAAACATTTTTAAAGTTCCATAATCAAGGTTACTTATTAATGCATGTTTAAGGAAATATGGTAGTCAAGTGGGTTTGATGTTGAATTTGTATTGCATGAATATATAACGATGCTATTGAGTTTATTATACTTTATTTAATATTTATACATTGTTGGCTATGATTAAACTCTTTCATTTAACTTGATATCAGATCTGGATATGAAGAAAGTTTGAGAAATGACCTAGATGGCTCAAATTGGGGGTTCTTGTTAACTGATTGTTTAGACTATTAAAAGAGTATGATAGACTCTTAATTTTGTTTGTAATTGAGTTATGAACAAAAGAATTTACTAAAATCTTTAAGTTAAGTGGTAAAATAGTTTTTAACTTGTCATGAGACTATTGATGTTTGTAATGGGATGTAATAATCTATATAACTTGGAAAAAAGGAGAAACCACCATTCTAAATAATCATGTCAATGAAGTGTGAATCATGGTGGATATCTGATTGACCCATATGTGAATAAAAAGATATGGTATGCCATGGGCTTATTATAATTTATGTGACTCCTTTGAATTTAGGAAGTTGATATGCACCAGATGCAACTTATAAATTATATCAAATAAGGTATAAAAACAATTCTTTTTAAGTATTAATATTGAGAAAAGTGCGTCTTTTTTGTATACTTTTGATTTCTAGAATTAAAAAAGCTTAAATGTACAAAAGGGACAAATTAACGACAAAAACCAGCATAAATACAAAAGAAGAGAAGTTGATACAACATACCAACCCTCCGGGCTTCACCCCAAGACCAAGGACAAAAAATCAGAAGCTAAGCACGAGTCGTGCCTTCCGGGCATGGGGCCATGCCCCACCCAAGTTTCCTTGAAGAAAAAGACAAACAGAAGCAGACAAGGGACACGAGGTCGTGTCTCATGGATACGGGTCGTGGTCAACTCTCAGATTCGCAAATCTTGGATCGTACAGCAAGTATAGGCCACGGGGCCGTGCCGTTGGCACACGGGGCCATGTGAGCATCTGGACTGACAAACTCATTAAATGAAGACATAGAAGGAGAAGGGCACGCGACCGTGCCCACTAGGCACGGGGCCGTGTAAACCCTCTGTTTTCAGCTATAAATAGAGGTGATTGGTTCAAATGCAACTCATCCATTGGCAAACCACTTCTCTCATACCTGCAACCACTCCACCACATTCATCCATCATCCACCTTTAGAGTGTGTGTAGTAGTCTCAGGATCCAAGATTGATCGTAAGAGTTTTTGTCAAACAAAGACCATGCTTGGTTAATCTCTTACATCACTTAGTGAAGACAAATCATTTATGTATTACTTTTGATTTCCAAGCTTTGGTAAACTTTTTAATTGGGTATGTATTAATGACTTTAATAACTAGTTTGTTATATTGAAAATGAACTTTATTCCGTTATCTCTACATGTTTTATTGATTCACTCATTCGTGTCTTTACGGCCTATATAAAGCGCGTTAACTGCCTGGAAGGGGGTTAGAATGGTGGTATGGGTAAAGTTCTTGCCTCGTTCAGTGTATAGATCCTGCGAGGACTTGATTCAAGCTTATTAGGACTTTCTTTGAGGCAGATAACATCAAATCGGGGGAAATAAGAACGGCTTGAGTCCCTTATAAATAAACTACTATTAAAACTTTAAACTGACCTTGAGGGACTGTATCCCTGCTGACTCAGACCAATATGGTCGAGGGTAGCATTGCCTCCAAAGGGACATGCCACATTTTGCATTAATAACTTACTTAATTATCTTTCAATATTCAGGTCTTGCGGGACTATATCCCTGCTGACTCAGACCAATATGGCTGAGGGTAGCGTTGCCTCCAAAAGAGGGACATGCCACTATAACTAAGATAATCTCTTAAAAACCCAAAGTGTGGAAATCATCAAAGGATACATAAATGATGAGTCGAAACCAAGTGATTGTATCTTGTCTATTTGTTTCTTTATTTATTTACTTTCTTTGTTTTACTTATTAAAAATCTTTGCTCAAAATTTGATTAGATTAGACGTCGACGCTATTACAGTATTAAAAGCTCTTGTGTCCTTGGACGACCTCGGTATCTTACCATCACTATACTACGCCAACGATGGGTGCACTTGTCCTAGCGTATTGTAGAGAGTGATAGTGGTATATCGTGTTTTATAAATTTAAAACTTGATACAAGAGTGAAAAGTACTTAAAAATATAATAAAAATCATACGCACTCCAACATCACGTCAGAAGTCAACATTCAAGTATAGAAATTCTAGAATCGAGCGACCCCACGGGCAAAGGTGAGTGTACAAGACTCATAAATGAATTATGCCTTTGTTATATATACACATGTATTGAAATTGTAGGTCCATTGAGATTACCTGTTGATAAATGGTTATCATGAACCAGTTAATGGATGCAAATTGTCTAAGGCATATGCATTATAACATCATAGGCATAAGAACCGTGACCTGTTAGTACTAATGAGGTGGGAATCATGTGTCTTGTGATCCGTGAGTGTTGAATAAAGTAGTCATATGATTTGTATATGATTTCTGACACAATACACACGATAATAGGATTTATAAGGTATATGACCGCGTTGGTAAAATGCTAAGTACTATTGTATGGAATCCACCTATAAAGACACATGTAAGTGAAAAAGATGGAAAATGACCGAATAACCTACAAGGGCGTATGGTACACCCGCCAACATACTATGTGCCAGCTTACAAGATTATACACCGATCATTATTTCCTACGCTAGGATGATACACTGGAAATGCTGAAGCCAGCATATGACACTGTCTCTTTTTCTCATGTTTTACATTAGCGATCGAGGTGTGATGGCTCAGTTCATATACACTCACTAATTAGTCTTTTTCTAACTAGTATGTGCATGTATTTTCAGGTATAGAACAAGAGCTCGGGGTTTCTAACTAGTATGTGCATGTATTTTCAGGTATAGAACAAGAGCTCGCGGGTATGTGATCAAGAAACGCGATGTCAAGGATCGAACACCAATTTTGAATATGATGGGTCTTTTGAGAAATGTTCTAAACTTTTATCCAGTACCATTGGAGTCTTATATACTAAATTTGGGAAGGCTTGTCAATGCACCTTGTAGTTAATCAAGCTAAGTCATTCGGATGTAAACACGTCATGTTAAAATAAAAATAAAAAACAATTGGGACCAGTATTCCGCTTGAAAAAAAGGATGTTACAATATACTATAAACTGGTGAGTTCATACTATACAATTTTATAAAGACATGCTAAAATATACATTATATGCATACACAATATGGGTCTGTGACCACATTATAGTCAGGTTGGGTCTCATTGAACCTTATAGGGCACATTTGACTTATCACAAACCACCTTACAAGGGACAGATCGGTCCTCCAGTTGTGCCCCCTTACGGCCGTCACAAAGGTATGAGTGTGTGTCGCTGGACCTTATAATCACGAAGTGCCTGTAGGTACAACACATTATTACCCTTCCTAGAGTGACACTCCCCATTAAGCATAATAGGATCCCAGATATCCCTACTGACACCTGCATACTGCAGCATTCTCATTATTACCAGTTATGGACGTGTATACTATCACAGTTTAAAAGACGAGTATGATGACGCACCTGATTAACAGTTGCTTAACAGCCGCTATTACGACCGGGTGCAATCTCAGAGTTCTGACACAGTTACATATCCTAGGTTAGGCTTTGGTATTCCTAACCAGTTATTATCATCGTTGGATATTGGTTAGCGTTGTCTTGTTTAAGCATGGTTGATCAGTCCATGCCTAACTAAGGCTAGGCTACTCAATACCCACCCCTTGACAATAACCTCAATACCTAAAAATAATAATAACACTACTACTAATAAATAATATTACAACAATTACTACTAATAGTAATAATAATAACTACTAAAATAAATAATAAATAACCAAATATAAACTTAAACGAGAGCATACCATAAAAGTATCTATGATATGTTGATGTAGAGTCACCCTACTTGTGCTCCTACTCCTGCTTCAAAAATTACTACTAACAACACTTAACGGGGTATTGTAAACTTGGAATTCTCTTTATACACTAGAGTGTTATGGGTGAAATTCCGAGCCCATATCCTGGATAGTATCTTGAGTTATATCTTGATTACATAATAGTTGTACACAACCAGGATGTTGGATCAGGATATTGGTAACATCCTGATGCTATATCTTGATGATTACTAACAAACTGTTTGCAGGTTTCGAGTACATGTTTACAACGTTCATCAAGACTCGTTCCCCTGAAGACTCGGTCCAGATTGTTAGAAGAGGAACGTTGAAGCCGCAATACCTGGTCCATAACGTTAACAAGGGAATATTCCAAGGCATCCCCCCCCCCCCCATTTTAGGAAAATTAGTTTTCTCTTTGTAACTATAAATATGTGGATAACCAGATCTAATAGGACACATCACATTCACAGCTCTCGAACACTTACACTCTCTCTCGCAATTCACACACTTCTAGCAAGCATTGTAACACTTAGCAACAATCTGGGCATTATCCTGCACTGTATCCAGACTTTTGAGGTAATAAGAAGAACAAGGCAACTGCGATTGTCAGCTCCCGAGGTTTTGTGCCGGTGATCTAGATTGATCAAGGGCTTTCCTCGTATATCTCGTGTCAACCTTTACATATTTGCTCATTGTTTGATTGTTGATATAGCTTGGTATCTTGGGCTATATCCTGAAACATGTTTTTGCAAACAACTAAATCAACATATTTTTCACAAACACTTCTAGCACATTACCTCACTTAACTAATTTGATCACTTAATTGTTTCGGTAATTTTTGACCAAAACATAGAGCGTTCCCAAAAAAAAAGTTATATTTTTAAACTCAAGTATAACCTTCACATTTATAATAGAAGCAAGATGCTCATGCTCAAAAATCTTCATCTGGTCGATATGGGATAGAAGTGACGTGCTAGTGTGCATGCTTGCTTGTGAACGTCATGTTGCTTTTGTTTATTATTAATATTATATAATATATAATAATTAATTCAGTTATTTAACTTATTTTTTTCGTATAACTTTTAAAATATGACGTTTTATAAAACGACGAATGTCATTGAGACGAGCTCATTTTTATCTACGTTTTAAACTAAGTTTTATTAAAACGGAGTAAGGTCAAACATAATATATTTTATTATTAATATTAAACGGTCCCCTGTAATAGCTAAGACTTGTCAAGATAGTTCATATTTCAAACAACTATTCTACTCGTTACTTACTCGTTCAACAATATATGAATTTACAAGTATCATATATATATATATAGGGAGAGGATCATGAGAAAACTAGATATAAATGAGAAAACCAAAAAACTAACCAAAAAAACACTAAAAAGGAGGGGGGAGCCTTTTAATGAAGGAGGGGGGGGGGGGGGGGACTTTTAATGAAGGAGGGGTAAAATTGGAAAAAAAAATATATAACTTTTCAAACATTTCCCATTTCTCCATACGTTATCATTTTAAAACAAAAATGGCACCATAAGATCACAAATTTTTGTATCTTTCATTCAAGTATATTCGAGCATATTTTTTATGACACAAAAAAAGATTTATGGTGTCGTCTTGTTTTCAAGACTATTATTATAGTAGCGCACATGTGCAATATAACATGTACTACAATTGCATTACATGCTTAAAATTAGTTTTTTGAGTCTAATTTAGCTTTTAGGGTTAGTTTTTTTGGAGGTTTAGGATTAGGATTAGGTTTTTGGGTGTGGGGGGGAGGGGGGTTTAGGTTTTTGGGGGTAGGGTGGGGGGGTAGGTTTTTTTCGGGTTTACAATTGCATTACATGCTTAAAATTAGCTTTTTGAGTCTAGTTTAGCTTTTAGGGTTAGTTTTTTTGGAGGTTTAGGATTAGGATTAGGATTAGGTTTTTGGGTGTGGGGGGGAGGGGGTTTAGGTTTTTGGGGGGTGGGGGTGGGGGGTTAGGTTTTTTTCGTGTTTATGTTTAGGGTTTAGTTTTAGGTTTTCGGGAGGGTGGAGGGTGGGGGGGTTTAGGTTTTTGGGGGGTGGGGGGGTTAGGCTTTTGGTGGGAGGGTGAATTTAGGTTTTTTGGGGGGGGGGGGGTGTCGGTGGGGGGTGGGTTAAGTGGTTTAAGCTTTAAGTATTAGTGCACATGTGCAGTACAACCAAAAAAAAAACATTTTTTTTTTTTTTGAAATTTTTTTTCTAGGCATAAAAACTAGCGATTTTTTATTAAAAATTGTAAAAAAAAAAATTGGTATGTTTTTAGGTTTTTTTTGTTAGTTTTTTGGTTTTCTCATTTAAACTAGTTTTCTCATGATCCATCCCCTATATATATATATATATATATATATATATATAGGGGAGCGCTAAAATGAAAACCACCCATAGTTGTAAGAACCGTGAGAACCAGTTTCTAACCATTAGATCTTTAAGATGGATGGATGAGATTAAAAGTAATAAAAACTATTATAAATTTTTTTTCGTCTTATTCTGTTTTTAATATTTTATTGTTAACGGGTATTTAAGTAAATTTGTTTTTTTTGTCTTATTATATATATTATTTTTTATTACATTTTTGTCCTATTGCATTAACTATTTTTTATTATAAATTAGACTTTTTTATTAAAGAATTTTTTAAAATCAAATTCTTTGATAATTTTATTTTTCAAGATTTTCAAAATGGATGGATGAGATTAAAAGATTTTTAAGAGCCGTTTCTTACGCCCCGTTTTTTACGGCACGTTTTACGCCCTGTTTTACGCTCCATTTTTTGTGCGTCGTTTTTTCGACCGGTTTTTTACGCGCCGTTTTTTACGTTTTACGTTAAAAAGTTTTTACATAAAAGAGTGGGTTTTACATTTCTGCGTTAAATTGTTTACGTTTTACAATTTAATTTTTATGTTTTAGGTTAAAAGTTTAAAAAGTTTACGTTTTACGTTTTCCATTAAAAAAATTTACGGTTTACGTTTTACGTTTTCCGTTAAAAAGTTTACGTTTTACGTAAAAAAAAAGTTTTACGTTTTACGTTAAAAAGTTTACGTTTTACGTTAAAAAGTTTATATTTTACGTTTTACATTAAAAAATTTACGTTTTATGTTTTACGTTAAAAATTTACGTTTTACATTAAAAAGATTACGTTTTACGTTAAAAAGTTTACGGTTTAAACTTTTTTTTACAAAAAACTTTTTTACACAAAAACGAACACACCCATAAATCACAAGTCGGTAGGTGTCTCGGATAGATTTAACTTATCATCATCGACTGCAAAAATAAAATTATGAAAAACCAAACAACAAAAAAATCAAAACAAAATGCGTGGATCTTGAAAAAAACGGGGTTTGGCTCAAAGTTTCCAATAATAAGGCTGCAAAGTGGGGTTGCAAGTTCAAAAACCTACCCTCCACCATCCTTTGTCGGGCCATCGTCATGGATTATCGGGAATTTTGTTTTGAACTATCACTGCCAATCTTAACCCCCCAATATCAAAAACAAAAATCAATTACCGGAGAATCCCACCAGAGTCACAAACAACTAAAGGTCGACGGACATCATCGGTGAAAGTCACCTCCGCCGGCACAAACGCGAGCACCACGGGGCACCATCGGCACCGCGCGGGCACCACCGGGCACCATTGGCACCGCTTTGCAAATAAATCGACCATCCCCTTCACCCACCCCCTCACCATCGTTCACTGCCACCACCGCTCACACAGCAACCACCTCCAACACCACCACCGCCAAACATCGTCGGGCCACCCTCGCCAGCGGAAAAAAATATCTATTTGAAATCAAAATTGACATTCAAATCATTTTCCCCTCGACAGCAACGTCAACAACATCAAATATCTATTTGAAATAAAAAATATCTATTTGAAATCAAAAGTCACACAGCAACCTCAACAGCATAAAATATGTATCAATTGCAAAACAATCTAGTGGTATCAGAGCCATGTGCTCTTTTTTAAGAAGAGGGGATTAGTTCCTGATTCCTTAAAAATAAACAATTTAAAATAAATTTTAAACGTTTTCTTAAAAGAAAAAATTTAAAATGAGTTTTAAAAATTCATATGAAGATTCGGAAGAATCAAAAGAACAAGAAGTAACTGAAGTTTTAAACTTTAGTGAAAACGAAAAAGGTTTTGTATCAGATTACATGATTAATTCTGATCAACTAACAAAAATTAGTAAGCTTAAAATTGAGCTTAACACTAAACAGGTTTTTAATAATCAACCAAAAACTTTAAAAAGTTTAGTTTCTAGAGCCTTTTCTAGAAAAAATAAAATATTTTATTGTTTTAACACTGAAGAACTTTCAGTTGACATTAAAAACACAGCAGGTGAAGTTTATTTGCCACTCTTAACAAAGGGTGAAATAGCAAAAAAGCTTTTGCACATTAAACCAGAGTTGAGAAAGTCTCTCAATATGGTACACATAGGAGCGGTTAAAATCCTTCTTAAAGCTCAGTTCAGAGACGGAATTAATTTTCCTATAAAAATGGCACTCGTTGATAATAGAATTATCAATAGGCAAGATGCTCTTTTGGGAGCAATTCAAGGAAATTTAGCTTATGGTAAATTTATGTTTACTGTCTATCCTAAATTTGCCTTACATCGAGATTCAAAAGATTTCGATAAAACTTTAAGTTTCATACACCAGTGCGAAAGAACTGACCTTATGGAACCAGGTAATAAAGTGTTTACGATTAATTATTTAATCTCTTATGCTTTAACCAACAGTACTCATTCAATCGAGTATAAGGAAAATGAAAATATAACTATTGAAGATATATTTTCTGACATTGGAATTGTCGAAGGCAGCAAATTTGCCGAGCCATCACAATTACAAGAAAATTGGGCAATTGATATTGCACGAAATAAACAGGTTTTATTATCAAAACCCAGACACAGTTATGCTGGAAACCCTTTACAAATAGGAGATTCAAGTAATACTGAACAATTAATTCGTTCTATGTCAGAACGAATAAATGGATATGGTAAAATTTTAAAAAGAGTTATTGGAGAATAATGTCTTCAAAACCAATTTTAGATTATTTACAATATCTTGATCAACAAATCACCTATGAAGAGGAGGATATACAAATTTGGTTTATAAGAATAAATCAAATTAAGTATGACATTATGTTAAGTCATAAAACAAAAATTCTTAATATAAAAAATATTAAGAAAAACATTTTTGCTTCTAAGCAAAAAATTATTGAGCTTAAAGCCAAAAAAGCAATTATATCTGTAACATGACTGCCTTTTTGAAATTAGAGGAACTTGTTAAAGACTTAACAAAAAAGTTGGATAGTCTATCTACCAACGAAAATCTTGAGGCAATTGCCGCAAAAATCATCAAAGATGTTTCAGACAGAATTGATGAAAAAATGGATTCAAAAACTCTTATGCCCGAAAGGCAAAAAGAAAAAATTGATAATGAAAAAAGCTTTCAAAAGTATTCATTTCCAAACTTCAACGTTGGAAATCCATCTTTAGGAAGTTCTAAAAGTCCGAATGCATTGACATGGCCTTTTGGATCAACTTCAAATGACCAATAAAGGTCAAATGAAAAACCTTTTAAGGAACATAAATCTAGAGATCTCTAGACATTATTTCTTTATAGAAAGAAATAATCAAAGAATTAATGAATTACATTGGGATTGGAGCATTCATCCTTATGACAAACTTTTTGAATTAACTGATTTAAAAAGAAAAAATTCTTCTATGAAAGAAGAAATTAAAAGTCTAAAAGATAAAAAGATTATTTTATCTTGTGGATAAAATGAGTTCCATCACTCAAAAATTGGAACAAATGTTAGATGAACAATTGGATACCCTTCCAGTTGAACAGATAATAGAAATTGTTAGTCTCATTTCTTTGAGTGACAAAGAATGTGAACAAAAGTTTTCTGAAAATAAAATCTTAAACGAAAGATATTTTTCTGAAAATAAAGAACAGGTCTTTGTTTTGAAAAATGAAGAACTAAGAACCTTCCCGGTAAAAAAGGAAGAACCCGAAACTGAAGAAAGTTCTTCAGATACGGAAATGTCTCCGAGACAAAAAACTTACCATGCCTCTACTAGCAAAGGTAACAGGTATAGAAAAAAGAATACGGAATTTTCCATGCCGTATCATAAAGGTATACCTAATTCTAATAGTAATGACAATGGTAGTGCAACTACTATCAATACTATTAAAATTGATTGTATTTTCAACCTCGACAAAAGAAAAGAGGTAATTGATAAATGGAACACTGAAATCAGTCTAATTATTCAGACTAATTCAGAAGAGTTCTCTAATGCTAAGGCTATGTTATTATTATTAGAACATAAGTCTGCAGGAATCGTACAAAATTTCATCAAAGGGACAACTTGGGATGAAAGTTTGCATGGTATAGATCTTTTTGATCAAATCATAAATGCAATATACATGATGTTTTTAGGTCTTGACCTTATTACAAATAAAGACCATGAAAATCAAAAATTGCTAGAAAAAGCAAGACAAAATCTTGCAAAAGCACAAATTTGTGATATTTGTTTATTAGATGATTTTACTTGTCTTTATGAAACAAATCTATACAAATTAAGTACAGGTGAATTCCACTCTTGGATTGAAGCTTACTTAATGAAGATTCCTATCGTTGGAGAAAAAGCCAAAGAACGATGGAACAAAGAAAAGAATCAGTTCACGATGCATTCTCTTGGATTTGCAACAAGAATTGTCAAAGAGGAAATTGCGGTTTACTGTGATTTTTCTGATAAACAAAAACAGCTAAAAAGTTTTAACAAAAGCTGTTGTAAAAAACTTACTGAGTTACCACAATTAACTTTTGGTTGTGAACCAGTAAAAGATGAAAAATATTTCAAAAAGAAATATAAAAATAAATATAAAACAAAAACTAAAAAACGTTTTTGGAAAACCAAGAAAAGAAAGTTTTCTCCTGGAAAATACTTTTCAAAAGAAAAAGAAAAACCTAAGGTTTGTCCTCAAGGTAAGAAAAAATGTCGTTGCTGGATATGTTCTGAAGAAGGACACTATGCCAACGAATGTCCTAACAGACAAAAGTTTCCAGAAAAATTAAAAATTATTTCGAAAGCGGAAACTGAAGGATATTTTCCTTATGAAAATATTTTTGATGGCTATACACAAGTATATGCATTAGAAATATTATCCGATTCTTCTACAGAAGACTCAGAATGAAGTCCAACCACTCTTTTAGTTGGGGGGATAAAGATAAACAAAACGAAGATTTTCTGAATTTTGTTTATTCAAAAATTATTTATTTTCTGAAAACAAAGATATTTTTGGAAATAATAAACAGGGTCGTCGTGTCAAATAACAAACACAGGGCCAAAAATGTGTTAACAGATAGCTTGACACGAGATTTTCAGAAATCGTAAGCAATGAGGTCATTATCATCTTTGCACCTATAAATTGAAGGCTTTCCTTCATCCAAATTCATCATTCTCATTCACAAAAAACCTTTGAAAAAAGAAAGAGAAATGAAAAAATTAAGGGCTTTACGCCTAAAAGAATTGTCTTTATAAAAAATTCCAGTATGGAAGAAGAACTTAAAGCTCTACGTCTCAAGGAAAAAATTCTAGAAATAGAATTAAGATCCATCAGAGATCAGATCAATGTCTACACGACCATGATCTTAACTGGAAATTCTGTCCAGGATGCTGAAAAGCTAAAAACAGAATCTAGTCCAGCGCAAACGGCGACTGGTAAAGACTCAACAAATCCGTTGATCCCTGATGCTTTGGGAAAAAGCATGCCAGAGGCCTCACAAGCCAGGCGAGACCTTCATTCAAAGAAGGCTAATATCCGATTGACCCCTGGGTCTACATTTTCGGAGGTTGTCCATTTACGAAAAATGGAAAGAGAAGGTTCATCTTCTCCTAGCAGCTCAGATGCAAACGGCTCTGAAGCTAAGAAGTCAAATCCGTTGATTCCTGACAACTTGGAAAAAGTTGGAGAAACTAGTCTTCGGCCTAGTTATGCGGACAAGACAAAAATGCCAGCAAAAGATAATTCAAAGTTCTACGTAATATTTGATGGTCCAAATGCAGGTATATATGATGATTGGGACATTGTATCCAATCTAATGAAGGAGACATCTTTCGTCTTCAAGAAATACAAGACACTTTTTCAAGCTCAACAAGAAGCAGATAAGTATCAAGCTAACTTCGGAGGCAAGAAGATAATCTTCAAAGCACCAATATTAGTGCCCAAAGTCCAGAATCATACTGGTCAAAGAAGAAAGGTGTTCTTCACAAAAGAAAAAGAAGAAGCTCCAACAAAGGTTCCATCTTCAGAAATTATAGAAGGAATAAGCTTCTCAGAATTCAGAATCCTATGGTCCAAAGCAAGAGCTCTCTCCATAAAGGATTATGAAGCAGAAAAGATTTATACAGACGATAAAAAGTCCAGAAGTCTTTTCGTAATCTGTTCTGATGCAGATGCAATCTTTACTTACCAGGCTTTTTGTGCAGGGTTAGTCAAGACCATTTATCCCAGCAAAGATCTTAAAGAATTAAGATTATTTCCTAAGGGATTAAGAATAGCAGTTGGAAAATTCATCCAAAAAATTGCTAAGGATGCTAATATTTACATCCAAGTCACATCCAGCATTCCAGACTGGGTAGATGGAAAAGTCCTTCCAGCCTATCATTACATTGAGCTAGGCTTATCGGCAAAAAGAGAAGTTCAACCTTCCAGAATCATAAACGAGGAAGACGACTTCATCAGCATGGGAATCTATGCCTACAGAGTTGAAAAGATTATTTCCATAATCCAAAAGACTCAAAAGCTTAATTCAAAAAGCAAAGTCAAGGTCAATTATGCCAACCCAAATTGCCTGATCACCAGCACTACAGGGAAGACGCTCTGTCAAGAAGATCAACGCGCAATTCAAGCGCTTGAAGACAAGATCTTAAAAAATCAGATCTTAGCAGGTCCTACCACAAAGAAGATGCTTTGTGAAAGGCTCCAAAAGGTCGACAAAGACCATCAGTGCGCATTATGCACTAAAGTTGATGGGGACACTACACCAAAAACAGATGCTTTGTCCACTACCAGCAGTGAGGGGTCCTTCACAATAATTCTATGAAAAACGTAAGCACTTACGTCATTCAAAAGAAGACAAGCGACTACAGCTGTAAAGACATCTTTAATAATTCAATGAAATTATTGGTAGGTCTTGTAAGAGGAAATCTCCGTCTATATAAGGAGCAATACCTCATAAGGAAAAGAAATCTCAAGTTTGAGACAACGAATCCTAAGTCTAGGAAAAAAGCAACCTCTGGCTTGCAATCACCCACTTTCCAATTCTCAATTTGAGAATTCTCTCAACCACCGTTCCT
The DNA here is from genome assembly GCA_030545235.1 of Helianthus tuberosus. Taxonomy (NCBI): domain Eukaryota; kingdom Viridiplantae; phylum Streptophyta; class Magnoliopsida; order Asterales; family Asteraceae; genus Helianthus; species Helianthus tuberosus. The sequence goes on along the minus strand of CM060445.1, from coordinate 117,590,098 downwards.
TTTTCTTTCCACCCACCAACTTTTCTTTTATGCTTTCTTAGTTTAATCATGGAGTAGTAACTCCTTTAAGGAGGTGATGTAAATATCAAGAAGTTCTCCTTCGGGAGAACAGTTATGAAATAAAAAACTCCTTTGTAAACCTCTATCTTTTATTTCTATCATGAAAGTTTTTATTCTGTAAAACCTGGAGTCCTGGAGCCCGTTGAAGTACCGCTGAGGCAGGAGGCCGTTAGGGAAATAAGGGTTGGATTGGTCCCTTGCAGAAAGAAGTAGAAACTTTTCAAGAAGAAAATACAAGAAGAAAAAAGGTATAGATTTTATTTCAAACTGTTTAATTACTTCAAGATTGATATTTCATATCTCTCCTTAAAATTAAAAGAATTTAATTCTAAAACAAAAAACTAAGATTTCGAAAGAAAATAAAAATGATGTTTATAAAACAAACACAAAAAGAAATGATTTTTCAATCTAAAAAATTTAGTCAAAATATGACTACAAAAAATAATGAATTTTGTAAATTCAAAGGATTTATTCCACAATCTAAAACAAACGATTCAAAAATCATTTGCTTTAGTAAACAAGATGCTTCAAAGTCTTGTAAACATCCGGTGTCTTATGGCATCTTTTGTCATAATAGCTCATCATGTTAGTCATGATAACTAATAATGACTTTAACTTTACTTTTGATATCTAAAGTTCAAAGCCATCGACAAATGTTGGAATTAAAAATTTCCAAGGTAATCATGATTACATGCTTTGTCATGATAAGATGTCTAGTAAAATGAATTTTTATTCTATATTTACTACTCACAAAAACCAGGTATACAATGAGTATACACCAAGATTTCCTTAAAAAAGAAATCCGTCGGGTTAATCAAGAATTAACCATGTATCAAAGTCTAATTAACCAATTAGAACAGTCTCTTAAGAGATCACCTAGAAATAGGAGAGCTGAACATGTTCAGTTTAATGGTCTTAAAGCTAACCGCTTTAGGCTAAAAGAAGAACTAAAAAGTCTAGAAAAACAAGTTTTCTAACCAATGAGTCTTAACCAGACCACAAAACCCCTAAAGGACTTAATGAACCCTTTAGTTGAATTTTTAGAGACCATTTTAAACCAAAAAATGATTTCTAAAAGTACCTCCGCAATAGTGGTATCAGAGCCATGTGCTCTTTTTTAAGAAGAGGGGATTAGTTCCTGATTCCTTAAAAATAAACAATTTAAAATAAATTTTAAACGTTTTCTTAAAAGAAAAAATTTAAAATGAGTTTTAAAAATTCATATGAAGATTCGGAAGAATCAAAAGAACAAGAAGTAACTGAAGTTTTAAACTTTAGTGAAAACGAAAAAGGTTTTGTATCAGATTACATGATTAATTCTGATCAACTAACAAAAATTAGTAAGCTTAAAATTGAGCTTAACACTAAACAGGTTTTTAATCAACCAAAAACTTTAAAAAGTTTAGTTTCTAGAGCCTTTTCTAGAAAAAATAAAATATTTTATTGTTTTAACACTGAAGAACTTTCAGTTGACATTAAAAACACAGCAGGTGAAGTTTATTTGCCACTCTTAACAAAGGGTGAAATAGCAAAAAAGCTTTTGCACATTAAACCAGAGTTGAGAAAGTCTCTCAATATGGTACACATAGGAGCGGTTAAAATCCTCCTTAAAGCTCAGTTCAGAGATGGAATTAATTTTCCTATAAAAATGGCACTCGTTGATAATAGAATTATCAATAGGCAAGATGCTCTTCTTGGAGCAATTCAGGGTAATTTAGCATATGGTAAATTTATGTTTACTATCTATCCTAAAATTGCCTTACATCGAGATTCAAAAGATTTCGATAAAACTTTAAGTTTCATACACCAGTGCGAAAGAACTGACCTTATGGAACCAGGTAATAAAGTGTTTACGATTAATTATTTAATCTCTTATGCTTTAACCAACAGTACTCATTCAATCGAGTATAAGGAAAATGAAAATATAACTCTTGAAGATATATTTTCTGAAATTGGAATTGTTGAAGGCAGCAAATTTGCCGAGCCATCACAATTACAAGAAAATTGGGCAATTGATATTGCACGAAATAAAAAGATACTAGGATTAGAACCTAGACACAGTTTTACTGGAACCTCTTTGCAAATAAGAGACTCTTGTGACACCAAGCATTTAATGCGAACTATGTCAAAAAACATAGACAGATATGGAAAAATTTTAGAAAAGGTTATTGGGACTTAATGTCTATATCACCTATTCTAAATCATCTACATCTTCTTGATATGCAAATTGCCTATGAAGAAGAAAAGATTCATTTTTCTTTGATTCGAATAAAACAATTAAAGAAAAATTTTATGATGAATCAAAAAATAAAATCTCGCAACATAAAAATTGCTAAAAGAAACGTCTTTACTTTTATGATGAATCATAAAAGAAAATCTCGTAACTTAAAAATTGCTAAAAGAAATATTTTTGATTCTAAACAAAAAATTCTTGAGTTTAAAGCAAAAAAGGCAATAATTTATAGAGATGAAAGTCTTGAAACAATTTATGCCGAAATTCTTAAAGAAATTTCTGATGAAATTGATGAAATTTTCAATACCGAAATTCTTAAAGAAGTTTCTTACGAAATTGAGGAAATTTTCAAGGAAGTTTCTAATGAAATTAATGAAACATGGCCTTTTGGATCAACTTTAAATGACCAATAAGGGACAAATGAAAAAATCTTTTAGAAAAATTAATCTAAAGATTTTTATGCATTATTTCGATTTACAAAGAAATAATCAAAGAATGTATGAGTTACATCTTGATTGGTGTATTCATCCTTCTGAAAAACTTTTTGAGCTAACTGCTTTAAAAAGAACAAATTCTCTTTTGAGAAGAGAAATACAAAAACTTAGAGAGACAAAAATTATTTTATCTTGTGGATAAAATGAATCTTGTTACTCAAAAGATAAAACAGTTTTTTAAAGGAAAAACTGCATCAGCTAAACAAGTTCATAAGCCTGTTCAGCTCATATCCTTTGTTGTTCAGCTCATGTCTTTTGAAAACAAAGAACGAAAACAAAAGTTTTATGAAAACTTAAAAGAAAAACTTGAACAAAGGATTTCTAAAAATAAAAAACAAACTCTTGTTTTAAAGGATGAAGAACCTAAAATTAAACAGAAGTTTTCTGAAACTGAAACTGAATATTTTTCTGAAATTAAAGAACAGATCTTTACAATGAAAAATGAACAGGAAAAACCCGAAACTGAAGAGAGCTCTTCAGATATCGAGTTAAATCCTAATCACTCTTTTAGTTGGGGGGATGAGGAAAAACAAATTCATAATTTGGATTCAGCAAGTTCAAACATAACTAATCCAAATTCAATTTATATCAAAGGAACTGTTTCTTTCAAAGGATATAAAAAAATTGCCCTACATTGTTATGTTGACACAGGGGCAAGTCTTTGTTTGGCAAACAAACACGTAATTCCTAATGACTTATGGGAAAACGCTCCCAGAGATATTAAGGTAATTATTGCTAACAAAGAAGTCATGAAGCTAAATAAGGTTTGTAGAAATCTTATCATCCAATTTTCTGGAGAATCATTTACCATTCCTACTATCTTCCAACAAGATTCAGGTATGGATTTACTTCTTGGAAATAATTTCTGTCAACTTTATGGACCCTTTACTCAATGGTTAGACAGAGTATCCTTTCATCTTAATCAAGAAATGATTTTGATTAAAAAGGTCAAAGAGGCTTTTCAAATTGGAAAACCAGATTTTCTTGAATCTATGAAAAAAGATTCAAAGATAAAACAAATTCCTGGAACTAATATAGCTCAAGAAGTTATAAAAGTAGAAAGGATATTTTTCAGTGAAATACAAAAATTTCAAAAAATTGAAGAACTTCTAGAAAAAGTTTGTTCAGAAAATCCAATTGATCCTGAAAAATCAAAAAATTGGATGAAGGCATCTATTAAGTTAATAGATCCGAAAACTGTTATTAGGGTTAAACCTATGAAATACAGTCCACAGGATAGGGAAGAATTTAATAAACAAATCAAAGAACTTCTTGATTTGGGATTAATAATTCCTAGTAAATCTCCTCACATGTCTCCTGCTTTTTTAGTAGAAAATGAAGCGGAAAAAAGAAGAGGTAAAAAACGAATGGTTGTTAATTACAAAGCAATTAATAATGTCACTGTTGGAGACAGCCATAATCTTCCTTGTATGCAGGAATTAATAACTCTTCTAAGAGGAAAGACTATCTTTTCCAGTTTCGACTGTAAAAGTGGTTTCTGGCAGGTACTGCTAGACAATGAATCACAGTTATTAACTGCGTTCACATGCCCAGACGGTCACTATCAATGGAAGGTAGTTCCCTTTGGATTAAAACAGGCACCAAGCATATTTCAAAGACATATGCAAAATGCTTTAAGAGGATTAGAAGATTACTGTACCGTCTATGTAGACGATATTATAGTTTTCTCAAACTCGGAAGATAAACACTATTATCATGTTTTATCAGTTTTAAAAACAATTGAAAAATATGGAATCATTTTATCAAAAAAGAAAGCTAATCTTTTTAAAACAAAGATAAACTTTTTAGGTCTTGAAATAGATCAAGGGACACATTGTCCACAAAAACATATCTTGGAAAATTTACATAAATTTCCAGATACTTTAGAAGATAAAAAACATCTTCAAAGATTTTTAGGAGTTTTAACTTATGCAGAAAGTTATATTCCTAAACTTGCAGAGCTTAGAAAACCTTTACAGGCTAAGCTAAAAAAGGAATATGTATGGGATTGGAAGCATTCCGATACTGACTACATTAAAAAGATAAAGAAAAACTTAATCAGTTTTCCTAAACTTTATCTTCCTAATGAAAATGATTTTTTAATCATAGAAACAGATGCTTCTCATGATTTTTGGGGAGGTGTTTTAAAAGCTAAAACTGCAGATGGAGAAAAAATTTGCAGGTACACTTCGGGAAGCTTCAAGCAGGCGGAACGAAATTATCACAGTAATGAAAAAGAATTACTGGCGGTAAAAAACACGATTTCAAAGTTCTCTATTTATTTAACCCCAGTTAAATTCTTAGTCAGAACTGACAATAAAAATTTTACTTATTTTCTGAAAACAAAAATTTCTGGAGATAATAAACAAGGTCGTCTTGTCAGATGGCAAATGTGGTTTTCAAGATATTCTTTCGATACTGAACATCTTGAGGGGGCCAAAAACGTGCTAGCTGATTGCTTGACACGAGATTTTCAAAATACGTAATCAAATACGTATTTTTATTAATCAAATGCTTTTTATGCCTATTTAAAGAAGAACACACCCTTCAAACTAAAGGCATCACCAATCACTCTTACAAAAAGAAAGGCAAAATTTTTTGAAAAAATGGAGGATTTAAGGGCTTTACGCCTAAAAGAAAAAATTCTTTTGATAGAATTAAAAGCTATTCAAGAAAAAATAGCTCTCTATGACGAAAGTCTAGACACAACTGTTAATTCAGAACAGGATTCCGAAAGGATAAAATCTGAATCTATTCCTTTACAAACGGCTAAAGGTAAAGAAAAATCAAGTCCGTTGACTCCTGTTGCTTTGGAAAAAAGCAAATATAAAGTTAATGAAGAACTACGATCTTCATCTAGCCCAGTAGCAAACGGCTCTGGTAAAGGCACATCAAATCCGTTGATGGCTGACAGTTTGCCAAAAACTGAACAGGTCTCTCTTAGACCAAGTTACTCCCAAGATATTCAAGAAACGGTAAAATCTAATTCTAGATTTTATGTCATTTTTTATGGAGAGCATAGAGGCATATATGAAGATTGGTCCATAGTGTCTCATTATGTTTCTGGAAGACCAGTAACATTCAAGAAGTTTGGGTCCTTATTACAAGCCCAACAAGAAGCCACTCGATACTCAGCCGATTGTGGTAAAAAGGAAATTCCTCTAAAGCAATTTCCATATCTTCACGAGTCATAGTGAAATCCCATTATCTAAAGGAAACCTTGGAATAATGGAACAACGCATTATCTTCAACAAAGTTGATGTGAGTCCTACTACAAAACAAAGACTCAGCAAAATAATGCAAGGTGCACAGGAAAGCCATCAGTACATGAGCTGTAAGGAATCCTACACCAAAGAAAAATCTGACAAAAGTGGTCCCTCTATTAAAGACAACTACTTTTCAGAAGACGACACGCGAAAGCTGGACCCAACACATGGGTTTGTCGACCAAAAAACGTCATGCATGACGAACGCTTAAGGCTATTTTAGACCTTTTGTAAAATTCACTTCTCCTATATAAAGAAGTTGAATTCATTAGAACAGATATCTCAAGTTTGAGACAACGAATCCTAAGTCTAGGAAAAAAGCAACCTCTGGCTTGCAATCACCCACTTTCCAATTCTCAATTTGAGAATTCTCTCAACCACCGTTCCTTTTTCTTTCCACCCACCAACTTTTCTTTTATGCTTTCTTAGTTTAATCATGGAGTAGTAACTCCTTTAAGGAGGTGATGTAAATATCAAGAAGTTCTCCTTCGGGAGAACAGTTATGAAATAAAAAACTCCTTTGTAAACCTCTATCTTTTATTTCTATCATGAAAGTTTTTATTCTGTAAAACCTGGAGTCCTGGAGCCCGTTGAAGTACCGCTGAGGCAGGAGGCCGTTAGGGAAATAAGGGTTGGATTGGTCCCTTGCAGAAAGAAGTAGAAACTTTTCAAGAAGAAAATACAAGAAGAAAAAAGGTATAGATTTTATTTCAAACTGTTTAATTACTTCAAGATTGATATTTCATATCTCTCCTTAAAATTAAAAGAATTTAATTCTAAAACAAAAAACTAAGATTTCGAAAGAAAATAAAAATGATGTTTATAAAACAAACACAAAAAGAAATGATTTTTCAATCTAAAAAATTTAGTCAAAATATGACTACAAAAAATAATGAATTTTGTAAATTCAAAGGATTTATTCCACAATCTAAAACAAACGATTCAAAAATCATTTGCTTTAGTAAACAAGATGTTTCAAAGTCTTGTAAACATTCGGTGTCTTATGGCATCTTTTGTCATGATAACTCATTATGTTAGACATGATAATTAATAATGACTTCAACTTTACTTTTATCTAAAGTTCAAAGCCATGAAGTTTCTACGACATATTTTGGAATTAAAATTTCCAAGGCAATCATGATATACTTTGTCATGATAAGATGTCTAGTAAAATGAATTTTATATTCTATATTTACTACTCACAAAAACCAGGTATACAATGAGTATACACCAAGATTTCCTTAAAAAAGAAATCCGTCGGGTTAATCAAGAATTAACCATATATCAAAGTCTAATTAACCAATTAGAACAGTCTCTTAAGAGATCACCTAGAAATAGGAGAACTGAACATGTTCAGTTTAATGGTCTTAAAGCTAACCGCTTTAGGCTAAAAGAAGAACTAAAAAGAAAAGAAAAAACAAGTTTTCTAACCAATGAGTCTTAACCAGACCACAAAACCCCTAAAGGACTTAATGAACCCTTTAGTTGAATTTTTAGAGACCATTTTAAACCAAGAAATGATTTCTAAAAGTACCTCCGCAATAGTGGTAAAAGTACCTCCGCAATAGTGCTCTCATTTGAAATCAAAATTGACATTCAAATCATTTTCCCCTCGACAGCAACGTCAACAACATCAAATATCTATTTGAAATAAAAAATATCTATTTGAAATCAAAAGTCACACAGCAACCTCAACAGCATAAAATATGTATCAATTGCAAAACAATCTATTTGCAAACTTTTCCTTCGAAATCAAGTTGCAAAACCTTCTATTTTGAAATCAAAATTGACACACACAAAAGCAACGTTCAATCTCCCCACATAATCCAATAAACACACACAAAAGTAAATTTAACTCACCATTTTTAACCCTATGCCGCCATCGTTATAGGCCCGCAACCACCACAGACCACAACCGTCGTCAGAGGGTCATAGACCACCGGCATCAAACGCCGCCACCACCGGCATCACGCGCAGCCACCATAGTTAGGTGGTCAGCCGACTACTGTAGAAACGGATGGGGTGTTTGGCTGGTGGTTGTCGTCGGAAACAGGGGAACCGAGGGGTGTAGGTGGGTTGCAGTTAATTATCGCCGGAGAGCCAACCGCCATGGCTCCGACGGCCAGGGGTGTTTGTTGTCGTCTGGGAAGCAAGAAGTAGTCCGGTGAGGCTCCAGCTCCTCCATGAGTGTTCTCCGTTTTCCAGAGGGATGAAAGAGATGAGAGGAAATGATTGAACAGATCTTGCAGAGGGAGAGTCACTTTCAATCAAATTGGGGAAACACTCATGGAGGGATTGAACAGATCTTGAGAAAAGAGATGGGCTAAATGAAAGCGACAAGCATTAAATGGAGAGTGAGAGGGGGGATTTGACATTTGGGGTAAAAGACCAAAATACCCTTTTAGTTGGCATAATTTGATTGGTTGAGAGTGGTTCTCGCAGTTCTTACAACTGGAGGTGGTTTTCATTTTAGCGCTCCCCTATATATATATAGGGTCAGGATTTAGGGAAAACGGTGAAAAGTGTGAGAACGGTGAGAAAGATTTTGGTGTTGACATGTAGCATTGATGCTAAATTAAACTAAGGGGTAATATTGTCAAAAAAACTCACTCACATGAACTGGGTGTTCAAATAAAACGCCATAAAAACACCCAATTCAGAAAAACGCCATGAAAATACCCGGTTAAAACACCATAAAACACTCATTCGAAAAACGCCATGAAAATACCCGGTTAAAACACCATAAAACACTCATTCGAAAAACGCCATGAAAATACCTAGTTAAAACGCCATAAAACACCTAGTTCAGAAAAACGCCATGAAAATACCTAGTTAAAACGCCATAAAAACACCTAGTTCAGAAAAAATGCCATGAAAATACCTAGTCTAAAACGCCATAAAACACCCAGTTCAGAAAAACGCCATAAAAACCCAGTTCATTTTCTTCGAAAAGTATATCAATAGTATACTCGTTGGAAATATAAAAAAACGTTGAGTTTTATGGTGTAATTTTTTTTCAAAAAATAATCACGTATAAAAAAGTTATTGGCGTTTAAATATGATGGGGAAAATGGCATGTGATTAGCATGTGCACCTTTGTTTGGATCTTCCTATTTTACCCCTCCTGGTAGTTCCAAGGCCCATGTTATTTACAAAAATCCCACCGCATCAATCTCAACCACAAACCACTAAGATCTTGTGGCTGAGAATTGTTCTCACCATTCTCACACTTTGAGGCGTTTTCTCCTGATCCTGTTCCTATATATATACTAGGTTAGAACCCCGTGTATTATACACGAGTTGAATAATGTAATTTTATATACTAAATTAAAACAACTATTCTTTAAAAATCTCGTTTATTACACGAGTTGATCAAATGTAATTTTATATATTAAATAATAAAAAAATATGTCTCTAAGAACCATATGTATTGTACTGTAACTTTATATACTAAATAATAAAAAAATATCTCTAAAAACCCGGTGTATTACACGGGTTGAATAAATGTAATTGTATAAACCAATTAATAAAAAAGTTATATCTTTGTAAAACTCGTATATTGTACGGGTTGAATAAATCTAAATATATATATACTAAATAAAAAAAAATTATATCTTTAAAAACACTGTGTATTACACGGGTTAAATAAATGTAATTTTGTAACCATGTTTATTACACCGGTTGGATAAATGTAATTTTATAATCTAAATAATAAAAAAAATTATATCTTTATAAACCCCATGTATTATACGGGTTGAATAAATATAATTATATATACTAAATAATAATAAAAACTTATATATTTAAAAACACCGTGTATTACACGGGTTAAATAAATGTAATTTTGTATAGTAAACTTGGTTAAGTTTAGTTCGAATTGATTAGAAGCTCAATTTGAAAAATCAAAAACAGAATTATATTATTCTCTTCTCTTCCTATTTAGTGTTTTTTTAAAGTTTGGTCTAATGTCTAATAAGTTATTTTGTATATTTTGTTTGTACTTTAAATTTTTGATATGAATGTATTATTGTTTTTTTTTAAGTTTAAGATTATTGTTTTGTGCTATTATTCAAAAAATATCTTAAATTTATAATTTAAATTTAAGGATAATATTTTATTAGAAACAATGGAATGATTATATCAGACATTCAAAGTAAGATAAGGTTTAATAATAATTGATTATTTATTATTTAATTAATTGATATAAGACAAGTATGAAAATGTGGGAAATTAAAACGTAGACGCTTTCAATGAATGACACGTGTCACTTATTGGTGTTTTTTATTATTTAATACGGATATATATATATATATATATAGGAAGGTTAACGTACATTACGACTTAACGTACATAACGTACGACAGGTAATTACGCACGTTCATTTTAAAATCACGCACGTTATAATTCAAATATCCAAAATCACGCATGTTGAAACACAATAATCATGCATATTGAAAACATTAATCACGCATGTTATAGAACAAATCACGCACGTTGTTGTACGTGAAGTACATTAAGCCGTAATGTACGATATACTTTTTCTATATATATATATATATATATATATATATATATATATATATGTATACACTAGTTTACAACCCCTGTGTTTACACGGGGTGAATATCGAAAAAAATATAAATTATAAGTGTGTGTATAATCATTGTCAGTCAAATGACGTATTACATAAAATGTGAAACAAAAAGAATTTACACTTTCAGCTATCCAAATATATTTTCCAAAGTTTCCACCTCTTTTTCGAGTTGCTAAAATCTATCTTATCATATAAAGCAGTAAAACAATAACTCTAAAAAAATGAAAATAATGATATTAAGATTGTAAGTGTTTTTAAAAATAGAATGTAAGTTATGCACTTGTGACAAATGAATTTTAATTAAATTCTACTATATATAATAATAATAATATAATAAATACTTTGATATAGATAGTATTTTATAAATACGTTTAAAAATAATACACAATAAAATCGAACATTTTTTCTCTTTAATATAAGTGCCCTATTGATATACCTTTTATATATTTTTTTAAAAAGTATAATCACACTTTGCCAATAATTATGTTGTTATATATTTAAAAAAAATCACTATACCAATTTACCCCTCCATCCTTCTAGATCTTTACTAAATTTTAAAAAATCACTATACCAATAATTATGGAATGACATGCGACAGGCCCAGATTGAAGTTCAATGGGCAAGTGTTGTTTGGTTTCCGCAAGCGATCCCGAGACATGCATTTTTAATGTGGTTGGTTATTAACAAGAAGTTGAAGACACAAGACATTATGAGCAGGTGGAACTCTTCAGACAATGCTAATCTCAATCTTTTATGCTGTTCTTTATGCACGTCAGGGCCTGATTCACACAATCACTTGTTTTCTGAATGCAACTATGCGGCTCAAGTTTGGGATGGGGTTAAAGTTAGCGCAGGTATGAATACTATTCAGAATCAATGGGACGACATTGTTAATTATCTGGTGGGTATAGCTACTTCCAAAATAAGTAGCCATGTTATCGCTAAGCTTGTAGTGGGTGCTTCGGTTTATTTTGTGTGGGAAGAGCGGAATAGAAGACTATTTTCTAATAGAAAGAGGAGTAAGGATCAACTTGTGGAGGTGATATTAAGCACGGTGAGGATGAAGCTCTCGACGATGCGGTTCAAGGTTTCAATCCATACGGATGGATAGGGTCTTTCAACAATGGATGCTTCCGAGAGGGCTGTTGATGGCAGATGATGATTGTGGTTGATAGCGTCTTGTTTTGTTTTTCGTTGTAATTTGTTTTTCTCTAGTTGAGTTTGTTTCCGTGTTTGCAGTGTTTTCCGCTAGTTTACCTGAGTTTGGCCTGTCAAATGAGGGAACTGAGGTTTGATTTTATTCCTCACTTGTTATGATTGTGTTGGTTCGTAATAAAATTCACCGGGGTAACCCTTTACCCAAAAAAAAATTTAAGTATTTACTAAATTGTTGTTTAATTAATTTTAGCCATTAAATTGGTGTAATTAAGAGTCAAAATCGTTTCCTACGTCTATTAGGTTAAGACATTTTTTTCCATTTTACATCTAAACCTGAAAACCGATCAACCCGAATCGAGCTAACACGGACCGACCAACCGGAACCTTAAATAAGTCGGTTATCAGTCACTTTTTTCATGTCAAAAACCCGAACAACCCGAACCAAAAAAACCTTAAAACCCGGGGAAAAAACAGAAGAACACCCCTAATCGTTGTCCCAAACATACATCTATATTCAATTCAATTTATAAAAAAAATGGAAAACTATTTCTGGTCTTTTTTCAAACATACATCTATATTTAATACATGATTTGAAAAAAATGAAAAAGTATTTCTAGTCTTTTCGCAAATATTTTACAATGTATAGTGTGTTGATTTACCAATTGTTTGAGGAATTTTATTTCTCGGTAATTTCATATTTCGGTAACTGAATAATTATTTAATGCAATATTTTAAATTTTCTTTAAATTCCTAATATTTTAATTTTTAAAATCTTTTATTATAATATAAAAATAAGGATAAAGATAAAGATAAGTGATATCTATATTAGTTATTAATATTAAATAAAATATATTAAACAAATATAAATAAATTTTATAAGGTTGAAGGAGAGAATGACATGTGACATTATTTGAAGTCTTTTATTATAAGTTAGATTAGATATATAGTCTTACAAAATGGGGTGTTATTATGTGGGTGTTAAGTATTCCAATGTCCGATTCTTCAACCGAGATTTTCTTCACAGTATTCTTTTGTAGAGATCAATGCTCACAAGCTTATCCATAATCTTGGTAGGATCATGAGTTCTTCTTTCTGATAAATAAAGGCCTAAACTATTCGGACACCCTCTGAAGCTATTTGGTGCCCTAGACGCCTCGTATAGGGCTATACGAGGCATCTAGGCACATAATTCAAGGGGGACTTCAGGGAATGTCAGGCACAATGTCACACCCTGATATTTCCACATATTACCGGTGGGGAGTATCGTGACGTAAGATTGATATCGTCATAGTCAAACATACACAGAATAGCACAGCGGAAGTCTTGGAATATAAAACATTATTACAAACCCAATGTCTTAAAATATCAAGTATTTATTATAGACGTGATTGTAATATCAAATCCACAGGCGGATCATTACAGAATGTATAAAATGAAGTTTAGCAGACTTTAAGGCATCTTTAAGGATTTGCAAGATCCTCTATATTGACACCGAGTAGCTCCCAGCCTATTACGTGTAGTACCTGTCACTTAGTCTTTTGAAAATACGTCAGTTTTCATTGGTAAATACAATTAACTGACTCTTTTGAAAAGAGTTTATGAAAATTGATTTAAGCGCACAAGGCACAAACCTTTTATAACTTGGGACAATCTTTAATAAAATCTTGTATACAGTTTTACATGTTTGTCATACATATGGGGCCGGTTTGGAAGCCGGTCATGATTAACCGACTCACCATTATAAAATCCACAAAGGAGTTATCCCCAACATGTGGGTTATATAGCATTTGCATCTGTCAGGTGCATGCCTACACCCCGTGCATAGGTCGTGGCCATTTTCAGATGAAATGAGCCGAGGATATCCAGGACACAGTCATATTAACCCCCAATGTTTATGTTATAAAACGAAACAGATTAAAACGGGTTATGCAAATTTATTAATCACAATCCAATTAAATGATTTCATACCCGACCAAGCGGTATTATTATAATACCGTATCCCAAGCCCGTATAAGGGAAAATAAGTTAAAAGTATTTACCTGAGCTAATACTTGATTCACAGCAAAATAACTCAGTTGTATCCAATCTAACTAAATGCATGTAGCTTTTACCGGGTGGCTCTAGTCTGGAATGATGGTAATATATAACCAATTCAGAATGCTAACGGTCTTACTTAAGTCTTAGACTTAGATCGGCTAGCTTAAAGTATCTAAAACCGTACGATACGCTAGATTAAGCGATGACCGGAATAGAATGTTATTTAGACCCAACAAGTATGAAGACTTGTATAATATGGGTAAATTAAGTACATTCTGGATTTTGAGATAAAAATGATAAGGTTAAACCCTTTTCGGTAAACTTACGTAAACTAGTTACGCAAGTCAAACCGTACGCGTACAAGCGATAACGAGTAACCGGATGAGTCATGAACAAGTTCCATATGCCAATATACTTTAAACAAGTTATAATATCAGTGAGATATCAACTTGTATGCCCGTTTAGGTTTTAAAATCAAACTATGCCTCGTAAGGGCATTTTGGTTATTTTACGATGTATAAAAGGAACTTGAGTACAATATGATGTTACGATCATAAACATTCTTTGAAAACACTTTATTTATGATATAATATCAGTATTATAACAAGCATATATGTGTTTTATAATTTAAAACTAAACTATGCTCCGTAGGGGCATTTTGGTAATTTCACACATAGTTTCGAAGGCTAATTTGGGAATCTGAGTTTATAACATATACCTACTGTAAAAATATTCAAAATGATTTATAAAATCAGTAGGTAGCAAGTCTTGGTTGGTAGTTATGGTTTAAAACCGTACTACGCGCCAAAACGGCGTTAAAGTCGTTAAATGACGATATGTGCGATGTTTAAGGAAAACTGATGTTATGACCATGTCTATATGATCCAAATGTGTTAATTAATATGACATATCAGTTTTCAAAAGGTTTTGTATAAAAATTATGCTTTTAAATCCTTTTAGGTGCAAAAAGGACATTATCGTCATTTAAGAACATAATTCAAGAACGTATGCGTAATCTCAGTTTGCAATCTGAGTGAACATCCCAAATTATCCTAATTATGATATCACATCAGTAGTCAATGAGTTTGCTATGAAAAATTATGCTTAAAACCGATCTATGAGCACAAAGGGCATTTTGGTCAATTTGAAGCACAATTTACGATATTATATGCAAATTCAGTTTATGATCAGATTCGTAACATCATAATATGTTAAAAATGTTAACATATCAGTACCTAAGTTGTTTGAAAGCTTATTGGCGTCTAAAACCTTATTTTTGCTAAAAAGGGCATAATAGTCAAAGTACGGCATACTAACGGAACATACGCATAAACTCAGATTCCTAGTACGACCGTGTAATATAACCTTATGGGGTTATACTACATTATATTATGATCATAACGGAACCTTAACTCAGTAGGATACTACTCTAATTCGGTTTATAACCAAAAGTGAACGTAGAAGTCAAACTACGCGACTTTCGGTTGCGAACCGACCCTAAAACGGGAATTGACGAGCCGAATATGTTTACACATGTTCTAATAATTATTACTGAGTTATTTAAGTGATAAAACATATTTTAGAATACTTCTAAACTCATATCGCAATTATTTTTAAAAACTGACCCGTTGACTTTTAAATTAATATTAATTTGACTCGTTAATTAACTAAGCAAACGTGATTCTTAGGAGGTGCCCTTTTGAGGGATTAACACATACTTAATTACAATCACGTAGCCATGTTCATTGCGAACAATGGCTTGACCGTTAAAGGTCTAACTAAAAATCAAAGCGTTATTACGATAACGTTTGACTTTTGGCTTAAAAGCCCATAAAACGAAAACTAGTGGCTAAGGACACTTACAAAGGGTCCTAGCTTGAACCTTAAACTGAAGTGGAGTCCCCTTTAAGCCAGGAGTCTTCAAGAATGAGAGAATGAGAATAAATGAGAAGAAAGTTGCAAAGAAATGAAAGAAGAACACATCTATTTATAGTGTTTGGAATTGATTTGGATCTTGACAAGTGTTCAGGGACTTTGTAGGATCATTACACGTGTTATAACAATTGTTATAACCAGCTTGATGCCCAAGAATTCGTTTCTAATTGATTAAAATGGATTGGAGTGGTGAACACGCAAAATAAAAATAAAAAAAAATAATATACTGCAGATGTGGACTCTGGCGGCCCGCGAACACCCCAGGCCCAAGATTACGCAGCCAGCGAGCGATTCCAGCCAACAAAACTTTGGCAGATCGACTGTTTTGGTCCCTGTGCTTTATATATGCATTTTTAACTTTCCTTTCTTGACATATTTGGCACAAAAGGTTATAAATTCTAATGAAATGTTATTAAAAGTCATGAAGGCCTTTAGTGGCCCATATTAGGCACACCCGGGAGTACGATCGAGTATTGCGGAGTTCCCGGTTTGTTTAAAAGGTCATTGGAAAGCATAGTTTCGTACATTGACGCTTTCAGTCCTTTTAACGCGCAAAGGTGTGCGTATTATCGTTTAACGATATCAAAGCCTTCCATGGCCCATACCAAGCATTCTCGAGAGTATGATTGCACATCATAACGCTTCGGGTTCGTTAAAAGGTCATTCAGAGGTATAATTAAACATGTTGACGCTTTTAATCCCTTTAACTTGCAAACTTGCGCGTAACATTACATATTGGCATAAAAGCCTTGAATGGCCAATATTAGACATTCTCGAGAGTATGATCAAACATCATGAAGTTCTCGGTTTGTTAAAAGGTCATTCAGAGGTAAGAATTAACATGTTGACACTTTTAACCCTTCGTCATGTAAACTTTCAAATAATTACGCAAACGGCTCCTCTCGTCCAACAAGTGGCTCATTTGAGAATACGGACACCGTATAAGGTCACTCAGAGGCCTAGTTTAGGCATGTTGACACTTTCAGTCCTTCTATATTCAAGGTTTTCGATTTTGACGAAATTAGTCCCTCATAGTCAACGTTTGATTTTATTAGGGTTTAGTACATGTGTCAACACATCATTGGGCACGTTTTTATGAGGTGTTACATCCTCACCCCCTTAAAAGAAATCTCGACCTCGAGATTCGCTCAAAAGATAGGAGTACTTCTGTCATGTAGTGAACACGACCTCCCGTGTATAATCGGGGCCTCTACGGCATCCCGCTTAACCTTAATAATAGGTATATGTTTTCGTCAGAGCTTCTTGATCCTTATCGGTTCCTGATCGATATCGGTTTGTTAACAAACCAAACATTTTTATTATTTGCACATTTTCATGTGACAATGCTAGCAACTCATTGGCTATATATTTCTTAAGTTATAATTATGGAATACATCGTGGATTTCACCAAGCTCCTCAAATAGGTTTTAGCTTATAGGCTACTAATCCGACGTATTTGATCCTTTCAAATGGTCTTGTATATCCAGGGCTCAATTCACCCTTTATACTGAAACGTATCATACCCTTCATGTTGGTATTTTCAGTAGAGTCTTGTTCCCTACTTGGAACTTTAAGAGATTTGCGCCTCTCTTTCGCATTGCTTTTCTGCCGATTACTGGCAGATTTCAGACAATTACAGATTCATATTATCTTATCCGTCATCCTTAAGAAAAACTCAGATTCTGATAATCGGTTTTCCCCAACTCTTGCCCAACAAACGGGCGTTTGTCACTTTCTCCCATACAAGGTCTCCAAATGAGCAGCCTTGATGCTTATATAATGCTATTGGTTATATAAGAACTTAATTAGGGTGAGATAGTCATTCCAACTACTACTTAAATCAATCTTAAAGAATAGCTACCCTTAGTTAGTCGTACAAAACGGCGATCCTGGGCAGCTGATAACGATTTCTCAATTGTTTCCTAGTTAGGTTTGTGGTAATCAATGCACAATCGTATTGCATCGTGCTTTCCTTTATTAACAATAATCAGAGTTTTTGTAACCGATACAACTCCTAATAGGATGTTAATCCTAACTCCACTTTGCCTCTCGGGAGGTAAACAGGGTAGTTTTACGGAGAAGTCATCAAGTTATCCAAATATGATAGTGATAGCTTCAATTTCCGACTTCGGTTCACTTATCGTCACATTGTGCCATGCAAATGACACATCCGTTTTATGAATACAGGGATGCCTTAAGTAGTGACGCCTACTTAGGCATTTCTATAATGGATATCTTCCTTGAATACCACTAGCTGACTTCAGTACTACATGACCATTGGAATATCTTAGTGGTTGCATGCATTAAACTTCCATACTGATCAGGCATGGACGCAATCTATGGGACGCACTGGGATACGCCAATCCTCATATTGCGTTTTTATCAATCATAGTTGGCACTCGCAGTTGATAGAAATCAATGAGAAAATAATTAAAATAACATATATTGTCATACTCTATTCGAAGAAAGAGTACTCTTAGATTTTACAGAAGGATCATTGACGAAATTATAAGAAACGGTCTTTATGCTTTCATTGGTAAGTTCTACCTTATACTTAGTATCTAGAGTTCTTATGAGTATACTCAAAAGTTTTCCAAGCTTAGCTGTACCTTCAATGACAACTTTAGGGTAATTGGTACTGATGTGGTCTTTCTCGCCACATCCTAAACAGACCGATTCTTTATGTCCCTACATTCGAGGGACTGATGACCAGTCCTTTTACAAATGCCACAATGCTTTGGCCTTTGTTCTATTCGACACTGTCCCCAGTGCCTTTTATAGCAGATCTTGCATACAGGCTTTTTATTAGACTTTTATTGATTCATATTGAGCCCGAACTTGCTCTTTTTCTTAGATTCCTGGGAGTTATCCTCCTCCCTTTTTCCATCAGTCTTAGTTTTTTTTTTTTTTTGGCTGACTTATTTCTCAACCTATTCAGTGTGAGTGGCTGAGATAGATCCATAGTGGATCTAATAGAAGCAGGCTTTGAAGCTTTATCATGCTCCTTTATTTCTGGTGCTAAATTACCATGTCGACAGTCTGGACTTTTCATTTTAAGAGTCAGAAGATTTGATTCCATCTTTTCCATTTCATGTCGTGGACAGTAAGTTTTTCTGATATGGTCCATAAACTAAGACCATTCCATATTGTATAGGGGTATTTTCCCCGTGGACTTTATTAATGTCTTCCACCACGCAAGGGCATCGCCTTTGAATGATTGTGATACATACTTCACAGTGTCATTCTTAGCACAACCGCTGATTTCTACAACGGTTTCCATTTCGATCAACCATCTCATGCAATCAATGGCTCCTTTATCACCATTGAAGTCTCTTGGCTTCCAAGAGACGAAATACTCGTAAGTACATCTTTTAGAGGAACGGGGCTCCTCATTATATATCATCCTTTTTGGTTCATTCTTCGCATTCGAAGCTTGAACAAAGCTCTTCTTATGAACAGAAGAATGTGGTTTAGAGTATGTAGCATCATTAGCATTTGTCGCATCATTAGTATCGCGACTGTTGTCTACCTCATCCGAGTTTGCCATACTCGAGGCTTAGTACTAAACATCAATTTGAACATTAGTTAGTCATCATCCTGACGACCTAACTTACATTAGCCATGGTACCATCAAACCGTATAGGCTATTATGTTCCAAACATTCCTAATGAATGTTATTTGAAGGAATATTAGTTTCATTTAGCGTGGTCACAAGAGTACCATCAATGGCATTTAAGGTTTGGACCGAGTCCATTACCTTTTTGACAGGGGATCACAATGTCACAATTGTCTTTGTCACATAGACGATTATGAATAGCTCGAAGGCTAGTCTTAAAGGACTTTAAGTATATATATATGGCACAGAGGCCCGTCACTAGGGACATAAAAGGATATGGCATAAAGCCTAGTCATGAAGGACATAAATAATCATATGGCGCGAAGGCCTTGTGGCAAAGGACATTTAGATATGGCACAAAATGGCCTTGTCACAAGGACATTATAAGATATGGCACCAAAGGCCTATCTCGGAGGACATTACAAAATCTGGCACAAAAGGCATGTCACAAAGGATGTTAACATTTAGTATGTTAACTTGTCACAAACGACAATTACAGCACAGAGGCTTGTCATGAATGACTTAAATATAACTCGTTGGTTTGTTACAAGGACATTAATTTATAGGCCGCAATCTTGTTAGATCCGGGGCTTTAAGACTTGAACATAGTTCTTCACCTTTTGAAAGGGAGTCATAGACTACAACTGTCATCGTCTTGGAAGACGGTCCATTTTGGCACAAAGGTGATTCAATTGACATCACTAATGGATGTTTATATACAACGATCGTAATTAATGATATCAGTCTTGATCTCACTGATCATATAGACTCTGAGGCTTGAGCATAGCTCACTACCTGGGATAGGGAATCATAAAAGATCACCATTGTCTTTGTCACAAATGGACGATATAATATGGCCCGTAGGCGAAACATCATTAAGGATGTTAAATTTAATCATCATATTGATGATTTTAGTCATGATCGCATTTGATCATATAGACTATTAGGCTTGAGCATAGCTCACTACCTTGGACAGGGGATCATAAAGATCACAATGTCAATGTCTCAAATGGACAATATGTTATAACCCGTAGGCAAAACATCATTAAGGATGTTAAATAATATGATCATTGTAGTAGATGATATTAGTCACGATCACATTGATCGTA
This sequence comes from Helianthus tuberosus, assembly GCA_030545235.1. Taxonomy (NCBI): domain Eukaryota; kingdom Viridiplantae; phylum Streptophyta; class Magnoliopsida; order Asterales; family Asteraceae; genus Helianthus; species Helianthus tuberosus. The sequence continues at coordinate 117,569,597 of CM060445.1, read as the reverse complement.
TAGACTATTATGCTTGGACATAGTCCAATATCTTTAGACAGGGGGTCATAGACCACAACTGTCATTGTCTTATTGGACAACAAGTATAGCCCGGAGGCACTTCATCACTAATGGATGTTTATGGTATGATCATCACATTGATGATACTTGCCATGATCTAATTTGATCATATAGGCTTTTAAGGCTTGGACGTAATCCAATACCTTGACGGCTGGTGTGGTTTCTCAAGCCACACTGCCAGAAGTGTTAACATGTTCTTGGATGTTAACAAACATTAATTGTCTTAAAAGGGTTTTACCATCATAGTAATGTTCATAGACATATAAGCTAGGTTATACCTTTAAAAGGATCTTTTGAAATTTTCAGCTGATCGATAAAGTTCGAGTAAAATTCAGAACTATCGATGGATAAAGGACGAAATGAATACCTATTTAAAATTTTCAAAACGTTCCATGAATCATTAGGAATTTACAATAGTGCCTTAATAAGGACTTTTAGTAATTCATGTCCACACAGGGACTTTAAAGCAACTCTAGTCCACGCAGGGACTAAAAGGAAATATAAGTCCGTATAGGGACTATAAGATATGTCCGCATTGGGATTATTATGATATAACATGTCCACGAAGGGACTTTATTAAACAATTGTCCTCACAGGGACTTTAAGTAGAAAAATACATCCTCATTGGGACTTATTAATGAAACAATATGTCCTTGAAAGGACTATAATGAAATATCATATCCATAAGGGATTTTAATGGAATTAATATGTCCATAAAGGGACTTTGATGAATGAACATGTCCACGAAGGGACTACGATGAAATAATATGTCCTCAAAAGGACTATAATAAATTATTATGTCCGCCAGGGGACTTTGATGAAATAATATGTCTTACAAAAAGATTTCAATGAAATAATATGCCCATGAAAGGACTATAATGGAGTATAATGTCCATGAAAGGACTATTTTGAAATATTATATCCATGAAAGGACTATATTGAAACACCAAGTCCACGAAGGGACTATTTTAAAACAGTGTATCCACAAAGAGATTTGAATGAAATCACACGTCCATGAAACGACTGTATTGAAATAGCATGCCCACCGAGGGGCTTTATTTAAATATAATGTCCATGAAGGGACTATATTGAAATATAATGTCCACAAAGGGACTATAATGAAATATAATGTCCACGAAGGGACTAAATAGCAAATGCCCATACAGGGTCTTAAGTTGAAAGGTATGTCCACACAGGGACTATATAGAAGAGATAGGTCCTTATAGGGACTTAAAGGATAATGAATATTATAAAAGAAGGATTCTCTAACGCCTTCCTTGCTTCATTTCGATTGTTTCTCTTCTTTGCTTACCGTACATGTGACAACTGGCCCAAAACCGGTAATTTCCGTACAGTTTAATTATTATTTAATATCTGCAATTATGTGCTTAAATGTCAACATTGTCTGATTTCATGCTATACATGTGAATTCATGCACGTTTTATACTTCAAATACTTCTTTATGCATTACTTTAAGCGTTGCGTCAGAAAGACTAGTAAACTCACTGGTAAGACACACTATGTCAGCATGTCTACAGAAAGCAGCCAGATAATAGGATTAGGGCTTAGGAATAGGTCCAACATCTAAAACACATTAAAACCCAAAGTGTGAATACAAGGGTTAATATATAAACTTTCCGGAAGCTAAACTATGCACTAAAAGACACCTGAAACGCACTTTAAATGCAGAATTCAGCATAAATCAACACCAATTCAGCTATAATTAGCTTTTAAACACATTAATATCATGTAGAATTTATGTTTTATTGTCCAAAATAACTTACAAAGTGTCAGGAATTAAAACTGCCATAAAAAGTGCTTTATACCTAGTGAAACTGCGTAATTCAGCACTTTAACGAACCGTAATGAACCGAACAATCGGACAATAACTGGGACATCAAAATTTGACTAGAAGTAATGTTTTTATGATATTAAATGAACCGTATTGATGCTAGAACACCTTAAAAATCATAAAAACCCCTAAACACATTTAAACTAACTTAAACCCCCTCGTTTACACTTTAAACCCTCCACTTCTCAAAAATTACACTTTACCCCCCCCCCCCCTCCTTGGACGGTTGGGACAAGGGTCCCACATATGGATTTTATTTGATTTCATTAGATTTTATTTGATCTTATGTTGAAGAATATTCTAGCAAATATACCATAAAGGAGATATGGAAGATCTTATAAATCCTAAACTAATCACACTCTCATTCACCCCATCTTCTTCCTTGTTTCTTCTTCCTTGCTCACGGCTCAACACACACCCACATACACATACACATTCATTTTCACTTCATTTCCTCACAATCCAAGCTTACTAGAAGGTGTATGGAGGCCATTTAGGAAGGTGTATGGTGCTAGAACTTGAAGGACCACCTTGTGGAGCTTTAAACCTCTCATTTTCTTCCTTGTTCATCTTCATCATTTTTGTGCCTCTTCCCTAGCCATTAGAGCTAGTAGTAAGCTTCTTGATCACTAATTTAAGTCATGTTTATGTTATGTACAAGTTGCACCATCTAAACAACTTAACTTCTAATGTTAAAAATGAGAAGATCTAACATATTCATGAAGAAAATAAGTAGTTACATGAATTTTGATGTATGTATTGATGTTGTTGATGTTATATCTTGTGCTTATGATTAGATCAAGTGTGTTAAAGCTTGGATCTAACAAGTTTAAGCATGGATCTTGAAGGATCTATGATTAAACTTGAAGATGAACATATGAAGCATGATGTGAACTTGAAATATGAATTTTTATGCATAGACTTGTAATAAAGTGTGTGTAGAACTAATTTTTGAAACTAAAATTCATGGAAAGTTTGTTAAAAATTTAACATAAAGCTTATTTTTGAAAGATCTAAAGTTATTAAGCATGGATCTTGAAAGATCCATGGTTAAACATGATGTTAAAAATAATGATCTTTCTAATAAACATAAAAGTGATTTTAGAACATGATTTACAAAGTTTTGAAGCCATAAAACTCATGAATGATTTAGTTAGAGGATTAAAGTTTCATAAAAGTTTGTTTAAAAATCACAAGAACACTTATTTTTGGAAAGATCATAATATGTTAAGTGTAGATCTAAAAGACTACACATTTATAACAAGAAACAAGTTCACCACGATGTTTCGTATGGGAAAATTTGTGTATGTTGTTGATGATTATTGTTGGAAAATTGTTTTGATGTTGAAAGGAAAATAAACACTTGTTTTGAAAACATGGGAAACCACCATTTTTAGGGGAAACTATGTCAAAATTTTTGTAAAATTTTCACACTTAGAAAATATAAGTTTTGGTGAAACTTATTCTCTAAAAATTCACCTAAAAATATTTACTAAGGTTTCCCTAATTTTTGTGTAAAATTACAAGTTAAGAAATGATGATTTCTTCAAGTTAAAATGGATATTAAGTATGTATATTTTTAGGAAAAATATATATATATTTAATGATCACCACATTTTGTGCTAAGTGTATATTATGTAGTAGTGTATTAGGACTTGAAAATACACTAAATACTCCCAAGGAGTATGAATACATAATACACATACATGAGAATACATAAGTATACAAGCATACAAAATACCTCACAAAGAAGCACATGGACAAATACAAGAAAATATATTTAAGAAAATATATTTCTTAACATATTATTGAATTTGGACACTTTGGGCTTAAAAATATAATTTGGACAAATATATAACCTATACCAAGTATTGAAATTTATACAAAAATTGGGTTAATATCAAGAATAACCATATATATATTTTATAGCATGACAAAATATATATATTTCATACAAGTCTTAAAAATATATTATTTTTAAGAAATATAATTCCGGAAAGTAATAAAAATCAAAGTATTGATTTTTGGAGAAAAATACAAAATACGCAAGTATTTACATAAAATACAAGTATACTTTCCTAAGTATACTTGTACAAAAAGAATATTGAAGATATTATTTCACAAAATACTTATATTTATTTTTGGGAAAATAATATAAGTAACATACATAGTTAAAAATATAAATTATTTTTAACAACAAAGAACATATACATAAACAAAAGATGGTGACTTGTACTTGTGTGATACAAGTCTAGTGACTAACATTAATAGAACACGTATAGGTCGCGACGCTACCGGTGAAGTTTACGACGCAGGAAACGCAAAGTTGTGAGTTCATGTCCCCACTTTAAACTTTTACTTGTTTTCTAAACTTGGGGAAAATACATGTGTTATGGTATGTTGAATACAAAAACTAAGGAATGATACTTTAGATCATGTCACGAATAGGGTGCCATAAGCACCATTAATCAATTACATACCAAGACCGCGGAACAAAAGGTTTCAGGCAACCACACTCTTGGCCACTCTTTAACCAAGCAGTGCTTTTGTGTCTCTAGTCGTGAATCGACAAGTAAAAATGCCTATGGTTTGGATGCTTCCTATGTCGTTACATACGTTAGTGGCCTCGCGAACCATTAGCGATTTCGTATTCCTTACATTTACAGAAATACTTGTTTCATACAATTACATACCATGTTTTCTACAACGAATGCTTAAATATTTACACAAATCTGCATGAATTCACACCAACATTATGTTGACGATTTTTCCAAAACTCACATGTATTTCAGGTAACTAAAGTGGATGTACGTGCGGTCTCACCCTTGTTCAAGAATGTCGTTTGTGTTTTAGTTACTATGTGTCAAGACTCCTATGCCCGTTTTGTTGGGTTTGGTTGTTATGTCCCATTCTGTGTGGTGATATAAGGATCAAAACCTTTATATTTGTCTTTGAATAATGTTGTAAACGTTTCAGACAATATTTTATGATGTGATGTAAACATTTAACTTAAGTTATGTTTTTAATTATGTAATATTAATGGCATTTGGAGTTATTATACAAGCATGTAGCATGTTTACCATTCGTATGCAATGAGAACCTTTCAGGATCACACCTCGTGCTTCCGCCTTAGAAAGGGGTGTGACAGTACATGGTAAAGACACCGAAGACCTCAGTGAATAAAGTAAGTATTCCAATCAGGATCCGTTATAGAAGTAGAATTTCAAGAATTCCATGGTTAAAGAATGATATGGATCACGGATTGGGTTTTGACTGATACAATCCAAATCTGGGATTTCAAAACTTGGAAGTAAGAAATAGGGATCATTAGGATCCACTGGTATTATTTTCAATACGGGAGCCTCAGGGACCACCTGGTATGGACTCCACTGGCACAGACTTCAAAATTTTGAGCCTTAGGGAGGTACGGTATGGACTCGGAAGTCTGATTGCAAGTTTCAATAGGTTTGACTTTGGAAATAAGTCCATAAAGGTCTTTCCTCCAAACCGGTCGCACGCTCATTCTAGCCGTGATACGAAGCTTGGCATTCCTTGGCTTCGGATGAGGAGAATCTATATCCACGGCTTCTCTGCTTGGCGACATATTCAAAATACATAAAATCGAAAACAATGTTTACTTAATAGGGATGAGAGCATTCCTATGTTATGTCTAGACTCAGGAGGTCTAAGGAATATGCTACTGTGTCATTGAGTTTAAACACAAAAGACTAGTGTTTAATTCACTCAATGTTGGCTCTGATACCAACCTGTTACACCCCGATATTTCCATATATTACCAGTGGGCCCAGTGGGGAGTATCGTGACGTAAGATTGATATCGTCATAGTCAAACATACACAGAATAGCACAGCGAAAGTCTTGGAATATAAAATATTATTACAAACCCAATGTCTTAAAATATCAAGTATTTATTATAGACGAGATTGTATTATCAAATCCACAGGCGGATCAATACAGAATGTATAAAATGAAGTTTAGCAGACTTTAAGTCATCTTTAAGGATTTGCAAGATCCTCTATATTGACACCGAGGAGCTCCCAGCCTATTACGTGTAGTACCTGTCACTTAGTCTTTTGAAAATACGTCAGTTTTCACTGGTAAATACAAGTAACTGACTCTTTTGAAAAGAGTTTATGAAAATTGATTTAAGCACACGAGGCACAAACCTTTTATAACTTGGGACACTCTTTAATAAAATCTTGTATACAGTTTTACATGTTTGTCATACATATGGGGCCGGTTTGGAAGCCGGTCATAATTAACCGACTCACCACTATAAAACCCACAAAGGAGTTATCCCCAACATGTGGGTTATTATGCATTTGCATCTGTCAGGTGCATGCCTACACCCCGTGCATAGGTCGTGGCCATTTTCAAATGAAATGAGCCTAGGATATCCAAGACATGGTCATATTAACCCCCCAATGTTTATGTTATCAAACAAAACAGATTAAAACGGGTTATGCAAATTTATTAATCACAATCCGAGTAAATGATTTCATACCCGACCAAGCGGTATTATTATAATACCGTATCCCAAGCCCGTATAAGGGAAAATAAGTTAAAAGTATTTACCTGAGCTAATACTTGAGTCACAGTAAAATAACTCAGTTGTATCCAATCTAACAAAATGCAGGTAGCTTTTACCAGGTGGCTTTAGTCTGGAATAATGGTAATATATAACCAATTCAGAATGCTAACAGTCTTACTTAAGTCATAGACTTAGACCGGCTAGCTTAAAGTATCTAAAACGGTACGATACGCTAGATTAAGCGATGACCGGAATAGGATGCTATTTAGACCCAACAAGTATGAAGACTTGTATAATATGGGTAACCTAAGTACATTCTGGATTTTGAGATAAAAATGATAAGGTTAAACCCGTTTCGGTAAACTTACGTAAACAAGTTACGCAAGTCAAACCGTACGCGTACAAGCGATAATGAGTAACCGGATGAGTCACGAACAAGTTCCATATGCCAATATACTTTAAACAAGTTATAATATCAGTGATATATCAATTTGTATGCCCGTTTAGGTTTTAAAATCAAACTATGCCTCGTAAGGGCGTTTTGGTCATTTTACGATGTATAAACGGAACATGAGTACAATCTGATGTTACGATCATAAACATTCTTTGAAAACACTTTATTTATGATATAATATCAGTATGATAACAAACATATGTGTGTTTTATAATTTAAAACTAAACTATGCTCCATAGGGAAATTTTGGTAATTTCACACATAGTTTCGAAGGCTAATTTGGGAATCTGAGTTTATAACATATACCTACTGTAAAAATATTCAAAATGATTTATAAAATCATTAGGTAGCAAGTCTTGGTTGGTAGTTATGGTTTAAAACCATACTACGTGCCGAAACGGCGTTAAAGTCGTTAAATGACAATATGTGCGATGTTTAAGGAAAACTGATGTTATGACCAGGTCTATATGATCCAAATGTGTTAATTAATATGACATATCAGTTGTCAAAAGGTTTTGTATAAAAATTACGCTTTTAAATCCTTTTAGGCGCAAAAAGGGCATTATCGTCATTTAAGAACATAATTCAAGAATGTATGCGTAAACTCAGTTTGCAATATGAGTGAACATCCCAAATTATCCTAATTATGATATCACATCAGTAGTCAATGAGTTTGGTATGAAAAAATATGCTTAAAACCGATCTATGCGCATAAAGGGCATTTGGGTCAATTTGAAGCACAATTTACGATATTATATGCAAACTCAGTTTATGATCAGATTCGTAACATCATAATATGTTAAACATGTTAACATATCAGTACCTAAGTTGTTTGAAAGCTTATTGGCGTCTAAAACCTTATTTTTGCTAAAAAGGGCATAATAGTCAAAGTACGGCATACTAACGAAACATGCGCATAAACTCAGATTCCTAGTCCGACCGTGTAATAGAACCTTATGGGGTTATACTACATTATATTACGATCATAACGGAACCTAAACTCAGTAGCATACCACTCTAATTCGGTTTATAACCAAAAGTCAACGTAGAAGTCAAACTACGTGACTTTCAGTTGCGAACCGACCCTAAAACGGGAATTGACGAGCCGAACATGTTTACACATGTTCTAATAATTATTACCGAGTTGTTTAAGTGATAAAACATATTTTATAATACTTCTACACTCATATCGCAATTATTTTTAAAAACTGACCCGTCGACTTTTAAATTAATATTAATTTGACTCGTCAATTGACTAAGCAAATGTGATTCTTAGGAGGTGCCATTTTGAGGTATTAACACCTACCTAATTACGATCACGTAGGCATGTTCGTTGCGAACAATTGCTTGACCGTTAAAGGTCTAACTAAAAATCAAAGCGTTATTACGATAACGCTTGACTTTTGGCTTAAAAGCCCATAAAACGAAAACTAGTGGCTAAGGACACTTACAAAGGGTCCTAGCTTGAACCTAAAACTGAAGTGAAGTCCCCTTTAACCCAAGAGTCTCCAAGAATGAGAGAATGAGAATAAATGAGAAGAAAGGTGCAAAGAAATGGATGAAGAACACATCTATTAATAGTGTTTGGAATTGATTTGGATCTTGACAAGTGTTGAGGGACTTTGTTGGATCATTACAGGTGTTATAACAGCTGTTATAACCAGCTTGATGCCCAAGAATTCGTTTCTAATTGGTTAAAATGGATTGGAGTGGTGAACAAGCAAAATAAAAATAAAAAAATAATATACTGCAGATGTGGACTCTGGCGGCCCGCGAACACCCCAGGCCCAAGATTACGCGGCCCGCGAGCGATTCCAGCCCAGCAAAACTTTGGCAGATCGACTGTTTTGGTCCATGTGCTTTATATATGTATTTTTAACTTTCCTTTCTTGACATATTTGGCACAAAAGGTTATAAATTCTAATGAAATGTTATTAAAAGTCATGAAGGCCTTTAGTGGCCCATATTAGGCACACCCGGGAGTACGATCGAGTATTGCGGAGTTCCCGGTTTGTTTAAAAGGTCATTGGAAAGCGTAGTTTCATACTTTGACGCTTTTAGTCCTTTTAACGCACAAAGATGTGCGTATTATCGTTTAACGATATCAAAACCTTCCATGGCCTATACCAAGCATTCTCGAGAGTATGATTGCACATCATAACGCTTCGGGTTCGTTAAAAGGTCATTCAGAGGTATAATTAAACATGTTGACGCTTTTAATCCCTTTAACTTTCAAACTTGTGCGTAACATTACATATTGGCATAAAAGCCTTGAATGGCCAATATTAGGCATTCCCGAGAGTATAATCAAACATCATGAAGTTCCCGGTTTGTTAAAAGGTCACTCAAAGGTAAGAATTAACATGTTGACACTTTTAACCCTTCGTCGTGCAAACTTTCAAATAATTACGCAAACGACTCCTCTCGTCCAACAAGTGGCTCATTTGAGAATACGGACACCGTATAAGGTCACTCAGAGGGCTAGTTTAGGCATGTTGACACTTTCAGTCCTTCTATATTCAAGGTTTTTGATTTTGACGAAATTAGTCCCTCATAGTCAACGTTTGATTTTATTAGGGTTTAGTACACGTGTCAACACATCATTAGACACTTTTTACGAGGTGTTACACACAAAGTTTAACAAACCCTAGATGCCTCGTACAGGCCTATACGAGGCGTCCAGGTGTTGGGTGTTTTTTTGGTTGAAAGAAGGGATGTTTTGGTGGGGTTATTTTGATAGGTTTTGGAGGTGTTTTTTTTAGTGAAAATTTTTGTGTTTTTAATTTTTTTTTAATTTTTTACTCTATAAAAATTTTTACCGTTTTCAAAATCGGCTTTTTAAATATATTCGATCGATTAAATATTATATTGTTTTTTACATTTTACTTTTTTAAATATTATTCTTCCGATTAAAATTTTATCTCGTTTAAATATTGTTTCCGTATTATACTCAAAACATATATTGTTTCCGTATTACATCAATTTAAGACAACAATCTTTAAGTAACCGAATAACTGAAAACAAACGTAAATATCTAATCTAATACTAATAAAATACTCCCTTTAATGCCACATGGCATTCTTTTATAACAAAAGATTTCACCAAAATGCCATGTGGCAATTTATCAATTTACCTCAACCATAATAAATAATAAGTAAATTAATATAGACCATTAAATGATTGAATTTAATATATATATATATATATATATATCTATATCTATACTACTTTATAAAACATATAGGAAGGGCAAGGAAACAAATGTGTTGAAAACACCTTTCAAGCATGAAGTACAACTCTCTCTAAAGCACAATACATTTATACCTTTCCAACAATACCCTTTCTACCCTAACCCGCCTCATCCAATCTTTGGGCGGCCAACAAAACCCAAAAATTTCATTTCAAATTTCAAATCCAGAGCCCTTTTTCATTTTCGTTTTCTCTCTCCCTCAAAGATCTGGATCTGCTATTCCTTCCTTCCTTCTCTCTCTCTCTCTTTCAAATTCCCCATGGATCTGCAGGTTCTTCCCTTCTCTGGTTCCAGAGATGTCGATGGTGGTGTCACGGAAGAGGTTCGCAACAGAACAACTTTGGTGGAACCCTTGAAGATCGACGATGACGGCGGCGGTTAGGGTTCTGGTCGTGAAATTGAATTTCATCTTTGATGTTCATCATTAGGTAACAACATTGGTTCATGCATATTTTATAAAATTTCACTAAACATTCAAACCCTAATTTTGTTCTATATTACTTGTGTGGTATTTTCTCTTTCTCAGATTTGCTCTTTGCTTTGGAGATACTATTCAACGAGATAGTAAGCCTTCAATTTCATATTCCTTTGTCAATTTCATGATTTATTTCATTTAATGAGGGTAAGTGACACCGTTCTTTTGTAATCACTGGATTTCATTTCGTCATGTAATCACTGGATTTATTTCATTTCGTCATGTAATCACTGGATTTCATTTATATTTGTTTGTGTTTTTAAGATGGGTCTTCGTTTTTTGTTGGTCATGGTTTAAAGAACATGTAATGGTTTGAGAAGAGTTCAAGATCAAGCTATTGTTTTGTAGTATGAAGGTGTGCATCTTCCATAGAGGTTAGGTTTAATTTCTGTACATTAACGGATTTGACTATAGTGATTTGCTGGTATGCTTTCGGTACATTATTCGATAACTATGTTTGAAATATTTTATGATTACACAGGTACATCCTTCAGTTTGTGTCAGCAAACCCATGAGATGGTGGGAAAATACACTTAAACCCAACATGCTTGAGATCAATTAAGCACAAGATTACGTAGACACATTATGAAATTCATGGGATAAAATCCCATCTTTTTTTTCTATTCACCTGGTTGTGGTGGTTGTAAAGCTCTACACCCAAAGGTATGCACTTTCTAAAATCCCTTTTTTAATCCAAGATTTTAGCTATTTGCTTTTAATTGAATTTGTTCAGATCTGCGTGGAAGGATGTGCGAACCGAGATCTAGGGTTAGATCTGGCGAAAGTTTTGGATGATTCTGGATTTGTTATTGTGTTACACACACACACACACACACTTATACGTACACTTATATTTATACAGACACAAATATATACGCACATATTGATGTATGAAGTTAATTTTGTTCGTGATAATCTCAGGTGAAGTACTTTTAAAATTGTGGTGTGCGAACGGATTGGTTGATCTGATTCATGATTCACTTTATGTTTTTTGATCTTGAAAATCCATAAACATTTTACATTTGTTCTCAGTTATAGGTTTCGTTTACTTTCGGCAACATGGGTTCAATTTGCACCAAGCTCATACCATGTCTGGTTTCACCAAATAAGGCGTCGATTCTCGAGGATCCAAACAACGGTATGTATAATGTATCCCATCAAGACATTTTTAAATATTTAAATGTTTATCTTTAATATTGTTTTCAGTAATTTGTATTAAAAATTTGAAACAAAATATGTTTGGTCCCTCTCTTTTTTTGTTTTAGGGAAAGAAGAGGAAGCTGGCAATTTACCCGTTTTTAAAGAATTTACTTTTGAGCAACTTAAAAACGCAACATCAGGTTTTGCTGTCGAAAACATTGTATCTGAGCATGGTGAAAAGGCCCCAAATGTAGTTTTTAAAGGAAAACTTGAGAATCAAGTGAGAATAGCGGTTAAACGCTTCAATCGTTCAGCTTGGCCTGATTCCCGACAATTTTTGGTACAAAAATTCATTACTTTAAGTTCTTCGATTTGCATTTCGTTATATTTCATTAATTCTCTTTATTACTTTAAGATTGCTTGTATTGGTCCTGTATATGTATGAGTTTTTTCTTGTGAAAAATCAGGAAGAAGCAAAATTGGTCGGTCAACTTCGTAGTGCTAGGCTGGCAAATCTTCTTGGTTGCTGTTGTGAACACCATGAGCGATTACTTGTGGCTGAGTATTTGCCCAATAATACACTTGCTAAACATCTTTTTCACTCTAAGCCATTGTTCTTAATTATTTTCACCATTGTTTTTACTTTTTTTAATGATTTACTTTTCTAATAAAAAGTCAAATAAATTTCTATCGACTCAGGGGAATCGCAGCCGATGAAATGGGCAATGAGGTTACGCGTGGTTTTGCATCTAGCTGAAGCTCTTGAATATTGTACAAGTAAAGGACGTGCTCTTTATCACGATCTCAATGCTTACAGAATCCTATTCGATGAGGTAATTTACTTTTCTAATTTTTTCCTATCTTTTATATATGGATGCCGATATTCATGCATTAGATTCTTGCAGGAAGGTAATCCTCGACTTTCGTGTTTTGGGTTGATGAAAAATAGTCGGGATGGAAAAAGTTATAGCACAAATCTCGCATTTACTCCTCCTGAGTATTTGAGAACAGGTACATTCTTGTTATAATATAGTTCTCATTAGTGTTATAAAAAAGATGCGTTTGACTTTTAAGGTCAAAGGGATTAATCTTTACAACTTCAATTTCTATACATTCCTTCTAACTTTGTTGTTTTCATGCTATAACTAGAACAAACGATTCACGAATTTCGAGAACACAAAATTTTTAGTCATGTCTCGAGAAGTATATACATTTGACTTTTACAGTCAAAGGAGGTTATTTTTAACACACACATCCATCATTTACTTTTCTCAACCTTTTTACAATAGTATAATTGTTTACCGTGCATGATGCATCCAGGTTATGGTTCTATCTGTTCTCTTTGAGATAGTTTTGTACTGTTTTAAACCTCATTAGCATGCTTAAGGCTGAAAAACTGGCTATATGAAGTGGGTTCTGGTGACGGGTTTGGGTAAATGCGGGATATAAGCAAAATGACTTTGGGTTTGGTAATGGGCACGTTTTTTGTACTTTTTACCCGAGTCTTGACATATATATTGCGTGCGATATATGCAGGTTGCAAAAGAACAAGCTGATGTCATTGTGATGAATGACGATTTCGCAACGATCGTAAAAGTGGCCAAATGGGGACGTGCGGTCTACATTAATATTCAGAAGTTTGTACAGTTCCAGTTGACCGTGAATATCGTCGCTCTTATGATAAACTTTGTTTCTGCATGCATCACAGGTGTGTTGGTCTTAACAATATTGTTGCTCAGCGCGCGGCGGCCCAGACGTCGCGGCGGGCACGGCTGCAGTCAAACGCAGCGGCGCGGCTGCCGCTAAAACGCAGCGGCGCGGCTGCCGTAACATGGATTCTGCTATATATGTAATTAACTCATATATTTTAAGTAATTTAGTGAAAAAACTATGATTTTATAAGAAAATCTTTGTTCACAACATGGATTCTGCTATATATGTAATTAACTCAATTACTCAAATGGTTGTAATGGAAATTCATAACTGCAGACTCGCCCTTATGCTACAGTCGATGTGGAAATTTCATAAGATATCCAACTGGTTCATTTCGATTTTAATGGGTAATTAATTAATTAGTTACAATTGGTCTATCTGGCCTCCAAAGGTGACCCTGGTGCACCCTGGTTCATGGCCTATTCTTTTTACTTGAACCAATGGCTTAGTAGTAACATTAAACTATTACGCATCAACCTTATTACCTTTAATATTGGCTTTCCATTTAGCACAACTGCAGCACTCCCTTTGAGAGACATGATGATAATCATGTTCTCAAGGCAGTGATGCCCTGCCAAACAATAGGCCCATGGATGGTGGTTCATGCTCGAGCCTATCAGCCGCACTACATCTTCGACCTGCTCTCGCTTTACAGACCACCAAACCGGCTAGACCTTAATCTCACCTCCCCTACCTGGTATACTCAAGGGGCATGTTAAGCATGAGTAGGTACTGAATTTGTATAATGCTTGGTCTAGGGGTCACATGCTCCACACAAGGTGATTATATAGTAGGTACTGAATTGTACCTGTCACCTCTTTATAGTTTATACATTTCAGATAGTGAACGGTGAACACTTATTTATCTATGTGTTATTGAATCTTAAAATTTTACAACCAATCAAGAATTTTCTAAAATTCTCTACTTGAAGTTTAACCACATTACAGGGAGGTATATGGGGTGTTAATTGTTAGACCTTTGTCTACTTCTTACTGTTTACTTATAAATGTATGTGGCATTCGATTTGGAAGTCTATATTAGCATTATGTTATTGTTAAAACTATGTAGTTTCCTCGAAGTCTTTGGGTCTGAATTTATCACATTTGCAGCCGTTAGCAACTGCTTATGGATTGCTCATGCATAGGAATGGACGTTTGCACACCATCACTAAGGTACGAACATGCATTGGAAAGTAATAGTTATATGATCGATGTATTAAAATTAGTTCTTTTTGTATATTCATGCTTATAAAATGGGAACAATTTATTTGATCTACATAGTGTAATTTGATCTACATAGTGTAAATGAAAAGAGTTACAAGCTTAAGGAAACCAAGATGCTAATGATGAAGAAGCGGATGATGGCAGCGAGACACGGATATGACGTTGAATTATGTTATGTTATTGTATATGTTAAGTAGTTTTATGACGTGTTTGCGACTTAAAACGAACCCGGATTGTGAAAGTTGTGACATTTATATAGTTTTTGTTTATTAGTTATTACTATATTGTTCACAGCTATGTAACCGTCGCTTTTAAGAAATCCTGACCGTATTAATTATTCACTTACTTTTTGAAAATTGATCTCAGCCGTTCAAATCCAATTGGCAGTTTCCTTTTTCAATGCAGTTTTTTTTGGTATGCGGCAGTTTTGTAGTTTCCGTCATTCTCTCACCATGTTCGTTCAGTTTCCAGACATTTCTCTCTCATACACGCTCCTCCATTTTCCCCTGTATAAACCTATCATCCTTATTGAACAACATCCTCTCCATTAGAACCCTATCTTCTCGAATTCTCTCTCCAGGAAACCCAAATCAATATCGATGCATCATCCTCTCGATCTCTCTTCTCCCCACTACTTTTGATTCCACTGTTAATTAGTGAGAAGATCAGTCAACACCATCTTCACCCTAATTTCTACCCAGAACCTCATCAATTTGATTATCATCGAACTTTTGGCGGGGTAAAATCCGGAGGGCTCATGGCAGAAATTGATGTTTCTACCATTGAAGCAACTGTGATATTGCAGCCACCGTGAGGGAAGATGATGAACCGAGTGCTAATAACGCCTGCCTTCCATCTTGCGATTGTGTGCTTGAAGAGGAGTTTTATTGTTTTAGGTTAAAGTTCGAACCTGGCTTTAATTTGGGGTTCTGTTTGCTGTAAATATTAATACGGCAAGGTCTTAGTTCCATGTATGTCTCTGCTCAAATATTTATCATCTGGCGATTAACCGAAGCCAGAGGTCTGAGTCAGCTATGAGATTCTACAAATTTTATGCTCGGTTATTTCCTGTGATTTTGGTGCAATTTTGTGTTGAATTTACATTTTTGGAATGAGTTTAATTACTTTGGTTGATTGTTTCCTTTCAATATAGGGTTTATATATGTTGAGTTGACGTATATGCAGTCCATCTGGTTGGTTTTGGTTTCAATTCTATGTGTTTTCTAATGTGAATGTCTTGTGTGAACAGGCAGCCAATTGAAACATCACTGAACGTATCTTCATCCCTTTTTGAAGGTTAAACATCACAACATGAAGGTAACTTTCACTTTTGACTGGGTTTCTTAACAGAGTCATTGAGAACATTGCTGGTGTGAAGTTTGTCATCACGTCCGACATGATGTTCGCCAACAAGTGAGAATTCCTCTCATTAGATCTATCATATAGAGGAACAGGAGACTAAGAAGGTGAAAAGGAGTGTTAAGATGATTTCTAATTCAATTGTCATCTATAATTTTTTGATCAAATGAAATTCAAATTACCCAATGAATCAGACTAATTGGAAGTTTTCTATCTTTGTTATTTCTCCTTTTTTTTGTGATTTTCTTTGTTTAGGGTGGTGTGCTGATGTATGGTAGTATGTACATTGCAGATTTGCATCCATATGTTAAGTGGGTTGAGGAGCATTCTGGAGTTGATCTAAATGAATTTGTTAAGGTGTTTATTAATTTTAGTAAATTAGCATCCATGATTCTTCTTAATTAGCTGATATACATTCATGAATTCATTTTTGAGTATCAAATATCAATAGCATTTGTCAGAAACCTACCTTCCAGTATTGAGGAAAACCACTTGAAGTTGCTCTTTGGGCCCCTTGGGAAGGTTAGAAATACTGTCGTTTATGTTTTGTTTTTAATTTCAAGGTATAGGTTTTAAATAATTATTAATATATAGTTCGGGCTCACGTAACCGTTTTTTGATACAATTTTTACTGTATAAACTCATAAAAAACTGTCTTAATCGTCGTGAGATTTGATCTCAGCGAGTCAGCGGTTTAAACTTATAAAACTGTCAAACTTTTGCGGTTTTTTAACTACTTTTGCGGTTTTTTAACTGCTTTTGCGGTTTTTTAACTGCTTTTGCGGTTTTTTAACTGCTTTTACAGTTCACGGAGGTTTTTGGCAGTTTAGCTAGATCTCCGCTCCCTCCTATCTTTCCCGCTCCACGTTCATCTCCTCTCCCCTACCTACATGTGTCCAGTGCTGTATGTTTACGATAAGACCTATTTTGATTTGAATTCTTTTGATTGATTGTAATTGTTTAAGTTTCGAGTTCATACGTTGCAGAGCTACTATTGTTGTTGCCGAATTTGGACTCTAGGAGTGGGTAATTATTTGTTTCTTTTGATTTGAATACATGTTTAATGAATGTGTTGAATGTGGCATCTAATTTATGTTTTGTGTTCATTTAGTTTGGCAGAGATTCGTTCAGCATCAGCCAACACAGTATCGACATCTGAAGAACTGAGTAATGGGAAAATAAAGTTTGAAGCTTTTGATTTGGGAGGTCATCAGATTTCTTGTAGGGTTTGGAAAGATTACTAGACCATGGTATAAGCTGATTGAAGTTCGATTAATATTTTTTGATCCCTATGATTCTTTTCTTTTGTGTTGTTTTGTCATGTTGGCAGCGTCTTTGCACATGTTTCATATTTATCAATCAATGCCGATTCCAAATTTCCAATAAAATTATACAGGTATATCAAGGTTTGATTTAGTATTCAAATTTTAACATTTGCTTCCATTATTCCGAACTTCCAATTAAGTTTTTTCGAGTCCTAGACATTTGGTGGTGAGAATCTTCAAGAAGATCATTCTGATCATTAAAATCTTGAAAAGATCTTTAGTGTGATTGGAAGGTAAAATGATTTAAGCTATGTGCTCATTTAAATGTCATTTGTTCAAGCTATATGTTCATTTATTACTGAAACGACTAATATCATTTCATTAATGAAGAATTTTTGAAGGTGTACTTAGGAAAGGTGATTTTAGAACAAATATCAATGTGGGGAAGAAAACTAAAGTGAGTTTTAGATCTTTTAGTGACATATTTTATATACGTTACGTTTACTTCTTATGATTGCTTCATCATTGTACGTAAAATTTGTTACAGGTATCTAGGTATCTAAACAGGGTTGGATGCATTCAACTTCCATGTATAGTTTAATTCAAAGTCGGTCCTTTCTAGAATATAATCACGATTATCTTTTTTATTAAACGGGTCACATGTGATGGGTCGGACAAATGGCAAGTATAACTGGTCAGTCGACCCGGTCTTGGTCTCGGTTTGATCTGGTAATTGATGACCGAGTTTGCAGGAGGATTCTTGGAAAATGGATGATATGGTTGCTGAATAAAAGGAGCTCTATTAGAGTCGGAGCATCCCCATCTTGTGACCAAAATGCTCCAGGAGGGTAGGTTCTTACTTTTAGCATAAATACGAATATTAACCACATGACTAGGAGCAATGTGGTTCAGCATATCCACAAGTACATCATACCCGATACCTGTCACACAAGTAACGAATCTGGTATATGCAGCGAAGCTTTATAAAGAAAGAGATGCCAGCAGCAGTACACATGTAAAGCATACCTTTAACCCAACCGGACGTGTTGACAATTAGGGGCACCCTACTATTGGTAGTTGAGATATTGTATAAATATTACCTTTCTGGCTGAGCTTTCATATCTGTGATGCAACAAAGACATGCGAAAAGAATGTCAGCATCCATAAGGTCGAATTCATGGGTATAAATTACAAATTATGTACCAGTGGTTTCACTGTCGAGTATAGTAAGTGAGAGACATCCAGGAGGGGTAAATTCAGGTTGTCCAACATCAGAATCTAAGTAAGCAACTCTCTTGTGCCTGAAATATAATGTAAAAATGAAAGAATATATTTACCGGACAGCTGGGGCATGAGGTATATAAACCCTAATAAGAATAAAACGTATGCAGAAAGTACCGAGGAAGGAGAAGTTGAAGGAGATGGCGAGAGAAGGTTGACTTGCCGCTGTTTTTGGGGCCACATATGAAGGTCGTTATATCACCACCAGAAGCAGAAGCTATGGGTGGCGGCTGCTTCGGACCACTCTTCTGGTATATATGCTTCCACCTCCATCGCCATCGCCATTCTTGTGTCTTCTTGCTTTTGTTAGGGATGGGGTGTTGGTTGCGCTTGGGTATGGTCAAACTGAAGAAGGATTTGGTTTATGCTATCGCCTTCTTGACAATGGATGATTTGGCTTCGGAGAAATGAGAAGGTTTTCGGGAGAAGAAATGTGTCAGCAGCCATGGTGGGTGAACAGAATACGGAAGTCGTGTACTGGTGGGCAAAAAATAGATCGAAGGTTGTCATTCTGAGTGTGGATTGCTAGAACGGTTTTGATGTAATGTAACAAGTTATATTTTCTTTGCTGTATTGGTCTTCCACTTAGCTACTTGCTAAGTTGGAAGTGTTTTTTTGGAATAAGTCTTCCTTTGATCGGCCAAAGAGAAATATGATACTTAAGGACATATATGCTTCTTAGTTTATTTTCATATGATATCAGTGACTTAAAATGATAAACATATGCTTGAATTTTTAATACTAAACCAACATTCTAATATGTAGTTTAATATAAAAATAAGTTAGACATATGTTTTCATAGAAAGATTATGGTAGTTTATAGCTTCTCTATTACCATATGGGTGGTATTTTTTAAATCTATTTCAAATTAACATCGTAACCAAAATCCACTTGCTTCATTTTTCTAAGGGTTTACTATTAGATATATAAATATGAGGGCAAATTGCTATAATGCATGACATGTCCATATTTACTTTGTATAAATAATGAAAACATTAATTAGTTTATGGTTTATATTATCGGTGTTGTAACGAACTACACCGGCCTAATGCATGTTGCAACAAGCAGATCATTCCCACCAACAGAAGTGTTATACAATATATTAGAGTAAACTGTCATTTTGGTCCCTGAGGTTTGGTTACTTTGGCCACTTTAGTCTAAAACTCAAACCTTTTGCATCTGGGTCCCTGTGGTTTCAGTTTTATTGTCATTTTGGTTCAAAAGTGAAATGAGCTCAGATTTCTCTAAAAAAAACTTGGTTTTTTTTGTCCTTTCCCTCAGTTTAGTGAATGACATTTTGGTCATTACAAGTTTTATTATAACAAATTTTTAATTAAAATAATAAAATAAAATTTTATCTCATCTTCTTCCCCAAATTCTTTGACGGTTCCGGTTAACCAGATGACAGCGAACGTTAAATGCAGTATGATCGGGTTTTTGGGGAAGAAGATGAGATATAATTTTATATTATTATTTTAATTAAAAATTTGTTATAATAAAACTTGTAATGATCAAAATGCCCTTCATTAAACTAAGGAAAAGGACAAAAAACAAAGTTTTTTTTTTCGAGAAATCTGAGCTCATTTCACTTTTGAAACAAAATGACAATAAAACTGAAACCACATGGACCCAGATGCAAAAGGTTTGAATTTTGGAATAAAGTGGCAAAAGTAACCAAACTTCAGGAACCAAAATGGCAGTTTACTCCAATATATTATTAGAGCCTATAACACATTGTATGACACAATAAAGATTGTGTTATATTTGGGTTTTCTATATATTGTGTTATTGGTTTTGATTATTGTGTTTTTCAATTGGATGGATCCTCTATACATTATGTTATAGGTTCTGGTCATTGTGTTTAGTCTGTTATCCATTGTGTTTTAGTCTGTTTGCCCATTGCGTTTTTTGTTCTGCTGTTCATTGTTTTTGCCCATTACATTTTTTACTTGGGTTTCTATGCAATGTGTTATTTCCAGACCTATAACACAATGATGTTTTGGGTTCTTTTCATTGTTTTTTATTATCAGAACCTATAACATAATGTATGACACAATGAAGGTTCTTGTCATTGTGTTTTTCAACTGGGTTTTGGTCATTACGTTTTTTACTAGCGTTTCTATACATTATGTTATTATCAAAATCTATAACACAATGTTAATTTGGGTTTTGTCCATTGTGTTTTTATTATCAGAACCTATAATACAATGTATGATACAATGAATATGAGTTTTTTTATACACTGCATTCATTTTTCTGGTCATTGTGTTTTTCAACTAGGTTTTGGTCATTACGTTTATTATAAGAACTTATAACACAATGTTATTTTGTATTCTGTCCATCGTGTATTTATTATCAGAACCTGTAACACAGTGTATAACACAATGACGATGGTGTTGAATTGGGTTTTCTATACGTTGTGTTATTAGCTCTAATTATTGTGTTTTTCAACCAGGTGAGTTTTTTTTTCTATACATTGTGTTATAGGTACTGGTCATTCTTTTAGTCTGTTATCCATTATGTTTTAGTCTGTTTATCCATTGTGTTTAATCTACTATCTATTGTGTTTTAGTCTGTTGTCCATTGTGTTTTTAGTATGTTGTCCATTGTGTTTTACTCTATTGTCCATTATGTGTTTTTATAGATGTAAGTTGTGTTTTAGTCTACTTTCCATTGTGTTTTTAGTTTAATACTCATTGTGTTTTACGCAACTGGTTTTCAAATATTTTTGTTCCAAAAGTATAGCAATAGGGTACTCATCTTAAAGATAAAAAGACTCTCAATTTTATGGTATATTTAAAAAAAATACAAATGACGTATAAAAAAGTTACGGACATTAAAATAATTGGGGGGGGGGGGGGAGGATAACATGTGACTTTCATGTGCATGTTTCTCACTTGATACCAACTTAGACACTTGTCACTCTATAGTGTCTTCTTACCCTTCTTATTTATTTTAGTATTTGTAGAATATCTTAACCCCTATCTATAATCTAGGAAATTATTGTTAAGGGGGGTTAGTATTGTGACATCCTAAATTTCCAAACCTAGATAATAATAACAATAATAATATACAAAAAATAATCTAAGAGTATGTTCAACATTGTGATGTGCCTACCTCTGTAAGCCAACATGTATAAGAGAGGAGGAGGGCCAACTGATGAGGAGGATGTGGCGATGAGAGAGAGAGAGACAGGTGTGAAATGAGTGACTAGGGATGAACATATGTAGAACGTGAGAGGGGCAGGAGAGATGCGCGTTGTTAGTGAGACTTGATAGGAGGGAAGTAAGGCACGTTGATGTGCACGAGACAAAGTGACATTTGTCACCTCTTTGTTGGGAATGTGCTACGTGTGAGAAGATAATTCTATTGAAACACAAATAGAGTAAAAATACTGCAAAATGAGTTTTAAATGTTGTTTGATTCTTTAATGAGAGACTTATTTAGCATTTACAATTCCTTCCACTAAGGGACTAAAGCTTTTATCATACATATTATATCGATTAAACATATGGTTAAAACTATATTTTTATTAAGCTTTATTTTTGTAATAAAAGAAGAATCAGTCATTTTTAGTAGTATTAGTAGTAGGGGTGATAGTGAGGATTTTGATTTGTTATGGGTTAAAATTAAACCTACAACTGATGTTTTGATTTAAAATTTTCATGTCAGTTTGATTTTGGTTATAAATAGTATTTTTAATTCGGTAACTAGAAAAGATGGTTAAGTTAACAGTAGGTAAAGTATCAGTTTGTACGTAGGTGAAGTCAAGCTAATTTTAATTAATAAATGCAATGAGAAAAAAGATTTATTAAAAACAAAAAACGCCCCTTGCCTTTGCCCACCACCACAGGGTTTTTGGGTTCAGGTTTGACTGTCATCCCTACTGATTATTTGATAGATTAGGGGTTAAACAACCTACTAATTTGGATAAAATCACGAGTGGTGGGGATGCAGATTTATCAACGGTGGGGATGCAGATTTATCAACAAAAAGTAAATAAATATAATGTTTCCTATAATTTGTGTCACTACATGAAATGTATAGAAGCTTTGTATAACATTGTGTTGAAGGTAATTTACCCTATATAAATTTACAAAATTTTCTCGCCTTATAAAAACACTATTCCTTTTTCTTTTTTAACCCTTCTATTTTTTACTATTTACAATTTTAGCCCTTTTCATCTTTTACATAACCTCCATAGTTTTCATCTTTTACACTTTATAACCCTATACTTTTCATCTTTAACATATTTGTCACAAACATTTTATGTTTTTAGCCCCAACACTTTTCCACTTTTAACTTTGGTCCCTTGTATTTGCATCTTTTACAAATTTGTCTTTTACGATTCGTTCTAGATTTTGCAAGTTAACACGCTGCAGCGCGCGTGTGTGGTTCGACGTTTTTACGTATATTTTTTGTGGTTTAACGACTTCCTTGAAACTCGTAGGTCCTAGGCCAACTTAGTAATTCTTTTCTGTATTTTACTTTTTTGGTCTAATTTTTGCGAGTTAATACGCCGTAACGTGCGTGTGTG
The DNA here is from genome assembly GCA_030545235.1 of Helianthus tuberosus. Classification (NCBI taxonomy): domain Eukaryota; kingdom Viridiplantae; phylum Streptophyta; class Magnoliopsida; order Asterales; family Asteraceae; genus Helianthus; species Helianthus tuberosus. The sequence goes on along the minus strand of CM060445.1, from coordinate 117,546,437 downwards.
ATTCATCATTTTTATGTTTACTTTTTGTTCAGCTTAACGATCTCACGATGTATCAATATTGTTAAACCATTGTTAACATTGTGTTTTTTAAGACAATGTGTTTTTGAAGACATCTGTGTTTAATATACCTCCAGTCTTGATGGTTATTTTTAAGTTGAAAAGAAGCTTTTAACCGGCATAATTTTAATTCATTGTGTTCATTGTGTTAAAACAGGCATCGGTCAATATTTATGTAATTTAATTAGACATAATTAAATACGTACAACATTGTGTTTTTTTAAGACATTGAGTTTTATGTTTTTTTAAGACATTGAGTTTTTAAATACCTTCAATCTTGACGGTTGTTTCTGAGTTGAAGCAGTTTGCCAATTACCACTTTTCTCGCTAAGTTTTTTTCGCAAGTTTAGACCCATTTTTATTCTGCAGTTACATAAAAATCTCCCCACTATCTCCTACAAACAGTTCAAATTGTCACTTTGACCTGGTCAACCTAATAAATAGGAATATAATTCTAATAAATAGGAGATAAAATTCTGCGATCTAACACACAACAGTTATAAAATTAATTACAAAACTACTAATTAGTTAGTTCTCCCCCCCACCCCCCTCCATGAGTTCTGCCCACATTCTCCACTTACGACAATTCCTAGAAAAAAAGGAAGATTAAATCGGTAAGTTTGGCAATTTAAAAAAAAAAAAACAAATGCAGTTTCGTAGGTAGGTAATGGGTTGGTTACCAGCAGTTTCTTTATGTTGCTATATAAGGCTAAAGGGTGTGGGGAGCATGAGTTGGGTCATTAATGCCACATAGGACCATTAATGGATTGCTACACCACCCATTTGCCTCATCCACCATGGTTTCCATGGATTAAACCATGGCAACCATGAGCCTGCTTTCCTTTTTCAATATTTCCTTTTCACAAAAATAAATTAAAATTAAAAAATAGTGGTTTGGGTCATGACCACACCCTTAGGGTAGTGATTTTGGATGATGGATTAGAAGTGAGTGATAGTGACATCTAACCTCCTAACAAACTCTAACTACTGCCCTCATTACAACTACTGATAGCAAAAAACTGATTACAATGTATTACATATAAATGAACTAAACTACTGATTCTTCAATCCACTGCTTAGGCTTCAGCAGTGCTTCTGGTCTTCAGCAGTACTTGGGACAAGGTAGTTGTTTGAGTCATCAGCACTTTGGTCTTTATCAGTCCTTTGAAGCCAACAGTAGTTAGGAAAGGCAGTAGTTTCAATCCATCAGGTGTTAGAGCCATTATCAAGGGGAAAGCTTGTGTACAAACATCTGCTTATTCTGGATCCACTGCTCTGATCCGGTTTTGGCTTTAATCAACTGTTCATTTGGTAGGGTTCAATCCCAACATTAATAGATATTACCTTTTTAACAAATAAAACTCGGGATGTATCAATATTGTTTAACCATTATTAATGCATTAAAATGTGTTCGAATGTTATCCCATGAGCTATAAGCTGTAGTATTATAAATCATTGTGTTAGAAAAGTCATCGGTCAATATTTACGTAATTTAGTTACACATAATATACATACTATTTAACATTGTGTTTTTGAAGACATTGTCTTTTTAATATGTCTAATGTTGACGGTTATTTATGTAATTTAGTAACACATAATTAAATACATACAATTTAACATTGTATTTTTAAATACGTAACAATTATTTATGAATTGAAGCAATTATCTCCTAAAAAACAGTTCAGGTTGACACTTTGACCTGGTCAGCCTAATAAATAAGAGATAACATTCCACGATCTACCAAAAAAGTTATAAACTAATTAAAAAACTGCTAAGTAGTTAGTCCCCCCCCCCCCCATGATTTTCTGCCCACATTTTCCACCTAAACCAGTTCCGACAAAAAAGAAGCAATTTAAAAAAAAAACAAATGCAGTTCCGTGGGTAGTTTGGTTGGTTACCAGCAGTTTCTTTATATTCCTATATGGTTACTAGCAGTTTCTTTATATTCCTATAAAAGGGGAGCAGGGACATACTTTTTGTCTGATCAACACCTCCAATATCTCAACAGCAACCTCGTATGGATCAAGCACAATATCAGTTTAGTTTTGATTGAAGATGGCAAACGTTTCCTAAAGGTAAAGTTAAAGTTCATGTGGCCTAATTTCTGCTTTTTGATTTAATTGTCATATTATGTGCTTTATAGGAAGATGACAATTTAAATATAACTGGAGAAGAGCAAAAGCTTATGAAAACAAAAGGTCAACCAACAACAATAAATTTCAGCTTTATAAATGTAATCAACATTTCTTTTTCTTTTTTCTCATGAAAGATGGATCAGAATCGGATAACAATGACAAACACAAAGTAAGCCTAATTCATACTGCCTCCTCCATTTTGTTTTCGTTTCGTGGTCTAATGGTCATATTTTAATGTTTATTCATGAGTTAAATTTTCAGGTTCATCTAACATTTTCCAGAGTATGAAAATTCAGAATGTTCACTGGAAGGTAAATGTAAATTCAATTAGTTCATCTTAAATTTAATGTATTTAACTATATGTAATGGTACTTTCTTTTAGTGTGTGATTAACACTTACATTTTCTTTTATTCGTCAGTTTGTCAAAACAATCATACGAGCAAGAACCATAATAAACATTAGAATAATACCCAACCCAGTCCGGGTCTTGCAAAAGTATAACATTTAAATATAACTAAAATGCTCACACTAAAAAGGTTATTAAATTTTCAAAGTGCAGGCAATCAAGAATCATAACCAATCAACAACTTGATGGATACAAAAGTTGACTATAGGGTAGAGCGTTTTCCAGTGCTAGATCAGCAAACAACACCCAGCAACACCACCACACATGGCGCGGTAAGAGGGTGGGGCAGGTGGGTTGGGGTTGGCCACAGCGTGGGTGCAGAGAAGGATTTAATGGGGTTGGTTGTCCCTTTGTAGGATATATGCTTCATATTTATTTTTTCAGGTTTCAGGCGAAAAAGAAAGAATGTGAACCGAAAAAGAAAGAAGATAACAGGTTGAAGATAATGGGTGATTGGCCCTTGTACTTTTTTATATTTTGTCCTTTTTTGACATCTTGCTTACGTGTTCCTTCACCTTACCTCATTTTAACTTTATCTTTAGTTATTTTATTCATTAAGTATTCTTTTAATTCATGTACCTTTATTTCTTGAACTTTAATGTATATTATCCCTTTAATGATAATAATTAATCAAACAGATTTTATTTTTATTTTAAATAAATTAAAATACTGAGTAAGTTATCAAATATTATTTCATTTAGTATTGATTATGTCTTTTTTTATATATCAGTTTGTCACAAATGTTCCTTTCAATTTTATTTATTATTAAATAATGATTACATAATTATCAACCAAGCCTTGGTTCCTCCGGTTAACACAACAGGGGTTAATAGATGTAAGATTTTAAGTTAGTATGTATGACAATTCAAGAACAGTTATAGTTACTAATCGTAATAAAATAAAAGTCATCTTTATCTTAAATATAGACACATTTATTGATGTTCTTAATAGTTGGATAAGAATTCATTGTGATATTAAAATATGCAGTGAGTTTGGATGGTGTTAATCATATATACTCGGACCGCGGACGGGTAAACTACTAGTTTTTTGTGTCGTGAACCAGAAATTGGCGGGTTTTAATATGAAAAAACTGGAAAAAGAAAAAAAAAACAATTTTGAAAGATGAATGACGGTAATTGAAGCTGTCATTTATATTATCTTTTATGTTTTGTTGTAGTTTCTGGGATTTTGAAATACTCCGCAAGTAAAAGGAAAGAAAAGGTGAAGATATAATAATTTTTATTATGTTTAAAAGCATTACGAATGAGTTGTATTTTTTATTTGGATATATTTTTGTCTTTGCTTAACGTCATTTTAAGAGTAATGAAATAGTGGTCAGTTGCAATTTTTTTTTTTGTTTAGAGGGTGATTAAATGATTGTTTAGTTGCACCAAAATTCCCTAACTGCTAGACTGCCAGCAGTCATGATGTGCAATATTAACAAATTTTAAGCCCATCAAAGGAAGAAATATGTGATCTGGCTAAAAATTTGGGTAACCGATCAAATAGATATAAAACCGACTTGACTAAGGTTTGTTGGTTAATGAACAAATTCTAAAAGAATTTGAATTAATTTTAAGATTTTTTTTACCGAGGTGTTGGATTTATAGATATATAAATTTGTTACATGAACAAAAACTTTAAGTTAATTCAAATAATGGTTGGCTAACATTCCATTCTCCTCTGTTGTATTTTCTGTCTTCATCTATTTAGTTTGGAATATAGGGCTTCTAATCGAAATAGAGACGGACCCAAACCGATTTGAATATGGTTCAAATTTGTTTCACTCAAAGAGGTCTATGGCCCAAACCGATTTAATTAGGGTTCGAATTTGTTTAACACAAAATCGCTTCATGACCAAAGTTGACAAGCCCGGTTCGGTTTATAACCTGAACTGGTTTGGTGAAGAAAACCCGATTTGTCCACCTATAATCGAACGAATCTAAAACGACAAACATCCTCAAACCCTAGAAACGACCCAAGGCTTCTAATTGACTGAAATTGGAATGGCTTGCATCCTCAAACCCTAGAAGTAAGACTTTTAATTGAATAAACCTGAAATGACTAGAGTGTCAAATCCTATATTCAAAACTGATGTTTCTGATCAAGTGAACTTGAACGACCAACATTTTTGTACCCTAAAAATGAACCCTTAGGGTGGGGGAAAAGTTGGTTACCAGATATAGGGCGTGGGACAGGCTCGAAGTTGGTCGTCGAATATAGGGTGTTAGACAGTCTACTATAATATGACGAAGATATCCAGTCAACTAACGGTCAACAAACGCAATATGTGACGAGGGGCTCAGATAAGAATATTATGCAACCACAAGGACTCAAACGACAAAAAAAGCTTAAGGGCTCAACATGTAGATTCGTGTAAATCATATAGAAGAGGTGTACAAATGGGTTATTTTTAGTAATCGGTTCAGTTAAACTTGCTGGCAGTTACGAAAACTAACTTAAGTACTATACAATATATCACCAGACGACTGATAAATTAACTGGAAAATGAGAACTACCCCGTACATAGTCCTAAACTCACCAACCTAAATGATATGTTTCCCGCCGCATCGCGCGGGTAAACGACTAGTATATATATATATATATATATATATATATGTGTGTGTGTGTGTGTCTTAAAATAATTTTATATTCATGATTATATCTTTTCAATATTCTTAATTTTTAATAATTAATATTAGTTATCTACTTACCGATAATCTAATAATTAAAAATATACTTATCAAAAGAAGATAGGATAACAAAAAATTTATACATCCATCATTATTTGACGTAACTAAAAATTTAAAACATCATCGTGTTTATAATTTATTATTATGGTTTTCACAAATGTTAAACATATATATAAACAGTATATATATGTTTAATATATCTAATCTTAGATAATGAACTAATTTCATTAAATCTTCTACTTTGATAACATTTTTTTAAAATAAGAAAATATTTATTGGAAATAAAATATACTAATTCTCTTGTATTCAAAAACAAAATTCTTACATCGTCGTCGTCGTCGCCGCCGCCGCCGTCGTCGTCGTCATCGGTAAATCCCACCAATAGCAAAGCTAAGGTAGGGTATGAGGAGGGTAAGATGTAGATAGTCTTACCTCTACCCCGTAGGAATAGAGAGGCTGCTTCCAGTGAGACCCCCGACTCGATAGTAGTTTTGCGTCAAGCCTTGGACATAAGACACATAACACTCAGCAACAATTAAGACAAAGGCCGATTAGTGCATGTACTCCCGTGTCTTTCGGCTATCAACGCCACCACATGATACATGATTAACCATCCCCCTCTTTTAACGTTATTTTCACGACATTAGTAAAATAACGTTAAAATTAGTGCACTTTCATTTTAGCCCCCCGAACGCCCACACATATATACATATTATGCGCATACCGCAAACGAGGCGAACATTCTTACTTCGTAAACGCATCATCATTTAAAATGAGTAATGTTATATTTTTTATTTAATTTTGTATACATAGTTCATATTAGGGTTATATGTATTCATATTAAAATTTATATTTATTATGTGTGATGCAAGAAATAGTATAAAATATAAAAAAAAATTCAAATTTTATAATCCTTATGTCCTTCAAATACAACCAACATCAACAATAACATATTCATTTTAAAAAAACTCATTCAAGTTTATATAAATTGAAAACACATTTTTTTCCAAAGAACTCGATCAACTTTATGATTATCTTAAAACCTTTAATTTTCTATCCTCAACCCATGTAACACATGGGTCTATAAACTAGTGACATATATAAGATAACTTTGTACATCCATAACAAAAATATATAAGATAAGTTTGTACATCAATAACAAAAATAAAAACTACAACTGGTCTATGCATCAGGCTCCGAATCTGGATCTGCATGTTGCGGCTGCTGTTGCTGATGTGGTGGTCGAGGTGGTGGGAGCGGTATCGGGGGTAACCCCTCTCTCTCTTGTCTATCCTGCTCGGCCCGAACCAACCAACCTATCAAATTGTTGAGCCTGTCAAGCTCGGCTTGTATCTCCGGATGTACTGTAGCTCCCGGGGCATGACCTGGAATAACGTGACGTGGAAACTGAGGCGCCCCGGGAGGTGGTGGTGGCTGTGGCATCGCTGGTCCGTCTAAATTCACCGGAGGGTCCGGCAGGAGCACTGCAGCAGGATCTGGCGGAGGATAGACTAGATCGAACTGCTCTGGTAGGGCCTGCTCTATCAATAAGCCCCCTGCGCGGTTTTTAAACCGCTGGCCAACGACGAACCTCTTAATCAGTCCCATCCCCCACAACGACTGAAAACCCATCCGCGTCGACTGCTCCGGTACGAGGCCCAATGAACAGGCAATGACGGTCACATACGCGCCGCCATATAAAAATTTGCGCTCCTGCCGGTGATGGGTGGAGGCGAAGTACTGGGCTAGACCGTGTGCTAGTGCGCACGACCTCCTGTACAACAAACAATAAAAGAAAAAAAAGGATCTGTGGTCGTACACCACTCACGGCTGTAGTCGCGCCCTGTAATAGAAGTAGCGAGCATATGGTGCATATACATGCAGATAGTGTTAGCGAAATACAGAAACAAAAATTAATAAACAATACACATAATCACAATAATTACTGTAATAAACGTACGTACCTATACAAAGGGTCACGAATAAATGAAACCCTCCCCTTTGACTTGTCGTGCTCCCAAGTATCTGGGGCCGCAATCACCTGCCAAAACCTTAAAAGAGTGGGTCTATCAACCACCACTAGCAGCCTATATAAACGTTAGTCTCGATCTCCTCCTGCCTATATAAACTGCAATGAACCACAAACTGTGCTAGTGTCATCGAACGCCAAACGCCAGCAAGCTTGAAAGAAACCTCATGCGGAGGGGGAGGAGCATCTAGCTGTGTAGGCGGCTGCGCGGCCCGAGGAGGGTGAAATGTGAATGTCGATAGGAACTCGACCAGCAGCTCCCTGTAGCTCGACGTGTGCGCTAACTCAAAAAGACGATGCCACGGCGAATCCACATGTATAAACCGACGCACTCTAGGCGTCTCACTAATCTCATCCCAGTCGATCGCTGCATGCGCTCTAATGTGCATCCTCCTAAGCTTCTGGAAATGACAGGAAGCGGGGGTGTCGTCGAGAAACTCTAGATACGGGTGACCCTGCAGCGGATCCACCGGCGGTAGATGGGGCGTCCTGTTCTACCCTGTCATCTTCAACAACAAGCAACAACAATAAAACCCACCAAAAACCTAAAATCAGGGCAATCCTACGGTCTAAAGGCAAAAACGAAGCAAGAATATTAAACTACGGGTTGAAATACGTACCGGGGATGCTTCAATCGTCGAAAATACGGTCCGAATACGATCCAGGGGCGTATATCCGTATGTGTGTGTTTGTATTTGATTTAGGGGTGTTATGCAGGGGCGTCTAGGTCTCCCCCTGTTATACGAGACATAAACGCCTTGTATAGACCTAGACGACCCGTCTAGCAAGGCTGTAAATTACCATTTTACCCCTATGTCACCGCCAGTATAGGCCTCATTCAGGGGTAAAATGGTAATTAACCATTCCAAAAAGATATTTCTGAAATGGTTAATTACCATTTTACCCCTGAATGTGGCCTATACTAGGGGCACTACAGGGGTAAAATGGTAATTATTAAATCCTTTATTAATAAATAAAAAAACCCAAAAAGTAGCCGCACATCGTATATGACGCGTTTAGGTCTATACGTGGCGTCCACTTTTTAAAATTACCTTTAAGCCCCTGATTAAGGCCTATACTGGGGGCATCTCAGGGGTTTAATGGTAATTAAATAAAAACTTTTCAAAATTAAAATTTAAAAAAAAGGAAATGTTGCCGCCCAAAATAGACGACACGTCTAGGGCTATACGAGGCGTCCACTTTTTAGAAATTTACTTTTATACCCCTGATTGAGACCTCTACTGGGGGAAATTCAGGGGTAAAATGGTAAATGTACAAGTCCTTTTTAAATTTTCAAAACCAAATATGCCGCTCAAAATAGACTACCCGTCTAGCTCTGTACGGGGCGTCTGGGTTTTGTAAAATGACATTTTGCCCCTTGTTTGTGCCTAGACTGAGGGTATATCAGGGGTAAAATGGTCTTTTGACAATCCTTAGACGACCCGTCTAGGGCTATACGAGGCATATATATATATATATTGTAATTATAAAAAAATGATAGAAATATGAACAAAAATCTTATTAAATTGTGTTAATCAATTGTAATTATAAATAAATGGTAGAAATTTATAAAAAAAATCTTATTAAATTGTTTTAATCAATTGTAATTATAAAAAATGATAGAAATTTATAAAAAAATCTTATTAAATTGTTTTATGCAATTGTAATTATAAAAAAAATTATAGAAATTAATACAAAAATATTATTAATTACAATAAGAATAATTATCGATACCAAAAATCCAATTAATTACAAAAATCATTCTTCCTTATCACTGTCGATGTAATTAAGACTCAGGTTTGATCTTGGTGGGGGATACATTATCGTGGCAAGTACATATCTTCCCATTGTTCCGTATGAGGTCTTCGGTGGTTCAACCATAGCCCGTGTGTTGGTGGCATTGGATAATCCCCTTCCAGCTTAACATGTATGAAGTGGTTCTCGTTAACATGTGCAAGCGTTATGAATAGTGGTTGTTGATTAGCCGGAGGACTTAATATCGGGAAGAAAGTGTAACTCGCACCATTGCTTAACAGGTGCACCCCGATACCGTACGTTTGTGCAATAAGAAGCCCTGCTAAGGGGAAGTCCATCCAGTGATTCGGGGGACAGCCAGACACTGAATTCCAAATTAGGCCCTGATGATGCGTGTTAAAATATCCTTCATCCCATGCTTCAAATATTGGGAACCAGGTCGATTCGTTCTGATCCATTTCTTTGACTAGGTCCCTTCGAATGAGCCCCCATGAACTCTAATCCATACCTAAGCCCACAGCCACAGACCGAAACCCACAATGACCGTCCGGCCTCACATCTCGTATGCACGAGATATACAGGTGAAACACTGGCGGAATGGCAGACTTAAACTGTTTGATGATTCCCACGTTCTTGTCCCCAATTATTAAAGGGAAACCGTTATCATATCGTATCTCTTTCTTCTTAGAACTCTTTGAACGGCTTAGGCCCGCTTTGGGTTTTTGAGACCTTATAATCGACTGTTGAGAGGCCTGTGACGGAACGTACGAGCTGTGGCGGGGGTTATCGTATTTACTTTGTCGGGAACCTTCAAAGAACGTGTTTGCATCACCGAAGGAGCTTCTCCTCAATTCTTCGTCTATACGAGCAGTCTCGTCCAACCTTTGTTGTACCTGCTTTGTTGTTGGTCGGCCACAAGTATTTTGTTGCACAACTGGTGGTTTCTTGGTAGATTTCTGTGGAGTCAACACCACTTTAATCTTTGACATCAGGCTTTTTTCTGAGCTAGGGGGTGCGACTCTAATTGTTGTCTAACAATATTTAGCTCTTCGACCACGTCAACGTCTATCAATTTACAACTTTGGAAGTTAAGCTTCCGCCAGAAGACGCCTATGTCTTCGAGTTGAATCGGACGATCTGCACGTTTAAAAACAACATTGTTTAAGTCACATGATTAACGGAAATATATCACATAAGTGTTGTACGTTTAACAATTATTACCTGCACGTAGGTACTTTTCTAGCCTACAAGCACACGGCAACCCACAACTGTACCACATCTGGAAACCACATGATGAATGATAGCGCTGCAAGACATCTAGCTTCCTAAGTGTCTCTCCACTCAACAAGTCAAGGGCTGTATGGGATACTTTTCCAAGTAGGTGTCGAAACAGCTGGTGTTTGTGGTGGTTCATTATTTTTTCGAAGCTTTCTCGAAAACTCTTCCTTATTTCACCGTACTGTGTCTCAACTATATCCCTGACACAACCAACTATACGGTCCAGCGAGCTCCTATCTAGGACATATCTCTTTAACTTTGCGTGTTGGCCCGTATTACCAAAGATGCGCCTCTTATTAGTCCACGCAAAGACGAACATCTCCTTATTGTCTTTTAGCTAGTTATCATACACGTAATTGAAGAGCCCTAAAAAGTAAAAATAATTTATTAAAATGTACATAGGTGAGTCATATGTTATTAAAAAACTTACTTGAAAGTTTGCACTCCACAAGTCGCTTTTGTAGGTTGCGCAAGTGGTACTCGTAGATGGGTATGGATGGAGATTCACACAATGACCCCCCAGAATGCCAAAAAATTTTCCCAGTCTTTTTCTGTGAAGGCACTCTTGCAGTGCTTCATAATATTCTATTGTATGTGAAACCTGCAAAGAAGCCTGGAGGCGTCTGGAAATACTTTAGCACACGCGGCCATAAGGGCCAGGTCTCTATCCGTTACAATCACACGTGGCTCTATACAGTCATCCAACATTGACTTGATCCTCTCAAGCACCCACACAAAGTTATCACTACGTTCTTTACAGATAACGGCATGCGCGATACAAAACGAATGATTGGTAGATGTCATACCAATAATCTGGACAAATGGCATATTGTATATGTTTGTCTTGTATGTCGAATAGATCAGCAAGACGTGGGGAATTGCACGCCACATTTCACTCGAGTACTCATGAAGAAAGAAAATCTCTGTTACGACCTCTGTTCGGGGTTCCTCCCATGTCTCGTAAATAAATTCGTTGTTTATCAGCATGTTTTCTAGTGACTGCATGGGAGTCAATCCGTCTCTTTGTTCGGCTCTAATCTTTGCCACAACGTTTTGAACGTCTTTCTAAACATGAAATATGTCGGGGTCCTGCTTCCTTATCGTTTGAAAAATTTTGTGCGGCTCCATGTTTTGAGCTGTCAGCTGGTCGATCAGTTTCTTTTCACTTGGAGTAAACCTTCGCACAAACGCGTGGGCTGATACGTCCTCACAAAGTTCATGGTTATGTTCAATTTTTCCCTCTTTTATCTCCCAGGTTTCATACGGGTGGTCTCGCACATCCGGCAGGTAAAACGGGCAACCGGTTTTTTTGCTTCCGGCTTTTCTAAGTGTTGCTGTAGTGTGGTGCTCACCACCACGGTCACATTCAAGCCATACCCTCCCGGTCCTTCCCCTAATTTTCTTTGATCGACGGGTGACAATAATGAAACCATCCGCATTTGCTATTTCTTGTATCCATTTCTTTAGTTCATCTAGAGAGTTGAAAACCTGTAACATCGACAATAATAATAACAATAATAATAATAATAATAATAACAACAATTAATCTATCTAGCGTAACAAAATAAAATTGATACCTGTTTTTTTAAGTGTGGATTGTCTGGGATGAGGAGTGCCTCACCACCATATCCACCATATCCTCCAACGTCCGCATAGTTTTGTTGAACGTAAGGACCGCTCGAGGAAATGAATTGCTGATGACCATCGTCTCCTCCGTATCCTTCTGGATAATGTTGTTGCACGAAAGAATATTCACACCTGTATCCATAATCCGGATACCCTTGTTGCGCCGGATTACTTGGTTGACCCAGCATGGTATGAGTCATCTACAGGGGATGTTTCATTAACAGGGGGATGCGTGTTCAAATCTAGAAACAGTCTGTTTTGTTTTGTTTACCTTGTACATAACAACCTCCTCTTGCTCGTTAGAATCGGGAACGCCAGACTCCTCAAAAAAAGGGTATCATCATTAGTAAATAATTAACTAAAACAACAAGTAATTAAAACAGTTAAGCTAATAACTGTTACCGGAACGTTTTTGGGCACCCATGTGTCGCTAGAATACTGCCCAAAGACATAGTTGCCGTACCAGTATGATGACATTTCAACACTTCGCAGTGATAAGAACACGAATGCAAACAACAAAATATGTTTCGAAGAGACAGTAGAAGAAACAGAAGGAATGATCGGGTGGACCAACAATGCACTGTAAGTTGCTGTTTATATGAAACAGAGACGCCTCGTATAGCCCTAGACGCCCCATATTACTTTATGTCGCATGCCAGACACATAGTCACATCAGTCTTTAAGACGCCTCGTATAGGGCTATACGAGGCGTCTTGGTCCCTTCGTATTGCTCCCTCGTACCGGCCTAGACGCCCCGTCTGATGTGATGTTGTACGAGGTTCAGTGGTTTGTCGGATAAAGTAACCCTAGACGCCTCATATAGGCCTATACGAGGCGTCTTGAAGGGTGTGAAATAGGGAGTTGTGTGTGTGAATATGTAGACCCGTAATAAAATGTGTTCATGCTAAGCTATAGAAAACTTCGAAAGACTGAATTAGATTTTGTATAATTTGTTATCTAGATTGGTATGACTTATTATATGGTAGTCAAAATCTGCTGTCTAGATTTTATAAATACCTTAAAACACTGAACTAGTGTCTTTTGGAAAGATTCTCATTAATTAACATTTAAAAAGGCCAATTAGTCTAACCATCATGGTTCTTCTATTACTTGGTTTTTTGGTCAAACCGTAAATCAAACATAGTTCTTCTATTCTCAAAGACTTTAACTCTTAGCTTTGTTTGAGCTTTCCTGACTTTGCACGCATGTTTGGGCTCACCATAACCAGTTTTGACACGGTTGATCAGCAAATCAGATCGGTTGCAAAGATTTCGAGAACGCTCGTGAAAAATGGAAATGTAAGGTGAACAAATGGATGAAAGATGGTGAAAACATGCAAGAAGAAAAAGGTAGTCAGAAACCATCCTTAAACACCCTCCACAAACTAAGAAGCAATTAATCATACCCGCAAGCTACCAGAAAGGATCAATGATTGTGTGAGTAAAGTTGAAGAAAGGTGAACCAACAGGTCCAGTAACTCCAGAACAGAAAGTTAACAACGAAAGGGAAGATGGTGTTGCTAGGGTTTTAAGGATCAAATGGATTCTTGATGCTGATTCTGTTTCTGTTTATGGTCGTGTTAGAGTCGTTAATGAAGTTGTTAGAGATAAGGCTATCGGTGAAAACCCTACAGGAAATAGGAATTAGAAAAGGGTCTACATATTCACACACCCAACTGCCTATTTCCACACCCTTCAGGATGCCTCGTATAGGCCTATACAAGGCGTCTATGGTTACTTTATCCGACCAACCACTGAACCTCGTATAACGTCACATCAGTCACATCAGACGGGGTGTCTAGGCCTGTACGAGGAAGCAATACGAAGGGACCAAGACGCCTCGTATAGCCCTATACGAGGCGTCTTGAAGACTGATGTGACTATGTGTCTTGCATGCGACATTAAACAATATGGGGCGTCTAGGGCTATACGAGGAGTCTCTGTTTCATATAAACAGGAAATTACAGTGCATTGTTCATCCACCTGAGCATTCCTTCTGTTTCTTCCATTTCTTCGAAATATATTTTCTTGTTTGCATTCATATTCTTATCACTGTGAAGTGTTGAAATGTCATCATACTGGGACGGAAACTATATCTTTGGGCAGTATTCTAGCGACACATGGGTGCCCGAAAATGTTCCGGTAATAGTTATTAGCTTAACTGTCTTAATTACTTGTTGTTTTAGTTAATTATTTACTAATGATGATACCGTTTTTTGGAAGAGTCTGGCGTTCCCGATTCTAATGAGCAAGAGGAGGTTGTGTCTAGTGTACAAGGAAAACAAAGCAGACCATTTCTAGATTTGAACACACATCCCCCTGTTGATGAAACATCCCCTGTAGATGACTCATACCATGCTGGTCAACCAAGTTATCCGGCGCAACAAGGGTATCCGGATTATGGATACGGGTGTGATATTCTTACATGCAACAACATTATCCTGATAGATACAGAGGGGACGGTGGTCATTAGCAATTCATTTCCCCGAGCGGTCCTTACGTTCAACAAAACTATCAGGACGTTGGAGGATATGGTGAATATGGTGGATATGGTGGTGAGGCACCCCCATCCCGGACAATCCGTACTTATAAAAGCAGGTATCAATTTTATTTTGTTACGTTAGATAGATTAATTGTTATTATTATTATTATTATTAGTGAAATTTGTATTATTATTATTATTATTATTGTTATTAATATTGTTATTTTTGTCGATGTTACAAGTTTTCAACTCTCTTGATGAACTAAAGAAATGGATACAAGAAATGGCAAACGCGGATGGTTTCGTTATTGTCACCCGTCGATTAAAGAAAATCAGGGGAAGGACCGGGAGGGTATGGCTTGAATGTGACCATTGTGGGGAGCACCACACTACAGCAACACTTAGAAAAGCCGGAAGCAAAAAAAAACCGGTTGCCCGTTTTACCTGCTGGTTGTGCGAGACCATCCATATGAAACCTGGGAGATAAAAGAGGGGAAAATTGAACATAACCACGAACTTTGTGAGGACCTATCGGCCCACGCGTTTGTGCGAAGGTTTACTCCAAGTGAAAAGAAACTGTTCGAGCAGCTGACAACTCAAAACATGGAGCCGCACAAAAATTTTCAAACGATAAGGAAGCAGGACCCTGACAGGTTTCATGTTTAGAAAGACGTTCAAAATGCAGTGACGAAGATTAGAGCCGAACAAAGAGACGGATTGACTCCCATGCAGTCACTAGAAAACATGCTGATAAACAATGAATTTATTTACGAGACACGGGAGGAACCCGGAACAGAGGTCGTAACAGAGATCTTCTTTCTTCATCAGTACTCGAGTGAAATGTGGCGTGCATTCCCCCACGTCTTGCTGATCGATTCGACGTACAAGACAAACATATACAATATGCCATTTGTCCAGATTGTTGGTATGACGCCTACCAACCATTCGTTTTGTATCGCGCATGCCGTTATCTATAAAGAACGGAGTGAAAACTTTGTGTGGGTGCTTCAGAGGATCAAGTCAATGTTGGATGAATGTATGGAGCCACGTGTGATTGTAACGGATAGAGACCTGGCCCTTATGGGCGCGTGTGCTAAAGTATTTCCAGACGCCTCCAGACTTCTTTGCAGGTTTCACATAAAACAGAATATTATGAAGCACCGCAAGAGTGCCTTCATAGAAGAAGACTGGGAAAAATTGTCATTCTGGGAGTCATTGTGTGAGTCTCCATCCGTACCATATACGAGTACCACTTGCGCAACCAGCAAAAGCGACTTGTGGAGTGAAAATGTTCAAGTAAGTTTTTTAATAACATATGACTCACCTATGTACATTTTAATAAATCATTTTTACTTTTTAGGGGTCTTTAATTACGTCTATGATAACTGGCTAAAAGATTATAAGGAGATGTTCGTCTTTTCGTGGACTGATAAGAGGCGCAACTTTGGTAATCG
Organism: Helianthus tuberosus; assembly: GCA_030545235.1. Lineage (NCBI taxonomy): Eukaryota > Viridiplantae > Streptophyta > Magnoliopsida > Asterales > Asteraceae > Helianthus > Helianthus tuberosus. The sequence continues at coordinate 117,530,522 of CM060445.1, read as the reverse complement.
TACAATAAATAGAGTTAAGAGCCAACACGCCAACTTAAAGAGATACGTCCTTGATAGGAGCTCGCTGGACCGTATAGTTGGTTGTGTCCGGGATATAGTTGAGACACAGTACGGTGAAATAAGGATGAGTTTTCGAGAAAGCATCGAAAAATAATGAACCACCACAGAAACCCGCTATTTCAACACCTAATTGGAAAAGTATCCCATACAGCCCTTGACTTGTTGAGTGGAGAGGCACTTCGGAAGCTAGACATCTTGCAGCGCTATCATTCATCATGTGGTTTCCAGATGTGGTACAACTGTGCGTTGTCGTGTGCTTGTAGGCTAGAAAAGTACCTACGTGCAGGTAATTATTGTTAAATGTACAACACTTGTGTGATATATGTCCGTTAATCATGTGACTTAAACAATGTTTTTTTAACCGTGCAGAGCGTCCGGTTCAACTCGAAGATATAGATGTCTTCTGGTGGAAGCTTAACTTCCAAAGTTGTAAATTGATAGACGATGACGTTGACGTGGTCGAAGAGCTAAATATTGTTAGACAAAAATTAGAGCCACACCCCCCAGCTCAGAAAAAAGCCTGATGTTAAAGATTAAAGCGGTGTTGACTCCACAGAAATCTACCAAGAAACCACCGGTTGTCCAACAAAATACTCGTGGCCGACCAACAACAAAGCAGGTACAACAAAGGTTGGACGAGGCCGCTCATATAGACGAAAAATTGAGGAGAAGCTCCTTCGGTGATGCAAACACGTGCTTTGAAGGTTCCTGACAAAGTAAATACGATAACCCCCACCACAGCTCGTACGTTCCATCACAGGCCTCTCACCAGTCGGTTATAAGGTCTCAAAAACCCAAGCGGGCCTAAGCCGTTCAAAGAGTTCTAAGAAGAAAGAGATACGAGATGATAATGGTTTTCCTTTAATAATTGGGGACGAGAATGTGGGAATCATCAAACAGTTTAAGTCTGCCATTCCGCCAGTGTTTCACCCGTACATCTCGTGCATACGAGATGTGAGGCCGGACGGTCATTGTGGGTTTCAGTCTGTAGCTGTGGGCTTAGGTATGGAAGAACGTTCATGGGGGCACATTCGAAGGGACCTTGTCCAAGAAATGGATCAGAACGAATCGATCTGGTTCCCAATATTTGAAGCATGGGATGAAGGATATTTTTACACGCATCGTCAGGGCCTAATTTGGGATTTAGTGTCCGGTTGTCTCCCGAATCTCTGGATGGACTTCCCCTTAGCAAGGCTTCTTATTGCACAAAGGTACGGTATCGAGGTGCACCTGTTAAGCATCGGTGCGAGTTTCACTTTCTTCCCGATATTAAGTCCTCCGGCTAATCAACAAACACTATTCATAACGCTTGCACATGTTAACGAGAACGACTTCATACATGTTAAGCTGGAAGGGGATTATCCAATGCCACCAACACACGGGCTATGGTTGAACCGCCGAAGACCTCATGCGGGACAATGGGAAGATATGTACTTGCGAACTCTAGAATGGTATGCATCGTTAATGAATCCGCCACCAAGATCAAACCCGAGTCTTAATTACATCGACAGTGATACAGAAGAATGATTTTTGTAATTAATAGGATTTTTTGTATCGATAATTATTCTTATTGTAATTAATAAGATTTTTTGTATTAATTTCTATAATTTTTTATAATTACAATTACATAAAACAATTTAATAAGATTTTTTTTTATAAATTTCTATCATTTTTTATAATTACAATTGATTAAAACAATTTAACAAGATTTTTTTTATAAATTTCTATCATTTTTTTTATAATTACAATTGATTAAAACAATTTAATAAGATTTTTTTTTTAAATTTCTATCATTTTTTATAATTACAAAAAAAAATATACGCCTCGTATAGCCCTAGACGGGTCGTCTATGTTTTGTCAAAAGACCATTTTACCCCTGATATTCCCATAGTCTAGGCATAAACCAGGGGCATAAAGGTCATTTTACTAAAATAAGACGCCCCGTACCGATTTAGACGGGTCGTCTATTTTGAGCGGCATATTTGGTTTTGAATATTTAAAAAGGACTTATACATTTATCATTTTACCCCTGAATTGCCCCCAATATAGGCCTCAATTAGGGGTATAAAAGTAAATTTGCAAAAAAGTGGAACCTAGACGCCCCTGCATAACACCCCAAAACAATACACACATACACATACGAGCACACATACGGACCGTATTTTCGACAATTGAAGCATCCCTGTTACATATTTCAACCCGTAGTTTAATATTCTTTGTTCGTTTTTGCCTTTAGACCGTAGGATTGCCCTAATTTTAAGATTTTGGTGGGTTTGGGAGCAGTTGATTGCTGTTGAAATGGTAGAACAGGACGCCCCGTCTACCTCTATACGAGGCATAGACGGGGCAGTGAATTTTTTATTTGTTTATTATTAATGTTATTATTATTGTTGTTGTTGTTGGTATTATTATTTTATTTATTTATTTATTTATTATTATTAGTATTACCATTTTATTATTATTATTATTATTATTATTATTATTATTATTATTATTGTTGTTGTTGTTGTTATTATAATTATTTTTATTTTATTTATTATTATTATTGTTATTATTATTGTTATTGTTATTGTTATTATTATTGTTATTATTATTATTATTATTATTAGTATTATTATTATTTTATTTATTATTATTATTATTAGTATTAGTATTACCATTTTATTTATTTATTTATTTATTATTATTATTATTATTATTATTATTATTATTATTATTATTAGTATTATTGTTTTATGAGTAAACTGCCATTTTGGTCCCTGTGGTTTGGCCGGTTTTGCCACTTTAGTCCAAATCTCAAACTTATTACATCTGGGTCCCTGTGGTTTGCATTTTGTTGTCATTTTAGTCCAAATTTCAAAAACCCTATTTTTTGACTGTTGCAACCTCCAATTTTGTCTTTTAGTTCAGGGGCATTTTGGTCATTTTACTTTTCATTTAATATTTTCTTAATTCAAAAATTAATATATATATATATATTAATACACACACATACAGCTCATCTTCATCATCATCATCGACAACACACTCTCTCTCTCCAAGCACCACCCATCACCGCCACTCCCTTGAACGCCGCCGTCGTCCAACACCACCACCACGTCGCCGGAAAACAGAAAAGTCACATCATCTGCCGGTTTTTGCTTGAAAACTTAAGGAAAGTCAAAATAGAAGGTGAGTGGAGTCGGAACCTGTTGGAAAAACGGAACACCACCGTCATCGCAGCCGCTGACGGCGTTGGTCGCCGGTGACGTCGTGTCTCTTTCTCTCCTTCGTCTCTCTCCTCTCACCCAGTATCTCTCCTCTCTTTCTCCGTTTATTTGGTCACATCACCGCCGTACGCAACCCACCAAACGGTGGTGGCCGGCCACATCTAAAACAGGGAGGTGGGGGTGTTGTCGGTTATACGGAGAAGGGGGGGTCGTCGGCTGAACAAGAGCTGCCGGGTGTGTGTGTCTGAGGAAGATGATGAATGAGAGGGTTAGTTTCTCATGTGTGTTTGATGAAACGACACCGCATATCATCTTCCCCTAAATCAGATTTCATGTGGGTTAATGGGTTTGATGCAAAATTAGGTGGATGATGTTAATGTTTGCTGATTTGGGGGATGATGATCTGTGATTTTGTGATGGATGATGATCTGTGATTTTGTTAGTTTTAAGGGATCGAGATGATGGATGATGATATGTGATTTTGTTAATGTTTTAGGTGGTTGAGGGTGATTTTGTAACAAACAGGATGATCAAAACTTGAACCCAGTCCTTTTATTCACCACGAGGCAGTGATGATTTCACCTAATCCGAGTCAAAATTGGGTCAACATTTGAGATTTTCCGCAGCTTGGCATGGCAGAATCGGAGGAGGGCAAGTGCGCTTGCAACCTCTGTTTGCAGCCATGGCGGTTTTGATTTGTTGTTGGAGCCTTGTTTCTTTTTACAAATCGGTTTTTGATTTTCTTGAAGATGATGTTCTTGATTTTCTGGATTTTCTAGGTTTTGATGATGATGTTTGATGATGTTCTTGAAGATACAGATCTGAGCCTCGTTTCTTTTTACAAATCGGTTTTTGATTTTCTTAAAGATGATGTTTGATGATGTTCTTGAAGATACAGATCTGAGCCTCGTTTCTTTTTACAAATCGGTTTTTGTTTTGATTTGTTGTTGTCTGTATTTTGATTTTTGTGATGTTTGATGATGTTCTTGAAGATACAGATCTGAGCCTCGTTTCTTTTTACAAATCGGTTTTTTTTTATTTGTTGTTGTCTGTATTTTGATTTTTGTGATGGTTTCTAGTTTTGTTCTGGGTTCTTGATTTTCTTGAAGATGATGTTCTTGATTTTCTGGATTTTCTGGGTTTTGATGATAAAGTTTGATGATGTTCTTGAAGATGATGTTATTAATTATTGAAATGTTATAATAAATTAACATGGACCAAAATGCCCCTGCACTAAAGGACAAAATAGGAGGTTGTAACAGTAAAAAAAATGGGGTTTTTGAATTTTGGACTAAAATGGCAACAAAATGCAAACCACAGGGACCCAGATGTAAATAGTTACAGATTTGGACTAAAATGGCAAAACTGGCCAAACCACAGGGACCAAAATGGTAGTTTACTCTTGTTTTATTTGTTATTATTATTATTATTATTATTATTATTATTGTTATTATAATTATTATTATTATTAGTGTTATTATACGTATACGATATTTATTTGCAGATTGATTATGAAGGACGGTGAGATTCAGATGGAGATGGATGGGGCACCGCCGGTGGATCAGCCGGTGCCACGGGTTCCGCGACGGAGGCGGCCACCGCCGGTGGATCCGCTGCAGGGTCACCCGTATCTAGAGTTTATCGACGGCACCCCCGCTTCCCGTCATTGCAAGAAGCTTAGGAGGATGCACATTGGAGCGCATGGAGCGATCGACTGGGATGCGATGGATGATATTAGTGAGACGCCTAGAGTGCGTCGGTTTATACCTGTGGATTCGCCGTGGCATCGTCTTTTTGAGTTAGGGCACACGCCAAGATACAGGGAGCTGCTGGTCGAGTTCCTATCGACATTCACATTTCACCCTCCTCGGGCCGACCAGCCGCCTTCACAGCTAGATGCTCCCCCTCCGCTTGAGGTTTCTTTCAGGCTTGCTAGCGTTTGGCGTTCGATGACGATAGCACAGTTAGTGGTTCATTGCGGTTGATACCTGCAGGAGGAGATCGAGACTGACGTTTATACACGGGGGCTAGTGGTGGTTGATAGACCCACTCTTTTAGGGTCTTGACAGGTGATTGCGGCCCAGATACTTGGGAGCACGACAAGTCGAAGGGAGGGTTTCATTTATTCGTGACCATTGTACAGGAACGTACGTTTATTACAGTAATTATTGTGATTATGTGTATTGTTTATTAATTTTTGTTTCTGTATTTCGCTAACACTATCTACAGATATATGCACCATTTGCTAGCTACTTCTATTACAGGTCGCGGCTACATCCGTGAGTGGTGTACGACCACATATCTTTTTTTCTTTTATTGTTTGTTGTACAGGAGGCCGTGCGCACTAGCACACGGCCTAGCCTAGTACTTCGCCTCCGCCAATCACCGGCAGGAGCGTGGATTTTTGTACGGCGGCGTGTACGTGACCGTCCTTGCCCGTTCATTGGGCCTCGTACCGGAGCAGGACCCACTTTTACAGGCGCCGCCCGTCATGCCGAACTGGATGGGTTTTCAGTCGTTGTGGGGGATGGGACTGATTAACAGGTTCGACGTCATTGGCGTGCGGTTTAAAAACCGCGCAAGGGGCTTATGGATAGAGCAGCCCCTACCAGAGCAGTTCGATCAAGTCTATCATCCGCCATATCCTGTTGCAGTGCTCCTGCCGGACCCTCCGGTGAAATTAGACGGTCCAACGATGCCACAACCACCACTACCTCCCGGGGCGCCTCAGTTTCCACGTCACGTTATTCCAGGTCATGCCTTGGGAGTTGCGGTACATCCGGAGATACGAGCCAAGCTTGACAGGCTCAACGATTTGATAGGTTGGTTGGTTCGGGCCGAGCAGGATAGACGAGAGAGAGAGGTGTTACCCCTGATACCGCTCCCACCACATCAAGCACCACATCAGCAGCAGCAGCCGCAGCAGCCAGATCCAGATTCGGAGCCTAATGCATAGACCAGTTGTAGTTTTTATTTTTGTTATGGATGTACAAACTTATCTTATATATTTTTGAGTTAATTACTGTTTTCGTCCTTGTTGTTTGTCAAAAATCACTATTTCAGTCCATTAGTTTAAAAATTGCGATTTCAGTCCCTGTGTTTTCACTTTTGTAACCATTCCAGTCCACCTCGTAACCATTTCAGTCCCTGTACTAACAGAATAAATGGATTGAAATGGTTACGAAAGTGAAACTAAAGGGATTGAAATGGTTACAAAAGTGAAACTATAGGGACTGAAATCGCAATTTTTAAACTAATGGACTGAAATAGTGATTTTTGACAAACCACAGGGACGAAAACAGTAATTAACTCTATATTTTTTTTATGGATGTACAAAAGTTATCTTATATATGTCATATTTACGTTTGTTTTCAGTTATTCGGTTACTTAATGATTGTTGTCTTAAATTGATATAATACGGAAACAATATATGTTTTGAATATAATACGGAAACGATATTTAAACGAGATAATATTTTAATCGGAAGAATATTTAAAAAAGTAAAATGTTAAAAAAATATAATATTTAACCGATCGAATATATTTAAAGAGCCGACTCTGAAAACGGTAAAAAAATTTATAGTGCAAAAAATAAAACTTTTTTTAAAAACACAAAAATTTTCACTAAAAAAACACCTCCAAAAACTATCAAAATAGCCCACCGAAACACCTTTTCTTTCAACCAAAAAAACACCCAACACCTGGACGTCTAGGGTTTCTTAAACTTTGTGCCTGACATTCCCTGCAGACCCCCTTGAATTCTATGCCTAGACGCCTCGTATAGGACTATACGAGGCGTCTATGGCACCAAAAGTGTGGAAATAGGCAGCGAGGCTGTCCAAATAGTTTCAGCCTTAGAAAATCAGTTAGGGTTCTTCAATAGCATGGATCCAAAGATGTTCGTCGGTTTGCATGGCCACTGGATAAAGAATGGGAAGTTATGGTGGATGAATATACAAGAAGGAGTCGAGTTTGAATACCGAAAGAAAGATCGAAAAGGTTGATAAAGAAAACTTGAAGAACCAGATGAAAGATGCATTTGGTAATGAAGAGATGTTGAAAGAAACAAAGAGAAAGTTGAAGGAAGCTTATGAGGAAGTGGAAAAGATGAAGAAGAAGAAGAAGAAGAAGAAGCAGAAGCGGAGAACACGAGTGATAGAGTTTCATGAACTCAGCAACAAAAGGTCTTCGACTCAAATTAAGCAACGCAAAATGCAAATTAGAAGGTGATCGATTGGGTGGATGAACTGGTTTTACTTGACATTTTTGTTTAATGCAACATGATTGAAGTACATGTATTAATGTTGTTAACATCTAACTGAGGTTTGCATGACTGTTTAATTTTCCCATAATTTTGTTCCTTGTCGTATGGTACAAATCTTGAGTTATTTTGATGCAATACTTGTTTAATTTGGTTGACCCTTATATTTATGCATGTATCAAATAAAATCTAATTGATCGTTATTTAAATATACTATTAATAAAATAATAATAATAATAATAATTTGATGGCGTTCGCCAGAAAACCTAGGGTTATATTATAGGGAAATTTACGAAAATGTCAGTGGACAAACCGTGTTTTCAAATTTGTCACGCTCATGCGTCCGTGGACGGACTTCTGAGCATGGGATGAGTCGGCGTATCAAGTTGAAGAGTCCATGTATCAAGCAGCAGACATGTGTCCTACAAGTTGAAGCATCGGTGGACGCATCAGACATGGCTTGATCAATCTTCTGCCACCCCACATTACTAAACGTCAAGCGGGTCGTCCTAAGGGGGGGAAGAGAATCTTATCTAGAGGAGAGGAACCCACTCGTGTATATTGTGGTAGGTGTAAAACGTACAACCATCATCGTAACAGCTGCACATTCACCATGCCTTCCCAGAATTCTTCGTGTCGGGGGTTCAAAGAAACAATCGTCTACACAACCTGAAGCCGTACAAGTTGAACCGGAAGACTTTCAAGATTATGTATTTCAAAACATTTTTCCGTCATACAATCTCAGTGACTTTTGATGTTGATGTAATACATTAAAATATTTAATTAATTACCAACCATTCACATTCACCTATAAATATATGCATACAACCAACTCCTTTCATATCAAACAAGCTATTTCAAGTGTTCAACACCAAAACAATATCATTCAAGACAATGTCTAGCTCATCGGAAAATTGGTCTGAAGAGGAAGAAATAGCAGTGGCGACGTCTTACGTGGAAGTGGTTCATTTAGGTTCATATGGTAGCGTGAACGAGGCATTTTGGAACTTAGTTTTCAATCTTTTTTGTCGCCATGTTATGCAGACAAACCGTGACATGGATGAAGTTAGGAAGCCGGGTTGTTTACTCTAGTTAAGATGTTCATTGTTTTCTTCAATTTACAACAACGTTCAAAATCCTAATAATGATCTTTCTGAATATGATCTCATCACAGAGGCGTACCTTAACTACGCTGAGAAATACGATAACGTGTTTGAACACTTGGATGTTTGGGAAATTATGAAGAATCAAATCTGAAGACGAATGTTACTTGTTATTTTGTGTTGTCATGTTTTATTTAACGTTAACGTCTACGTTTACGTTTAAATTAAGTGGTACGATTTGTAAATTTTAATTATTTTATATACATGAAAATGTGACATTTCTATCCATGCCACCATCTATATAATCAACATATAAAAAACTAGTAGACTATTAGACAAATAATTTTAGATATGGGAGGTGGTGAACTGGGACCATCGAATGGTAAACCATGTTCTCGTCGATATTCAATAAGTCAAATTGTTCCACATGCAGGCGTTAACCGGTCGCGTCCAGTATCGTACCAAACGCCGCCTGCAGCATATTGTGCACCTCTTGCACCATACCGGGCACCGCCAGCAGCCTACCTGGGTTAGACTTAGTATTGTGTATATTGATTTAATAAGTTGTAAAAGAAGGCATTCGTTTTTTAGTCGACGCATCCTAAGAAAGCCATCAGAGAAGGGACGCCTCGGCCGGCGCTTCCACCGTTCAGAGTAATCCATTAAATGAGTTAGACGACGCTTCCGAAGCTTGAGATGTCTGCCCTCCTTGTTATCTTCTTGCGTCTGCCATCCCATTGGTAAGCGTCTGCCGACGTTTACCAACCCTACACGTGTTCTCATGAAGCATTTGCTAGACGCAACGAAGAAGACGGACCACATCTTACTTTCATGGCAACGCCATTGATGCTAAACCAGGGACCACCACGAGACCCGACCCTGTTGAACGATCATAATAGTGTAACCTGACCCGTTTCTGGTGCCAAACACTCACAAAAAACGTTTGACCCAACCCGTATTCTAATGTCCCCATCACGTGGTCCCGCCCGATAACATGAACCCTGATTTTTGGGAAGAAGGGTTCCACCAACCAGATTACAATGCACATGTCGGAAGCAGTGGTTTCGGTAACTTGGGTCAACACCCAAATATTGTATTCGGAAACCTTGTTGACGAACGGAGACAGTGGATTCGGAAACTTTGGTAACGCCGGAAACAGTGACTTCGGAAACGTTGGTAACGCCGGAAACAGTGACTTCGGAAATCTTCGTAACGACAGAAATACTTGGTAAGAAAACGTCGGCAATGACGGAAACATTGGCTTTGGAAACGTTGGTGACGACATCACTGAGAATTTGAATGTTTTGAAGCAAGAAAAAACATGTAAAACAGAAGGTAAGTATTTCTTTCATTAGTATGTTTATTCTTCAAGATTATCATGTAATTATTGTTGAAGATTAGTGTAAACATTATAATTAATTTCTTTTTTAACCTAAGGTTACTGACAGGTGGTCCATAGGACAACCCTTAATGATGTTAAAAGACGAGTTTATCCCTCACTTGATCGCGTAATTATCTTGAATTAGATGACTACAGTTGCTTATGTTTCAGGTACACCTTGGAGCTTAAAATGGATAAATCGCTGCTTTGGATGGACTGGAACGGGTCAAGCATGGAAGGAAAGAAGAAACAAAAAAGAAGATTCAGGGGTCCACCGTAACTTACGGTGGCTACCGTAAGTTACGGTAGCCCTGAAAATCCCCTGTTTCTACCGTACCACAGTAAAGAACCACCGTAGCAGTTTGGAGTCTACCGTAACTTCCGGTAGGCACCGTAAGTTACGGTAGAGGTGACGAGGAAAAGTATAACTACCTCATTTAAAACCGTTTTCATGTGCCTTTTCACATGATTCATGATTGGGAATGTTTCTCTGCACTTGGTGGGCGTATTTTAGCTTTGGAGATCATTTGGGAACAATTCTAAACACTTTGTTTTGGTTTTTGATTCGTATGAACTTGAACTTTGATGTTATGATGATCAACCGAACAATGTCCGGCTAAATTTGTGGTGATCATCTTAGGTGATTGTTTCTCTACAACTCTTGTGTGATTTTCCTTAATTTCTAGAAATGATAACTTTGTGTGTTTGCTTTGATTATCATGGTGTATGAATATTTGATTGTAGCTTGTTAATTGGTATTGCAATTCTAGTCTAAATCGTACGTTCTTGGTGTCGTTGACAATCGAGATATCACGGGAAGGGTTAGGGTTGGATATTGATTGATTGATCATCGGGAAACGACCTCGCATTGATATAATCAGAGTACTTTGTTCCCATTTATCACAACAATTATTTATGCACGAGTTATGTCTATGTAACTCTTTCTAGTTGGAATTTTGCACAAGTGTTAAAAGAAACTGAAACCTAAGATGGTCATTGTTCTCATAATCTGAATTAAAAATCCAATCTTGATTAGTAAGTAGTTGATAACTTAGTTTTTAAATCAGACAATCCAAACTCTTGATCTTTAATTTCTGCACATTAGGTTAATTGTAGTTAATTTGCAAGACTATTGAATCAACACATTTTCCATAAACTCCCTGTGTTCGATACCCATTTACTGCTATCTACTAGTTGTAATTTGGATTAAATTTGCGTGTACTACGACAGCACTATAAGACCGGGTCAAAGCAAACCTTCAACATAACATCAAATATATCTACACACTACTAACACTATAAGACCGGGTCAAGTCGGGTAAATTTTTGGGTAACTAGCTAAGGGGTAACAAATGATCGGCCTTAGGCACAAAAATGGGCAACTAAATGTCCAAACCCCCGCCCCTCTCGCAACCATGCTCATATATATATATAATTAATTAGGTCCAACCCCCCAAAACCCACACTCGCACACACTTATGACGAGGCTACCTAAATGGCCCTATCCTTTCTACATTCATGTCCAACTAAGGCTTCAAACCGTATTCAAGCACAAGTTCTAATGCACCCCCACCCGTTGCCACTCTCATCAAAGACAAGTATTATTTATTTATAAGTGTGGCTTTAACTCTCACCAAGAACAAAGGGTATTAAGGGTTGTCGGTGCATCATTTGGGGTTAGTCCAAGGTGTTCAAATTCTCACAATGTTTTGCTTGATTTAAAAAAAATTTAAAAACCTCAAAAATTTCTTCCCATCCCCACACTTGGGATACAATGACCCCAATGTATGGTTTTGCGAAGATTTGATCGCTAAAACTCTTTAACATCAACCAAAAGCTCATAATCTCATACCACAAATTTCTTTTTGGTATTTTTCATTTTATATTTTTCTTCTTTTTTAAAAACATAACACCACCAACTCTCACAACCCAAAACAAAACATCACAACTAAACACCACCCATCCACCTGACCATAAACATATCAAACTAACAAATATTCACAAAGTATACAAGAAGGAGCACGACCTGACTAATAGTAGCGCGGCTGAGGAGGCCCGAAAATGGAAGACATCATCTCATTCCATTCTCCGAAAGCAAATGCGCCGCTACCACTTCCACTTTGTTGCGAAGCTCCTTGTTGTTGTTGACGCGGGTCCAACCACTGTGAATGATGGAGCGGCGGGGTCGGATACGATACATTACCATCGTAAGGTGGTAGGGACGCATAATCCACCGGAGGTGGATCCACAACCACGGGCCACCCCGCATGCTAATCCGCATGCATCCTTCGGGCTTGATCATCTTCGTATCGGTTATTCATCTCTAACTCACGGGAATAGGCATGAGCACGGTTCCACGATTCGGTTCGGTCAAAGTTGTGCTTTAAAGCTCGCTCCATACTAGCACTCATCATCGTTTGGTGATCAAAGAAAGTACGCTCCGACCCCGACCATGTATCGAAAACGGATGCCGGAGGACGTTGGTTCTCAATGATCTCTTGCATAGTACCATCGTATGCCCAATTCGGCTCATATGAGCGCTCCGTGTAGTCATAGAAAGCACCACCATATCCCCTACTTGACCCCCCTTGGCCCATATCCACATTCTCACAGTGAGGCTCATCCACGTAATCCTCATCCCCACTTGGGGGTTCATCTTCACTCTCGGGTTCATCCTCTTCACCCGGTAAGAGTGCCCTTGCATCAACTTTCAACGCTCTCCATCTTTGACCCTCCGATTTGAGCTTGTATATCAAAAGTCTTGTGCCTTTTCGGTGCTCCTCTATCTTCCGATGTGATCGCTTTAAACTGCTTCAACAACCCCGTAATAATTCGGCAATACGGGATGATGCTCCTCCCCACTTTGTTACGAAATATCCAAAGATGGTTCATAATCAAATACCGTATAGGAAAGCGAGGAGACCCATGGAACAACGAATAAAGGACTGGTATCTCCGGAAACCTTACCTCTTGCTTATCTCCTCTTCGTGGAATGACATTCAAAATGCAAATAGTTAGCAGCAATTTTGCTTAAATCTTCAAATTTTTTCGGTACAATATGCCACTATAAGTGCCAGGAAAAAACAAAGCCGCTAGCATGTCATTCCACCTCGGATGTTTCTCCTGTTTAATCAACAGATCATCAAGACTAGGGAATGTGTAATCACGAGCGGGCAAACTGTCATATCTCGCTAACTTCCGCAATGTATCGAACGACATTTCCACCTTTATCCCATTAACCGTGCCCGTTAACTTCATCTGCAATGGCCTATCATACTTGTTGCATTTCAGGGTTGCCATCGATTCTTAAATCTCGTCCATAAACAAATTCTTGTTGTCTTTGTCGTAACAACTGAGCGCCGCCTCCCATCCTAAGGCACGAAACTGAGCAAACACATTAAACGGCTCAAACTCAACCTCTCTAACTTCCCTCTCACAGATAAACGCAGCAGCCTTGTTTTTTAACCGGTTCATTCGGTCATGAAATAGTGTCGGTTGCCACTCATCCGGCTGATCATCTAAAGGACCCGATTCCCACCTTGGCTTGTCAGTCGGGTCCAACTCTACCATTTCTTCATCATCACTCTCACTATCATCATCCCTACCCAAATACCTCCTCTTCTTTGGTTGTTGTTCCGGCTGTTTGCCTTTGCCTTTAGACGAAGAACTGGCTCCGGCTTGTTACTTAGTTCTCACCATTTTCTTACACACATTGCAAAACAAACAACACAACCAAACACAAAAAGTCAGCCCCTTTTCATCAACAATCCCCACACTTGCTTGTTACTAGGGTCAGAGATGTTAGTGAACAAAAATTTTATAAATTATTTTCTCAAAAATTGGGCATGGTGCCTCTACAATGTAGAGGTTCCCAAAAGTTCACTACTTTTAACATCAATCCTACATCTACAACCATTACAATGATCAAGTAACAATTTTCATGACAAAAACTCTGAACAAGCAAGTGTGTATGAACAAGTAGCAAAAATAACCTTTATCTTCATAATGCATCATCAAAACTAACAAATAAACATCACATACCTTAGTTTGAAGATGCTAGAACACAAGAAACTCAAGAACTTCAAAAACCCCCAAAAAATTCGGTTATAGGGTTTGTAAATCGGACCAGAAAACGATGTTTTCTCACAAATTTCTTCTCAAAATCGGCAAGTACGTGAAATTACAGTCAAGATAGACCCAAATTTCATGAGATTTGACCAAGAATTGAAGGTGAAGAATGTTGTGGGGTTACGGAGATCTTGTGTGGGGCAATTGAAAGAGATAGAAGATGATGTATGGAAGAGATATGGGTGAAAATCGTGTGGCTAGGGATAAGTTCACGTGAATTATTATTATTATTTTTCTTATGTAACTGCTGCACACGAAACGACGCTCACATCGCCAGAGGCTACCGTAATTTACGGTGGCCACCGTAACACCGTAAATTACGGTGGACCTCTGGCACAAAACCCTACCGTAACTCAGTCGCTTTTCACCGTAACAAAAAAAAAAATTTACACGCCACTGTAAATTACGGTGCCTACCGTAATTTACGGTAGGCACTGGGCATTCACAATTCGATAAAATCTCTATTTTAAGTGCTTTTCATTAATACCGGCCTTCTTAGGCACAACTTGGGTAGGCACAAGAACAAGCCTTATTGGAAGTCTTGAAAGAGAACAAATGAGCTATCGGATGGACGATTGCCGATCTTAAAGGAATTAGTCCATCAGTCATCATGCACAAGACAATCACCACCGAAGATTCAAAACCGACAAGAGAAGCTTAACGGCGATTGAATCCGAACCTAAGGGAGGTAGTAAAGAAAGAGGTAATTAAATGGTTGGATGCGGGAATTATCTATCCGATTTCGGATTGTGCTTGGGTAAGTCCTACCCTAGTTGTGCCTAAGAAGGCCGGTATTCAAGTAGTCAATGATGAAAATGGTGAACAAATTGCCACCCGACCGGTTACCTGGTGGCGTGTATGTATTGACTACCGCAAATTGAATGCCACTACTTCTAAGGACCATTTCCCGCTACCTTTTATTGACCAAATCATTGAAAAATTATCAGGTCAAAAATATTACTGCTTTTTGGACGGGTATTCGGGTTACAATCAAATAGCAATACACCCGGATGACCAACACAAGACCACCTTCACGTGTCCATATGGTACCTTTGCCTTTCGGCGAATGCCATTTGGCTTGTGTAATGCACTGACAACTTTCCAACGATGTATGATGAGTATTTTCTCGGGCATGGTTGGAGAGTCGCTTGAAGTGTTTATGGATGACTTTTCGATTTTTGGCACTAGTTATGAATCGTGTCTCAACGAGTTACAAAAAGTTTTAAAAAGATATGTTGAGAAAAATTTAGTGCTTAGTTGGGAGAAAAGTCATTTCATGGTGCAAGAGGGATTGTGTTAGGCCATGCAATATCGGAAAGGGGTATGGAGGTGGACAAGGCAAAAATACGGGTAATATCATCTTTGCCACCACCGAAAAATGTTAAGGGTGTAAGGTCATTTTTGGGGCATGCGGGATTTTATAGACGTTTCATAAAAGGTTTTAGTGTTATCACCAAACCCTTATGTAACTTGTTATTAAAGGATGTTCCATTTGATTTACTAATTAGTGTTTGCAAGCTTTTAATGTTTTGAAGGAACACTTGGTGAAAGCTCCCATTTTGCAACCGCCAGATTGGTCAAAGCCGTTCGAGATCATGTGTGACGCAAGCGACACTACAATTGGTGCAGTTTTGGGTCAAAGAATCGACAAGAAGCCGGTGGTAATTTATTATGCAAGCAAGACGTTATCCGACGCGCAACTGAATTACACCACAACCGAAAAGGAGTTATTAGCGGTGGTGTATGCGTTAGATAAGTTCCGTTCGTATATTTGGGGGAGCAAAGTGGTGGTATAGTCAGATCATAGCGCGGTCCGGTATTTGATGGAGAAAAAAGACGCGAAACCCCGTTTAATCCGGTGGGTGTTGTTGTTACAAGAGTTTGATTTAGAGATCCGAGACAAAAAAAGGAAGGAGAACGTAGTGGCGGATCACTTGTCTCGGATCCTGGTGGAAGGGATTGACGATTTGAGCGAGATAAATGAAAGGTTTCCCGATGAGCAACTACTAGCCGTGTCCACCTTTGTTTCACCGTGGTATGCCCATTACGTGAATTACTTAGCCACGGGTGACATCCCAAATCATTGGACCAAGAAGTGAAGACAACAATTTATGGTACAAGTGAAGCAATATATTTGGGATGAACCGGACCTTTTCAAGATCGGGCCCGATCAAGTCATTCGGAGGTGTGTGCCCGAAATGGAGGTGTTGGAAATCTTGACTCATGCCCACTCATCTGCATGTAGAGGTCACTTTAGTGGGCATAAAACGGGTTATCGGGTTTTGTCGTGTGGGTTTTATTGGCCCACTATTTTCAAGGATGCGTGTGAATTTGCAAAAAAATTGTGTAAATTGTCAAAGGATGGGAAGCATTTCAAAGAGGGACGAGATGCCATTACAACCAATTTTGGTTGTGGAAATATTTGATTTATGGGGCATTGACTTTATAGGTCCCTTTCCAAATTCCAATGGGTTTTTATATATTTTGGTGGCGGTGGACTACGTCTTGAAGTGGATTGAAGCTATTGCAACAAGAACAAACGACCATTCGGTTGTATGTAAATTTGTTCAATCCAACATCTTTGCCCGTTTTGGCATTCCGAGAGTTATTATTAGCGATGGCGGTTCGCATTTCAAGAACTTTAATTTTGGGAAATTGTTGAAGCGGTATAGCGTGAATCACCGGATTGCCACACCTTACAATCCGCAAACTAGTGGACAAGTCGAAGTGTCCAATCGTCAAATTAAAGAAATTCTCATGAAGACGGTTAGAACGGATAGGAAGGATTGGTCGAGCAAATTGGATAATGCATTGTGGGCATACCGGACGGCCTACAAGACTCCAATTGGCACAACACCTTACCGGATGGTGTATGGAAAGGGTTGTCACTTGCCAATGGAGTTAGCTCATCGGGCACACTGGGCAATAAAGACGGTGTATGCGGACTATGATGAAGCGGGGAAGATGAGGAAGTTGCGATTGAGTGAAATAGAAGAAATTAGAGACGAGGCGTATGAGTGTGCATCGGCTTACAAAGACAAGCTCAAAAAGGTCCATGATGCAAAGTTGAGGAAGAAAACCTTTGAAGTGGGTCAAAATGTATGGTTGTACAACTCAAGGTTAAAGATGTTTGCGGGCAAGCTTAAAAGCAAATGGATGGGTCCATATGTCGTTCGGCGAGTTAGGAGATTTGGCGATGTGGATATCCAAGATGAGCAAACCAACAAACAACAAACGGTGAATGGCCATCGGTTAAAGCCATACTTGGAGGGGAATGACATGAACAACGTGGAGCTTGACAAGGCGGGCTACATCCTACGCCCGATAGATGATGAACAAACATGAGAGGCCCAGGTTTGGAAGTGTAAATAGTTAGTATTTTCTTTTGTTTGTTTTGTCTAGTTTGCACATTTAACGTATTCGCTTGAAGCTCGTGTTTGAAACAAGTGTGGGGACGTTCGGGTTACGTGTTGGATCGATTTGATGATCTAGTGAGTCAATCAAAGTCAATACACCACTGTTTGAGTGGCGGAAACAAACAAACAGTGTTGAATCAGAGAGAATTGAGTAGAAAACAGAAGAATATCACTTTAATACTTGTTTCTCATTCATATGTCACTTGAAAATCCGACAGCAGTTCGGTACACGACTGATGGCAAAGTTATAAATGAGAAATACAAACACCTATATATAGCCTTCATGATTTCACTTGAAACATGTACTTGACATTTCAAGCGGACTCACCTAAGACTTATTCAAGCGAAATTATATTAAAAAATATAAAAATCCTATTTCTTGTAAATTGAACTTCTGTTTTCGTGTGTATGCATTGTACTTCATGCGAAGATGTGTATGTATGATGTCACTTGTATGATGTCATCATCAATAATGATGACATCATTCTTGTTCAAATCAGCAACGAAACCGAGACTCGATATAAGACGAAGTCAACAGACATATGCACCAACAGTCTCCCCCTTGGATGTTGACGGAGTCTTCAGTACGAGACTTTAGTATGTCAAAACTTCAGTCTTAATCAGTCTTCACGCTTTCTAAAATATTTGACGCTGAATCATCCTTCAAACTCTCTCTTTCTCTTCAATCACCATTATCAGCTATTCTCCAAAATCTGAATCTAGCACTTTCACTCTTCAAACTCCCTTTTGCTAACAGACTCCCCCTTAAGTTGTTCCGGGATCGTAGTCTGGAATTTGTAGCTTAGGATTGAAAACCTGGCATTAATCCATAGGAATCGAAACCTAGCGTTTTCAAGGTTTCCTGCACATTCTCTACCCAAAATATAAGTTTTTTATTTATATCACTTTGAAAAACTTACTGATAGAGAACATTCAATCACCAAACATTAATAGTTACATCAAGTTCAAATTAATGACCTTGATAAACTAATCATATAATCATTCTTAAAAAAATTTCTCATTTCAAATAAACTCTCCCAACCCACTGTCGTTCATCATGTTTAGCACTTAGAATTTTGAAAATCAGCTCATCAACATCAGTTGTCTAAAATCTTTTTGGATTTTCAAATAAAAGCTAAACTTCTAGAAAGAACAATATTGAAATGCAGTAAAGAAATATTTACAGACAATATTTTTTGTGAGTTTGTGTAAGAGGATCATATCAGTTTATGAGACAAATCACTAGCACCGTTAAGCTTTAAACATATTAAGTTCTAAACAATTCACATAGATTGACGATATAGTTGTCCTCTTAAGCTCAATCTAAAAACTTTCGAAATGCTTACCGATACGTTAAGGTATATTAATTTTGCACTAAATTCTTATGGACCCCACGATCTCAGCATATCCCCTCATCATGCAATACACTAACTCGAGTAATGCCTTTAAACTTTAATCAACTGTGATATGTGCGAAAACAACGCAGAATGTTTAAACATTAACAATCAGGTCGGTCTTTCGATACGCAGAGAAAGTCCAATATTTAAACAAAATAAGAAAATAAAAACAAGTTGAAATTGTTTAGGCTTTAACCACCAGGTCGATACTCCCGTATACGCAGAGGTGATCCAAAGCTTAAACGAAACACCAAAGAAAATAAAGTAGAACGTTTAGGCACTAACATCCAGTTCGATACTCACGTATACGCAGAGGATGTCCAATGCTTAAACAAAATAAAGAAATAAAACAAGTTTAAGTCTTTGCAAAAAGAAATGCACAAACACAGCGACTTTTTCAGCAAGTTGTGAAAGTTCACAAACTGACCGGTTTTTATGCTCTTTAGCATTCAGCGATTACTGAGTAGGCACACAATCAAGAAGGACAAAACTAAGTACTATGCTTTCAACCATGTTTTCCACTAGAACTAGGCTTTTTCATTTAAGTTTATATCGTTATCGCAAATCTACTAGTCTAGCTGAGCCTATCGTCACATCTTTAGTGAGACCGTTTATCACATTTGACATTTCATTTCTTTAGCATGCTGTGATAGTCCAACTGATTTACTATCATTTCCTCTTTTTCACAACAAAACTCATTTTGATTTTTCAATGTTTTTGTAATTTTCAAATTTTCTAATTTTTTTTTAAATTTTTACTCCCCCTAAAATCCAAATATGTTTCAATTTTGATTTTCTGGGAAAATTTGAAAATGAACTGTACAAAGATAAACTGACAACATGATGAGAATTACTTCAATTCTCCATTCACTTAGCTTAAACAATCAGAACTCCCCCTGACACCAAAACATTTTCCCATTATGATTTCAAAACACATAAGTTTATTTTAATCAAAATGGTTTTTCCAGAAAATTAGTTTATTTTAAAAATGTGTTAAGCAGTCTTGTAGATGATATGCCGATAGGTTTTTAAACATTCAGTAGATTTGTTCGGGATATAAACATAAAAATTACTTGCTTTTATGTGGGGAACATCTCTTGGATATATGGGTAACCCCCGAAATCTTGTTTGAAAGGTCCCTCTTTCTGAGATACTAGGTCTTTATACTCAGTGATATCTGGGGTATTATCCCGGGAGTTCTGATTTTGCGGAAGCAATGGCCTAGTCCCCGGAGAATACTTTACTGCTTGCTTGAAATATAGCGCCGCCCTCAGCAGAAATAGACAATAAAATTGCTAATCAATGCTGTTGTAAAAAAGATCCTCTAAAGGGGACCCACCAAAGTCGAAGAAGTCGTCATCTCTCTGCTGAACGGAAGTTCTGACCTGAGCTCTCACGACCTTCGCATCTAATCCACTACAGATATCATTTGTGGTATACTCACCTGTAAGACTGAATATTGGGATCTGGATACGGGAGTATATTCTGAGGTGGGACACATATAAAAGTTAAGCCTTAAAACATTAAATCCGTATCCTGAATAGATTGAACTTTGTGTGAAAATTTAAAGTGGACCAGTATATCGACAATCATTGCAAATTGTTTAATGCTTAAAATGAAATATAAGCTTAACGGTACTTGTATCTCGTCGGCAGCTGATATGATCCCTTAACACGCTCACAAAAAGATTGTGTGTACAGTTTATAGCTTACTATATTCAAAATCCAAAAAGATTTTAGTTTTCATCTTATTTTCGACAACAGACGTTGGAGATTAGATGATAAAAGTCTTGTGTGCTGAACAAGTCTGGATTTTGAGGGTTGGTTAAGCAGTAAGTTTGAGAAAAGTGATCGGTAGTTGCTTAAAAATTCAAAAGTTCATTAATTTGAACTTAAAATTATTTCTGAAAGTCAGCATCTTCATAATTTGGTCAGCCAGGGTCATTAACTTAGACTTGGCAGGCTAAACAGTTAACCAGGGTCATTAACTTGGAATACACTGGGTCCGCTTCAAACAAGCATCTCGCTTGAACGAGTAGTCCGCTTGAACTTGCATGTGCACTTTCAAGCGGAATGGCTTTGCTTATAAATAGAAGAGGGGTATCGCTTGAACAGCTCATTATTCCCCATTTCGCTTCAGAGCATGTTCCGGAGATTTCAAGCGATTCCTCAAAACATTCGATTACAGCCGTTATTCTGCCCAATTTTACTTAGATCTTGTGTTTATAGTTGGTTTACTCAACTACAAACATGGTGAATGTAAGTGATTGTACTGATTTGGACCAGATCTTGTCTGTTTGTGTTTGTCGGTGATGTACAGGGTAGAACACCTAGATTTAGGGTTTAAACATGATCTAAAATGAACGATTTAGGTGTTTGTGTAGTCGGAATTGAGTTTAGATCATAGTTTGATTGTTTGATTGAACCAGATCTGAGTTTCTTGAACGTTTGACGATGAACAGATCTT
The DNA here is from genome assembly GCA_030545235.1 of Helianthus tuberosus. Classification (NCBI taxonomy): domain Eukaryota; kingdom Viridiplantae; phylum Streptophyta; class Magnoliopsida; order Asterales; family Asteraceae; genus Helianthus; species Helianthus tuberosus. The sequence goes on along the minus strand of CM060445.1, from coordinate 117,509,105 downwards.
TGAACTTAGATCTAGGGTTGTTGAGTGGGTCAAAATTGATAAAAAAGATACCATGTTGCTCGGAATTGAACATAGAACAAACTCTTATGATTAATTTGTACATCTGTTCTTAAATTTTTTTGGAAATATTCTGTCATGTTTCAAGCGAACTGTTATAGTAGGTATTTCGCTTGAACAAAAGCTTTTGTGAAAATGACATTCAAGCGGAATGGTTGTTTTATTTTAATGATAATTCGCTTCAATGTTACATCGCTTGAAGTGCACTATTTGTCTGTGTTCGCTTGAATGATGTTTGGTCTTGAAAAATTCTTAAGTAACTCATTTTTCTGTTTGTTGTTATGTTTCAGCCATCGAAATTGTTGTTTAATGCACAACACAATAGTTGTTGTGATTTTGATGAAGATAGAATTCCAAAGTTGTCGGAGTTCAGAAGCATCTTGGAGTTTATGAGGAGAGTACCTATACAGAAGGCTTTGACAGACAAACGCTTGGTTTTCAAGTCTCACATAAAGCGTTTTTAGAAGCATGCAACATATGATGAAGATGGCAAAGTAATCCATTCACTTGTCAAGCAAAATGATGAAAAGAAACCAATAATTATCTCGGAGGCATATTTACGTGAAGTATTAAATTTTCCAGACAATGAAGATTCTCCAACGAAATTTCCTGAAAAAATGGTTAAAGGATGTTTGCTGAGAATGGGCTACATTGGGGCACTTAACAGTGCAAATTATCTGAAGTCAAAGTTCACAAAGCCTTTCAAGTTTTTGATTCATTCAGTATTACAAGCGTTGAGTCACCAAAAAGGAAGTTATGCTATGCATGATTACCACATGAAGATGGTGGTAGCACTTGTATTGAACAAAAAGTACAACTTTTCACATGTTGTATTTCATTATTTGGTGGACGGAGTGAAGTCGAAAAGAAAGACTTGGTTATATCCAAGATTTATCCAGATGATGATAGATCATGCTTATCCAGAAATTGTACGAGATGAGAATAATGATCTGTTGTTTCTTTCTCATATGGATAATGATTCGGTGAAGGGGTTGATAAGATATCATCCTAATCATCCGGAACCAACAAAGCAAGTTGAATTCTTTGGTGCTATCAAAGATAGAAATTATCAGGATCCAGATCCAGTGAATCATCAAAACTGGAGAAATGAGGAAGAGATGAAAGAAGCTGCTTATGCTGATGAGTTAAAGGCACTTGAAGGGTTTAAAGCTACTCGCAACGATTGGTTTGTGAAAGATCAGAGGAGGAGAGGCAAGAAAGCTACTCCCAAAGTACAAAAGGGAGAGGGTTCATCTTCACAGCAAAATAAACGTCAAAAGAAAGTCGCAAAGACTTTACTTATTGATGAAACTGATGTGGAAGAACCAGTACAAGAAGTTGAGTTTGAAGTAGAACATGATGTTGAAGCTGAAGCTGAAAATGCTCAGAAAGAAAAAGTTGCTGATGATGTAGAAGGTGACAATGTGAATAAAAGTACAACAAGTTCTTCTAGTTATTCGGAAGATGAAATTGATGAAGTAGAGCGTGAAAAGAGAATTCAGGAGGAGATTGCAAAAGAGAAGTTGTGAAGAAAAAGAAAAAGACAGGAGAAGGATGATGATGATGCATATATTCCATCTCCTGAACGTGTATCTGATTCTCAAACACCTCCTACAGGTGGTAAAAAGAAAGCTAGTGCTAGCAGGAGCATTGTATCTCCAAAGATAAAGAAGGTATCTCAGAAGATCAAGAAACCTTTGAATATCAAGTTAAAGAAACCTTCCCAAGAACCAAGTAAACCACCATCACCACCACCTGAACCTACACCACATCAATCACCAATTCACCAAACACCTCCAAGACAATCATCACCATTACTTCTTTCACTATCTCATCAATCACCACCACAACATCAAACCTTACTCACATCTCAACAAATATTCCAAACACCACCACCCTCACAACCTATCATTCAAACTACACCTGGTTCTTCGGGGTACAAAGGTTTTCCACCTGTTCCTCCGAACTTGAGTATTAGTCTTGAAGATGTTGGAGACTTTGATTTTGCAAATACTGTACAAGTGAAGAATGTTGAAAAGAAAGTTGATGATGTGATGGCTGAAAACAAAAGATTGCCAGCTGAAAGCAAAATAGTGGCTGATCGTGAAAAGATTCTCGAGATGCATGTAAAGAAGTTAGAGTCTGAAAACAAGTCACTGCTGAAGAAAGTAGAATCTGATCAGACAGGGATTGATATTTTGAAGGTTAGAGTTTCTGAATTAGTAGAAGAAAAGACACGCAGGGATGAACAGCTCAAGTATTATGAGTTAAAGAACAAAGAGCTTGAAGCTGTAAAAGCCCAGAAAGAGCATGAGATGTATATGTTTAACAAAGTGTTGGAAAGTATACTTGGTAAACCAGTGGAGCAGATATTTGATGAATTAAAGATTGAAGAAATTAGAGCTCAGAAACAGGCAGAGATAGATGCTAAAATGAAAGATAAAGGCAAAGGTTTAGAAGGTGTTTCTGAAGACAGGGCAATTGTTTTATCAACTACTTCTGAATCATACATTGAAAAGCCTGTTCCTCTTTCTGCAGTCCCTGTTGTTTTTTATGACGAAATTTTATTAGAACATGCTCGTAATGTTGATGATGAGGATAATGTTGATGATGAGGATGATGATGATGATGATGAGGATGATGATGATGATGAGGATGATGATGATGAAGAGGATGATGACGAAGAAAAAGTATTCTCAGCAAGCAGTCATAGTTCTGATGATGTCAATGATGATGATGATCAGGGCACCTTAGGAGTTAAAGTTACTGAAGCATCAAAAGAATCAACAGTTGATGATCTTATGAATGATTCTATAAATGAAGAACCAGAGAATGCAACTGGAGAGGGGGAGCATGTTGATGATCAAAACGTTGATCAAATTGAAAAAGTGATTATTCGAATTGAACCTCATGTTGAAGAAGGTGAGATAAGGCATACTTACACGTTGGATGAGGTATTGAAGATGTTCAAAGTGAATGAAGCTGAGTTTAAGTTTGATTTTGAGGAAGAACTGAATGCGTTCGACATCAACCATCAACCAGAGTATGAATACAAGTATGTAGAAGATGCAGATGTGTATGACAGGGTTGAGGTTGAAGACTGTACTGATGAAGAGGGTGTTACTGATGATTCTTCTGAATATCCAACGCTGATGGAGTTCTTTAGTGAAGAGAATCGAGATGAACTTAGAAGAAAAGTTGCTGAGATCCTTAAAGACAAAAATTTTGACGGTACTACGAAAGATCCACTGAAAAATGAACGCAAAAAGTGGTTCAAGGAAAGCAATGAACGTAAATTCAAGCGTCCGTTGAAGTATTATCAAAGAGATAGAAGTATTTCCTTGGGGGATATCATTAGTTGGGGTTTTCTACCTCAAGTTAATGCGTATGCGATCAGAAGAGAATGTGGAGTTCAATATTTTGAAAAGTTACATGATGTTATGTCCCTTCCATGGTGGGATGTGGATGAATTATCAAAAGTACGAACTTTGGGATATCCAGTCAGGAAGAATGATATTGCAATGTGGGGTCTAATAAAGTTTGAGGCTCTGAAAGACTTCAAGCATTGGAAGCCTTATTATCCGAAGAAAGTTAGAAGAATTAATCCTGAGACTGGAAACGAAGAGGTAATTTTGAATGTGAAAAGCCGAAATCAATGAAAAACATTCCAGTGCAAAGATGGAGCAGGAATTCTACAAAGGCTTCATGGGCTGGGTGTACAGCTATATCTCGACAGAGGCAGTGATCACGTACAGAGCAGGGAATGAAATCCGAGAGATTTTTATTTATGACCCGATGTGGCTGGTTAACTGCTCAGCGAAGGATATTGAATGTTTATTTGTGAACAAGATCTGCTTCCAAGTTGAAGACAGAGAACAAGCGATGCAGTTTCAAAAGTGATTTCTATTTGTTTTCAAAAGGGCATAAATGCTGATAACAAATGGAACTCTAAATGGCGAGAGATTGAAAAGAAAGTTAAGTTGAAAGCTGAGAAAGAACGTAAAGCTTGTGAAGAAAAAGATAGATATCTTCGTGAGATGTTAGTACAGAGACAAGCTGCTGAGCAGAAGAAAAGAGTTGATGAGAATGAGAAGCTTAGGAAGCTGCTGCAAAAGAAGCCTAAGCCAAGAGAAGAAAAATTCAAGTCACTGTGAAGGACTGATGACCAAGACTGAAGACTCCGGCTGTATCCAAGGGGGAGTTTGTTAGTGCACGATGTCTAAAGCCTATGTCTTAAGTCTAGGGGTCTAATGTGTCAAGTTTGTATAGTATAGGGAGCTAAAATGTAAATTTATATGTTATTTCATGTAAGTTCGCTTGAAATGAAATCAGGTCATTTCAAGCGAGATCCCATGTTTAGTGTCCGCTTGAAATGTCAAGTGTCATTTCAAGCGAGATGGCCATGCCTATAAATAGGCTGTTTGGGTTTCTCATTTGTAACTTTGCCATCAGTCGTGTACCGAACTGCCGCCGGATTTTCAAGTGATATATGAATGAGAAACAAGTGTTAAAGTGATATTCTTCTGTTTTCTACTCAATTCCCTCTAATTCAACACTGTTTGTGTCACACCCCCAAAAACCACCATGCAGAGTACCACCGATTGGAGGCGTGACGTGACCAGGATCGAGCCACCAATCATATTGAACAACACAATTAAGTAAATGAGACCAACCACAATACGATTGGTGACCTAAAGAAGTTAAACATGTTTAGTTTAAACAGCGGAAGCATAAAAGTAAATCCAAAAGCATAAGTCCATAGGTTATAAGTTAAAGTTCAAAACGCAAGTTTAATAAGTTCATAAGGATTTAAATAATAAGCACGGAACATAACAGTCCGTACACCACAACGACTCCTTCCTCGTGCAAGCTCCAAGCGTTTAGCGACCTGTAAGGCATGTAACAACGAGTCAACAACAAATTTGAGTGAGTTCACGTTTGGTTGTTTAGTTTTAAGTTGTTTCTGAAAAAACGTGGTTTGACTTTCGTTGGCTTAATTGCCGTGGGGGTTACCCCGTAGTTGAAAGTATGTTTAACCAGTTCCTTTTTCTTTACCCAAACCATAACCATAATCAGTGGGGGCTTTCCCCGTTTGAACTACTAGACGGTATGATATCGACTACTAAGAACAATAGTTGTGCCCTACATCAGTGTCTATCATCACTGACAGTTTGCCATAGTCCATTAGTACACGCCCGTCCGAACGGCACGGTGTGAGGTTTGTTAAACCTAATAGCGCTATTAACTAATGACCTGCTCGCCATTGGCCTCGGCGATTAAGTCGATATGAAGAGGGACTTATTGATAGAGTTTTGTCTAGCTAGTTTTAAGGTTGTTGTCCGGCACCAGGAGGACGAACGTACGTATTCTGCACCAGGAGAATTCGTAGGATTAATAATGGCATCCAATCTATGGAGGATGGCCGTACATATCTTCCCAAGGGGATATGTAGATTTAGTTTTAAATTCTTTAACCCATTCCCAAGCCACCGGGAATCCCATGCCTTGTAGAAAGTGTGAACTCACCTCGGTTTGCTCGGTTAGATTCTCAAATATAGCTAACAGTCAAGGTCGGTCAATCACGTCCTAGTATGATTTACCAGTTAGTCATTTAGTGGTTTCAAATAGAGCACAAAGTTCCTACACGTATCTATCACATAGCATGCATTACTTTAACTGTTTATGCCCATATATACTTCCCATCCATTCCCCACTCATAAGCAAACATACGATAATGCACGTAACACATATAACATGTTAGATCATTCACAGATAGCATACTCGACATTTAGACACACAAATTACAACTTATGTCATTTTAGCATTAACATTCAAAACCGGCTGTTTTTGGACATTTTAATAAAATAGTTAACTTATTCCAAAAATTCCCAAATTTTTACCGAATGTCTTAAACGTTCCAAATTTTATTTTGTAAAAATATCGGGGTCCGGTTCATTACCAATATTTTATAAAAATTCATATTCCGAACTGAACTCAGATTTATATTTTTCTGACCACAGTCCACGGGATAATTTATTAAAAATTTATCGAGCGTCCGATTTACGAAATTCCAGTGGGGTAATTACAAATACATCGGTGGTCATCTACCGTACAAGTTTCAGGATCCAACTCTATACAGAACCCAAGTTATGACAGAAAACAAAACTCATATTTTCAGCAGAAAAATGCAGCTCTAGCTGCTGTTACGAAATGACGCTTTAAAAATAGTAAACGAAGTCCAAAAATTACGATTCCGGTGCCATTAGAACCGTATTTCATAATAACACGTTTTAGACTCAAAATATCAGTTTTTCGTAGAGTTTATGACCTGTTTACAGCCAACTGAAGTTGGCTGTAAAACTTGGGCAGATTCTGTTTTCATACTTTAATCTTCTAAGACGCGTTCGATTGGTTCCATTAGCATGATTAATGATCGTAACAACATCAAACATTAATATTAACCAGCAACACATTTGATAATCAACCAAGAATCATAACAAAACAAGATCCAAGAGTTTTACACTAATATTTGCTCATTAACCACCATGTTCATCATTTTTAGTAGACTTTAAACTTTGATCTTATATGTTCATTAAACAAAGTGTAGCCAAGATATTTAACAAAATGATTAAAATAATCAATAGAGGACAAGGTGTGTCCCCCTTTGTGGTGACCGATCAGTTACATGGGGGGGATGTTTGGGTTGGATTCTAACTAAATAGTTAGAGTATTAGTTAAGCTTAATTAGGTGATTAACTAGTTACTAGCATGAAGTGTTTTGTGACGGGTGTTAGGGTATTCGGGGACCCTAACTGGCTCAGAAAAAGAAATAATGTTAATGACAATATTTTTATGTTCCGGGTTAAGTCCGGTTGTTCGGTTCGACATAGTTCCGTTAAACTGCTTAACTAATCCGCAAAGCGTCCTACATATATATATTTTTGCAACGTTTTTAATTTTTAACACTCAGGAAGGCATACCGGACTATTTAGTAACTTTTATGTATCCTACTAGTATGTTAACAAATACATGTAAGAATAAAACAGATATCAGAAAGCAGTTAAGTAATTCCACACAGTCGTCAAGCACTTTATTTATCATTAATAAACTGTACGATTACATGTAAATTTGAGGGTTGTCACATTCTCCCCCTGTTAAGAGAATTTCGTCCCGAAATTTAGCGCGTGGTTACTGAGGAAGCTAGCTAAGTTGCGTTGTTTTCCTGATTTTCCTGGGGTGTCACATCATCCCCCCGTTGATTTGGAATTTCGTCCCGAAATTCTGCAGTAGCTTCAGCCTCAGTAGTGGTTGCCTTTTTCTTAAACAGTTGGGGATACTTGAGCTTCATTTGGTCTTCTCGTTCCCAGGTATACTCTGGGCCACGACGAGCATTCCAACGAACTCGGACCAGAGGTATCCTAGTATGCTTGAGGATCTTTACGTCTCGATCCGTAATCTCTACTGGTTCCTCGACGAATCGCAGCTGGTCGTCGATTGTGAGTTCCTTAAGAGGAACTATGAGGGTCTCATCTGACAGACACTTCTTCAGATTCGACACATGGAAAACATTGTGAACTCCGCTGAGTTCTTCAGGTAGATTCAACCTGTAGGCGACTTTGCCAATTTTCTCGGTGACTTCGAATGGTCCGACATAACGCGGATTGAGTTTTCCTCGTTTGCCAAAGCGGACTACACCTTTCCAAGGTGAGACTTTGAGTAGCACTCGATCCCCAACCTGGAGCTCGAGTGGTTTTCTTCCCTTATCAGCATAGTTTTTCTGACGGTCACGAGCTACCGCCATTCGTTGTCGTATCTGAGCAATTCTCTCGGTGGTATCTACCACAAGTTCTGGGTCAGTGATTTGACTGTCACCAACTTCTGCCCAACAGAGAGGTGATCGGCATTTGCGTCCATACAATGCTTCGAATGGAGCGGCCTGTATGCTGGTGTGGTAGCTGTTGTTATATGAGAACTCCACTAGCGGGAGGTGCTTTTCCCAGCCATTACCAAAATCGATTACACATGCCCTAAGCATGTCTTCAAGGGTTTGGATGGTGCGTTCAGTTTGCCCATCCGTCTGTGGGTGATAAGCGGTGCTCATATCTAAACGTGAGCCAAAAGACTTGTGCATTGCTTGCCACAGTTCTGAAGTAAAATGCGCGTCACGATCAGAAATGATGGAGGTTGGCACTCCATGCCTTGATACTACTTCCTTTAGATAGATGTCTGCAAAAGTAGAAAACTTATCCGTTTCTTTGATGGCCAGAAAATGTGCAGACTTGGTCAGTCGATCTACGATCACCCAAATGGTATCGTTTCCGCGTTGAGATCTAGGCAGACAAGTAACGAAATCCATGGAAATTTGCTCCCATTTCCATTTCGGGATCTCCGGTTGTTGAAGTAGGCCTGATGGTTTCTGATATTCAGTCTTGACTCTCGCACAAGTCAAGCACTTACTGACGTAGGTTGCTATGTGGGCTTTCATTCCAGGGTGTACTGAATAACGAGACTTATGTGCTTCGTCCATCACAAGCTCGTGTAAGTTTCCATAAAGTGGAACCCAGATGCGCCCTGTTACATAGTAAGCGTCGTCTTCCTTTTGTTCCAGCCGTTGCCTCGATCCTAGTAGGGACTCAGCCCTGATGTTTTGCGCTTTCAACGCTTCAACCTGAGCATCACGAATTTGAGCGGGAAGGCTAGAGTGAATGGTAAGGTGTAACGCACGTACACGCTTAGGTATAGTATCCTTTCGACTGAGGGCATCGGCCACAACATTGGCTTTGCCCGGATGGTATTTGATAGCGCATTCATAATCATTCAAGAGCTCGACCCATCGGTGTTGACGCATGTTTAACTCCTTTTGTTTGAAGATATGCTCGAGACTCCTGTGATCGGTATAAATGGTGCACTTGGTACCGTACAGATAATGTCTCCATATCTTAAGTGCGGAAACAACTGCTCCCAGCTCCAAGTCATGCGTAGTGTAGTTCCTTTCGTGAACTTTAAGTTGGCGCGATGCGTAGGCAATGACCTTGTCACGTTGCATCAATACGCAACCAAGTCCTTGGATGGAAGCGTCGCAATAAACCACAAAATCTTCTGTGCCTTCAGGCAATGAGAGGATAGGCGCGCTACAAAGTCTATCTTTCAAGTGCTGAAACGCAGATTCCTGTGCATCACCCCAGCGATAGGTGACACCCTTCTGAGTCAGTGAGGTGAGGGGTTGCGCAATCTTGGAGAAATCCTTTATAAACCTTCTGTAATATCCGACCAAACCCAAGAATTGGCGGATTTCTGTTGGTGTGCGGGGTGCAGGCCAGTTCTTGATCGATTCAACCTTAGATGGATCCACATGAATTCCATCCTTGTTTACCACATGGCCTAGAAAGTGGACTTCGCGAAGCCAGAAGTCACATTTCGAAAACTTGGCATACAACTGCTCTTTTCGAAGAAGTTCCAGCATAAGTCGTAGATGCTGTTCGTGTTCCTCCTGACTCTTAGAATAGATCAGGATATCATCGATGAACACAATAACGAACTTATCCAGGTAAGGCTTGCACACTCGGTTCATGAGATCCATGAAGACCGCTGGTGCATTCGTCAGCCCGAATGGCATAACCAGAAACTCGTAATGGCCGTAACGAGTTCTGAATGTTGTTTTGGGAACGTCCTCCTCTCGGACTCTCAGCTGATGGTATCCCGATCTCAAATCAATCTTGGAGTAATAGCTCGACCCTTGCAACTGGTCGAACAAGTCGTCAATACGTGGAAGAGGATAACGATTCTTCACGGTCACCTTGTTGAGTTCGCGGTAGTCAATACACATTCGGAAGGTTCCGTCTTTCTTCTTCACGAATAACACTGGAGCTCCCCAAGGTGAAGAGCTAGGACGAATAAAACCTTTTTCCAAAAGTTCTTGTAATTGTTTGGACAGTTCTTCAAGTTCTGATGGAGCTAGACGATAAGGTGCTCGAGCAATGGGCGCTGCTCTAGGAGCTAGCTCGATTTGAAACTCAACTTGGCGATGAGGCGGAAGACCAGGTAATTCCTTAGGAAATACCTCAGGAATGTCACGTACAATAGGGATGTCTTCAATTCTCTCCTCTTCCGTTGATGTGTCAGTAACGAGTGCTAGAATAGCAGTGTGGCCCTGTCGCAAACACTTCTGGGCTTTAAGGAAAGAGATAATGCCTACAACAGCACCACTCTTATCGCCCTGAATCACCAGAGGTTCTTCACCAGAACGAGGAATGCGGACGATTTTCTCCTTGCAAACAATCTCCGCTTGCTGATGGGATAACCAATCCATCCCAATAATGACGTCGAAGCTACCCAGTGTGATAGGAATAAGATCAATAGAGAAAGTCTGACCAGCTAAGGCGAGGTTACAACCCTTAACTACGTGTGTGGCTTCAAGACTTTTACCGTTTGCTAGTTCTACCGTGTGTTTGGGTGTTCAAAAGTGTTGGAGTGCGCTTAAGCATTTGGCTAGCTTTTAAGAACACATAACTAGTATCGGCACCCGAATCGAATAAAACAGTAACAAAGAAATCATCCAGAGGAAACTTACCCATCACAACGTTGGGATTTTTCCTCGCGTCGCCCTCAAGGTTTCAGGGAGTGATCACCAAGGATCGAGAGTCGAGCCTTCCAAACTCTCTATGCTAGGGGGTGTTCGTTTCAGCGTCTTTGCATGGAGAAGCGAGAACGAAATGTCACTGTGGTAAGAGAATGACGGTTTGGTCTAAGAAAATGGTAGAAATTAGACATAGCATAAATCAACAATCATGTGTAGGTACAAAAAGCTAGTGTAAAGATTCCGCGTATTTAAGAAGACTTGTCATGGAATAATACAATTTCTTATAGTGTAAGGTGGATCAGGTAAGCTTATATATTATCGTGTTCACCTGTAGGTTGAGTGATCCATATCCCCGCTCTCGAATGTTCTGAAGACTATCTCATCAGTAAGGGCATCCATTCGCTAGGTTGGGTTTACGAAGGGGTAAATCGAGTAGAATAAGCATTAACCACCCAACAAGGTAATGGGGGGGGGGGGTAAATCTTGTGATCGGTGGAAATTATGGTATGGTTGTTAGCGTTTCGTTATACTAGTTTCCAATCGAAGAAACAGGGGATTGGTGAGGTTCATGCGAAGAATCGAGTGAAAACAGGGGTCCACCAACAACAGAAGAATTCAACCAAGTAATCTGTTGCTTAGAAGCAATTCTAGTAGTGAGGTGTGGCGGCACGACACACAAAAAGGGAAGTTCGTTGCATCGCTATTACGGAAGTATATCACTTGTCCAAAAATAGAGTTTGGTTGGTAGGGTTGTGAGTTGCAAAGCGACGGACGCGCGTAACTGTAGCTGCTTCGTTTCTGGTCACGACGACCAGTGGAGATGATGAGGTCCGTCAACGGGGATGCGTGGGTATAGTTCTCCAAAACCCGAGTTCGTTTGAGCCAGGTCTGGTCTTCGTGAATGTTGACGTACATGCCGAATACACGGAGGGTCAGATGGTGACGTCATGTCGAGTTAAACGTGTAAACAGATAGAATGCATAAACAGTTGTCGTAGCGGGGTGACGAGAAATCAGAAAAGAATTTGACCACCACATGTCCAATTTCAAGTAAACAATTGCATAACATAAAGAACGCAGTAGGGCTAATAGACAGCATGCTACTACCCAAAATAAACACACCATAAACACCACACCGGACAAAAGTAATCTAGCAGGTAAGAAATATAAACTTAAATCATACCACTTAGTGTGTTGGGTCTTGCACGTGGAGCGAAGCGTCGTTGTGGATCGTTAAGCACTGTACAGGTTATAGTCTGGTTTTAATAAAAACTTGTTCCCTTATTAAAACCAAGTTCTCTATAACCAATGGCTCTGATACCAATCTGTCACACCCCCAAAATCCACCATGCGGAGTACCACCGCTTGGAGGCGTGACGTGACCAGGATCGAGCCACCAATCATATTGAACAACACAATTAAGTAAATGAGACCAACCACAATACGATTGGTGACCTAAAGAAGTTAACCATGTTTAGTTTAAACAGCGGAAGCATAAAAGTAAATCCAAGAGCATAAGTCCATAGGTTATAAGTTAAAGTTCAAAACGCAAGTTTAATAAGTTCATAAGGATTTAAATAATAAGCACTGAACATAACAGTCCGTACACCACAACGACTCCTTCCTCGTGCAAGCTCCAAGCGTTTAGCGACCTGTAAGGCGTGTAACAACGAGTCAACAACAAAGTTGAGTGAGTTCACGTTTGGTTGTTTAGTTTTAAGTTGTTTCTGAAAAACGTGGTTTGAATTTTGTGGCTTAATTGCCATGGGGGTTACCCCGTAGTTGAAAGTATGTTTAACCAGTTCCTTTTTCTTTACCCAAACCATAACCATAATCAGTGGGGGCTTTCCCCGTTTGAACTACTAGACGGTATGATATCGACTACTACGAACAATAGTTGTGCCCTACATCAGTGTCTATCATCACTGACAGTTTGCCATAATCCATTAGTACACGCCCGTCCGAACGACATGGTGTGAGGTTTGTTAAACCTAATAGCGCTATTAACTAATGACCTGCTCGCCATTGGCCTCGGCGATTAAGTCGATATGAAGAGGGACTTATTGATAGAGTTTTGTCTAGCTAGTTTTAAGGTTGTTGTCCGGCACCAGGAGGACGAACGTACGTATTCTGCACCAGGAGAATTCGTAGGATTAATAATGGCATCCAATCTATGGAGGATGGCCGTACATATCTTCCCAAGGGGATATGTAGATTTAGTTTTAAATTCTTTAACCCATTCCCAAGCCACCGGGAATCCCATGCCTTGTAGAAAGTGTGAACTCACCTCGGTTTGCTCGGTTAGATTCTCAAATATAGCTAACAGTCAAGGTCGGTCAATCACGTCCTAGTATGATTTACCAGTTAGTCATTTAGTGGTTTCAAATAGAGCACAAAGTTCCTACACGTATCTATCACATAGCATGCATTACTTTAACTGTTTATGCCCATATATACTTCCCATCCATTCCCCACTCATAAGCAAACATACGATAATGCACGTAACACATATAACATGTTAGATCATTCACAGATAGCATACTCGACATTTAGACACACAAATTACAACTTATGTCATTTTAGCATTAACATTCAAAACCGGCTGTTTTTGGACATTTTAATAAAATAGTTAACTTATTCCAAAAATTCCCAAATTTTTACCGAATGTCTTAAACGTTCCAAATTTTATTTTGTAAAAATATCGGGATAATTTATTAAAAATTCATTACCAATATTTTATAAAAATTCATTTTCCGGACTGAACTCAGATTTATATTTTTCTGACCACAGTCCACGGGATAATTTATTAAAAATTTATCGAGCGTCCGATTTACAAAATTCCAGTGGGGTAATTACAAATACATCGGTGGTCATCTACCGTACAAGTTTCAGGATCCAACTCTACACAAAACCCAAGTTATGACAGAAAACAAAACTCATATTTTCAGCAGAAAAATGCAGCTCTAGCTGCTGTTACGAAATGACGCTTTAAAAATAGTAAACGAAGTCCACAAATTACGATTTCGGTGCCATTAGAACCGTATTTCATAATAACACGTTTTAGACTCAAAATATCAGTTTTTCGTAGAGTTTATGACCTGTTTACAGCCAACTGAAGTTGGCTGTAAAACTTGGGCAGATTCTGTTTTCATACTTTAATCTTCTAAGACGCGTTCGATTGGTTCCGTTAGCATGATTAATGATCGTAACAACATCAAACATTAATATTAACCAGCAACACATCAGATAATCAACCAAGAATCATAACAAAACAAGATCCAAGAGTTTTACACTAATATTTGCTCATTAACCACCATGTTCATCATTTTTAGTAGACTTTAAACTTTGATCTTATATGTTCATGACTTTTATCCGACAAATCTCTTATTAACCACTTTAGACAAGATCAAGAAGGTGTTTATAAGCACTTACAAGTAGCACAAGGCTAGGGAAGAAACTAGACGAAAAATGGGTGGTTAATAGCGTTGTGGTGAGGTCCTTGGCAATCCGTAAGCACCGAGCTTCCTTATACGTGATCCTTCACACTTGTAAGTATGTAAATTGGCTAGTATGAAATTGAAAAGTGATGGTGGGTGTGTATGTATGTTCGGCCGAGAGTTTTGGCAAGGGAGATAGAAAGTGCCAAATTGTTTAAGTGTTTGAATGAATGTAAGATGATCCTATGGTTCTATTTTAAAACCATCCATTCTTGTTGTCCATTAAACAAAGTGTAGCCAAGATATTTAACAAAATGATTAAAATAATCAATAGAGGACAAGGTGTGTCCCCCTTTGTGGTGACCGATCGGTTACATGGGGGGATGTTTGGGTTGGATTCTAACTAAATAGTTAGAGTATTAGTTAAGCTTAATTAGGTGATTAACTAGTTACTAGCATGAAGTGTTTTGTGACGGGTGTTAGGGTATTCGGGGACCCTAACTGGCTCAGAAAAAGAAATAATGTTAATGATAATATTTTTATGTTCCGGGTTAAGTCCGGTTGTTCGGTTCGACACAGTTCCGTTAAACTGCTTAACTAATCCGCAAAGCGTCCTACATATATATTTTTGCAACATTTTTAATTTTTAACACTCAGGAAGGCATACCGGACTATTTAGTAACTTTTCTATATCCTACTAGTATGTTAACAAATACATGTAAGTATAACACAGATATCAGAAAGCAGTTAAGTAATTCCACATTGTCGTCAAGCACTTTATTTATCATTAATAAACTATACGATTACATGTAAATTTGAGGGTTGTCACAGTTTGTTTGTTTCCGCCACTCATTCATATATCACTTGAAAATCTGGCAGCAGTTCGGTACACGACTGATGGCAAAGTTGCAAATGAGAAACCCAAACAGCCTATTTATAGGCATCCTAGTTCGCTTGAAATAACACTTGACATTTCAAGCGAACACACAACATTAGGTTTCGCTTGAAATGACCAAATGTCATTTCAAGCGAACTGACATCACAAACTTCATAAAATTACATTCTAACCCCTGCACTATACATATTTGACACATTTAGACCCCTAGACTTAAGACATAGGCTTTAGACATCGTGCACTAACAAACTCCCCCTTGGATACAGCCGGAGTCTTCAGTCTTGGTCTTCAGTCCTTCACAGCGACTTGAATTTTTCTTCTCTTGGCTTAGGCTTCTTTTGCAGCAGCTTCCTAAGCTTCTCATTCTCATCAACTCTTTTCTTCTGCTCAGCTTTCAACTTAACTTTCTTTTCAATCTCTCGCCATTTAGAGTTCCATTTGTTATCAGCATTTATGCCCTTTTGAAAACAAATAGAAACCACTTTTTGAAACTGCATCGCTTGTTCTCTGTCTTCAGCTTGGAAGCGGATCTTGTTCACAAATAAACATTCAATATCCTAGGCTGAGCAGTTAACCAGCCACATCGGGTCATAGATAAAAATCTCTCGGATTTCATTCCTTGCTCTGTACGTGATCACTGCCTCTGTAGAGATACAGCTGTACACCCAGCCCATGAAGCCTTTGTAGAATTCCTGCTCCATCTTTGGCACTGGAATGTTTTTCATTGATTTTGGCTTTTTCACATTCAAATTTACCTCTTCATTTCCAGTCTCAGGATTAATTCTTCTAACTCTCTTCGGATAATGAGGCTTCCAAATCTTTAAGTCTTTCAGAGCCTCAAACTTTATTAGACCCCACATTGCAATATCATTCTTCCTGACTGGATATCCCAAAGTTCGTACTTTTGATAATTCATCCACATCCCACCATGGAAGGGACATAACATCATGTAACTTTTCAAAATATTGAACTCCACATTCTCTTCTGATCGCATACGCATTAACTTGAGGTAGAAAACCCCAACTAATGATATCCCCCAAGGAAATACTTCTATCTCTTTGATAATACTTCAACGGACGCTTGAATTTACGTTCATTGCTTTCCTTGAACCACTTTTTGCGTTCATTTTTCAGTGGATCTTTCGTAGTACCGTCAAAATTTTTGTCTTTAAGGATCTCAGCAACTTTTCTTCTAAGTTCATCTCGATTCTCTTCACTAAAGAACTCCATCAGCGTTGGATATTCAGAAGAATCATCAGTAACACCCTCTTCATCAGTACAGTCTTCAACCTCAACTCTGTCATACACATCTGCATCTTCTACATACTTGTATTCATACTCTGGTTGATGGTTGATGTCGAACGCATTCAGTTCTTCCTCAAAATCAAACTTAAACTCAGCTTCATTCACTTTGAACATCTTCAATACCTCATCCAACGTGTAAGTATGCCTTATCTCACCTTCTTCAACATGAGGTTCAATTCAAAGAATCAATTTTTCAACTTGATCAACGTTTTGATCATCAACATGCTCCCTCTCTCCAGTTTCATTCTCTGGTTCTTCATTTATAGAATCATTCATAAGAACATCAACTGTTGATTCTTTTGATGCTTCAGTAACTTTAACTCCTGAGGTGCCCTGATCATCATCATCATTGTCATCATCAGAACTATGACTGCTTGCTGAGAATATTTTTTCTTCGTCATCATCCTCTTCATCATCATCCTCATCATCATCATCATCCTCATCATCATCATCATCAACATTACGAGCATGTTCTAATAAAATTTCGTCATAAAAAACAACAGGGACTGCAGAAAGAGGAACAGGCTTTTCAATGTATGATTCAGAAGCAGTTGATAAAACAATTGCCCTGTCTTCAGAAACACCTTCTAAACCTTTGCCTTTATCTTTCATTTTAGCATCTATCTCTGCCTGTTTCTGAGGTCTAATTTCTTCAATCTTTAATTCATCAAATTTCTGCTCCACTGGCTTACCAAGTATACTTTCCAACACTTTGTTAAACATATACATCTCATGCTCTTTCTGGGCTTTTACAACTTCAAGCTCTTTGTTCTTTAACTCATAATACTTGAGCTGTTCATCCCTGCGTGTCTTTTCTTCTACTAATTCAGAAACTCTAACCTTCAAAATATCAATCTCTGTCTGATCAGATTCTACTTTCTTCAGCAGTGACTTGTTTTCAGACTCTAACTTCTTTACACGCATCTCGAGAATCTTTTCACGATCAGCCACTATTTTGCTTTCAGCTGCCAATCTTTTGTTTTCAGCCATCACATCATCAACTTTCTTTTCAACATTCTTCACTTGTACAGTATTTGCAAAATCAAAGTCTCCAACATCTTCAAGACTAATACTCAAGTTCAGAGGAACAGGTGGAAAACCTTTGTACCCCGAAGAACCAGGTGTAGTTTGAATGATAGGTTGTGAGGGTGGTGGTGTTTGGAATATTTGGTTAGATGTGAGTAAGGTTTGATGTTGTGGTGGTGATTGATGAGATAGTGAAAGAAGTAATGGTGATGATTGTCTTGGAGGTGTTTGGTGAATTGGTGATTGATGTGGTGTAGGTTCAGGTGGTGGTGATGGTGGTTTACTTGGTTCTTGGGAAGGTTTCTTTAACTTGATATTCAAAGGTTTCTTGATCTTCTGAGATACCTTCTTTATCTTTGGAGATACAATGCTCCTGCTAGCACTAGCTTTCTTTTTACCACCTGTAGGAGGTGTTTGAGAATCAGATACACGTTCAGGAGATGGAATATATGCATCATCATCATCCTTCTCCTGTCTTTTTCTTTTTCTTAACAACTTCTCTTTTGCAATCTCCTCCTGAATTCTCTTTTCACGCTCTACTTCATCAATTTCATCTTCCGAATAACTAGAAGAACTTGTTGTACTTTTATTCACATCATCACCTTCTACATCATCAGCAACTTTTTCTTTCTGAGCATTTTCAGCTTCAGCTTCAACATCATGTTCTACTTCAAACTCAACTTCTTGTACTGGTTCTTCCACATCAGGTTCATCAATAAGTAAAGTCTTTGCGGCTTTCTTTTGACGTTTATTTTGCTGTGAAGATGAACCCCCTCCCTTTTGTACTTTGGGAGTAGCTTTCTTGCCTCTCCTCCTCTGTTCTTTCACAAACCAATCATTGCGAGTAGCTTTAAACCCTTCAAGTGCCTTTAACTCATCAGCATAAGCAGCTTCTTTCATCTCTTCCTCATTTCTCCAGTTTTGATGATTCACTGGATCTGGATCCTGATAATTTCTATCTTTGATAGCACCAAAGAATTCAACTTGCTTTGTTGGTTCAGGATGATTAGGATGATATCTTATCAACCCCTTCACCGATTCATTATCCATATGAGAAAGAAACAACAGATCATTATTCTCATCTCGTACAATCTCTGGATAAGCATAATCTATCATCATCTGGATAAATCTAGGATATAACCAAGTCTTTCTTTTCGACTTCACTTCGTCCACCAAATAATGAAATACAACATGTGAAAAGTTGTACTTTTTGTTCAATACAAGTGCTACCACCATGTTCATGTGGTAATCACGCATAGCATCATAACTTCCTTTTTGGTGACTCAACGCTTGTAATACTGAATGAATCAAAAACTTGAAAGGCTTTGTGAACTTTGACTTCAGATAATTTGCACTGTTAAGTGCCCCAATGTAGCCCATTCTCAGCAAACATCCTTTAACCATTTTTTCAGGAAATTTCGTTGGAGAATCTTCATTATCTGGAAAATTTAATACTTCACGTAAATATGCCTCCGAGATAATTATTGGTTTCTTTTCATCATTTAGCTTGACAAGCGAATGGATTACTTTGCCCTCTTCATCATATGTTGCATGCTTCCAAAAACGCTTTATGTGAGACTTGAAAACCAAGCGTTTGTCTGTCAAAGCCTTCTGTATAGGTACTCACCTAGTCAACTAAGTCCAAGTTAATGACCCTGGTTAAATGTTTAGCCTGCCAAGTCCAAGTTAATGACCCTGGCTGACCAAATTATGAAGATGCTGACTTTCAGAAATAATTTTAAGTTCAAATTAATGAACTTTTGAATTTTTAAGCAACTACCGATCACTTTTCTCAAACTTACTGCTTAACCAACCCTCAAAATCCAGACTTGTTCAGCACACAAGACTTTTATCATCTAATCTCCAACGTCTGTTGTCGAAAATAAGATGAAAACTAAAATCTTTTTGGATTTTGAATATAGTAAGCTATAAACTGTACACACAATCTTTTTGTGAGCGTGTTAAGGGATCATATCAGCTGCCGACGAGATACAAGTACCGTTAAGCTTATATTTCATTTTAAGCATTAAACAATTTGCAATGATTGTCGATATACCGGTCCACTTTAAATTTTCACACAAAGTTCAATCTATTCAGGATACGGATTTAATGTTTTAAGGCTTAACTTTTATATGTGTCCCACCTCAGAATATACTCCCGTATCCAGATCCCAATATTCAGTCTTACAGGTGAGTATACCACAAATGATATCTGTAGTGGATTAGATGCGAAGGTCGTGAGAGCTCAGGTCAGAACTTCCGTTCAGCAGAGAGATGACGACTTCTTCGACTTTGGTGGGTCCCCTTTAGAGGATCTTTTTTACAACAGCATTGATTAGCAATTTTATTGTCTATTTCTGCTGAGGGCGGCGCTATATTTCAAGCAAGCAGTAAAGTATTCTCCGGGGACTAGGCCATTGCTTCCGCAAAATCAGAAGTCCCGGGATAATACTCCAGATATCACTGAGTATAAAGACCTAGTATCTCAGAAAGAGGGACCTTTCAAACAAGATTTCGGGGGTTACCCATATATCCAAGAGATGTTCCCCACATAAAAGCAAGTAATTTTTATGTTTATATCCCGAACAAATCTACTGAATGTGTAAAAACCTATCGGCATATCATCTACAAGACTGCTTAACACATTTTTACATTACATTTCTTTAGCGTACTGCACTGTCTAGCTGATGTACTATCATTTCCCTTTTTTTTACACAAACTCATTTTTACTTTTTCAAATGTTTTTGGTTTTTGTAATTTTATCATGTTTTTGTATTTTTCTGCAACTTTCTCCCCCTAAAAACAAAGACATATTTTTGTTTTTTTTGGTTTTTATCAAATGCAGAAAATAAACTGTACAAAACTTGACAACTTTGACGTGGATCACATCAGATCGTCGTCCTCCTCGGCTTCACACTCGATTACCCTCCCAGAAAACAGATTTTTCATTCCGTTCAATTTCAAAAGATAATTAAATCTTTTTCTATCAAAAGGTTTTGTATAGAAATCAGCCTTCTGTTCATCGGTGTGTATGTGTTCAATACGGATTAACTTCTTTTCATAGCAATCACGAATGAAGTGATGCCGTATTTCAATGTGTTTAGTAGTTTTCGAGTGGTGAACCGGGTTTTTAGTAATGTTAATTGCCGCTTCATTGTCCACAAATATTAGAGTATTCAAGAACTGCAAACCAAAGTCTCGCATCTGCTGTTGGATCCAAAGGATCTGTGAGCAACAGCTCAAGGCTGAAACGTATTCTGCCTCGCATGTAGAGAGCGCTACTGAGGTTTGTTTCTTGCACTGCCAGGTGACCAGTCTAGTTCCAAAGAACTGACACCCAGCAGTTGTGGACTTAGCATTCTGCTTGCAACTAGCATAATCTGAATCAGCAAAACCTGTAAGAGAGAAATCGCCAGACTTAGGATACCACAAGCCGGTGCTTGGGCAGCCTTTCAAATACCGTAATATGCGTTTTACGATTGTCAGATGTGACTGGCGTGGGCTTGACTGATATCGGGCGCACAAACACGTCGGATACATGATGTCTGGTCGGGAAGCAGTAAGATACATCAAGGATCCAATCATTGACCGATACAGCGTCTCATCTACTTTCTCTCCACTTTCGTCTGGGCAATCCCATGATTCTGAGCTAGGGGGTTGCTGCTGGACTGGATTGAGCCATGTTGAACTTCTCCAGAATATCGTTCACGTACTATGTTTGATGAATGAAGATTCCCTCGGGCATCTGCTCCACTTGTAGCCCTAAGAAGAACTTCATCTCCCCCATTGAACTCATCTCGAACTTCTTTTTCATCACATTCTCAAAATCTTTACACAACTCTTCATTTGTTGATCCAAAGATGATATCATCGACGTAGATTTGCACGATTAAAACATGTCCTGCAATCTCTTTGATGAACAACGTACTATCAACTGTCCCTCTGCTAAACCCGTTGTCCAGCAAATGTTGGGAAAGCGTCTCATACCTGGCTCTCGGGGCCTGGTGTAGTCCATAGAGCGCTTTGTCCAGAAGATAGACTTTGTTCTTGTGTACTGGATCAGTAAACCCCGGTGGTTGACCCACATACACCTCTTCTTTGATTGTTCCGTATAGGAATGCAGACTTCACATCTAGCTGGTATACTTTGAATCCTTTCCACGAAGCAAATGCTAGGAAGATTCTTATCGCCTCGAGCCTAGCTACAGGGGCATACACTTCTGTAAAATCAATCCCCTCCTGCTGGCTGAAACCCTGTACTACCAGTCGTGCTTTATTCCTCACAATCACGCCTCTATCATCCCTTTTACACTTGAATACCCACTTTGTCTTTATCAACTTCTGGTTTTCGGGAAGGTCTACTAATCTCCAAACACCCAACTTCTCAAATTGCTGCAGCTCCTCCTGCATAGCATTCACCCAGCTATCTTCAGTCAAAGCTTCTTTATAAGTTCTGGGTTCAATCTGCGAAATAAAACATTTAAGTGAGAATTCCTCCTGTAAAGGAGCAACAGATGTATAAAAACAAGTAAGTGCTCTATTAATCTGGTCTCTCGTCTTAACACCGCTCTGAAGATCTCTGATAATTTGCTCTGAAGGATGGTAAGAAAGAGTTCGTGGCATGACAGTGTCAGGCACATTAATTTCCGATTGCAGATTCGTGATATCTAGATCACCGGTGTGATCCTCAGCTTCAGTCGATGCAACATTTGGATCCTCATCAAAGATCGGACCGTTTTCCGAATCTGGGTCATCGGATTGATCAAATGATGGAGCTGGTTCCTCTGGTGGTTCGTGAGCTGTTCCACTCGGACCTGCCTCGTGATCGTTTGCACCAGTTGTAGGAATGTTTGTATCCACATCTGGTTGAGAAACCACCAACGGTCTAGGTATCTGATCTTGTGCCATGGATTGTTGTTGTTGGTATAAGTAAGCAAGTTCCTCTTCACTCGGCTCTGTTGGTAGTTGGAACGACTCCCAGAGTTTGTCGTAGTCGAAAAGCAATCTTTGTCCGGGAAGTTGCGATGGAGCCGTATGCTTCTGACAGTCTACATGTTGAACTTCAATTACCTTCTTCAGACATGGAACGAACACTCTTTTTAGCGGACTTGCATATCCAACAAAAAATCCCTCATTACTCTTCGCGCCAAACTTTCCATCAGGATCAATGAAAGTACATGGTGATCCGAACGGTTCAAGAAACTTCAGATTTGGCTTATATCTATGAAGAAGTTCAAAGCAAGTCTTCTTGTATTTCTTCACAGTAAGCACTCTATTAAAAGTATAGCATGCCGCTGCCACAGCTTCACTCCAGAAATAGATCGGTAGTTTAGAATCTGCCAGCATAGTTCGAGCAGTTTCAATGATAGTGCGATTCTTTCTTTCAGCTACACCATTTTGTTGTGGAGTGTATGATGCACTGAATTCATGAAGAATTCCTTTCTCGTTACAAAACTAGAGCATGCGGTTGTTCTTAAACTCTGTTCCATTGTCACCCCGAATCCTTCTAATAGGCACCTTATACACGTTTCCATCTTCTTGAAAAGAATCATCAAAGACTCAAACGTCTGATCTTTCCTCTCCATGCACACTACCCAAGAAAACCTTGTGAAATCATCCGTGACCACCAAACAATGTAAATCTCCACTGATACTTTGCACATTAACAGGCCCAAAAAGGTCCATGTGGAGCCTTTCAAGCGGTACTCTGATAGAATTCAGCAACTTCTGCGGGTGTGATTTCTTTGTCTGCTTCCCTTTCTTGCAAGCTACACAATCATCATTCAAGTGAAAATTTTTCAAATTTACACCTTCAACCAAATCATTATGCACAAGAAAGTTCATTTTTCTAACATGAATGTAGCCCATCTTTCGATGCCACATAATCGACTCTTTTTCTGTTGCTTTGGTTTTAGACACAAAACACTGTTTTTGATAATCAGTTGTTGTTGCGATACCCATATCAAGAATATACAAATCATTTTCGCGTTGAGCTCGCAACAACACCATTTCTTCCGGAATTTTGAAACCAGGTTTTAAGACAAGACATTCATTTTTAGTGAAATGTACGGTGAAAGACTTGTCACAAATCTGTGAGATACTCAGCAGATTGTTTTCAAGTTCTATTATGTAGTTCACTTTATCAAACGAAATGACTCCATTCGTTAGAGTCCCCTGACCAACAATCCTTCCTCCCTGATTCCCAGCAAATCCCACGTATCCTCCATTTAAAGATTTAACGTCATAAAGCAATGCTAGCATTCCTGTCATGTGTCTTGACGCTCCGCTGTCCATTATCCACTTCGAGATATACGACCTCGGCAGCCCCTGCAATCATCATAGCAAATTTATTCAAACAATGAAACCCATGACTTCTTTTCCTGTGGAACACTACCAAACACTATATCACACTTCTCATCAACTTTCGGAATACTGAAGATCACATTTGGAACAACAGGTTCAACTTTTAGTTTTGAAATTTTCTCTTTGATTGGTGGAAACTCTGCAAGAAACTTGTCCAATTCAAATTCAAATTTCTGACCATCATTAGTAACCATTTTTTATTCAGATTTTAACTCATTCTCCATTTTCTTTACCTCAACCAATTGTTTTGTTTTAGCCACCCATGATTGAGTTTCAAAAACTTTCGTTTTTGGATAAATCTTTGAAGTCTTTTGAGTTTTCGAAGATTCACCAATTTCAAAAGTTGATCTCGGTTTTTCTTCGGACTTCAATGATTCACCTCTTTTTAAGATTCGAACAGGGGGAACCATGGGTTTTTTACCCTTAACATCAGTTGGAGTTTTTGGTTTTGGTTTTTGCACAATAGGTTTCTTGAAAATGGGTTTTTCAAACTTTTTGGTACACTGCTTCGCCATATGACCAATCTCATTGCAGCGATAACAAACTCTTTTGTCATATTCAACAAAAGTAGATTTGTAGGTCTCTTCTTTCAACTTTTTCGCTGCATTGAAATCATCAATGGCCTTTTGACTGAAAATATATTCCTTTTCATCAACAAAATTCATTCCCGTGACAAACACATCATTTATCTTTTCCTTTGGCTTAACCTCTCGTTTATCCATCTTCTTTTCAAACCCAATACCTTTGTTCTTAAAATTGTTTTCATTTTTCTTGTTTGACCCATCGTTAACCACCCAAGCTTTCTTCCCAAGGTTACTTTGTTTCACAAAAGGTTTTTTAGGTTTTGAAAAGAACTCATTTTTGTTAACTTCAGAAATATCAATCTCAACAAGCTTAAAAACCTTCTCAATATTTTTCATGTTTGCATTCTGGATTGGATACTCAAAATCAGAATAGAGTTTGTCAGTTCCAATCATCGTGTAAACCACCATAATCGGATCATCATTCGCAACCTTTTCTGATTTTGGTATAAACTTGTCCAAAAAGTTACCATCATCTTCACATTCAGAACTGGAATTTTCCAAATGTGTTTTCACAGTTTCAAAGTCTGAGTTATCACTCTCTTCGTCTAACACTTGGTCAACAACGGTCTTGATCACCTGTGACTCATTGTCAGTGTCGGACGGAGAGAATGTAACATCAATACTCTCAGGTAACTCATCCTCAATGGTTCTCAACTTGAGGTTCAAAGCAGCTTCCACTCCATCTGGATACTTCTGAGTATAATGATTCCACATTGGGGGTGGAACACTGTTAAACACAGGTGTTGCATCTGGTTGTTGCGGGACAATTTGTTCAATCACATATGAAGATGCAACGTAACTCATCAACTTCTTATCAATTCTTTCATTCTCAATTTTTGTTAACTCCAATTCTTTTTTCAATGAAGCTATCGTGTCCAAATGAAAGTTGATTTCCTTTTGTTTGTCAAGAACTGTTGATTTTAGCAATTTTGTGGCTTTATTGTTTTCAAGACTCTCATTTTGAATCATTTTGATAGATTTAGCCAACTTGTCATACGCTTCTTTTACTTCATTCAGATCAAATTTCAGTGCATCAGTGTATTGTTTCAATTCCTGAAACTTTGTGTCCTTTTCAAGACACCCCATGCAGGGTTTTGAACAGTTTTCACATGAAGTTTCAGAGATTGAATCAATCTTTTCAACAACCTTTTCCTCTTGTTCAAAATTAACATCTTGTTTACCGACATTATCAGACTCTGACTCAGACACTCCTTCTGTTTTGACCTCCTGACTCTCCAATTTCCCATCAGACTCCTTTTGACCTAACTCTGCTTTGACCGACTCAGTATCAACAGACTCTGGTTTTACAGATTCTGTGTCTACCTCTTTCAATCTTGCCATCAAAGCTTTGTCTGCAATCTCTTTCAATGTCTCTTCAGTCATTTCTTTTGAGACATCAATCATCTCTTCAACCTGAGCTTTCTCCTCCTCGTATTGTGGGCAAAATCCGGTTGTTGGCTCGCTAAATATACCTGCAAAAGAATCAACCACATTAGGAGGTATAATTGATTTTAAAGTACTAGCTAAAACCTCTTGTTCGGATTGATAGTAATAGATTTCTGCAGCAACTTCTTCAAGATCAACTAAACTTTCCTCAGACACATCTTCACAAACAACCTCTGTCTCAGCAACATTCTCTGGTTCTTCCACAATCTCAGCAATCAAACCTCTACCCTCACTGCCAGGGATGTATTTATCCTAACTGAATCCTTCAGCTACCTTTTCATCATCTTGGTTGACTATGAGAGCTTTTTCTGGCTTGTTCTCGATCTGTGGTCTTTGAACGACAGGTTGTTGATTTGTCTTGTGATAGATCGCCTGTCTGTAGTAATCATTGGTAAAAGGATTTTGGTGATTGTTGATCTCTTTGTTTGGACATTCTCTCTTAAAATGCCCCTTCTCTTTACACTTAAAACACGTCACTTTAAACTTGTCAAATCCAAGCTTTTGATCAGGTCCTAACAAATTGTTTCGACCTGTAATCTCCATGAATCGTTGAGCTCTTCTAACCAAGCTAGCCATACCCCACTTGATGTCTATCAACTCGAGCTCCTCCGGATCTATTTGATCATAGTCCTCTTTCGTCATATCGGGGTTTCCTATTTTTCCAGCCACCAAACTCTCGTATGATTCCAGTACTGATGCGAGTAGTGCAATGTGCTGTCTGGCAGAAGATTCTGTAAAATCTTGAGCATTCTTAATGTTTACTGCAATGTTGCACATTATCCCCGGACCTTGACTCTGATTGTTCGAGCTTGAAAAGCTTTGTGGAGTAGTTTGTTCAGAAGCTTTGTAGTTTGGCTCATAACTCGCAAATGGTGAAGACTTGTTGTTGCTTGAAGTACTAGACGAAGCACCAGATGTTACATATGCACTAAACCCTGTTTGAATCTTCGGGCTCAGATTCGTTGTTGCCGGAGAACTACCTTTGTAATACAGCGAAACATCATGTTGAATCTTTGCAGAATTCGTCTGTTTAATCTTTGTTAACTCTAACTCATGTGCTTCGATCTTCTCTATGAAACCACTAAGATTCATATTCTCAAAGCTTGTTTTGTTCTTTAACACCAGCAGATAAGTTCCCCACTCATCATACGGCAATGCGTCTGCCAATTTATCGATCCACTCCTCATTAGTCTTGGTTATCTTCAATCTTCCCATCTCTAGAACTAAATGGTAGTATCTTTCAATCAATTGTTTTGTAGTTTCACCTTTCATACCCGTGAAGATGTCAAATTATTTATTTATCAATGCCTTTGTGCTTTTCAACATCTCTCCACTCCCTTCAAACTTTGTTTGCAGTTTATTCCAAATAGATTTTGAATTATCCTCATGCTGTAACAACACCAAGATATCCTCTTTAATTGCCTGTTGAAGAATACTCATCATCTTCTTTTCAGCTTTTGAAATCTGCTTGTTCAGTTTGTGTCAAACTCCCAATCACTTTTGGATGACCCATAGCATCTAATGGAGGATCATATTTCTCTTCAATCTTCAACCAGCATTCAAAGTGGTTTGCTTGAACCCATGTTTTAAATCTTCCTGCCCAACCCGAATACTCATCGATATTCATCAGTTTAGGTGGTTTCTGCATCGTCCCTAACTCGTTCTCCATATTCACGTTTTGAACAATACTACCCGATGTTTGCCCTGCTGTCAAACCACTGCCGGCGAAGAAGTTATAAAAATCTTGATTTTCCATTTTAAGAAAACAGTTTATGAACAGATTTTCAAGTTGTGAAAACAGGTTTTACACAAATTCAGACTTTCGAACGAAATCACGAACAATATGGACTTTCAAACGAAATTTCACTTTCAAGCGAGAACACTTTCAAGCGAACTAAGGTGCTTTTAAGCAATAGTAGTACTTTCAAGCGAACTTAAGTGATTTTTCAAGTGAGATCACCTTCTTAAGCGGAAACAGGTATTTTCAAGTGGACTCACCTATTTCGCTTGAAACTACTACAACTATTTCAAGCGAGATCAGTTCTTTTCAAGAGAAACACTCTATTTCGCTTCAAAAAGCCACAATTTTCAAGCGAAACCTAAATATTCGTTCAAGCGAAATGAGGTTTTCAGGCCATTTTTAACTGTTTTACTCCGAATTTTAATCTGATTCTCTCAAAGGTTTGTTAAAACACACTTTTACACACACAGTCCAAAAACCAGTCCATTTTGTCCGTTCAAATGTCCAGAAATCAAATTTTGTATAGAAAAACCAACTGATTCAGGTGTATTTACTCAGAACTGGCTCTGATACCAATTGTAGGATCGATTTGACGATCTAGTGAGTCAATCAAAGTCAATACACCACTGTTTGAGTGGCGGAAACAAACAAACAGTGTTGAATCAGAGAGAATTGAGTAGAAAACAGAAGAATATCACTTTAATAGTTGTTTCTCATTCATATGTCACTTGAAAATCCGGCAGCAGTTCGGTACACGACTGATGGAAAAGTTACAAATGAGAAATACAAACACCTATTTATAGCCTTCATGATTTCGCTTGAAACATGTACTTGACATTTCAAGTGGACTAACCTAAGACTAATTCAAGCGAAATTATATTAAAAAATATAAAAATCCTATTTCTTGTAAATTGAACTTCTGTTTTCGTGTGTATGCATTGTACTTCATGCGAAGATGTGTATGTATGATGTCACTTGTATGATGTCATCATCAATAATGATGACATCATTTTGGTTCAAATCAGCAACGAAATCGAGACTCGATATAAGACGAAGTCAACAGACATATGCACCAACATTACGAATAGTTCTAGCATTGTGTTGAGGACAACACGAAACTTTCGAGGGGGTAGGGTAGTTTTTCCATGTTTTTGAAAAATTATAAAAACACAAAAAATTAAAAACTGAAAAAAAAATACAAAGAAAAGCACTTAAAATAGAGATTTTTTTCGAATTGTGAATGCCCAGTGCCTACCGTAAATACCGTAATTAACGGTGGCGTGTAAAAAAAAATTTTGTTACGGTGAAAAGCTACTGAGTTACGGGAGGGTTTTGTGCCAGAGGTCCACCGTAATTTACGGTGGCCACCGTAATTTACGGTGAATTACGGTAGCCTCTGGCGATGTGAGCGTCGTTTCGTGTGCAGCAATTACATAAAAAAAATCACGTGAACTTATCCCCAGCCACACGATTTTCACCCCTATCTCTTCCATACATCATCTTCTATCTCTTTCAATTGCCCCACACAAGATCTCCATAACCCCACAACATTCTTCACCTTCAAACTAAGGTATGTGATGTTTATTTGTTAGTTTTGATGATGCATTATGAAGATAAAGGTTATTTTTGCTACTTGTTCATACACACTTGCTTGTTCATAGTTTTTGTCATGAAAATTGTTACTTGATCATTGTAATGGTTGTAGATGTAGGATTGATGTTAAAAGTAGTGAACTTTTGGGAACCTCTACATTGTGGAGGCACCATGCCCAATTTTTGAGAAAATAATTTATAAAATTTTTGTTCACTAACATCTATGACCATAGTAACAAGCAAGTGTGGGGATTGTTGATGAAAAGGGGATGACTTTTTGTGTTTGGTTGTGTTGTTTGTTTTGCAATGTGTGTAGGAAAATGGTGAGAACTAAGGAACAAGTCGGAGCTAGTTCTTCGTCTAAAGGCAAAGGCAAACAGCCAGAACAGCAACCAAAGAAGAGGAGGTATTTGGGTAGGGATGATGATAGTGAGAGTGATGATGAAGAAATGGTAGAGTTGGACCCGGCTGACAAGCCAAGGTGGGAATCGGGTCCTTTAGATGATCAGCCGGATGAGTGGCAACCGACACTATTTCATGACCGAATGAACCGGTTAAAAAACAAGGTTGCTGGGTTTATCTGTGAGAGGGAAGTTAGAGAGGTTGAGTTTGGGTCGTTTAATGTGTTTGCTCAGTTTCGCGCCTTATGATGGGAGGCGGCGCTCAGTTGTTACGAGAAAGACAATAAGAATTTGTTTATGGACGAGATTCAAGAATGGATGGCAACCCTGAAATGCAACAAGTATGATAGGCCATCGCAGATGAAGTTAACGGGCACGGTTAATGGGATAAAGGTGGAAATGTCATTCGATACATTGCGGAAGTTAGCGAGATATGACAGTTTGCCCGCTTGTGATTACACATTCCCTAGTCTTGATGATCTGTTGATTAAACCAGAGAAACATCCGAGGTGGAATGACATGCTAGCGGCTTTGTTTTTGCCTGGCACTTATAGTGGCATATTGTACCGAAAAAATTTGAAGATTCAAGCAAAATTGATGCTAACTATTTGCATTTTGAATGTCATTCCACGAAGAGGAGATAAGCAAAAGGTAAGGTTTCCGGAGATACCAGTCCTTTATTCGTTGCTCCATGGGTCTCCACGCTTTCCTATACGGTATTTAATTATGAACAATCTTTGGATATGCCGTAACAAAGTGGGGAGGAGCATCATCCAGTATTGCCGAATTATTACGGGGTTGTTGAAGCAGTTTAAAGCGATCACATTGGAAGATAGAGGAGCACCGAAAAGGCACAAGCCTTTTGATATACAAAAGATGGGTATTGGATGGACCCACAATCAATCGGAAAGATATCACAAGCTCAAATCGGAGGGTCAAAGATGGAGACCGTTGAAAGTTGATGCAAGGGCACTCTTACCGGGTGAAGAGGATGAACCCGAGAGTGAAGATGAACCCCCAAGTGGGGATGAGGATTACGCGGATGAGCCTCACGTTGAGAATGTGGATGTGGGCCAAGGGGGCTCAAGTAGGGGATATGGTGGTGCTTTCTATGACTACACGGAGCGCTCATACGAGCCGAATTGGGCATACGATGGTACTATGCAAGAGATCATTGAGAACCAACGTCCTCCAGCGTCCGTTTTCGATACATGGTCGGGGTCGGAGCGTACTTTCTTTGATCACCAAACGATGATGAGTGCTAGTATGGAGCGAGCTTTAAAGCACAACTTTGACCGAACCGAATTGTGGAACCGTGCTCATGCCTATTCCCGTGAGTTAGAGATGAATAACCGATACGAAGATGATCAAGCCCGAAGGATGCATGCGGATTGGCATGCGGGGCGGCCCGTGGTTGTGGATCCACCTCCGGTGGATTATGCATCCCTACCACCTTACGATGGTAGTGTATCGTATTCGACCCCGCCGCTCAATCATTCACAGTGGCTGGACCCGCGTCAACAACAACAAAGTGGAAGTGGTAGCGGCGCATTTGCTTTCGGAGAATGGAATGAGATGATGTCTTCCATTTTCGGGCCTCCTCAACCGCGCTACTATTAGTCAGGTCGTGCTCCTTCTTGTATACTTTGTGAATATTTGTTAGTTTGATATGTTTATGGTCGGGTGGATGGGTGGTGTTTAGTTGTGATGTTTTGTTTTGGGTTGTGAGAGTTGGTGGTGTTATGTTTTTAAAAAAGAAGAAAAATAAAAAAAAATATAAAATGAAAAATACCAAAAAGAAATTTGTGGTTTGAGATTATGAGCTTTTGGTTGATGTTAAAGAGTTTTAGCGATCAAATCTTCTCAAAACCAGACATTGGGGTCAATGTATCCCAAGTGTGGGGATGGGGGGGAATTTTTGAGGTTTTTAAAAAAAAATTAAATCAAGCAAAACATTGTGAGAATTTGAACACCTTGGACTAACCCCAAATGATGCACCGACAACCCTTAATACCCTTTGTTCTTGGTGAGAGTTGAAGCCACACTTGTAAATAAATAATACTTGTCTTTGATGAGAGTGGCAACGGGTGGGGGTGCATTAGAACTTGTGTTTGAATACGGTTTGAAGCCTTAGTTGGACATGAATGTAGAAAGGATAAGGGCATTTAGGTAGCCTCGTCATAAGTGTGTGCGAGTGTGCGTTTTGGGGGGTTGGACCTCATTAATTATATATATGAGCATGGTTGCGAGAGGGGCGGGGGTTTGGACATTTAGTTGCCCATTTTTGTGCCTAAAGCCGATCATTTGTTACCCCTTAGCTAGTTACCCAAAAATTTACCCGACTTGACCCGGTCTTATAGTGTTAGTAGTAGTTTTAGTAGTGTGTAGATATATTTGATGTTATGTTGAAGGTTTGCTTTGATAACTTTGTTTGCTTCAAAAAAAAAAAAAGAGAAGAGAAAAGAAAAAGAAAAAAATGGAAAAAGCAATGAAAAAAAAGAAAAAATTGATGTTGAGTTGTTTTGTATATAGAAGTTTAAGTTGGTAGTTTGTGTTTGTTTTATTGTGTAATAAAAGACCGGGTTAAGTTTTTCGCTACTACATATATATGCCATTTCCTACCGTACACCTAGCCACGTTACAACCTTAAAGTCCCTTTGATTTGTATTCATGTTTGGCACTTGTTAGGAGGAGGACCGATTTAGGTACAAGCCTATAGTTGTGCAACCACCTGTTTGCCTTTTGTGTGTCTAGCTTACAAATGCTAGTGCTTACTTGTTGCCGAGAGGAGAGATATAGCAAGGGGTGTGTTATTTCGGGTGTTAAGAAAGGGTTAGTAAAAAGGACTACATATTTATGCTTGGTTTATGTTGATCGCTTGTTTTGAAAATGGTTTTGATGAGTTGCTTGGGACAAGCAACGGTTAAGTGTGGGGATGTGACGGGTGGTCCATAGGACAACCCTTAATGATGTTAAAAGACGAGTTTATCCCTCACTTGAACGCATAATTATCTTGAATTAGATGACTACAGTTGCTTATGTTTCAGGTACACCTTGGAGCTTAAAATGGATAAATCGCTGCTTTGGATGGACTGGAGTGGAACAGGTCAAGCATGGAAGGAAAGAAGAAACAAAACAGTTGCTTATGTTTCAGGTACACCTGAAAATCCCCTGTTTCTACCGTACCACAGTAAAGAACCACCGTAGCAGTTTGGAGTCTACCGTCCGTAAGTTACGGTAGAGGTGACGAGGAAAAGTGTAACTGCCTCATTTAAAACCGTTTTCATGTGCCTTTTCACATGATTGATGATTGGGAACGTTTCTCTGCACTTGGTGGGCAAATTTTAGCTTTGGAGGTCATTTGGGAACAATTCTAAACATTTTGTTTTGGTTTTTTATTCGTATGAACTTGAACTTTGATGTTATGATGATCAACCGAACAATGTCCGACTAAATTTGTGGTGATCATCTTGGGTGAATGTTTCTCTACAACTCTTTTGTGATTTTCCTTAATTTCTAGAATGATAACTTTGTGTGTTTGCTTTGATTATCATGGTGTATGAATATTTGATTGTAGCTTGTTAATTGGTATTGCAATTCTAGTGTAAATCGTACGTTCTTGGTGTCGTTGACAATCGAGATATCACGGGAAGGGTTAGGTTGGATATTGATTGATTGATCATCGGGAAACGACCTCGCATTGATATAATCCGAGTACTTTGTTCCCTTTTATCACAACAATTATTTATGCACGAGTTATGTCTATGTAACTCTTTCTAGTTGGAATTTTGCACAAGTGTTAAAAGAAACTGAAACCTAAGATGGTCATTGTTCTCATAATCTGAATTTAAAATCCAATCTAGATTAGTAAGTAATTGATAACTTAGTTTTTAAATCAAACAATCCAAACTCTTGATCTTTAATTTCTGCACATTAGGATAATTGTAGTTAATTTGCAAGACTATTGAATCAACACATTTTCCACAAACTCCCTGTGTTCGATACCCATTTACTGCTATCTACTAGTTATAATTTGGATTAAATTTGCGTGTACTACGACAGCACGACAGTTACTAGGATTAAAGTTAGAGCCGTTTGGACAATAGTTGAGAAAGTGAAGGAAAAAATGTATGCCTCCTTAGAAAACCGGTTTAGGCAAAGCTGTTTTGGAGATTACTTGAACATTCAAAACGTTATGTGCCAAAGCAATCTTTTGCAAGCAGTTGCGGAATGACAGCTTCAAACAGATAACCATATTAAGGGAATATCTTATGCAATAGGTGTGAACACCTTGAAATTTACACCAAAAGATTTTTGTCTAATAACCGGGTTTAGATTTGGAGCAGTACAAAATATTCTACCTGAGCAATCCCCTAACTCATTCAGGAGTAGATATTTCGAAAACTACAAAGTGGTTAGGCAACGTCAACTAGAAGAGTTGTTTGTGTCTGATTGGACAGAGTACACCGAAGATGATTGTCTTCGGATTTGCCTTTTGATGATGGTTGAATGTTTTAAAGCCAGCCAAGTCTCCCAGGCTGTTGACGGGCTATTGTTAAATCTGGTCGATAATTTGGAAACTTGGAACCAATTTCCATGGGGTAGTTATCTCTGGCCGAACACATGTTCAAACGTTTACAATCTAACCCAACGGCACCAACCACAAAACAAGGGTTTTTCGTTACCCGGTTGCGTTTGGCCATTCAAGGTACATCAACATATTAATTAAGTATTCCTCTTATAACCTCCTAATTAGGTATGCATATTTAATTTTGCAGTTTTGGATTTTAGTAAGTTTTCCTGAGTTTAAATCTAAGAGCGGATTTTATATCGCTCCAGAAAGTCCGAGATTTTTGAGTTGGGGCCCAGGATAGAGGCTAGCACGGCCCTCTGTGGATTGGATAATTTAAGATTCGACAATGGTATTATGTTTGCAATTTGTATTTTAGTTGGATATATTATATATTTTATTGAAACTATTGTGTTAATTAAATGCAGATTAATAAATATTTTCCAACGTCTGATTTAGTTCCCACCAGCGAAGAGTCGGATACCGTGTGGTTCGGCTCGAGTTTGCAACACCTAACCAGTTTTGGTTTAGTGAAACAGTTTCAGAAAAAATGCAGACGTCTTTGGAACCACGTGTGTTTGAAAATATGGAGGTAGACGGTGGAGGCAATGATGGTTTAAACGGTTTTCATGGCAAGGTCGATGGTTTTTCGGGTTCGGAAGCTCATTATAACATGAATGCATCCCCATGTTGATGATGAAACCCAAACCTTTTTGAAAGAACAATTTCAAAAACTTCTAGACGATCGGCTAGAGGTAAACTACCAGAAGTTGGCTAAGCTGTTGACGTCGGAGGTAACAGTAAAACACTTATTTCTTTATCAAACAATTCTTACCTACTATATCTTATATTGGAACGATTTTTATAGTCGACAATTTCTAAGGGAGCGTATAGAGCATCTAATGCTTCTAATGCTACTGAAAGGGTAAAAGTGTTGGACATTTGAAATACATAGAAATAATATATTCATTAGTAAAAATAATTTTTTATTTTAGGTTGATGCGGGCTCGTATGGTGCAAATGACAATTGTAGCGATTATCATGTGAAGACCGACAAGTTGCATTCGAGTAATGAAAAAGTGAGTCACTTTTCTATTTAAAATATCGACAAGTAAAAATTCTCAAAATGATTTATAACGAGGTATTATTTTGGCGCCAGTTCGAGGACAAAGAAGTCGCCGAGCTTAGAAAATCTGATAGGTTAACAAAGCCGAGCTCGTTGTTGCTGTCACCTTTCGTTGTTTTGAACACAGTGGCGGGTAGGCAAAAGCGGAAACAAGATAAAGAAGTTCCGCCGGAAAATAAAATAAATGAAATAAAGGAGTGGGCCGAAAGGGAGCATGCTGCGGTTAAGAAAGGTGATTCGAGGCTTCGAAAACTTGGCCTTACAATTGCCACAGAAGGTAGCCCAGACTTTTGGCTTTCTTTGCTAGGCAAACAGGGGAGCGGTTGCTTAGACGATGATGTAAGAACCAACTTTGTTACTTAGAATAACATTTAGATTATGATTTATAATATATTTAACACTCTATCATTTTACAGCACATCTATGCCTGCATGATAGACTTGTATAATTCGAGAAACTAGACCGACCGTTGGTGTATTTTACCACCTCATTTCCAATGGTCGATTTTTAACTCTGGGACGAAGAATATGTTTAGGTATTATTTCGATGGATCATTAGAGCCCTTGCCACGAATTAACCAAGTTGACAAGGTAACAAAATTTTAATTTTAGTTATTATTTTCTTTGGTTTACTTTTTTATTGAGTTTGTCGAATATTTGTAGGTTTATGTTCCGTTGAACGTAAAAAACAAGCATTGGTTCTTGGGCGTTTTCCACCTGCACGAGAAAACTCTAACGATATATGATATGTTGGTGTAATTTATCTTTTTAGTGTTGTCAGTGATGTTTAGTAACTCTTTCATTTTTTCTGGTGTTGTCAATGATGTTTAGTAATCCTTTCATTTTTTTTTATATGTAAAGTATGGTGGATTGGCCGTCAATAGACAAAGCTAGAACAGAAATCATATGTCATATAAATTTTGCATTCGACTTGTGGTTACGAATGAACGATTATTATGATGCCAAGGGATGGTCATTGTCATTCCCGTTCAAGGTTGTTTACCCAAATAACATCCCTCAACAATGCGGATCATTAGGTGATTAGGTGATTATGGGGTTTGGGTATGCATTTTCATGGAGAGGTTGATTAACAATCAACCTCTCTTACATCAATGTGAACAACCAGCAGAAACCGCAATGCAAATGCGACAAAAGCTTGCCATCAAATTGTATGATAGTATTTTGGAAGACAATTTTGATATGGCGTCTAATAAATGATAGTCGATGAGGCTAACAAACAATTATTTCCGGATTAAGGTATTGTATTTAGAATGTTTGTTTTAGTTAAATCTATTGTGCAATATGCCGTCTATTAGCAAGTTTTTTATTGTTCATTTTAATTAAATCTTGTGCGATATTTTTTTGGAAAAATCACCCCTTTGAAGCCACTTCGCGGGCCCGTTTCTATCAGCCCCGAGGGATGATGGGCAAACGGGCAGGGCCGAGACGACAACCTCACGTGGGACTTTCATGTCGTTAAATGATACGGGCCGGGCTACACCTGCAAGACCCGTTTTATTAGTGTTAAAATACCGGGCTTGTGCAATTTTTATTCTAAAATCAGCCCCCAAAAGCCAGTTTGACGACCCGTTTCTGGCGGCCTTGAGGGATGACGGGGAAACGGCCTGGGTCAACACAACAACCACACGTGAGAATCTCAATGCGTCTAATGATAGGGTCCGGTTTTATACTCAGCATGAGGTAGAGGATGCTGGGTTTGTTAGTCTGCTGAGAGGGGTAGTGAAAGAAACAGCAGGGGCACTGTGTGTTGAAAGAGGATTTAGCTAGATTCAAAGAGCCTCTTTATAGGTTTGTGCACAAGATTCTAGCGGCTACACTGATTGGTCGACACGAGGGTGATAATAAAGTGAACCACCACAGTCTCTTCTGCTTGATGTGTATGGTTGAGGGGCGACCAGCTAACTTAGCGAGTATTTTGGCAAGGTCGATGACGAGGCCGAAGAAAGGTGGGAACAAGTCTAGGTTGTTTGGTGGGCCGTACATTACGAGGTTGGCAGACAATTTAGGAGTTTTTGCTGATTACCCTGCGGATAGGATGCATACAGGTGCAGCTCCTTCGTTGATGGAGCTGAACAGTTTTCAGCAGGCAAGGATTATTACGTATGATGATCCACTGGCTTGGTCGGAGGTATTAAAGGGGCCGCAGGTGCCACCTCCACCAGGGTCGGAGGCAGATGTTGTTATGCAGGCCGCGATTCCTTCACGTTATCAGGTGCCAGTGTTAGGCGTGAGTTGCCAGCGCGCGAGTATCCTATTAGGGAGCCGCGGCCAGACCCGTTGACATTGGAGGTTGTGTAGGACAGGGTGGATAGTTTGTTTGAGTTTGTTGAGCAGGTGAGGCAAGAGAATGCGGCAGGTCAGAGGCGTGTTGAGGATGGAATGAAGGTTATTATGGATCATCTACAGTTGCAGCCTCCGCAGTCTTGGCAGACACAGCAGGAGGAACCTGCTGACGTGGAGCATGGTTCGGATAAGGAGTAAGTCGTGTGGTTCGAGGATATGTAGCATTGGCACTTGTATCTTTTGTTTATGTTTTGGTCTGTATTATACTTAAACAGGTTGGCTGGGTAGTTGGGTTGGTTGATACATTGTTGGATGTTTGTTGGTACTGATATTCTGATGGTATATAGTATGTTCTGTTTGGTATGCTATATTTGATTGTTAGGTCGTTGTTTGTTGCCGCTTCCGTTCGCGTGTCCGAGTTAGAACAGTTTGCTGAGCGCGTCTGGATTGGAGGGCATATGTGGTATCGACTGGCATATTGACAGTCTCACATGTTTATTCAGCTAAGTCGTTCCACTTGTATACTTTGTACATTTATTTTCGTATTTCTATTTGTTTTTAGGTTTTAGGAGTCGTGTTTTCATCCTTGCATTGGGGACAATGCAACATTTAAGTGTGGGGATGGGACACTTGGGTCTTAGTCGTTAGTTTGTTTAATTTGAGTCATAAAAAAGTCGAAAAATACAAAAAAAAATGAAAAAATAGAAAATGTCTTTTGAAATAAGAAGTTTGCAAACTAAAAAGCGGAAAATGATAGAAAAGTCAGGTTTTTGTTCGGATTCAAATAATAATAATATGAGATAATATAATTGAGCTTGTGTCTAGTTTGGGATGCGTGGGTAGGCCCGATTCAGTTCTAGGTTCCTTTGATCTTAAAATTACCTAATTGTCGGTCTACTAATGGGTTCTCATCTAGGGAAAGTGGGGAAATTGAAACCGCCGATAATAGTATAAGAGATGCCGTTATAAGTTAAGATCGTTAGAGTTTCTTGTCATATCTCGTTGAAAAAGAAAAATATAATAAAAAAAAGAGCTAGAAACTAAATTAAAGTAGCGCATTTTTATGTAGTCTGGATTGGGGATAGTGACTTTACAACAGGATTACCGCTAGGGTGTGTGAAATCGACCTTGCAAAGAAAATAAAAAATACCAAAGCCTAAGTAATCCGAGTTGGGGATAGCGACTCTACAGCCGGAATGCCTCTGGGTTAGGGAAAGCAACGTCTATGCTCGAAAAAAAGAAAAAAATTAAAAAAAATGATGAAAAAAAAATGGAAAGAATAGATTTGATTTT
This sequence comes from Helianthus tuberosus, assembly GCA_030545235.1. Classification (NCBI taxonomy): domain Eukaryota; kingdom Viridiplantae; phylum Streptophyta; class Magnoliopsida; order Asterales; family Asteraceae; genus Helianthus; species Helianthus tuberosus. Next base: position 117,470,394 of record CM060445.1, on the reverse strand, counting down.
AAAATCTCTTGATCTTAGTATAAGGCGGTTAGGAAATAACCCAGTTGTTGTTCCTTTTGTCCTATAAGCTTGAGGGGGGGTTAGGTGGACTTGCGATTCTTAGCGTGAGTCCCTAGGTAGATTGACCGTACTTGAACTAAATTGCATGATAAGGGCTTGGAACAGGGTTCGGGTTTAAGAGGATCAAAATACTTGCAATCGCGGCAAACACAAGTTTCGATTTTAACAAAAAATTTAAGCTTTTGTCCCAAATGATTATTCCGTCTATGATTCCGTTTTGCATAATTCTTTTTCGAGGACGAAAAAATGATAAGTGTGGGGATATTTGATGTATTGTAAAATACATCTTTATTCGCGTCCGTTTTAGTCGTTAAATAATCGTTTTAGTTCAGTTTTAGTATAGAATGTACATACTATTGATTTATTTGTGTTTTCCAGGTCGTTGCAGTCAAAATGTGCAGAAACGAGTAAAATATGACAAAGCGAAGTGTCGGATCGGAAAACGGAAGCTCGGGAGCTGAAACGAGACGAAAAATTCATTCTGGAGCTTTTACACGGGCCGCGTAGATATCACTTTAAGTTTACGCGACTCGCCAAGGATTAAACAATTATTTTCTGAAATTGGGAGCTAAACGGCCCGCGTAAGCTAAGCCTTTACCTTATGCGGGTCGCGAAGACGTTAAATTTGTGCACCGACTTCGTAATACAATGGCTACAAGGGTTTTGAGTATTATATATTCGTATAGTCGTCAACAGCCAAGACATCTACGAACTTTGGGACTTCTTTGGGCATCATAGAGGTTGTTTGAAGCATTCGGAAGCATACGGTTGCGTAGGAATCATCGGGTAACACTTTGGAGCGCTCGGGAGTGAAGATTACGGGTTTAATCTTCCTATTTCTTTTGTTTTCGTTCGTTTTTAATTGTTATATGATGAATTCAGATTTGATAAAGAGTTTAATTATGTTTAGCGGTTAAATACTTCATACTACCTAGGCTTACGACAATGGTTTAATAAAGATTGGATTTTTATTCGGTTTTAATGTGGTTCTTGGGTTTTCTTGAAAAGTAAACGATTATGATATTGTGATTTGGTGTATATGCATACTTGATATTGTTTGATCATTGATTATTGCTTCGTATGATTCTTGGTGACGGTCTATATCACATAATAGGGTCATGCTAGAGTTTTAGATTTTGGTGAGTGTCTATATCACGTAATAAATCTTTAATTCTTTAGGGTGAAATCACGTGAATAACCTTAGAAGTAATATTCGGTAATCTTATAAAATCAAGTGTTCTGCTAATCTTGTCGCTGTAAGGCTCGGGGTTATTAACAGGTCTCGGTTTGTTTATAGCTAGGATTAGGTTTTGTAAGAAATCGGTCTTAGTTCCCTAATCATTCTCTTGTCTATTAAACCAAGTTAGAATCCATAGTTGCCTTAGACTTTCGCGCTGTAAGGTAGATTGTCATATTAAGGCACTTTTCAAGAAGTTAGAGCACTGTAAAGAAATCTAACAACATGTAGTCGTAACGGCCTAGGTAGCGCCATAAGTTTCACCTCGAAAAGGGTTGAGGGGCTTAGTTGGTGTCTTAATAGGTTTAGTATCAAAAGATCCCGGTTCCATACCACATTAGCTTCGAATAGAAATCCACTCCAAGTTCAACTTGCGTCTAGCCTAGGTAGTCTTCATCGCCTCTGGTTTAAGTCTTCGTCCAAGTTCGTGCTTAGTCAATTTAATTAATTTAGTTTAATCTTTATTTGTATTTGTATTTTTAGGATTTTTAGTAACCCCCCCCCCCCCCCCCCAAATCAAATAATCAATTAGTAAGTCGTGTCAGTCTTAGTCTAGATAGAGTCTTAGCGTAATTTAATTGAATCTCGTGGGTTCGATACCCGGACTTACTTAGCTTTACTAGAGTCGATCGGTTTGCTTACCGGTTAGTAGTTTAGTAGAGTCTAGAGTATTACTTTGAGTATAGATTTAGGTTAATTTTAGTTGTTTTTATTAAACTACTTTTAGCACATCAATGGCCAACTCCGGATGAACACCAATACACTCTCTTAATTTGGACAAGAACTAGGTCCAAGACTGCTCGTCCTCAGATTTACCATTACCGTAGCCGATAGGCAAAATCTGATTGTTTCCCTCCATGCCAACTACCAAGAACATTGTGCCTTTAAACTCCCCTTTCATGGGGTCTGGCCAATTTTGGAAGGTGTGAAAACTATGGGGGTAAAGGATATTTGAAGAAGATGTTGAATTAGTGGTTGTTTATATAGGGAAAGAAATGGGTTCGTTTAATGAAACCTGCTGTGCATACCCGTATTTATTTAACAGTTGAAACGGCTCAAACGTCTTAATGCAAGAAAACGTTTGCTTTGGCTAGTTTCGAAAATTTGACCAGATCAAGACTAATCTTGCTATTTCCCCAAAAAAATATAATTACAAAGTTATATTATAATCGCTTTCTTTAACAAAAAAAAAAAATTAATTAGGTAACCTTTTTTTTTTACAAATCGTTTTATATGAATAAATACATTATATATATTACAATTTGAAGTTGCAAAAATAGTGGAATCTTTGAGTTTCTAATATTAACCACAAAAGTTTTCAAAACTCTCATTTTGATAACATATTGCAAATGAAAAAAATACTACACTCATCCAAGAGGGTTTTAGTTTTCAATTTGAAGTTGCAAAAATAGTGGAATCTTTGAGTTTCTCTTATTATCCACAAAAGTTTTCAAAACTCTTATTTGGTTAACATATTATTTTTATATATTAAAGTAAAGGGATCATAAATAATAAATAACTTTTTTAAAGTATTTGTTTAGGTACTGTTCATTTAATATATATATATATTTTTTTTTTAAATTGTGTACGTTAATTTTTAAAAAAATAATCTAAATACACATCTATGTATTTTTTTCAACACTCCGATATAAATCTTATTGATGATGGATATCGTGTTGCCACCATACCGAAAAGAAAACCGACTAAACAACATAAGTATTGGTATTCATATTTATGGTTTTCAGTAAATCTTATTGAAAGTAGACACTGTGTCGCTACTGTACCGAACGTAAAACTGAACGAACAATATCGATATTTGGTACAGTATTTATATTTTTGCTTTTAGTTTCAATAAACTGATAGTATCACTATTAACTGTATTGTACCATATTGAGCCGGACCCAACAACATCGGTATTGGCATCGTGTTTGTTTTATGGTTTTCGGTCGATGTAAAGCAGATGTTGATTGCTATACCGAATGCATGTATTGTGTCAGTACGAAATAAACCGAATTGATGCTGATCAAGATCACGCCGCGAAGCGCGGGGGAAATCAACTAGTTACTTATACATATATCAAAGGGAACTCTATCAAAACCCTTTAACAAATCAAGTTACACATAAATTGTTATTGTTTATTACAATGTTAATAAATTATTGTTTGATTTATAACTTTTTTTAATATAATCTTCAAAAGATTTAAAAATGAAAATTTAAATTAATTTATGGCGTCGGCCAGACCGTTCTAAGGCGTCGGCCATATTGCTCTAAGGCGTCGGCCAAACCTCTCTAAGGCGTCGGCCAGTCCTCGATACAACGTCAGTCCCGATGCGTCAGCCAGACCACACCGCATGCGTCAGCCAGACCACACCGCATGCGTCAGCCATATTACTACACAGACGCAAGCCAAAATGAAATCAAATCAGTGACGCAAGTCGTATCTGATGCATCCATACTATGCGTCCACCAACGCTTCAACTTGTCGGGCACGTGTCTGCTGCTTGATACATGGACTCTTCAACATGATACGCCGAGTCATCCCATGCTCAGAGGTCACGGACGTAGGAGCGTGACAAATTTGAAAACACGGTTGGTCAACTGACATTTTCATAAATTTCCCTATATTATATTATAGTGTAGAGTTATATAATCTATACTATATATAATATACATATCCAAATGACTTCTTAAGGTCATTGAAATTTTGTTAAAACACCCCTAAAGCATGCTGTACAACATTCTAAAGCACAATATAATTTACAATCCCAATTCTGCCCTTCACTAAAAAATACACGGGGTACACAATTAGGGTTTCTCATTCTCATAGCATTTTATCCGCCCCATCGAGCTGCTTTATCTCCAGGCGATTCAAAAGGAGATCTAGGGTTTCTCTTGGCGATGCAAGATCTGGCTTTCTCATTGACACCAGATCAACGAATCTCTCTCTATATGACACCCGATCAACTGAGCTTGAAGGTGGTGAAGCAATACCTAGGGTTTTCCCCATCAATCATATTGTCTGCTACACTAAGTCCGATCACCAGAACTGTTTTAAAGGTAACTTTTTGTATTCAGTTCAAGTCTCTAAAATGCAGCTAATTGACATTCGGTTCCATCTTTCAGGTAGATCTGGTCTAGATTTTGTGCGGAAAGATCGCTGGCGTGGTGCTGCTCAACGCTGATGGATTCTTGTTGAGGTCAACGCTGGCATGAGCAACCAGATCTGGCGATATTTTGACTCCAGGGTTCTACTTTAAGTTATAGTGGTTCTGTGTTGGATATTTTGGCATGAGCAGCCAGATCTGGCTATATTTTGACTCCAGGGTTCTACTTAAGGTTACGAATCCGATTTTTATGTTTGCTCTAAACTTTAAGTTATAGTGGTTTTGTGTTGTTTATTTTGACTAAGTTGGTTGGTTGGTTTGAAATTAGATTTTGAATTTTTATGTTTAGGTTGCAAAGTACACTAGCAGATAGCTACTCCGAGGTTGATTTGTCAAAACAGGGTAAAGATGGTGATGATTTGTTGATGGCATGTGTTCTATCAGTTTTTCATTAATACCTCTTTTAATTCAGAACTTGATTTTTTGTGATGTTTGTTTAGATCTAAGTGTGTTATTAGTGAGCAGAAGTTAGATCAACAACAGTTGGGTTCTAATTTTTAATCCAAACTTGTTGATCTTGTTTAGATCTAAGTTTTTTTTTTTTTTTTGTTTTTCAGATTCATTCTTGACTACCAAATGAAGAAATGAGTAAGAAATTGAACAATTGTGGAGTTACATTTGATAGTTTGGTTATTATGTTTAAACTATTTTTTTTTTAAACTGAAATTTTGTATTGGAAATTTTAAAATGACATTAATGGTTAATGGATATAAAATAATGTCATACTGTTTGCTTTATATGCCATTTTTTCAAGTTCTAAACAGCTTGCCGGACGGTTGAAATCACCAAAACAAACTGTTAAGCAAACCAAATTGTTGATGCAGATTTTGTGTCCGATGCTTGTCGAATAGATTAGTTATTATTTTACGCTGAATTTGTAATAGTTAGTGAAACGGTCTATCGAACGTGTATAGACCCGCTCGTTTGAAGTGGTCAAACGAGAGGGTTATTCGGTTGACCGTGTGTGTTTGCAAGACAAGGGGTGTGACTATAAATAGAAAACCCTTGCCATTTGCAACACTTGGAGATTTTAGGAGGTTTGAGACCTCACCGGGAGAGATCACCACTTGGTCTCTCCCCGGATGTGTACTCCTTTGGTATTAGTTCGGTTATCTTGTAATCGGGCCGATTTGTAATGTTATACTACCGGATTAATACAAAGTTGTTTGTTTATCATCTCTAATCTCTCCCGTCTTGAACCGATCTCACAAGAATCACGGTTTCGGTCACGAAACTCGGTCCTACAATTGGTATCAGAGCCATGGTGCCCGATTTAGTAAATCTAACAGTTTACTAAGTCACATGTGCTCTAGATCTGTGATTTTCGTGAGTTTTGTTCAAGATCTAAAAATGGTGAAATGAAGAAAAACTCAGATTTGGACCCGAATATTCAGATCTGTGCTGAAACGAGTGTTCGGGTTTATGTTTTTCACCTATATAAACAAGTTATCATCATCAAAAATCGTATACAAAGTGTTTTCGTCAAATCTGCAAAATTGAACAGTGGCTGTGTTCTTGATGTTCTTGGCGGCTGCTTGAAGATTCGAAAGATGATACTCTGGATCGAAAGATACCAGATATTTGTGGGAACCCTCAACAACTTCGAAAGATGATCAGTTCCAAACAACCAGCATATATCAGTTCGAAAGATGATCAGTTCGAAAGATGATCAGTTCCAAACAACTTCGAAAGATGATCAGTTCCAAACAACCAGCATATATCAGTTCGAAAGATGATCAGTTCGAAAGATGATCAGTTCGAAAGATGATCAGTTCGAAAGATGACCAGTTCGAAAGATGATCAGTTCCAAACTACTTCGAAAGATGATCAGTCCCAACAACTTCGAAGGATCCAGATCTGATCAGCTCGAAGGATCCAATAGGTCAAATCCTTCGTTGACCAATTCATCTTTCGAGCATCAATTGTCCAGCATCTGTTTCGTCGGCTGGTGCTGGGTATCGAAGAAGACAAGGACAGTGGATGTTCTTGACATAAGAAAGATGTTGAAGATGGGGATTACGTCTGAAATTGTCGACTGAAATCGCTGGGTTTAGATGATGGACCAAATGATTTCTTTAGGATGTTGTGTGTAGGAGAGGCGGCAACAAGCGGAGATCGATCTCCGGCTACCACAGGAGTGGATGTATGGCAGAGATGAAGACACATAACGGCTGATTGCTGGAGTTTTGATTGTTGATGTTTGGTTGGTGGAATCGAACAGATGAAGAAGGGTTTGGATTTGGAACTTGATTGAGGAAATAGGAATGAGTTTTTGTGTTGCTGGGTAATCGATGAAGAAGGAGGAGGATTTGGAGTTTGTTGTGTTTGGTAAAGTTGGAACTTTGTCTGCTTTTGACGATAGGTATCGAAGAGAGAGATACAAAGTGGATGGAGATAAAAGTCAAAGCTAGGTTTTGAATTAATATCACTTTTGGGCCACATTCAAAGGTTATTACTACAACATTGGTGGCCTCTTTTTGTTTTCAAGCTTTGGGCCACGAACTATAGTAGCTTGGATTTATTTTCTAAGAGTATAAGACTTTTTTAGTAGGCCAAGAATTTTAAGTGATTTGCAAAGTGGGGTCGGGTGTTCGAAAAGTTATCTATTTTTCAACGCCCAATTTGTACGAGTTCGGGAGCGCGCGGGATGTTGCGGCATGATGAAAACAAGAGATGATGAAAACTTGATTATTTGAAAAATGTGGGGTAGTCACGGTTACCGATGCAAATGTCAAAAATGGTGACGCGACTATTATGGGCCAAAAACCAAAAACGGAACGGTATGTTCACTTCCGCACGTCAATATTTATGATTGTTACCGGTTATTCGTAAATGTTCGAAAGCATTTTGTTTATTGTCATATTCTCGCATTTGAAAACGAACGTATGAACCTAGAATGTCAATACCGGTCCTAACGAGTTCACAAAGTCTTTGGAGGGATACAAGTCGGATCCTACGGGGTACTAGGCGAAATTTCTTTATAAACTAGAATATGCAACGAAGAAATCTTTTTTGTTTATTGTCATATTCTCGCATTTGGTAACGAATGAATGAACCTAGAATGTCAACATCGGTCCTAACGAGTTCACAAAGTCTTTGGAGGGATACAAGTCGGATCCTACGGGGTACTAGGGGACGTTCTTATTCAACTAGAATATGCAAAGAAGAAAGTCGTTTTCGTGATTTTTCGGAACCGAGAACAGTCAATGAAGATTGACGACAGTTCCGCTCAGTGGAGGGAATTGGTGAACGTTTGACGACAGTTTCTTTGAAGTGGAGAGAATCTGTTAAGGTTTAGAAATCTTACCAAAGAAATAGGGGGAATAAAAGTTTCGTATGTTGAATTTCTTCGGTAAATTTCTAAACGCAATCACAGGTGGTAGAGTTTGTGATTTTCTGGTGATACTAACGGTTCGGCGTGGAATGTTTTGCACATACACATATTTGAGGATTTTAATTAATTCTCCAGCCAGCGTGAAGGGTTTTGCACGGAAAAATACAGGTTTCTAAAGTCTACAGTAGTTACAAAAGCGCTGTTCACTGAAGACCTGGGGAATCGTTATGAAAGCTGATAGTTCAAGGCTGAAGACCTGCAGGATTCGGTTTTGGGTTTGATGTTTCTTTGGGATTTTACAGGGATCTGGGGGTAACTCAATTCGTTGAGTTTGCAAACGATGTACTTGGTCAAGCTGACTTCCTGAGTACTGATGCTGAAGATCCGTAGTGCATTACGTGGTCAACTTCACAAAGGCGAGACAATGAGATCTGGATGTAGTTCAACTAAGCATGCTGGTTGAGCTTGCAAGGGATACACTTGGTCTAGCTGACTTTCCTGAGTGTTGATGCTGAAGATTAAAGTGCATTACTTGGTCGATTCCACAAAGACGGTTTACAGAAGACAGTTCACCAGAAATCTCTATCAATGTAGTATGCTTGTATGAAATAGAGTTCTTATGACAAGATCAAGACTTGATGCAATTCTTAAAGATTGGAACCCTTATCAAATGCCGGTTGGAGTATTGGAAGATCAGCGGAAGATCGGTCAATTGAGGAAATTGCACAACACCCAACACGGATACGCGTACTTTTAGGGGGAAATATTTTACAAGGAGCGTCAAGATACTACTTACCTGGATCATCGGTCAAGGGGGAATTTGTTAACACAAAGAAGATGAATACTTGACTGAAGATCGATTGCAGTTGCATTTTCAGCATTCGACAGCAACGGACAAGGGGGAATTTGTTGATGCAGATTTTGTGTCCGATGCTTGTCGAATAGATTAGTTATTATTTTACGCTGAATTTGTAATAGTTAGTGAAACGGTCTATCGAACGTGTATAGACCCGCTCGTTTGAAGTGGTCAAACGAGAGGGTTATTCGGTTGACCGTGTGTGTTTGCAAGACAAGGGGTGTGACTATAAATAGAAAACCCTTGCCATTTGCAACACTTGGAGATTTTAGGAGGTTTGAGACCTCACCGGGAGAGATCACCACTTGGTCTCTCCCCGGATGTGTACTCCTTTGGTATTAGTTCGGTTATCTTGTAATCGGGCCGATTTGTAATGTTATACTACCGGATTAATACAAAGTTGTTTGTTTATCATCTCTAATCTCTCCCGTCTTGAACCGATCTCACAAGAATCACGGTTTCGGTCACGAAACTCGGTCCTACACAAATAACTTTTAAACTGGTCAACTTGTTTTAGTGTGGTGGGTTTATAGGTTTAGCGATTCATGAACACTTCTAACTATTGTCTAAACTTGATATTTGAAGTAAATATTGAACATCTATTTTCTATATCCTAATGTTTTGTTTGTTATGTGTAATCGAAGGGGTTGATGGAATCAATTGTTTGGGGAACAATTCTTCATGGTAATTTAGGAGGGTGAGACATTAGTTGAAGTTGAAGTATGGATACATAAGAAGTTACAGGTTCCAGATGAGGAGTTTTCCAAGGTATACACACTTCTTGGCAAGTAATATTTCTATTTTTTACCAATTAAAATCACGTTCCAGATGAGGAGTTTTCCAAGGTATAACTTTAAATAAATACCCCTCATCTCATCCATTTTTATACCATTTTCTCAATACTTCTCCCATTCTCATCCACATTTATAAAAAAACTCTCCATCTTTTTAAATTTGAGATAAGCAAATTTTAAATTTGAGGCAAAACATGTCGTACTTAATGTTCATGCATAGAGATATACCCAATAATTATTAAGCATCGCCGGTCAAAGCAAGTCTAGGCTGGTCAACATGTTTATCAAGGAACTCGGGTGCGTTTCATATTATTAACCGGTGACGCGGGAAGGTGTATACTCACACCCGAACCCTTTAGTTGACTATTATAAATGTTATTACGTATTAGTATTGTGTGACATGTGTGGGACGTAACGAGCTTAACATACCGAATTAACACTTTTATACGTCATTGCTAACTCCTTCGATTCATAAGGAGCTTAACAAGCCATATTCTTTTGGAACACTATGACACGTATAGACATAACGAGCTAAACAGACAAAACATAAAGGAGCTTAATAAACCGAACTAACCCGTATTCTTTTGGTTCCGGACTTGGTGATGAACTTTTTAAAGGCATCTACATTGATAGAAGCGTGAACCGAATAAGCATATTGTTGGATGTTCTTAATCACCCAACAAACCTCTATTATTTTCAAGCTTTAGAGTGTGGCATTATAATATGTTGCTTTGGCCACATCGCGCAGATGTCAGTGTTTTATTTTTTTAAATTTTATTTACATAGTCCCCCCCCCCCCCCCCCGCGTTCTGCTACACTACCACCATCGTCGTCGCACGCCACATCGGAAACTACATCCCCGTACATAGCCCTAAACTCACCAATCTAAGTGATATGTTTCCCGCCGCATCGCGCGGGTAAACGACTAGTATTATAGTATAGATACTAAGTTACGGTGTAACAATCCAGTGGATCAGAACAGTAAATATTTCAAGATGTAAAATTTCCTACAGAGTGTAAATTTTTCCAAAGACTGCGATTTAGCTATTTGGTTGCCTGTTTTTAAGTCTTGTGTGGTTGTCAAACTGACCTGAGCCTATTTAAACATATAGAGTGCAACAATCAGCTTTAATCTTCTTAGTTAACGCATAGATCATGTCGCAATACTTTCTAATCATTCGAAATTCCAACGTCCTCGTTGACTAAAAATGAGTTTCTTACCTGGTTCATGCTTGAAACCAAGAGCCTAAACAGCCCTCACCAAAAACCTAGGAATAATGTGCTTCCACTGGGCAATATGATGCTGCAAAACAAGTTTTGACTTAAAACCACATTTTATATAAATTGTGAAATTTAAAGGACCCACGAAGTGAAAGAAATTTTATGTCAATTACCTTTCATAAGGCATAGGATGAAGAGAGGATGGCATACATTCCTGGTTAATATTCACAAAATAGCCTAACACTGTGTTCCTGAGTTTCATTAAATAAGAGAAAAGAAAAGATTTAAAAGGAAATAATTTTTAGTTGTGTTCCAGAGTTTCATTAAAGGAGAGAAGAGAAGAGAAAATAAGAGTTTTTTTGCCTAAATTTAATCTTTCCAATTTGAAAAGAAACGGAGAGAAGAGAAAAGAAAATGAGAGAATCATTTCTTTTCTCCCCTTAACTTAACTCGGGAACACAGCGTAAATAATGTCGTTTCCTTTGAAATCCTGTAAGCCGAAGCACCAACACAGAACCAAAGTAAATGCTAGAAACCGACCACTTTCGCCATCGAAGAAACACAATCGAAGGACGCTCTCTCTCCTGTCATCTCCTTCGGTAGTTCATCGTGGGAATCCATAGAGTAAAGGGGATAGGAAGTGGTTTTGTGGAGAGATGCATGGGATTTGATTTTGTATTTTGAATTCGTTTGAGGGTAAGGAGAGTAGATCTAGGTAGTGTTTGGTATGCAGGAATGAGAGGTGGAATGGAATAGATCATTGAGAGGGAATAAAGAAAAGAGTGTTTGGTTGGTCGATGGAATGGAATCGCCCATTCCAAAATACATTCCATTCCCTCAAAATCATTTCATCCCTCCCCCCTATTTTTTTTCCATTCCATTCCCTCTTCATCCTTTCATTAACAACACCACAACTCACTACCGTTGCCACCACCCACCACCACTGTCACCCGACGCCGTCACCCGCCTTCACCGCCACCCGCCACCGTCATTGCCGCCACCCACCTCCATCCCCGCCACCGCCGCCATCCACCATCGCCGTTGCCACCTCCGATCACCGCCACCACTCACCTTCGATCGTCGCCGCTGCCAACTCCGATCACCGCCGCCGTCGCCACCCACCTCCGTCATCGCTATCAACCACCACCATCGCTACCACCTGCCACCACCGTCGCCACCGCTACAACCTCTGACCACCGCCGCCACCCACCTTCACCGTCACCCACCATCACCACCGTTGTCACCATCCGTCGCCGTCTCCACTCGCCTCCGTCTCCACCCACCACCACCGCTGCCGCTACAACTGCCACCTATCACCACCCACCGTCGCCACCCATCATTGACCACCGCCATCCGATTTTATTCCTTCGTCTTTTCTCGCATACCAAACAACAAAAAAGTAATGGTTCATTCCATTCTCACATGGTAACCAAACAAGACATGGAATGGTAATAATCAATTCCATTACCTCATCCATTCCATTACCTCGTCCATTCCATTCCCCCGTCCATTCCATTACCCCATACCAAACAGACCCCTAGGGTTTTGAATTGGGTGTTTAGTTTATTGTACAGGGACATGTGTATTCGTGACAACATTGTACAGGGTTCAGGGATTCTTGCAGGCCTAGAGAACCACGTGAATTTGAATTTTGAATCAAACAAGTTTTGGGTAGGGGTGTGCATGGGTTGGTTTGGGTCGGTTTTGACCAAAAATCGTAACCATAACCGCGATGTTGGTTATTGGATAACCATAACCATAACCGATTGGCTATGGTGGTTATGGTTATTCGGTTTTTGATGGTTATAGTGGGTCGGTTATGAGTGGTTAACCATGTATTTAGCCTAGCTAAAAATGGAATAAATTGTTATTGCGTATTTGTACACATTAGTATATTACATAGTATTAAAAAATACATATAATCTATAATATTAATACCAATTATTATCAAATATTCAAATAAGTGATATGATACATTTCATAAATTCAAATAAACATTCAATCAAAACCACAAAATGATATGAAAAACCTACAAGTACTAAAAATCTTCAGTCAAAAATATCAAATATTAAAAATATGGTGAAAAGTTCTAAATCATACAAAAATTTATTACGTGTCGGTTCGGTTGGGTTGGGTTATGGTGTGTATGGAAAAAATGATAACCATAACCGACCCGCTACTTTCGGTTTTAAAAACCATTAACCGATCCACCGGTTTTTTATTTGATTTGATTTTTCGGTTCGATTTTGTCAAAAAACCATTAACACCCCTACCCAAAACTTGTTTGATTCAAAATTCAAATTCACGTGGTTCTCTAGGCCTGCAAGAATCCCTGAACCCTGTACAATGTTGTCACGAATACACATGTCCCTGTACAATAAACTAAACACCCAATTCAAAACCCTAGATCTACTCTCCTTACCCTCAAACGAATTCAAAATACAAAATCAAATCCCATGCATCTCTCCACAAAACCACTTCCTATCCCCTTTACTCTATGGATTCCCACGATGAACTACCGAAGGAGATGACAGGAGAGAGAGCGTCCTTCGATTGTGTTTCTTCGATGGCGAAAGTGGTCATTTTATATCTATATCTAAATATAGATATAGATGTATGTATGTGTGTTTTTGAGAAAACCATTTTATATGTTACGAATCTCACGTGCTATGGTGTTGTATGTGAATTGTAGTTTATAAAAATAAATATATAGTTCATAAGCTCTTGTTATGATGTTTATAAGTTGAGGAACTTTCATATAATTGTTACACTCCACAATTCGAGGTGGTTCAAATGTGTTTATCATATTAATTTTCCAATGAATTGTGGGATTAGGTAGGTTTTTCGGTAGTTTAGTAAATACGTATTAGGCCAGGGGGTGTGGCTTGGCGCTCCCCCGCCACCTCATGAACTTTAGCGTCCCCCATCTAGTTAAACCACCCCACCTCCGTTAAAGGGGGCGCCATCCTTGGCTTCCACCAAAGGAGTAGCGCGCGAAAGAGATAAAATCAAAGGGCCCCACCTAATGTATACCAATCAGAGTTTTTTATTTGTCTTTTTAATATAGTTAAAAGGGGGCTTTATAAGGGACGTTATTCCACACCGTATAAGTTAGTGATAAAGGCTTATGTTTATGTGTCGCTTACGTGGCGCTTACGTGATGTAATAAAGCCCCTAGGGGTTTAAACCACACCCTCTAACCTTATAGAGACATGACTATATCATTTGTTCTTGATTGAACGACTTTAGTTGGCTTTTGTGTGTTTTTCATTATAGCTTTCTGAATAGCCATATGAATACACAGCCTTATGGGAGTGTAATATAAATCCATCATGTTTATGTGTATTAAATGATCTCACCATTGAAAACATATGTGTTGTTACAACAAATACGAGACCTTGAGTAGTGGACAGACTGGTTAGGCAAAAGGCTTCAAGGGTTGAAGTTTGCCTAACGCAGGTCGTGGGGTCCCCCTACGTTTGCTAGACGTAGAAGGAGGTTCACTAGTTGTGTTTTTTATTTACTTAAGATCTTCGGCTGAAGGATGTTCAGCCTCGGATGCAAAGGTAAGTAAATTGTATGATTTGAAGTGAAGAAGAGAAACTTGCATGGAACAAGTTCTCGAAAGACAAGAAGAAAGATAAGAGATCCCATGAGATCTGAACTGATCCGGAATGTTTGAAATGAATGCAGTGAGATGTCTTTTATAGAGAAGGTTTTCTCCCAAAGGGGAAACCTTTGACATAGTGAACCTTGCTGCAGTAGGAGGCTTACCCTTTTGGGGGTTGGAGGCTTTGGACCTGCGGATAATAGGTTGTTCCCTTTTGCACATGTTTACTTTTTCGGCTGAGTTGGTGAGATATCAGTTGATGTGACTGATTACTGTGCATAGGCTCTTCTGCTCACAATACTTCGCGAGTTTTGAACCCTTTAACCATTTAACTTTTTAAGCTATCATGTGTTTCAGTCATATTATTGAAGATTTGGGCTACCCCCGTCATCAGCCCCCCAAGTCAGAGGTGTTTGGGGCTTATGCTCAAATGTTTCTGACTTTTTCACATTGTTTTTTTTTTTGCTTGAAGGCTTCAAGGCTTCAAAGGTTGAGAGCAGTTGAGAATTTGAATTTTGGAATGACAACTGATGTGATGTATGGCAGTTTTCAGTCGGCGGTTTTAATTTACACAATAGGTAATGATAACTTCTCCTTTAATTTAATTTCTCATTTATTAATATCATTTGATAACTTTTTCACTTATCTCCTCCAAGAGTTCCGGTTATTCCTCCTTAATTCAGGTTAGTCATCAATTTTTCTTCTTTGTTTTTTCTGTTCTTTGCTTTGATCATGGGTGCACGTAAAGATCTTTCTGTTAGTTTCTCTCACGCTTTACTCAATAGGAAGTAGAGGCCTTTTGCATGGAATGGGGCATTGGTCTGAAATTCAATCCGATTGCACCGGGTTGTGATAAGTCCGTTGTCAATGCCCTTCCGGGTCTGTTGCTTTATACTGTCGTCACTTTGAATTTTCCAACCTTCGTCATCCTTTCTCAACTTTTGTACTGAATGTTTTAGAGTATTACCGAGTTTCATTTAGTTAAATCCATCCGAAAAGTATGGCTCGGGTTTTGCATTTTGAAGTTTTATGCCAGGCTTCTAGTTATGATCCTTCATTGTTGTTGTTCCGCCGATTCTTCCGTCTTGCGAAGAACGGCGATTGGTTTACTTTCGAGACATCCAAAGTTGATACTTGCTTAATTTCCTCCATGGTTACCACACTTGGTGCCTGGAAAGATCGATTCTTCTGGGTTTCTGATGTGTGCAAAATACAACATATAAATTACATCAATTGTGGCATAAAACTAACCTTTTTTTAGTACTAATATTGGAAAAAGTGTGCTTTTGTCTTCCTTTTGTATTTTCAGGATTAAATGAGCTCAAACTAACAAAAGAAGCAAAAAGACAGCAAAATCTAACATAAATACAAGAAAAGGAACAAACGTTACATGCCCGACCCCACGACAGCATCTTCCCAAGCAAAACAAGAAGACTGAAGACTGAACACGCCCCGTGCTCAGCCAGCACGGGGGCGTGCCCAAGTGTCAGCAGAAAAGACAAAGTGGTAGAAGCTTCCATTGCCCGCCACGGGGCCGTGCTCAGCGGGCACGGGGCCGTGGTCAACTATAAGATTCGCATAATCCAGGCAAATCTTCATAGTACAGATATGCTTCTGCACACGGGGTCGTGCTCAGCGGACACGGGGGCGTGGTCAACTAATAAAGACAAGAGCAATTAATGAAAAAAGAGAAGGATGTGGACACGGGGCCGTGCCCGAGCTTCTGTTCAGCCTATAAATAGGAGTGCTTGGCTCAAGCTCAAACCATCCCTTGGCACACCACCTCTCTCACACTTCACCCACCACCCACCACCACCATAACACCATCATCCACCACCATCATCCATTGTCCATCATAGAGTGTGTGAGTCGTCTCGGGATCCAAGATTGATCGTAAGAGTTCTTGACAATCAAGGCCATGTTTGCCTAAGTCTCTTACATCACTTGGTGAAGACAAAGTGTCTAGTGTAATACTTTTTATTTTTAATATTTTCACACTTTTTAATTGGTTATGTATTAATGACTTTAATAACTAGTTTCTTATGTTGAAGGTGATTCTTCCTTATCGTTTGTCTGTGGTGTCTTGGCATTATTTTACTGTCTATATAAAATAAAAGATTTTCTCCATTCATATCTCCACGGTCTATATGGAGGTATGTTGGCTACCTGGTCGGGGGTTAAGGGAACGGTTTGGTAAGAGTCTTGCCGTTGTTCAGCGTTTAGAGATCCTGCAAGGGACCTGGGTCAAATTTAGTAGGACCTCCTTCAATACTTAACGGTATTGGATGGCGGGGGTCTAAACTCTTTGATCCCCTCATAAGTTAAACTACTATTAATACTATAACCCGGCTACTTAGGACTGTATCCTTGCTGACTAAGACTACTTAGCCGAGGGTAACGTCACCTTCAAAAGAGGGGCCTACCATAATTTGCATTAATAACTTAATTAATTATCTTTCAATAATCCGACCCTTTAGGATTGTATCCTTGCTGACTCAAACTACTGGGTTGAGGGTAACGTCACCTCCAAAAGAGGGGCCTACTACAATAACTAAGATAATCTCTTAACAAAGTGCAAAAGTGTGAAAATAATCAAAGGTTACACTATACACGAGTCGGAACCAAGTGATTCATCTTGTCTATCTGTTTTTATTTTTATTTTCAGCATTTTAGTTAATTTTTATTTTTCTTAGTTTAAAACATTTTTCTAAACTTTTGATTTGATTAGACGTTGAGGATAAACCGGTACTAAAAGCTCTTGTGTCCTTGGACGACCTCGGTATCTTACTAACACTATACTACGCTCACGATGGGTGCACTTGCCCATATGTGTTTAGTGTTAGTAAATATCGTGTTTTATAAATTTAAAACTTGGCTAAAGTAAGTGTAAAAGGGCTTAAAATATACTTAAACTTATATACACACTTCACACGCATCAAGTTTTTTGCGCCGTTGCCGGGGACACAAGGATTTTAAGAAAGTTAGGAATCAGTGGCCTAATCGTTTTTTTTTCTTATTTTTCATTTTTTAGGGTTTTTCTTAGTTTTTCAGCTTCTGCAGAACTCAGCACGGGTCGTGCCCGCTGAACACGCCCCGTGCCCAATCATTGGAACTTGCAATCCTGTTTTAAGTCAGACAGTAAGCTGAACATGGGGCCGTGCCCACTCAACACGCCCCCGTGCCCAAGATTCAGTTACTGAAAACAGAACCGTAAGATCCCGACGGTTGGTAAATTCTGACACAAACATGTGTGATACTGATACTTTTTACTTTCGGCACTCTTATGGTACGTGGTGTCAATTATGTGGTGGTACCCATGAGGAATTAGAATGTTATTTTCTAAATTATAAGCCCCACTATATAGACCCATCGTTTCCTTGTATCCTTAAGAGGGGCGAAAGTAAAAATAATCCCTATCTCTCCCTCGAATGCTCCCAACCAGATTTTCTAGGAGAAATGCTTCTCGATGAATTATTTCAATTAGAAGATCTAATTCTTAATTGGTTAAAAGAACTTAGGATAGATTTCAATAATTTATCTCAAGATTATAACCAAGAAGAAGTGTTGGAATCGCATTCAAACAACTTCATTGTTTCCGACGATACTTCTAACTCTAGTGAGGACTTGTGCAATAGTCGTCCCTGTGTCGATTGTGCCATGAAGGACTCCCCATCGACTTCGTTCGATGCATACATAGACCTGAGCGATTCGACATACACCTTCTTTAACGAGAGCCCGGAAAAGGGTTGGACTTGCCCACCTACATATAGCATAGGAATCACCCTCACCGACAACCTCTTCCGTTCTCGTCTTAATCTAGAGCAATTAAGGTATCTTAGGCACTTTGGGGTTGTTCCATCCAGTAAGGAACCGCCCGATCCGGAAAAGTTCCTTAAAAATAGACAAATTTCATAGACAGCTTCTAGACACGGGGTCGTGCCCAGGTCAACACGCCCCCGTGTCCACCAAAAGATTCCCTTCTGACTTTTGTCAGAATACAGACAAAACGTGTCAGGATCTTGCCTGCACACGGGGTCGTGTCCAGCCGACACGGGGCCGTGTCCAGCATGCTGTCGTTTTCTATAAATGCAGCCAAGAATCCTGCACATTTGGACCATCCAGGGACAGAGATTTGAAAGGATTTTCTAACTTACCATCCTAGGTATGTTCTAAAAGAAGGTTCTAACAAACATCTTGTCCTTTCCTCTTTTATCCATTACCTTCTTCTTCATCTTTCTTGCAACAACAGCTCCATTAAAGCTTAATTTCAAGCTTTATTATGATGTTTGTTGAATTTTTGTTCAAGGAATCTTGTTAAAAATAAGTTACACAACATTGTTTTAAGTTATTTATGTTCAAAAATGCTTCATAAGTTGGAAAAATAATTTGAAACTCCAAGATTCCTTGTTCTAAAAAACTGCAGAAAGTTGAACACGGGGCCGTGCTCATTGAGCACGGGGCCGTGTCCGCGGTACTGTTTCATTAAAACGAACTATTTTTGGTTTATTTTCGTAGAATGTCTAGCCAAAACAGTGGAACCTCTTCTGCGCACTCCAGAAACAGTCGAAGGGAAATGAGGCCATCAATTGAAGCAACTCTCGTAAGATACGTGATGGCGTTACGTGAAGCCCATGACGAGATGACTTCAGTAGAGGAGGTCCTAATAGACCGTATAAATTATCTTTCGGTGGGGTTGGAAAACAGTTTTCAAGAAATACACCTCTTGCACCAGAGGTTAAACATTCTTGTAACACCTCCCATGGAACCAATCCTCCCTCAAGAGGATTGGAACCTAGCACTTGGAATCCACAACCCTACCGGTTGGACGACATTCCAGCGGAACCTCCTCTTGAAGATCTATAAGAAGTCCCGGTGGAAGTTGCACCTCCTCAAACCAATGTCAATGAGCCCGCTTTTCTTCTCCCTAGGGAGATAGAAGAATGGCTCGCCGACGTGTGAGGAACCCATGACCAGAGAAAGGAGTTTTTCAAGCCACATTTAACCGAGGGATTTACCTTCTCGGAAATTTTGCTAATAGAATAAGTAGTAGGCTAGAACTCTTTGGTTTAGATTTCTTGTGTTTCTTTGACCTAACTATCTAGTATTTTAATTTTAGGACTATTATGTAATTCTCTCTATGACTTAATGAATGATGGTTTTAGTTAATTTGGTGTTTGGATGGTGTTGAAATGAATAAAACACACTCGAGATGGCAAAGGATACAAGGGAAAACTTGAACCAGCACCCCATGCAGGAAAACAGGACCATCCGACAAAATTTCTTCGTTTACAGTAAGTTCGGCACGGGCCGTGTCCGCCCAACACGGCCCCGTGCTGCACAGTCTGCAGAAATACCCAGTTCAGGTAATCTGGACACGGGCCGTGCTCACCCAACACGCCCCCGTGTCCAGACTTCTGTTTCTCTTAATTTAATTCTGTTACTGGCACTTGAACACGGGGCCGTGCCCGGACACCACGGGGCCGTGTTCAGCGCCCAATAACACAAAATTTTTGTTTTTTCACCCTTTTTACGCATTCAATCAACCTAAAAACTTATTTTTGGGACACATTGAGGACAATGTGTAATTTAAGTGTGGGGGGGGGGGATGCTAAAACCTTGAATCTTGCAAGTCCTAAATACAAGCCTTACACAAAACTCTATTGGAACCGCTAATCACCCCAGATTTTTTCAAAAATTTTCAATTTTTTTACTTGTCTAGGTATAACTTTGGAATTTCAAATTCTAAAAAGGTTATATTTTTACAAATTTACATCTGATAGCGTCGTGATAAAAAGAACCAACATAAGAAAATTATGAAAAGGCATGGCAAACTTAGTTAAAATTTGATTATATATACTTGATCACATAAAAACCCATTCCCACAAAAGTGAGTTTTGAGCATTTATTGAGCATACAAATATATATCTTTAAATTAAATGCTCATTTTTCGTTTCTTGTGTGAATAGCCGCTTGGTTCTTACGACTCTAGAACTTGCCATGACGATACATTCCCGGTCCTTACCAACTTAAACCCGAGTAAGTAAATGATGGAGGCATTAGGACTAACCCTTTTTATTTCTACACCATTATTTTTTTTTACCACCTACCCAAAATCCCCCTAGTTAGCCCATTTGAGCCTAAACCTTTTCATTTCATAACCCAAACCAAACACCCTTTCACCCACCAAAACCTTTTTCATTTTTAACCCTTTGTTTTAGTAAATAGCTCGGTTTTTCGTTTGACTTTTCAAAAAAAAAAAGTGTTGATGATGAAGCAAAAGAAAATAAACAAACAAGTTCATCAAAAATAACTTTGTTTGAATAATAGCTTCATCAAAAATAAAAAGTCTTACGAAAACCGACGCTTGTTACGTTTTTAGCCTTTTCTACTAACCACTAACCCAACCACCTACCTTTAACCCAAGCCTAACCCTTCACCCAAAAAGTCCTCTTGATATTTACAAAGGTATATAGTTAAAAAGGAGGAGGATTGATTGCTTGGCAAGCTTATGGTAGGAGTAAGTTCCATGCCGCTCTCGAGTGATCCACTAAAATACATTTTCGGCCGAGTGTTGTGTGATCCCCCGTGAGGTATGTGAACTTGTATATAAATAGAATTTTAAAGAGGCATGTTATGCCCTAATAAGTAATTTATCTTATGAAAAGTTTTAAATAAATCATGACGAATACGATTGTAAATAAATAAAAATAAAACTTAATAAAGAATCTTGGAAATCCCGACACTCTATGACAAGCCCAAAAACTTTCTCTTCTACCCATTTCATTTGGGAGTGTAAAGCCATATTATAAAGAGTTTTGCTTGAGGACAAGCAAAGATTCAAGTGTGGGGGTATTTGATGTGTGCAAAATGCAACATATAAATCACATCAATTGTGGCATAAAACTAACCCTTTTTTAGTACTAATGTTGGAAAAAGTGTGCTTTTGTATTCCTTTTGTATTTTCAGGATTAAATGAGCTCAAATCAACAAAAGAAGCAAAAGGACAGCAAAATCTAACATAAATACAAGAAAAGGAACAAACGTGACATGCCCGACTCCACGACAGCATCTTCCCAAGCAAAACAAGAAGACAGAAGACTGAACACGCCCCGTGCTCAGCCAGCACGGGGGCGTGCCCAAGTGTCAGCAGAAAAGACAAAGTGGTAGAAGCTTCCATTGCCCACCACGGGGCCGTGCTCAGCGGGCACGGGGCCGTGGTTAACTATAAGATTCACAGAAAATCCAGGTAAATCTTCATAGTACAGATATGCTTCTGCACACGGGGTCGTGCTCAGCGGACACGGGGGCGTGGTCAACTAATAAAGACAAAAGCAATTAATGAAGAAAGAGAAGGATGTGGACATGGGGCCGTGCCCACTGGACACGGGGCCGTGCCCGAGCTTCTGTTCAGCCTATAAATAGGAGTGCTTGGCTCAAGCTCAAACCATCCCTTGGCACACCACCTCTCTCACACTTCACCCACCACCCACCACCACCATAACACCATCATCCACCACCATCATCCATTGTCCATCATAGAGTGTGTGAGTCGTCTCGAGATCCAAGATTGATCGTAAGAGTTCTTGACAATCAAGGCCATGTTTGCCTAAGTCTCTTACATCACTTGGTGAAGACAAAATGTCTAGTGTAATACTTTTTATTTTTAATCTTTTCGCACTTTTTAATTGGTTATGTATTAATGACTTTAATAACTAGTTTCTTGTGTTGAAGGTGATTCTTCCTTATCGTTTGTCTGTGGTGTCTTGGCATTATTTTACTGTCTATATAAAATAAAAGATTTTCACCATTCATATCTCCACGGTCTATATGGAGGTATGTTGGCTACCTGGTCGGGGGTTAAAGGAACGGTTTGGTAAGAGTCTTGCCGTTGTTCAGCGTTTAGAGATCTTGCAAGGGACCTTGGTCAAATTTAGTAGGACCTCCTTCAATACTTAACGGTATTGGATGGCGGGGGTCCAAACTCTTTGATCCCCTCATAAGTTAAACTACTATTAATACTATAACCCGGCTACTTAGGACTGTATCCTTGCTGACTCAGACTACTTAGCCGAGGGTAACGTCACCTTCAAAAGAGGGGCCTACCTTAATTTGCATTAATAACTTAATTAATTATCTTTCAATAATCCGACCCTTTAGGATTGTATCCTTGCTGACTCAAACTACTGGGTTGAGGGTAACGTCACCTCCAAAAGAGGGGCCTACTACAATAACTAAGATAATCTCTTAACAAAGTGCAAAAGTGCGAAAATAATCAAAGGTTACACTATACACGAGTCGGAACCAAGTGATTCATCTTGTCTATCTGTTTTTATTTTTATTTTTATTTTCAGCATTTTAGTTAATTTTTATTTTTCTTAGTTTAAAACATTTTTCTAAACTTTTGATTTGATTAGACGTTGAGGATAAACCGGTACTAAAAGCTCTTGTGTCCTTGGACGACCTCGGTATCTTACTAACACTATACTACGCTCACGATGGGTGCACTTGCCCATATGTGTGTTTAGTGTTAGTAAATATCGTGTTTTATAAATTTAAACTTGGCTAAAGTAAGTGTAAAAGGGCTTAAAATACACTTAAACTTATATACACACTTCACATGTATCAGTTTCTGATTCTATTGTTCCCTTGAAAATGGTGTGGAGACACCCGGATGCCGTTCTCAATGAACCGGAACCCTCGGAGTCTGATTTGACTGATTGTTTTCTTAAGGCCATCCGACAAGGTCCTTCAAGGGTTCGGACTTTTCCCGAACATTTGCTAGTCCTGTTAGGCATTAGAAAATTGTGGGATAAGGCTGATCGGGATCCGGTTCTAATGAGGAGTGGTCAGGGTATGCATTTTCCCTGTTTTACCTTTTTGGGTTTCCTTGAATTGTTTGCTTATATTTTGTTTTCTTATAATTTTTGCAGTCATGTCTGCCTTAGATTTTGTCAAGAGTGATGACACATCAGATGTTGTCTTTACGGATGCCCAAGTTGCAGAGGGTGATGATGCGGTTGCTAGGGGTCCAGAACAAAGATTTGAAGATGTTGGGTATGTTAGTGTTTCGAATGTCAAGGGTTTTACCAAGGTTGCTGCTCCTAAGGCTTCGACTCATCGTTCTGCTCGTCGTATGTTGAAGAGTGCTCCTCAATCCACTTCATCTGATCCTGTGGATTTGAGTGATGACATTGAGGTTTCTGAGGATCAAGGTCCTGATGTTGAGAAGGGGAAAAACTTAGTTGTGGTTGTTAAAAAGAAGGCTTCAGGCAAGAAGGTTGTGGTAACCCCAGTTCAAGGTTCATCAAGCAAGGATGTTGAAGGCTTGAGTGAAGATGAAGTTTATGTTCCTGATTGGAGTGTGAAGGTTGGGGATAGTTTCAAAGATGCAAATATTTGTGCTGATGTTCTGTCTCATTTTGCTCCTCCTGGTGTCCGAGAGGCTATATCAGAGATGGAGGGTGACCACATGTTTTCAAGGTTGATGTTGAGCTCCTGCAACCTTTCTGCCTTGGTGGCTGAAAGTATTACCCACTTTCACAAAGGGATGGAGGAGTATGAAGAGTTCTCGAAGAAGAAAGGAAAAATGAAATCTTCCATGGCTGCTATGAAAAAGGAGATTGATGGGTTTTCGAAGAAGGAGGAAGCTTGGGTTAAGAAGGTTGGTGAGTTGACCCGTAGGCACGAGATTGAGATGAATGATCTGAAGAAGAGTTTCGAGGCAGATAAGCTGAAGTTGAAAGCTGATAGGGAGGCTCTAGATGTTCAAAAGAAGGCCTTTGTTGAGGAGAATGAGGGTTTGAAGGCTTCTGTCATTCAAGCTACTGGTGACAACCAGTGGCTTATTGAGCAAGGCTTTCAACAGGTTGTCACTTATCTCCTTTACTCTAATGAATTTAACTCTGCTCTTGGGGAGGTTTATACCAAATTGCTGAACTATGGGAAACATTTGGGCCTGGTTGCTGGTTTCAAACTTCACGAGTCTGGTCAAGCCTTAGAACAATCTCCTATGTTTCGTCCTGATGCATCCGGGTTTTTTAAGGAGTCTGTTCAACAGATGGAGAGGCTGACCTACCCTTATGTAAGTGAAGTTTCATCATGCTTTGGTAAACCTCTTTCCATCTTACAGGAATTGAAACCAGCTGGGCTAAATGAGAAGGTTTGTGCTGAAGTGCTTGATTCCCTGTCTAAGAAGCGTTCTCGTTCGGGGGATAGTGAAGAGACTTTCTCAGAAGATGCCGATGTTTCCAAGGAAGCAAGCCTCAAGGGTTCAGCGGTTGGAGGTGATGGTGGTCCAAAGGCCAAGAAGGCAAAGAAGGCCAAAAAAGGTAAAAGTGATGGTGCTGGGGCTTCAAAGCCCTTTGTTGATGTTTGAACAATATATTCGTAGCTTTCTTAGCACTTAAAACAATTTGATGTTTTGTATGCTTTTAAACTTCTTACTTGGAAGGGAACCGTTTAGGTCCCTATGATGGTTGAAGCCTTGAAGGCTTTGTTGAACAATTTGTAGGTCTAAGGGCCCTTAAGGCCCTTTATGCTATGCTTTAAACCTTTAGTACTTGTGCTATGTTGATATCTTTTATGTTGCTTTTATTTTTGTGTTGTGTATATTCTGAAGTAATTTCTAGCTTGAAGCCTTCGAGGCTTCTGGGTGTTACTTGATGTTTGCAGGTTGGTGCTTTGCTAGGCACTTTTGATTTCAAGTTTGATACCACCTTTTGTTTTTTGTGTTGTTGTTTTGGTCCTTTCCTTGTGCTTTGTTTATGTAATTGTCTTTGTTGGTTTTGTGTTCTCCTCATGTTATTTATACCTTGAAGGGTCCAGTGCTGCAATCACTTAGCCTTGGTATTTTTAGCAAGGAGGCATAACACTTATCCTATCTATCATCTTTCTTTGTTGGATTTTGATTTGTAAGCCTTTTTTATTATGGTTTGTTTTTTAGAAGATTTTCTAAGGCTTAAGGAACATTTGGTGAAGGCTACTCAGACCCGTCAATGAGACAAGCCTGTTTTAAAAAAAAAATCTATAAGTCTCATGGAGTTGTTTGATATAGGAACTCACCCCTTATATAGGTTCATTCAACCCTTGAATCTATTGAGCGATGTGGCCTGAGAGCTCATCCCCTTACATGACCCTTGTCATGGAGTTTTTTGCTAGGTTCTCAACCTGATCATAGGATAAAAAGACAAGTTTTAACAAGAACCTCGTTGTTCATTCATCAAAGTGTGCAAATTACAAAGGAAAAAAAAACAACACTTTGCCAATTTTTTTCTAACACATGTTTTCTAAACGTGGAACCTTTTAAGGTTTTTGTCGTTCCAATGCCTGGGAAACTTTTTGCCATTTGAATCAGTTAGCTTGTAAGATCCTCCCTTGTGGGCTTCGAGGATGGCATATGGTCCTTCCCATTTGGGACCAAGTTTTCCCTGGCTTTCCTTCTTGCTTGCCTCATTGTTTCTGAGGACTAGGTCACCAGGATTGAATCGTTCGTGCTTTACCCTGGCATTGTAGTAGGATTCCATCTTTTGTTTATACCTTGCTTCTTGAATGGCTGCTTGATCCCGTACTTCTTCTAGGAGTTCCAAGTTCAATATCGTCTCTTTCTTTCTTATTTGCTTCTGGATCAATGTTGAACGTTCTCTTTGTTGTAACTCCTATTTCTCTTGGGATTACAGCTTCGGATCCGAACACCAAGCTATAAGGTGTTTTCTTGTGA
Organism: Helianthus tuberosus; assembly: GCA_030545235.1. Lineage (NCBI taxonomy): Eukaryota > Viridiplantae > Streptophyta > Magnoliopsida > Asterales > Asteraceae > Helianthus > Helianthus tuberosus. The sequence continues at coordinate 117,444,403 of CM060445.1, read as the reverse complement.
CTTGTTTTTTCGGTGGTTGATATGTGGTGAAATATACGTATTTGTCCCGTGTAAATTGTATAATTTTGATATAGTTTTTGTTTATTTTTATTTAGTTTTAGTGATTTATTATATTATTTTGTGTTGGGCCAGGTCTTGGTGCAAATGTAGCGAAAAAGATTAATAATTAAATGACCAGCCAGTTGGGCAGAGTAGAACGCAAGTGACAAAAATTAAAATTGCTGCTATTTCCGCTATCTCTATGTTATCTATTAAAGGGGCAGCCAATATATATTATTATATTTTTATTAGTAAAAAAACATCTCACGTGCATCAAGTAATTGTGCATAAGGTAATGCGTAGTGGGGCGGTATGCCCGGTCATGGCGCCGGTATATCGCCGGGAACACCAAAACCGAGGGCGCCATGTTTCGAAATTGAGGGGGTGGCGCGATATCTATAGCGCGGTTATGAAATGGTTTATTTAATTTTTGACCGTTAAAAAACGGTCATATTCCATTAAAAAAATCAATTTTTTTATTTTCACACTATAAATAACTCCCAACTCTTCCAATTTTTTTTAACAAATCATACTCAAATACTCTCTCCTTCTCTATATATTTTTTAAAAAGTTTTGAAGCTACTCCCACCCTATTAAAAAAAATGGGTTCCCCGTCGGAAGACTCGTTCACCGATATTTACCGAAGATTTTTTTCACCCGACGAAGACGCGGAGGAGGAAGAAGCGGTTACGAGTGTGTGTACTTTTATGATACAAGCATTTGAGCACGTTCGGCCTACTCCCCCTCCACGACCCATCTTGCGGCGCACCTATATTTAGGCGATGGTATATACCCGGAGTATTCGATTATTGTTAAAATGTTTTCTGAAACGTTCGATGAAAAAAGAAAGTATTTTAAAAAATTACAAGAGTCTTCAAGAAAGGATATCGAGAGGTGTTTTGGGGTTCTACAGCAACGATGGCATTTTATCAGAAATCCTTGTCGCATGTGGCATAAGGATAAAATACGAATGACCATGTATGCTTGCATCATTTTGCATAATATGATCATTGAGGATGATGGAAAAGCGATATGCCAAAACTATATTCCAGAAGATTTAGTCGAAGGAACTCAAGCAACAATGGAAGAGAGACTCGCAAATGCTCAACTATTGCGATCTAAGGAAATACATAACACGTTGAAGGCGGATTTGGTTGAGCATGCTTGGGCGATTCGCCCAATTCGATACAACATTGACGACGAAGAAGATTCCGAGGAAGAAGAGGTTGAGGAATTCGAAGACGGGAACTTTGAAGACGTCGGTTTGGATGATTGAGAAAACGAAGAGGAAGAAGGAGAGAACGAAAATCAAGCCGAAGAATAATCTTTGAAGTGTTGTTTTTTTTTAATGTTTTTTTTTAAGTGTAATGTTTTTTTTTTAAGTGTAATGTTTTTTTTTAGTGTAATGTTTTTTTAATTTAATGAAATGAATTTTAATTTTATAAAGTTAGAAAATAATTATAAAAAATTAGAAATTAATAATTGAGTAATGATTAGGCGGGGGCTTTATGACTACGGGCTTAAATGCATAACGCCCCATAACCCCCACCCGCACACGTGGCGCGCCACGTGTCGCATAACGCCCACAAAGGGGGGTTATGACTACACATGGCGTAAGTTGGAAGAATTCTAAGTGGGCCGCAGCCATGCAAATTCACTGACATCAGTTGGCTGAAATTGTTTGGTTTTTTTTTTTTTGGGCTTTTGAAACTTTTGTCAAGTGGATATTATACATATTAACATTCACAAGTGGATGACATCAGCCGGGAATAGTGTTGTTAAGTGGTTGGTCACTTTGGCGGCCACTTTTGACTTTTTTTTACCATATATAATAGTTATTTATAGGTGATGCCAAATTACAATTTTATCCCAGGTGTAAAATTACGATTCACCCTCGATTCAGAATAAAATTTTGCTTTTGCCCCTTGCTTAAATTTATGATTTTGCACTCAGTTAAAAAATACAATTTTACCCACAGTTCAAAATAAAATTATGCTTTTGCCCTCAGCTAGAGTCTTGCCAAATTACGATTTGGTTCCCAGCTAAAAATTACGATTTTGCCCGCAGCTAAAAATTACGATTTTGCCCGCAGCTAAAATATTACGATTTTGCCCCCATTTCAAAATAAAAAAAATGGTTTTGCCCTCAGTTCAAAATATTATTTTGCCTCCATTTTAAAATTACGATTTTACCTCCGCTAAAAATTGCAATCTTGCCATGGTTTTTTTTTCTTTGGCAAAACCATGGTAGTGTTTTATTTTACTTTGTTGACTTAATATTGTTTTTATTCATACCAAATAGCTGCCTAGCACTCGCTAATTGGTTCTGACAAGTTATTGTTTTGCCCCCAACTCTAAATTACACGCTTGTCATCGTTTTAGTTACCTTTTTTTTTTATTATAACTATGGTACTGTTTTTCTTTAATTGGTTAACTTGATGTATCTTTTTTATATCGTGTTATAGGTAGCATGTATAACTAACCGACATAAAGGCGTACATGTTATTAACCTAAGAAATACTCGGTTTAGCGCTCCGCAACGCGGGCGGCGCATAACTCTAGCTGCCTAACACTGGCTCATTAGTCCTGAAAATTTACAGTTTTGCCCTGAGCACAAAATTACGTTCTTACCATCGTTTTTTTTCATGGCAAAATTATAGTAGTCTTTTTTTTAATTGATTGAGAATTATTCGGGCCATCGCCCCGCAACGCGGGCGGGGCATCTACTAGTTAATTATTAAAACCCTAATGGTGAAAGGAGATATATATTGAAATACTATTGAGATTGGAGGGGGCACCATATATTCGAAACAGAGGCATACGGCAACATTCTAGAGGGGAATTGGAATTCGACGGCAGACTACTGGGGGACGAACATCAGATCGCACGGTAGTAAGAAAAGAAGGAAAAAAAGAGAAAAATAAAGGGAGATTATTTAATTCGCGACCCGGTTAGATTTAAACGCTAAACTTTGTTCTTTTCATTATTAAACATGATGTATGCAGTTATATTGAACATTGTTTATGCGTTTTTATTTACTATGAGTAGCTAAACTTTTTATAGTTGCCTAGGTTTGATGAACTAGATGATTGTTTGAATGATTAACTTTTGGTTTTGAATGAATGTGATGATTTACATGTTATAATTTTTGAACCCGATTCTAATTATTTGTGTGTTGGTGTTGATTGGTTTGATAATTTATTTGTTGGTTCCATTGCTCTAGATACTTAGAAATATACTTTAGAGCCGGGAGTCAGTCTAGGTTGTTAATCTTTCGGTCTAGACCTTGAAGGTGAGAAATCTAATTCAAGTGTAATAATTATTAAAACCAATTAATTAAAACGTGCAATCTCTTCTAGAGGTGAGAAATCTAATCTAGAATTGCTAGGTTATTAGCTGGGCATTGTTTGGCAGTTTGGGTGGCCGATAACTCGGGTTCATCTGTTTATTCGCGTCTAGAGTTTCCTAGGGTCTCGGTGTTCTTAGTTATTTCTGCTTCATAATTTGAGGGTTTTAGTAAATAAATTGCTTTATACCTGATAGTTGTGGGTCTTGGTGGTCGATAACTCGAGTCAGTCCATTTTAGCACTTCATCACTTGTCATACTGTCAGGTTCGGTTTACTTTCCAGGGGTTTATCGGGTTAGGCAGAGTCTTCATTCAGAACCAAGGTTAGGATTTTATTCATGAGTCTAGGGATTCTTACCTGGGTAACCTATTTTTCTCATACTTGAGTTTCAGTCCAATCTTTAGTTGTTTGCGTTTGCTGCTGTTTGGTCGTCTATTTATTTAAATTGTTTTTTTTATTTAGTTTAAAAAATATTTTCTCTCAAAACAAAACTAAATTATTAGGCTAGGGGTCGATAGAGGTTTAGTATCAAGAGTCGCTAGATTGTGTCCACAGTTCGATACTCGGACTTACTTGTTTTACTACTTACGACCGGTACACTTGCCGGTAGTGTGTGGTTTACGGGTTTTTCCAATTTTTAAAACTTGTTGAATTTAATTAACACATATTTCACACATCAGTGGTTCTTATTGCCCATAACACGTTTGGGAGTTCTTCAAACCAATTGGTGTCATGCTTTCCCAATCGTGTTTTGATGCCCTCGACAATGCTTCGATTTGTTCTTTCAACCTGGCCATTGGATTGAGGGTAGGCTACTGAGCTGAAGACTTGTGTTATTCGGAACTCTTTGCACCATGTGTTGAAAGGCTTTTCAGCAAACTGTTTACCATTGTCCGTGACCAATACTCCCGGTAACCCAAATCGGCAAATAATGCTTTCCCACACAAAATCAATAATTTGCTTTCCTGTTATCTTTGCCAATGGTTTCACCTCCGGCCATTTGGTGAAGTAGTCCACTGCTACTAGAAGGAATTTGACTCCTCCCTTGGCCGGAGGGAATGGTCCAACAATGTCCATTCCCCATTTGTGGAACGGCCAGGCAGATGAGATGGGAACCAAGTCATGCTTTGGGCTTTTTGGCACTGGAGCATGTATTTGACAGACTTCGCATTTTTTCAATTGCTCGTTTGCATCTCGATGCATGGTGGGTCAAAAATATCCGAGGTTCATCAACTTTGAAACTACTGATCTTGGGCCGAAATGAGCTCCACAAATTCCTTCATGAACCTCCTTGATCAAGTATTGACTTTGTTCCGGGCCAACACAACGAAGCAATGGTGCAAGGTACCCCTTTTTATAAAGGATATTTTCTTGCAACACTTATTGTCTCGACTTTATTCGAACCCTTTCGGCTTCTACTTGATCACTTGGTAGTTCACCATTTGTGAGGAATTTGATCAAGGGGGTCATCCAATTTGTGCCTTCTTCGGTGATGACATCTTGTACTTCGAGCTCTTGAAGCGATGATTGCTTCAACACTTCAACCAATACCTTTTTTGTGAGATGGGCAAAGGTCAATGAAGCAAGTTTGCTTAGAGCATCAGCCTTTTTGTTTTGTGATCTTGGGACTTGTTGGATTGTGCATGCTTTAAATGAATTCATAAGCTCCTTGGCATTTTCACAGTATTTCTTCATGTTTGGTTCTTTGGCCATGTAGTTGTCTTTCACTTGGTTGGAGACAAGTAATGAATCAGTGAAGGCTTGAAGCCTTTTGACACCCATTTCTTTTGCAAGCTTGAGTCCAGCAATCAAAGCTTCGTACTCAGCTTCATTATTTGTGGTCTGAAATTCAAATCGAAGAGCATACGTAAGTTCTAAATTGTTAGGATCGATTAGAATCAGCCCTGATCCTGACCCTTCAACGCTGGAAGCTCCGTCAGTGAAGAGCTTCTAGGTGTGTGGGTCGGAGGGTTTAGTGGAAGCTGTGTTGATTTCTGTTGTTGATTCATTGGGTATTTCCAAAAATAAATCAGCCAGGACTTGTGCTTTCACATCTTTTCTTGGAACATAGTGATATTGTGTTCTCCTAGTTCCAAAGCCCATTTGGCTAAACGTCCAGAAGTTTCGGGTTTTTCAACCACATTTTTGATTGGTTGGTCCGTGACCACTTGTATGGGATGTGCTTGAAAGTATCTCCTAAGCCTTCTGGCTGTTTTAACTAGTGCAAAAGCTAGTTTTTCTAGTGGGGGATATTTGGTTTCAGCTAATTTCAATGTTTTGCTGAAGAAGTAAACAGGTACATGAGCCTTTTTTCTTTCGATGGTTAAGACTACACTGATTGCTTCTACAGGGATTGATAAGTAGACGGAGATCAGCTCCCCCGTTTCTGGTGCAGCGATGTCTGGCAACGAAGCTAGGTGTTTCTTCATTTGATTAAAAGCTTCTTCTGCTTCCTCTGTCCACTTGAAGTCCCTTTTGTTGGTACACCCTTAAAGGGTTTTGAAAAAGGGAAGGGATTTTTCTGCCAACTTGGAGGTAAAACACTTCAGAGCTGCTAGTTTGCCATTTAAGCTTTCAACCTCTTTTTAACTTTTTGGGGATTTTGTTTCCAAAATAACTTTGACCTTGTTGGGGTTGGCTTTTATGCTTTGTTTGCCAACAATGTGTCCTAGGAACTTGCCTTCCTCGAAACCGAATGAGCATTTTACTGGATTCAGCTTCATGTTTATTTTCCTCAGGTTTCGGAATGTTTCCTGGATATCATCAAGCATCTGACCTTCCGTCTTGCTTTTGATTACCAAGTCATCCACGTAGGCTTCCATATTCCTTCCTATTTGTTCCATAAATGCCTTGTCCACCAACCGTTGATATGTTGCCCCGACATTTTTCAAGCCAAAGGGCCTTTTTTGGTAACCGAAAATGCCTTTGTCCGTATGAAAGACCGTTTTCTCTTCATCTTCCTTTTTCATTTGGATTTGGTGGTAGCCTTTGTAGGCATCAAGAAAGCACTTGAATGGGAATCCTGAATCCACCTTTAGATCAATTTTTGGTAAAGGATAACAATCCTTTGGGCAGGCTTTGTTCAAGTCTTTGAAATCGATACACATTCTCCACAACCCATCGGGTTTCTTAACCATGATAGGGTTGGCTATCCAAGAGTGGTATTTGACTTCTCAGAGTATACCAGCTTGTACCAACCCTTCAACCTCTTTACATGCTGCCAAGCTTCGATCAGGGGCAAGGCTTCTTTTTTGTTGGACAATGGGTTTTACGTTTGGTGGGATCTTAAGCTCGTGTTCGGCAACGTCCCTGGGGATGCCAGTCATGTCATCGGGACACCAAGCGAAGATGTCCATGTTATGGGTCAGCAACTTCTTGAGATAAGAAAGAGTTTCTTGAGTGAGGTTGGTATTTACCCTTATCCTCTGCTCGGGGAAGTTGGGGTTAATTGCCCAACCTTGTTAATTGTCACACCCCAACCGATGGCGGAAACATCGGGGCGTGGAACTGAGCGAAACAGATTGTCGAGAAGTTTCCATAACAACTATAATTACCAATTATTTAAAGCAACATGTCCCATACCATGTCATAAAAGATAACATAATTATTACAGATAAAGTCTAGTCAAATTGTTCTATTCCGACAACTCAGATTTCAAAATACAGACAATTGTTTATTTATTTGTATCTAGGACTCTTTCCTAGCTTCGATTTCATCACACAGCAAAAAGCATCCTAGCACATTATGCACCTGTCACATACGTTAAAGTAAAAGTCAATACACATAGTGTAAAGGTGAGCATACAAGTTTAATAGATATAATAGAGTTCGAAATCGTTTACGCATAACCAGCACGTACACAGTGTGAAACGAAGCACGTTAGTTATCGACATGAACCTATCGATACCAATGACTGCGGGTTGACTGCCCAAGGCAGTTCCCGATACATACACACCACTGTGAGCCACGTAACTAATTGTCCTTAACAACCCCTGAGTGAACAGGTGCTGAGTCCAAACTAATAGTACTACCGTTGCTAAGTCAGGTAGACAGCATTCCATATGTATACATAACAAACAGGCATTCATTTAGTCACGTAATATATGCGGTAACGGTTAGCGTTAAAGTATTGAGTAGTGTGTTCGACGTGTTTTAGAATAAGTAACGTATGTAACACCCAAAAGTGCGTAAAGCAAAAAGGGTTCGAGTATACTCACAGCGATGATGGATTGAAGGGAGCGCTTAGAGCGAGTTTAGCCTGAATAGTATGATAGTGTAAACGATAAGCGGCGCGTAAAGGAAACAAGGTGTCAGCGGGTCGAACAACAATCTGGTCGGACGGCCGGTCGAGCGAGTGGCAATCCGTTCGAATGGTCATCTGATCGGATGACCATGCGAGTGGATTGTTACCTCGTTTGGGATGGATGTGTTTGTGTATGATGGTTTGACTTTTGAAGTTTTTGTTGTAGCATTTTGAAAACAGAGAAGTATCTCTACCTTTCAGGTCGGTCGATCGAACGACAGTTCGGTCAGACAGCAATCCGATTGGCGAGGCTTCTCAGGTTAAGAACAAGTTCACCGCAGGATGGTCACTCGATCGGATGACAATCCGATCGGGTGGCAATCTTGCGTATTGAACATGTTGAAAATTGTTTAAGTGTTGAAGTCAGAACATCACATGGTTGAGTAGCAATCTGATTGGATTGTTATCCGATCGGTCAGCAGTTCGTTCTATGTTCAAACCTCAGTTGTTTGAAATAAAAAGTTAGATGTGGGACCCAAGGTGTAGTCCGATCGGACGACCACCCGACCTGGTCGACCTGTTCGTATTCCTTGGTAGTTTGGTAGTTTTGTAGTTTTATCGAGACGGTGTGACAATGTGCCAATCAACAGAACCCCATCTTGACCCTAGTGACCTGGCCGAATAGGAAATCACCCAAATTCAACCAGCTAACCGGTTCAAGACGGTCGTTCTTGGTTAGCCCGAAATCGGTGCTCTCGTGGATAGAATTCAGATCTTGAACCAACACATCACCAAGAAGGAGTAGAAGGTTAGAACAAGATCTGATTCTATCGGTTTTGATTGCAATGAGTGTAAAAGAGTTGAAAGAAAGTTAGAAACCATCTTTCAATCCTTTTCACCATGAAATTGTTTAGATCTATGCTAGATCTTTGTTTATTAGTGTGGAAATCGTTCGGATTCAAGTTATTCTTGGTGGATTGAAGCCAAAACATGAAGTTCCTAAGAACACCATGATGACATCATCCTAGAACACCTAAAATCTAGTGATTTCACGGCTAAAAGTTAAGATTCAAAAGATAGAAAGGTGTAGGAGTGCGTGTAGATCAAGAAAGTACAAGATTTAGGTTGAGATCTTACCGGAATCGCGAGAAATCGAAGAAAAGGTGACTAGAACGAGTGGAGAGGAAGAGTGAGCTGATACTTTCCCAAAGTGGAAATGAAGGGGTATTTATAGGGTTTCCCAAAGTGGTAAGGGTGGTCCGATCGGGTGGCGGCCCGATCGGGTGGCAACTCGATTGGATGGCTATCCGATCGGTTGGCCACTCGACCCTGAAGTTCGGCGTGACGAGTTTTGTCGTTTCGATTCGCGTGTTGAGCGTTGCGATGCGATTCGAGTGAGTGATGCGATAGAGTTTCCTATTCAAATTACTTTTAATCCCAACTACTATATCTAACATACAATCATCCTAAACATCTTGCGTTTAGCGTTTGCGTTTCGATTGATCACCACAACTTAACATAAATAATAAACATGCACAAGTAACACATAAATGGCACACACACATAAAATAATAACCAAAGCGCGTAAATTCGAGTTGCGATTGTGACATGCGATAAATAGCGATTAAACCTCGATTATTAATAAGTACTCCACATAATACAGCTAATGCAATAAAATACATAGATCATCTACAAGTCAAAGAAGTCAAAACAGTCAAACTTGGCTTTGACTTTGACTTTCAAAACACGGGGTGTTACAGCCTCCCCTACTTAAGGGAATTTCGTCCTGAAATTAAGCCGAAGCCGTAACAAATAATTGTGGGTACTTCGCCTTCATGTCACTCTCGAGTTACCAAGTGAACTCTGCGCCTCGTTTGCCTTCCCAACGAACCTTCACAATGGGAATGCGTGAGCGTCTGAGCTGCTTGGTTTGTCGGTCCATGATTTCGACAGGCTTCTCCACGAAGTGTAATGTTTTGTTCACTTGTAGATCTTCTAGTGGAACGTGTAAATCATGCTCAGCTAGGCACTTTTTGAGGTTTGTGACGTGGAAAGTCGGATGGACGTTGCTAAGTTCTTCCAGTAGTTCGAGTCTGTAGGCCACCTTGCCAATTCTTTCCAGAATCTTAAAGGGTCCAACGTATCGAGGCGCGAGCTTTCCTTTCTTGCCGAATCGGACCACACCCTTCCAAGGTGAAACCTTTAGGAGTACGTAGTCACCAACGTCAAATTCAAGGGGCTTGCGTCGTCTATCGGCGTAACTTTTCTGATGACTCCGAGCTTTCAGCAGATTGTCTCGAATTTGGAGGATTTTGTCTGTCGTTTCTTGCAAAAGCTCAGGACCGGTTAATTACGAGTGCTCGATCTCGTGCCATACAATAGGCGATCGACATCTTCTTCCATATAATGCCTCAAATGGTGCCATTTGAATGCTGGCATGATAACTGTTATTGTACGAGAATTTGACTAAAGGTAAGTATGCATCCCAATTACCACCGAAATCTATGACACACGAACGAAGCATGTCTTCAAGGGTACGAATCGTTCTCTCAGTCTGACCGTCGGTTTGGGGATGAAATGCGGTACTTAGATTAAGCGCAGTACCGAGAGCAGTTTGAAACGTTTCCCATAGACGCGAGGTAAACCGAGCATCACGGTCAGAGATGATGTCGTGAGGCGTCCCATGTCGACAAATGATCTCATCGGTGTAGATTCGGGCTAATCATTCTACCTTGTAGTCTTCCCGTATCGGTAAAAAGTGAGCAGATTTGGTCAAACGGTCGACGACATCCCAAATGCTGTCGTGACTTGATGGCGTGCGCGGAAGTTTCGTGATAAAATCCATAGCTATGCTTTCCCACTTCCACATAGGGATTGGGGGTTGCTCAATCAAGCCAGAGGGTCTTTGATGTTCGGCCTTGACCTTCGAACAAGTCAGGTACCTTCCGACGTAGAGAGCGATATCCCTTTTCATGCCCGGCCACCAGTACTTGTAACGAAGGTCCTGGTACATTTTGTCAGCACCGGGATGAATAGAATACCGAGATTTGTGGGCTTCGTCCATCAAAGTCTGTCGCAAATCGGTCCGCTTAGAGATCCAGATTCGGTCCAGATAATGGAATTTCCCATTTGACTTATTCACTAGCTGGGCTCCATAGTGATGAATCCTTTCCTTCTTCAATGTGCGTTCATTAAAACAAGCATGTTGGGCTTCGCGGATAAGGGTTTCGAGGTCGTATTGGGCTTAGATATTACGGGCGCTATGCAAATAGCTCCGTCTACTGAGAGCGTCGGCAGCGACATTTGCTTTGCCAGGATGATAACGGATCTCACAGTCGTAATCCGTGAGAAGTTCAACCCATCGGCGTTGACGCATATTAAGTTCTTTCTGGCTGAGGATGTATTGTAGGCTCCTATGATCTGTGAAGATCATACACTTAGTACCGTACAGGTAGTGTTGCCAAATCTTCAGCACAAAAACAACTGCACCTAGCTCGAGGTTGTGGGTTGTGTAGTTCTTCTCGTGGATCTTGAGCTGATGAGACACGTAAGCGATAACCTTGCCTCGTTGCACGAGAACGCAACCAAGGCCAAGGTTCGAGGCATCACAATAGACTATAAAGTCATCGTTTTCGTCGGGGAGGGTGAGAACGGGAGCATTACAAAGCATATGCTTGAGGGTTTGAAAGGCAGTCTCTTGTTTGGTTCCCAAAACAAAAGGCTTGTCTTTGTGCGTGAGAGAAGTGAGCGGCACGGCGATCTTTGAGAATCCTTCAATAAACCGGCGATAATAGCCCACCAGTCCGAGAAACGAATAGACTTCAGTCGGGTTCTTAGGTGTAACCCAATTCTTGACAGCTTCGATCTTCGCAGGGTCGACGTAAATACCTTGACTATTTACAATGTGACCGAGGAATTGAACCTCCTCCAGCCAGAATTCACACTTGGAGAACTTGGCATAGAGTCGATTCCCTTGGAGTAGCTCGAGAACCAAACATAGATGTTGCGCGTGTTCGGTTTTCGACTTGGAATAGATCAGGATATCATCGATGAACATGATGACTAAGCGGTCGAGAAAAGGTTTACACACGCGATTCATCAGATCCATAAAAACCGCGGGTGCGTTGGTTAACCCAAAAGGCATAACCACGAATTCCTAGTGGCTGTATCGAGTGCGAAAAGCGGTTTTGGGTATATCCTCCTCTTGAATGCGTAGTTAGTGGTAGCCTGAACGTAGATCGATCTTGGAGAAATATGTAGCACCTTGCAGTTGGTCAAACAAATCGTCAATACGGGGTAGGGGATAGCGATTCTTGATCGTTAGCTTATTCAACTCCCTATAGTCGATGCACATCCGGAACGACCCATCCTTTTTTTTGACGAAGAGGACTGGTGCGCCCCAAGGAGAGGTGCTAGGGCGAATGAAGCCTTTGTCAAGCAATTCCTAGAGCTGACTCAACAATTCACGCATTTCGGACGGTGTGAGTCGATAAGGAGCTCTGGCAACAGGGTTGGCTCCAGGAATGAGGTCGATCCGGAAGTCGATATCACGACTTGGAGGCAAGCCAGGGAAATCGTCAGGGAATACGTTTGGAAATTCAAGAACAACGGGGACATCCTTCACTCCCTTAACTTCCTTTTTCTCTGCTACTACAACGTGAGCCCAGTAAGCTTGGTATTCCTTGCGGAGATACTTGCTAGCCTGGACACACGACATGAGTTGGAGCTTCTTCGACGCGACTTCTCCGTATACACATAATTAGTCACCATTGGCGAGCGAGAATCGAATCATTTTGTCAAAACAAACAACTTCAGCATGGTTTTTGTGAAGAAAGTCCATGCCTACTATGACGTCAAAACTACCGAGTTGCATCGGGATAAGGTCGATGGGAAAGATGTGATTGTTGAGTTCGAGGGTACAATCACGAAGAACGGAGTTGACGACGACAGTTCTTCCGGTGGCAACTTCGACATCGAACGTCGAGGGGAGATGGGCGCGCTTACGATTAAGGAGCTTTTCGAACTCAAACGATACAAAACAGTTATCAGCAGTAGTATCAAACAAACATGAAGCATAAATACCATTCATGAGGAACGTACCATTGACCACGTTGTTGTCAGCCTGGGCTTGGCGCACATTGATGTTGAAAGTTCGAGCACGTGTTGCTTGTTGTTGTTGCTGCTGTTGTTGCTGTTGCTGAGGCTGCTGCTGCTGGGGCTCTTGTTTCACAACCCTGTTCGGGCACATGTTGGCATGGTTAGGATCGCCGCATGCGAAGCAGACTCTGGCATTGACCGCGGGTGCCAGAGGAGCTTGTTGACCCTAAGGGGTGGTGAGAAGAGTTTGCTGAGCAGGAGCTGGAGCTGTGGTGTTGCGGGAGCCGGTCCGACAATTGTCGGTGAAATGGCCATACATATTGCAATGTATGCAAAACCTGCAGGTGATACCCACCGGGTGGTGATAAGTGCATGTCGGGCAGACAGGGTGGGGACCAGTATATGCATGCTTTGCAGGCGGCACATGGGTAACTGGTGCTGCAGCTGGTCGGTGTTGCTGTTGTTGCTGAGCTGGTACCGCTTGGAGTGGAGCAGCGGTAGTGACAGCACAGTTTTTGTTGCTGGAGCTGTTGTTGTTGGTCTTTCTCTTGCGATGAGAGGCTTTTGAAGATTGGGAAGTTGCGGCGGCGGTTTCAGTGGTTGGTGCGGCGGTTGTAGCTTGATGCAGGTTCTTTGTAGCTTTATCCCAAAAACCAGCTTTTACTCGCTTGTCATTGATTTCAGTGGCAAGCAAGTAAGTTTCTTCGCTTGTTGCTGGCTTTGAAGCATGCACAAAATCTGCAACCCAATCCGGCAGAGCATGGATATACTTCTCGATTGTCATGTCAGCAGTCTTCACTTGATCAGGACAAATGATGTTGAGCTGCTTGAAGCGAGCAGTCAAGGCAGCATTGTCTCCATCCTTCTGTTTAATATGCCAAAATTCGTCCTCCAACTTTTGGCGCTCATGAGGGCAGAATTCTTCCAGCATAACTTCCTTGAGCTCATCCCATGACAGACCGTAAGCTGCATCGTTTCCGCGTTTGTTCCTCTCAGCCGTCCACCATTCTAAAGCGCGGGATTGGAAGACGCCAGTCGCGTTGAGAGTGCGGAGGTCATCGGGGCAACCGCTCTGTCGTAGGGTGACCTCGATGGAATCAAACCATTGGAACAAAGTCGTAAGGTCACCTTCGCCAGTAAATTCCTTTGGCCCGCAAGCCTTGAACTGTTTGAAATTGAAAGCAGTATTGAGAGCTTCAATTCGGGACTCCTCAGATGATTTGCTCATATTTTCGTATAGTTCACTCATGATCCGAGGAACTACTTTTGCCATCTGTTTAGTAAGCATGGCGGCGAGGCGTTTGTCTGCTTGCTTTCGGCGAGCAGCTTGTGTAGCGCGAGATCCAGATGACGACATTGTCTGCAACAGACATCGTCACAGGACTCAACACAATTTCAATTACCCCTAGTATAGTCTAGCGATTTGTTATAAAGCTCAGGAACACAATCATGTACCACATAAACACATAGGCACGTAAGAAAGGAACCACATAGGCAAAGAAACACATAAGCACATAAAGACACGGAAACACAGACGCATATAATCATGTAATTCACCTAGAAGCACACAGAGACAGTCAGAATACAGAAACCTATCATTTAAAGTTCACGAGCATTTGAGAATAGCGATACATCGAGTAGTGTAGCGTATAGTGTAGCATGCGATCATCCACCAGTAGTGATTTGTTAGCGTTCTGAGATAAAGGTACAGTGCGAATCGTGTGTGTCGATCAAAGAGAAAGCGAATAAATCACCAAAATTTGTAACACATAAAAGATAAATCATATAAACACATAAAATCGACAAATATCAGAGTCGGCAGTAGCGAGCTCAGAATCGAAACACACAAAAATTTGAGAAATAGATTGTCTGCGGCTATTAGACGTCGACTAACCAAAGTGCTTCGACTATTCACAAGGACCTATAGAACACACTTTGGCCTTCGGAACTGTGCTTCTTGCCTCGAATCTGGGCAAATGGCATGCATCCTTCTAGTTACGATGTGCCTTCAAGTCGTTGGAGTCCGTCGAGACTTTGGTGAGATTTTGGTAAAACAAAATAGGGCGGAATAAATCGTCAAGGTTCGGGTTTCACCCCTGACTTAACAACTTTGTTCCTGTTTTTTTTAATAGAAATAGAGACGAAAACTTGCGTTAAAGTATGGATTTCACTCCTGATTCAACGCAAATTCCCGTGTTTATGGTATATATGCAAGTCGAACAGTGATTTAGTCGAGAGTTCGCGGTTTTCACACCTAATCTCGACCTAATCACTTGTTCTTTTTTTAAAATAATAGAGTGCAGTGATAGTGTAGCATGCACGAGAATAGCGGGAAATAGCAATAAGCTCGTACATGACCCCTACAGGGTTTGCACAAGTCGGTCTGTTGGTACCTAACTATAGACTATGTCGTTCCTAAGACATTGGCCCGGACTAGGTCGAGTCTTGCCTAATTCCCTATAGTTATGGCTCTGATACCAATCTGTCACACCCCAACCGATGGCGGAAACATCGGGGCGTGGCACTGAGCGAAACAGATTGTCCAGAAGTTTCCATAACAACTATAATTACCAATTATTTAAAGCAACATGTCCCATACCATGTCATAAAAGATAACATAATTATTACAGATAAAGTCTAGTCAAATTTTTCTGTTCCGACAACTCAGATTTCAAAATACAGACAATTGTTTATTTATTTGTATCTAGGACTCTTTCCAAGCTTCGATTTCATCACACAGCAAAAAGCATCCTAGCACATTATGCACCTGCCACATACGTTAAAGTAAAAGTCAATACACATAGTGTAAAGGTGAGCATACAAGTTTAATAGATATAATAGAGTTCAAAATCGTTTACGCATAACCAGCACGTACACAGTGTGAAACGAAGCACGTTAGTTATCGACATGAACCTATCGATACCAATGACTGCGGGTTGACTGCCCAAGTCAGTTCGCGATACATACTCACCACTGTGAGCCACATAACTAATTGTCCTTAACAACGCCTGAGTGAACAGGTGCTGAGTCCAAACTAATAGTACTACCGTTGCTAAGGCAGGTAGACAGCATTCCATGTGTAAACATAACAAACAAGCATTCATTTAGTCACGTAATACATGCGGTAACGGTTAGCGTTAAAGTATTGAGTAGTGTGTTCGATGTGTTTTAGAATAAGTAACGTATGTAACACCCAAAAGTGCGTAAAGCAAAAAGGGTTCGAGTATACTCACAGCGATGATGGATTGAAGGGAGCGCTTAGAGCGAGTTTAGCCTGAACAGTACGATAGTGTAAACGATAAGCGGCGCATAAAGGAAACAAGGTGTCAGCGGGTCGAACAACAATCCGGTCGGACGGCCGGTCGAGCGGGTGGCAATCCATTCGAATGGTCATCCGATCGGAGTGGATTGTTACCTCGTTTGGGATGGATGTGTTTGTGTATGATGGTTTGACTTTTGAAGTTTTTGTTGTAGCATTTTGAAAACAGAGAAGTATCTCTACCTTTAAGGTCGGTCGATCGAACGACAGTTCGGTCAGACAGCAATCCGATTGGCGAGGCTTCTCAGGTTGAGAACAAGTTCACCACAGGATAGTCACTCGATCGGATGACAATCCAATCGGGTGGCAATCTTGCGTATTGAACATGTTGAAAATTGTTTAAGTGTTGAAGTCAGAACATCACATGGTCGAGTAGCAATCCGATTGGATGGTTATCCGATCGTTCAGCAGTTCGTTCTATGTTCAAACCTCAGTTGTTTGAAATAAAAAGTTAGATGTGGGACCCAAGGTGTAGTCCGATCGGGTGACAACCCGATCAGGTGGTAATCCGTTCGGACGGTAGTCCAATCAGACGACACTCCGACCTGGTCAACCTGATCGTCTTATTCCTTGGTAGTTTGGCAGTTTTGTAGTTTTATCGAGACGGTGTGACAACGTGCCAATCAACAGAACCCCATTTTGACCCTAGTGACCTGGCCGAACAGGAAATCACCCAAATTCAACCAACTAACCGGTTCAAGACGGTCGTTCTTGGTTAGCCCGAAATCGGTGGTCTCGTGGATAGAATTCAGATCTTGAACCAACACATCACCAAGAAGGAGTAGAAGGTTAGAACAAGGTCCGATTCTATCGGTTTTGATTGCATTGAGTGTAAAAGAGTTGAAAGAAAGTTAGAAACCATCTTTCAATCCTTTTCACCATGAAATTGTTTGGATCTATGCTAGATCTTTGTTTATTAGTGTGGAAATCGTTCAGATTCAAGTTATTCTTGGTGGATTGAAGCCAAAACATGAAGTTCCTAAGAACACCATGATGACATCATCCTAGAACACCTCAAATCTAGTGATTTCACGGCTAAAAGTTAAGATTCAAAAGATATAAAGGTGTAGGAGTGCGTGTAGATCAAGAAAGTACAAGATTTAGGTTGAGATCTTACCGAAATCGCAAGAAATCGAAGAAAAGGTGACTGGAACGAGTGGAGAGGAAGAGTGAGCTGATACTTTCCCAAAGTGGAAATGAAGGGGTATTTATAGGGTTTCCCAAAGTGGTAAGGGTGGTCCGATCGGGTGGCGGCCCGATCGGGTGGCAACTCGATCGGATGGCTATCCGATCGGTTGGCTACTCGACCCTGAAGTTCGGCGTGACGAGTTTTGTCATTTCGATTCGCGTGTTGAGCGTTGCGTTGCGATGCGATTCGAGTGAGCGATCCGATAGAGTTTCCTATTCAAATTACTTTTAATCCCAACTACTATATCTAACATACAATCATCCTAAACATCTTATGTTTAGCGTTTTTTGATTCGATTGCGATAGCATTGCGTTTGCGTTTCGATTGATCACCACAACATAACATAAATAATAAACATGCACAAGTAACACATAAATGGCACACACACATAAAATAATAACCAAAGCGCGTAAATTCGAGTTGCGATTGCGATAAGCGATAAACATGCGATAAATAGCGATTAAACCTCGATTATTAATAAGTACTCCACATAATACAGCTAATGCAATAAAATAAATAGATCATCTACAAGTCAAAGAAGTCAAAACAGTCAAACTTGGCTTTGACTTTGACTTTCGAAACACGGGGTGTTACATTCATCGTCTTCGTCTTTTCCTGAGCTTTCACCTTCAACCAATAAGGCACCTGGGTTGGTTGAAGGGTTGCAATTCCTTTCTTGGTGGGAAACTTGACAATGCCTTGGCCAACAGAGACAGCCATGCTAAATTCACTTTGACCTGGCCTTCCTATGATAACATCATAGGTAGAAGGCATGCTGATTACGATGAAGGCGAGTGGCTTGGTTCTTTCCATTTCTCCTTCTTTGAAACAAACGTCCAGCGTCAGTTGGCCTAAAGGCTTGATGGGGATGTCAGCAATGCCTTTGATGGATGACTCAGCTGGTTGGAGCCTTGAGCGCTCCTGGTCACTGAGTTGGTTGAAGTATTTTCAAACATTATTTCTGTTGCTGCACCTGTGTCGATATATGCTTTACAAGTTTTCAACGTTCCAACAGTGGCCTCCACAACCAAAGGTTTGAACGAAGCCCTTTTTGTGGTGGTGGGAAGCACAGGCATTGAAGCTCCCAAGCTTCCAGGTGTTGCCGCTTGGAGGGAGTTCCTTCAGTGACATTCACCATGTTTACTTCTTTGTTTTTCCATCACCCATTTTATCCTTTACTCCTTTAACAAGGTGAGCGAGTTCCCCTGATTTGACAGCTTCCTCAATTCTCTTTTTGAGTTGGAAACAATTATTTGTGTGATGTCCCTTCTCTTCATGGAACTCGCAGAACTTGGTGGAATTTTCATTTCTTTTGCTTTTAGGTAGGGGCCTTTGCGGTCTGAAGCTGTGTTTGACTTCCTCAGTGGCAAGTATTTCTTGAGGGGTTTTGGTCAAGGCTGTGAAGTTCACGGCCTTGTCCTTGCTAGAAGGGTTTCGACCTTCAGACCTTCGAGGGTCTGAGCTTCGAGGGCGTCTATCATAAGAACCGGAGTTGCCTCTTTTTCGGCTGGGGCTATTGTGCCTCCAGCTAGGACCCCTCTTTCTTTGGTCCTTGATGTCAACCGCCTCTTCCCCCCTGATATGAGCCTCAGCCCTTTCAATGGCTTCTTCCAAGGTTTTGGGCAGGCACTTGTTAAAGTCCCTGGTAAGGTACTTAGAGGTAATTACATTCATAAAGCCTGCAACCCTCATCTTCTCATCGGCTCCCACATACGTTAAACCCTCCTTTTTGTACCTCTCGATGAAATCCCTAGGGCTTTCATCGTCCTTTTGTTTGATATGGAAGATCACAGTGGCATCTTTTACATATCTCCTTTATTATGAGAAATTAGCCAAGAAACCCTTGCTTAGATCATCGAAGGTTCGAATGCTTCAGGCTGGCAAATCATTGAACCAGATCCTAGCAGATCCAACGAGGGTTTGCATGAACATTAAGCAACACTCGGCATTGGACCATTTCTCTATCCTTGCTGCCCCTGTGAAGATCTGAAGATGATCTTCTAGATCCTCCGTTCCGTCATAGGTTCGTATGTGGGAGGGCATCTTTATCCTGGTTTGAAAGTCATAATTAGCGATTTGCTGAGAAAAGCATGACAAATTGCTTGGTTTGTATGGCTTGGCCAAATCCCCTTCCGTCCTTGTACCCGTGTTGTTGTTGGTGTTCCCTTGGGTGGCTAGCACTTGATTGATGAAGTGCTGCCAAGGGAAGCTTGCCATCATTTGGGACATTATTTGAGGCACGAGGTTGAAGCCTTGAAGGCTTTCGGGTGCAGCTGTACAGTTTACTCCTAAAGGAGCTTATGTGCGTAGTGCGTGGTAGGTTTTTAATGTATATTTTAAGCCCTTTTACACTTTTTAGCCAAGTCTTAAATTTATAAAACACGATATTTACTAACACTAAACACACATATGGGCAAGTGCACCCATCGTGAGCGTAGTATAGTGTTGGTAAGATACTGAGGTCGTCCAAGGACACAAGAGCTTTTAGTACCGGTTTATCCTCAATGTCTAATCAAATCAAAAGTTAGAAAAAAGGTTTTTAAACTAGAAAAATAAAACTAACTAAAATGCTGAAAAATAAAATAAAAATAAAAACAGATAGACAAGATGAATCACTTGGATCCGACTCGTGTGTAGTGTAACCTTTGATTATTTTCGCACTTTTGCACTTTTTAAGAGATTATCTTAGTTATTGTAGTAGGCCCCTCTTTTGAAGGTGACGTTACCCTCAACCCAGTAGTTTGAGTCAGTAAGGATACAATCCTAAAGGGTCGGATTATTGAAAGATAATTAATTAAGTTATTAATGCATAATGTGGTAGGCCCCTCTTTTGAAGGTGACGTTACCCTCGGCTAAGTAGTCTGAGTCAGCAGGGATACAGTCCTAAGTAGTCGGGTTAAAGTATTAATAGTAGCTTACATATGAGGGGATCAAAGAGTTTGGACCCCCACCATCCAATACCAGTGGGTATTGAAGGAGGTCCTACTAAATTTGACCCAGGTCCTTCCAGGATCTATAAACTGAACAAGGCAAGACTCTTACCAAACCGTTCCCTTAACCCCCGACCAGGTAGCCAACATACCTCCATATAGACCGTGGAGATATGAATGGTGAAAATCTTTTATTTTATATAGACAGTAAAATAATGGCAAGACACCACGGACAAACGATAAGGAAGAATCACCTTCAACATAAGAAACTATTTATTAAAGTCATTAATACATAACCAAATAAAAGTGCGAAAAGATTAAAAATAAAAAGTATTACACTAAACACTTGTCTTCACCAAGTGATGTAAGAGACTTAGGCAAACATGGCCTTTGATTGTCAAGAACTCTTACGATCAATCTTAGATCCCGAGACGAGTCACACACTCTATGATAGATGATGGATGATGGTGGTGGATGATGGTGTTGTGGTGGTGGTGGAGTGTGGGTGAAGTGTGAGAGAGGTGGTGTGCCAAGGGATGGTTTGCAAATGAGCCAAGCACCCGTATTTATAGCCTGCACAGAAGCCCGGACACGGCCCCGTGTCCACCCTTCTTCTCTTTCTTCCTTAATTGCAGTTTGTCTGCATTAGTTGACCACGCCCCCGTGTCCGCTGGGCACGGTCCCGTGTGCAGAAGCGTATCTGTACTATCAAGATTTGCTTGGATTCTGCGAATCTTAGCGTTGACCACGGCCCCGTGTTGAGCTGGGCAAGCCCCCGTGTCGGGAATAGAAGTTTCTACAACTTTGTCTTTTCTGCAGACACCTGAACACGCCCCCGATTCCGCTGGGCACGGGGCCGTGTCCGCTGGGCACGCCCCATGCTCAGCTGGGCACAGCCCCATGCTCAGCTTTCTTCTTGTTTTTTGCTTTGGGAGATGTTGTCTAGGGGTCGGGCATGCCACGTTTCTTCCATTTTCTTGTATTATTGTTAGATTTAGCTGCATTTTTGCTTCTTTTGTTCATTTAAGCTCTTTTAATCCTGAAAATACAAAAGGAAGACAAAAACACACTTTTTCCAACATTAGTACTAAAAAAGGGTTAATTTTATTCCACATTTGATGTAATTTATATGTTGCATTTTGCGCACATCAAATACCCCCACACTTGAATCTTTGCTTGTCCTCAAGCAAAACTCTTTATAATGTGGCTTACACTCCCAAATGGAATGGGTATAAGAGAAGGTTTTAGGGCTTGTCATAGAGTGTCGGGATTTCCAAGATTCTTTATTAGGTTTTATTTTTATTTATTTACAATCCTATTCGTCATGATTTATATAGAACATTACATAAAATAAATTACTTATTAGGGCATAACATGCCTTTTTAAAATTTCATTTATATACAAGTTAACATACCTCACGGGGGATCACTCAACACTCGGCCGAAGATGTATTTTTGTGAAACACTCGAGAGCGGCATGGAACTTACTCCTACCATAAGCTTGCCAAGCAATCAATCCTCCTCCTTTTTAACTATATACCTTTGTAAATATCAAGAGGACTTTTTGGGGGAAGGGTTAGGCTTGGGTTAAAGGTAGGTGGTTGGGTTAGTGGTTAGTAGAAAAGGGCGAAAGGCGTAAAAAGCGTCGGTTTTCGTAAGACTTTTTGTTATTATTTTATTTTATTTTATTTTTTTAATGAAGCAATTCTTCAAACAAAGTTCTTTTTTATGAACTTGTTTGTTTATTTTTTTGGCTTCAACAAATTTTTTTTTAAAGGAATGTCACATGAAAACCGAGCTTTGTACTAAAATAAAGGTTTTAAAATGAAAAAGGGTTTTGGTGGGTAAAGGGTGTTTGTTTTGGGTTTAGAAATGAAAAGGTTTAGGCTCAAAGGGGTTAACTAGGGGGATTTTGGGTAGGTGGTAAAAAAAAAGAAAAATAATGGTGTAGAAATAAAAAGGGTTAGTCCTAATGCCTCCATCATTTACTTACTCGGGTTTAAGTTGGTAAGGACCGGGAATGCATCGTCGTGACAAGTTCTAGAGTCGTAAGAAACCAAGCGGCTATTCACACAAGAAATGAAAAATGAGCATTTAGTTTAAGGATGTATATTTGTATGCTCAATAAAGACTCAAAAACTCACTTTTTGTGGGAATGGGTTTTTATGTGATCAAGTATATATAATCAAATTTTAACTAGATTTGTCATGCCGTTTCATAATTTCCTTATGTTAGTTCTTTTTATCACGACGCTATCGGTTCTAAATTTGTAAAAATATAACCTTTTTAGAACTTTTTATTCCCAAATTAAACCAAGACAAGTAAAAATATGAAAATTTTTGAAAAAAATTTGGGGTGATTAGCGGTTCCAATAGAGTTTTGTGTAAGGTTTGTTTTTAGAACTTGCAAGATTCAAGGTTTTAGCATCCCCCCCCCCACACTTAAATTACACATTGTCCTCAATGTGTCCCAAAAATAAGTTTTTCGATTGATTAAAATGTGTAAAAGTGGGTTAAAAACAAGATTTTATGTAACTGGGTAGCTGAACACGGGGTGTGTTGGCTGAGCACTGCCCCGTGGTCAGACTGCCAGTATCAAATTTAAACAGAAGGCTGGGCACGGGGGCGTGTTCAGTGAGCACGGCCCCGTGTCCAGTTACCTGAACTGGGCATTTTCTGCAGAACCTTGGGCACGGGGCGTGTTGGGGTGAGCACGACCCCGTGCTGAACTTACTGTAATGAAGAAAAATTATCGGGAGGCTCTGTTTTTGTGCATGGGGTGTGGGTTCAAGTTTCCCTTAGTAACCTCCACCATTTCGAGTGTGCTTTATTCCTGAAAATTAAAACTAAACTAGAAAACATAAAAGTTAAACTAGTCTAAAACTAAGGATAGTTCTGCGGAATGCCTCCGCGGTGTGTCACGTTTATAAGGGTCCTTGGCTAGACCCTCCTTATCGGGTGGTTCTAGCTCATCTTCAATTAGGGGGTCGTCATTGCCGAATGGATATTTCATTGAACGCTCAAGATCGACACTTCTTTTAAATGCCCCTAATTGAATAGATAGATTGTTGTACTTCCGGTTTTTCAAAGATTCGTGGGTTTTTACAAAAGGTCGTCCCAACACTAGAGGAGCGTCATCAAGGATGACAAAGTCGGTTGGGATTACCACTTGATTTGTTTGGACTAAGACATCCTCAACTACACCGATTGATTTTATTACATTCTGATTGGATAGAAAAATGGGTATTTGAAGTGGAGAAAAATCACTAATACTTAATTTTGCGAAAATGTAGTTAGGCATTATATTAAAGCAAAGATCTTTATCAATTGTGATATTACTAATAAAGGAATTTTGAAAAAAACATGGAACCGGTTTAATGTTGATTTCAAATGGGTCTTCTTTTATTAGCGAAGTTTGATCATTTGTTAACTTAATACTTACCATTTCGTCAATTTTAGTGCTAGTGTTTAACTCTTTTAAAAACTTAGTATGAGTGGGTACTAAACAATGATTTTCAAAAGAAGGTAACAAGAGATTAATTTGCTCAAAATTAGACTCTTCTTGGATTTTAACGTTGTCGGACTCACCTTTTTCGTTGTTTAACTCATGTGTCGGTTTTTCACTTATTTGTTCTTCCATTTTTATAGTTTAAACTATTTCTTTTTGATTTAATTCTTCTCTTGCGCGAGACTCCTCTTCCCTTGCGCGAGATTCCAATATGCAACGTTCGATAGTTTTAATGTGTTCTATTATCTTATCGGCTATGTCGGTGATGGAATAAGGATCGTGATCCTCAAAGCTTGAATCCGGTTGTTCGATCCTTTGTTCCTCATAATACTCATAGGAAGTAGATGGTTCACACCATTGTCCTTCATTGTAAGTATATGATGGATAACGGTCGTAATTTTGTTCTTCATAATACTCATATGAGGTGGGTTGTTCATGCCATGGTTCCTCATAATAAGCATATGAAGGTGATGGCTCATATCTTGGTTCCTCAAAGTATGAGTATGAAGGCTCATACGTTGGTTCATCAAAATATGAGTATGAGGGAGGAGGTTCATACCTTGGGTCTTCATAGGATGTGTATGAAGTTGATGGCTCGTACCTGGGCTCCTCATAGTAGGTGTATGAAGTGGATGGTTGAAATAAGTCACAATATTGAACCGAGTGCGGGTTACCACAATTAATGCAATAGTCTTCCCTATAATCATCCTCATCATAGGTGTAATTGTAACCTCCTGAGTATTGATCCATGAGAATCACTCAGCAGACCTCAACAAAGTCTCGAGATCAGAAAACAAAAATAAAAACAGAAACAGAGGCTGGACACGACCCCGTGTTCAGTGAGCACGGCCCCGTGTACAGAATCTGTACCTGGGCGTTTTAATTAAGGTTACTGATTTCGTTGAGCACGGGGCGTGTTCAATGAGCACGGCCCCGTGTTCAGGCTCTGTATCTGGGTGTTTTATAAAAAATATGCAGCACGGCCCCGTGTTCAATCTACTGTAAATGCAAAACTAACTAAATGCAGAAAAACGTGCGCGCGTTTTGAAAAAGTTTTGTGAAAAAACTGATTAGGCCGTCGATTTTAAGCTTTCTTAAAATCCTTGTGTCCCCGGTAACGGCTCCAAAAACTTGATGTGCGTAGTGCGTGGTAGGTTTTTAATGTATATTTTAAGCCCTTTTACACTTTTTAGCCAAGTTTTAAATTTATAAAACACGATATTTACTAACACTAAACACACATATGGGCAAGTGCACCCATCGTGAGCGTAGTATAGTGTTGGTAAGATACCGAGGTCATCCAAGGACATAAGAGCTTTTAGTAACGGTTTATCCTCAACGTCTAATCAAATCAAAAGTTAGAAAAAAGGTTTTTAAACTAGAAAAATAAAACTAACTAAAATGCTGAAAAATAAAATAAAAATAAAAACAGATAGACAAGATGAATCACTTGGATCCGACTTGTGTATAGTGTAACCTTTGATTATTTCCGCACTTTTGCACTTTTTAAGAGATTATCTTAGTTATTGTAGTAGGCCCCTCTTTTGAAGGTGACGTTACCCTCAACCCAGTAGTTTGAGTCAGCAAGGATACAATCCTAAAGGGTCGGATTATTGAAAGATAATTAATTAAGTTATTAATGCATAATGTGGTAGGCCCCTCTTTTGAAGGTGACGTTACCCTCGGCTAAGTAGTCTGAGTCAGCAGGGATACAGTCCTAAGTAGCCGGGTTAAAGTATTAATAGTAGCTTACATATGAGGGGATCAAAGAGTTTGGACCCCCGCCATCCAATACCAGTGGGTATTGAAGGAGGTCCTACTAAATTTGACCCAGGTCCTTGCAGGATCTATAAACTGAACAAGGCAAGACTCTTACCAAACCGTTCCCTTAACCCCCGACCAGGTAGCCAACATACCTCCATATAGACCGTGGAGATATGAATGGTGAAAATCTTTTATTTTATATAGACAGTAAAATAATGGCAAGACACCACGGACAAACGATAAGGAAGAATCACCTTCAACATAAGAAACTAGTTATTAAAGTCATTAATACATAACCAAATAAAAGTGCGAAAAGATTAAAAATAAAAAGTATTACACTAAGCACTTGTCTTCACAAAGTGATGTAAGAGACTTAGGCAAACATGGCCTTTGATTGTCAAGAACTCTTACGATCAATCTTGGATCCCGAGACGACTCACACACTCTATGATGGATGATGGATGATGGTGGTGGATGATGGTGTTGTGGTGGTGGTGGAGTGTGGGTGAAGTGTGAGAGAGGTGGTGTGCCAAGGGATGGTTTGCAAATGAGCCAAGCACCCCTATTTATAGCCTGCACAGAAGCCCGGACACGGCCCCGTGTCCGCTGGACACGGCCCCGTGTCCACCCTTCTTCTCTTTTATCATTAATTGCAGTTTGTCTGCATTAGTTGACCACGCCCCCGTGTCCGCTGGGCACGACCCCGTGTGCAGAAGCGTATCTGTACTATCAAGATTCGCTTGGATTATGCGAATCTTAGCGTTGACCACGGCCCCGTGTTGAGCTGGGTGTGCCCCCGTGTCGGGAATAGAAGCTTCTACAACTTTGTCTTTTCTGCAGACACCTGAACACGCCCCCGTGTCCACCGGGCACGCCCCATGCTCAGCTGGGCATAGCCCCATGCTCAGCTTTCTTCTTGTTTTTTGCTTTGGGAGATGCTGTCGAGGGGTCGGGCATGCCACGTTTCTTCCTTTTTCTTGTATTATTGTTAGATTTAGCTGCATTTTTGCTTCTTTTGTTCATTTAAGCTCTTTTAATCCTGAAAATACAAAAGGAAGACAAAAACACGCTTTTTCCAACATTAGTACTAAAAAATGGTTAGTTTTATTCCACATTTGATGTAATTTATATGTTACATTTTGCGCACATCAGGAGCACTCATGACGGCACTTTGTGCCAAAGGGAGAACGGACAAAGCTTGCTCCCATGTGGTTGTTGCTGGAGGTGGAAGGCTTGCAACAGGAGATTGTAATAGCTGATCTAAAGTTAGCTCGTGCCCCAACGGAGCATCGGTTGCAACGGGCTGGGAAGAAAATAGAGGAAAAGATGTTGGATCTGGCCTCGTGTATGTATATGGAATGGGATTCAGAGGTGGATGGCTGGGACCAGCTTCATTCCTGGACACGGCTAGTTGTGAGCTTGTAAAAGGAAGAACAGGCGGTCCAGGAGACAACGATGGTTCTGGTTCGTCATAGTCCAGCCTAATCCTGACCCCTTTGTCTCTTTCCCTGCTCAGGTATTCGTTAAGGAGGGACCTTAACTGTAAGAAGTTGTTAGCGATCCCATGAAGGGGGTAAGGTCAATACGTGAGGGAGTGCTGGATACACCGATGTTAGGAGATGGAACTCCCAAATGAGACGGGGTCGGTGTTTGGAAGGTGAGAAACTTGGGGTATGTCGCTCCTGTTGGAGTGCTCCCCGGTGTTGAGAAGGAAGTAGGTATAACCACAAGAGTTTGGCTAGTGCTAGGGGTAGAGGTACGTGGGACTTGGTTTGCCTCCCCCGGAGATTCTCCTTCGGACAGGATGATTTCAGAAAGAATAGAGCTACACTACTTGTCTTCTTATGAGAGAAATGAGCGGCGTAGCCCCACGGTGGGCGCCAACTTGTTGTTACAACAAATACGAGACCTTGAGTAGTGGACAGACTGGTTAGGCAAAAGGCTTCAAGGGTTGAAGTTTGCCTAACGCAGGTCGTGGGGTCCCCCTACGTTTGCTAGACGTAGAAGGAAGTTCACTAATTGTGTTTGTTATTTACTTAAGATCTTGTGGCGAATGTGGCATGTAGTGAATTTTAACAAAATGGCATATAGGTAGATCAATAATTAAGTTATTTTTAGAAGATATTTTTTTCTAAAACAATAAAAGGTGAATTTTAAGAAAACTCTCTATCTTTTAAATATTCAAAAGTTTCGTTACATAATTACGAACCATGCATCCTTCGATCATAATTCTTCACGATTGGTTTGTTTGATTCAATTGAATTCTATGGATAAAAAAATGTCGATGTCTGATTCTTCATGAATTCTTGACGTTGTGTTTAACCAGTTACAGGTTCATTCACAATGAGTTAAAGATTTCATTTTTGCTTGTAAACAGATCCTGTATGAACAATTTCTTGACGATGTGTTTTACCAGTTACAACCATTCATGAACAATTTCTTAACGTTGTGTTTTACTAGTTACAGGTTCATTCACAATTTGTTATAGCAGTTTATGATTTAAGAAGGAGATGTATTTGTGTAATTGTTAAAGTTGTGTTTTATCGGGTGTTGGTTTCACCACGATTTGTTATACCAGTTACGATTCACAAATGACATGTCTTTGTATTTTCTTGATGTTGTGTTTTATAATTTTCGAGGTTCTTCACGATGTGTTATATTGTATCACACGCCATACGTAAAACACATCATAACTAGTCATTCAAACCATAAAACACACCACGTTGTTATATAAAACACACCCTAAGTGGTAAAACAAATCAACTGGGTAAAACGTAATTTTTTAATATATGTAGCAATATGATACTCATATAAAGAGGAAAAAAACACCCGTTATTGTGGTTTACCTTTTTTAAAAATAAATTACGTATAAAAAGTTATTGGTGTTTTAAAAAGACGGGGGAAGTTGCATTGACTTGCATGTGGGTTCCTAAATTTAAGGCACGCTAAATTTACTTTTATACCCTTAATCTAAGAAATCAATCAATTTAATATATTACAATTTTCCCACTCATTTAATCATCCATCAATACCCTAATCTAATTGCCATGATCATTTTTTACACTTTTTAGAAGAAAAAAAACACACTTTGTAGAGGGACCAACCATATATATATGAAAGGGATTTGGGCATGTGGCATGTGATGGTGGAGCTAGAGGGTAATGTGACATGTTATGGTGGAGGTAGAGGGTGGTTTTGGGAGGGAATCATTCAAAATACACATTTAGACGTGGGATTTGTTTTTAAATGGGTTGGATTTTGTTGTTTTCGGGTAAATCACAATAGCCTAATCGGATCCTTTATATATCACATTCACGCTTTACTTTTTCTCCAAACCCTAAACGAGAGCGTGCATCCTGTTCTTCTGTTGACGATAAACATCCCCTCTTTTCGTTGTGACCTAAACCCTAGAAACCAAAACCTATGAATGATCAAAGCTTTCTGAACCATTGTTATTCTCAGAGATTGAGGAGTATTTCAACAATCAAGTTTCCATTCTTTCTCTTAAAACCCTAATTGCTTCAGTCGTTTTTCTCTCTGCAGGAAGAGAGATGTGATCTTCATCATTGCATGGCTGGAAGACGGCTGCTGTGACACCCCAGGAAAATCAGGAAAACAACGCAACTTAACTAGCTTCCTCAGTAACCACGCGCTAAATTTCGGGACGAAATTCTCTTAACAGGGGGAGAATGTGACAACCCTCATAATTCCATGTATTCCGTACAATTTATTAATAATAATTAATGTGCTTGACGACTGTGTGGAATTACGTAACTGCTTTCTGATATCTGTGTTATATTTACATGTGCATGTTGATACACTAGTAGTGTACAGAAAAGTCATTAAATAGTCTGTTATGACTTCCTGAGTGTTAAAAATTAAAAACGTTGCAAAAATATATATATAGGACGCTCTACGGATTAATTAAGCAGTTTAACGGAACAACACCGAACCGAACAACCGGACTTCACCCGGAACATAAAAATATTGACATTGACATTGTTTTTCCTTTTCTGAGCTAGTTAGGGTACCCGAACACCCTAACACCCGTTATTTTTTTAACACACTAATAATCTATTTAATCTCCTAAATAAACATAACTAGTGCTTAACCTTGTCATTGAAACCCAACCATATTACCCCCTCCCCCAACCAATCGGTTCCCCTAGGGAACACACTCCACAAGTCCTTTTGATTATTTTATTAACCCTTGTCCCATATCTAGAATGCATTTTATCCCATGGAAATTAGGAGATAATGGTCTTTAAATAGGCATGATGGTCAAGAGAGCATTTCATTCACCAAAGCACTTAACAAAATTGCAACTCTCCTCTCTTTCTCTTGTGATCGGCAGCCCCCTTTCCACCATACTACCACCACCTTCAAGCCTCCTACAAGTATTTCACATACATACAAGGGTGCAAGGGATCATACAAACAAGCCCGGTGCTCTCAGAAGTTGAAAGACCGCTCTCGTTTTCTTTTATCCACCACTTTTACGCCTTTGATCTTCCCTAGCCTTGTGCTAGTTGTAAGTGACTCTAAACACCTTCTTGATCTATTCTAAAGTGGTTAATAAGAGTTTCGTCGGTTGAAAATCACTAACATATAAGATCACCAACTAAAAGTCTACTAAAGTGATGAACAAGGTGGTTAATGGATGAATATTAGTGTAAAGCATGTAGATCTTGTGTGATTATGATTATTGGTTGATTATCTGATGTGTTGCTGGATTATATGGATGTTTGATGTTGTTACGATCACTAAACATAATTAACGGGATCAACCGAACAGAAACTAGTAAGCTAGAGACTAAAAACAGCAATCTGTCCATACTTTACAGCCAACTTCAGTTGGCTGTAAACAGGTCGTAAATTCAACGAAAAACCGATATTTTGAATCTAAAATATGTTATTATAAAATACGGTTCTAATGGCACCGGAATCGTAATTTTTGGACTCCGTTTACTATTTTTAAAGTGTTAATTTGTAACAGCAACTTAAGCTGAATTTTGACAGCAATAAATGGGTGTCATACTTTCAGTCATAACCTGAGTTTTGTGATGAATCGGACCATGAAATTTGTACAGTAGATGACAACCGATGCATTTGTAATTAACCCACTGGAATTTCGTAAATCGGACACTCGATGAATTTTTAATAAATTGTTCCGTGGACTGTGGTCAGAAATACATAAATCTGAGTTCAGTCCGGAATATGAATTTTTATAAAATATTGGTAATGAAACGGACCCCGATATTTTTACACAATAAAATATTGAATGTTTAAGACATCCTGTAAAAATTTGAGAATTTTTGGAATAATTTAACTATTTTATTAAAATGTCCGAAAACAGCCGGTTTTGATTATTAATGCTGAATTGACATAAGATGTGACTTGCGTGTCTAAATGTCGAGTATGCTATCGGTGAATGATCTAACATGTTATATTTGTTACGTGCAATATCGTATGTTTGTTTATGAGTGGGGAATGGATGGGAAGTTTATATGGGCATAAATCGTTAAAGTGTGTACCTGTTATGTGGTCGAAGTAATGTGCAAATAAACCATACGTAGGATACGTGTTATGCATTAGAAACTGATTGTTATCCGTACCTTAGTAGGACATGATTGACCGACCTTGACTGTTAACTATATTTGAGAATCTAACCGAGCAAACTGAGGTGAGTTCACACTTTTCTACAAAGCATGGTAAATTCCCGGTGGGAATGGGAATGGGTACAGGAATAGGGATTCCTCGTCCTTTGGGACGCGTTCAGGAATGTGAATTCCTCGTCCTGTTGGGACGTGTTAGACTTACTAGACTAGAACTCTATCAGCGAAGTCCCTCCCTTTTTGTATCGACTTAATCGACGAGGCTATGGCGAGCGGGTCATTAGTTAATAGCGCTATTAGGTTTAACAAACCTCACACCGTGCCAGTCGGACGGGCGTGTACTAATGGACTATGGCACGTCGGTGGTGATAGAACACCGACGCTAGGGCACAATTGATTTCTTTTGTTAGTAGTCGATATGATAAACGAGTCTGGTAGTTTAAAATACTGGGGCAGCTCCCCACGGCCAAAGTGCCGGGCTGGATAGCCAGGGAAGGTGGACATGGAATGGTTAACAAATAAACGTTTTCGAACTATGGGGTAACCCCCACGGCTGGATAGCCGAATGAGATTAAACTATGTTTTTGGAAACAACTCTAAAATGGACAACCAACCGTGAACTCACTCAACTTTGTTGTTGACTCGTTATTACATGCTTTGCAGGTCATTAGATGCTATGGAGCTTGCATATGGAGGTGGTCGTTGTGGGATGCGAACTGATATGTCCCGTACTTAATGAATAAACTTTATGAACTTATTAAACCTACGTTTTGGACTTTAAACTTATTATCAATCATCGCCTCTAATGAAGAAAGAGGGGTGTTTGGAATTTAGTATGTCATAGCCGGTGCTACCACTACGAAGTACAACATCAGAAGCAGAAGCAGTACCAATATATAATTTCACCGTATTCGGTAAAAAAAAGAAAAGATAATAGAAGAAATAGAAAAGATAATAGAAGAAATAGAAGAAATGGCGTTTTTCCGGTGAGTTGCAGGCGACGGCAGTGGCGATGAAGGTCTGATGATGATGATCGCGATGATGATGATGACGTTGATGGTGCTGGTGATTGCAGAGCATAGAGAGAGAGTAGAGAGAGAGTGGTGGTTCCGGCGGCGGCGGTGGTGACCACCGGAGCTCCGGTTCCGCCGGCGGTGGTGTGTATACATTATATATATATATATATATATATTATATATATTTTATAATTATATTAATATTTATACATTTTACTTAAATGGTCCTTTATGTTACAAATTTACACAATCAGTCCTTATTTACTAACCAACTTAACTGGGTTATGATTTTTGGACTGAAATGGCACCTTTTCAGAACGTCGGGGAGGAAAATGGCGCATTTTTGAAAAATGGACTGAAATGGCCAAAGTGACCAAACCACAGGGACGAAAATGGCAGTTAACTCAATAAGCAGGTTAATGTCTAATTTTCACATTTATGATTTTTTTGTATAAAATGTATATAGCACCCTTTAGTTAACAATTAATATTTGAAAGTACAAATCACATGATTTTTTTATTGTTTTCTTACTCTATGTTTGCAGATAGGCACCTTAAAAGAAATTCAAAGAGTGTATGATGGGTCATGCTTGACATTTTGATCGTTATTCTGAGGTACATACTATTAGAACTTTCATTACTTATGATTGTACATTTATACTGAAACTATGATTTTGGAAACCAAAAACTTATTTATTATAGACCGGCATGAAAGTTTTCTTTTTAATTATTGGATACTAAGTGTTTTTTGTAGGGTGTGTTTGGATGTGATGATGAGATATTGATTATTTAGTGATCAAACTAAAAAATGGCTGTAAAAAATTGTCTTGGAATGTGATTTCACAATTTGCAGTTATATAAAGAGATACCCAAATGTTTTTACTTTTTAGTGTTTGGTAAATTCAAACTATTTAAAATTAATATATTAATTTACCAAAAAAGAAGTAAAAAAGATGTGATTTAGCTTAGTTTCATTATTATGCAAAAAAATTATGAGTTTCTTTAGTCAATTTGACTTTTAGCAGAAGGCCAAACTGTGATAATTGCTTTGCCTTTGGTCAAATTGTGTGTTTGCTTAAACTTTTTTTTTTCTACTAAACAAGGAAAGTGGACTCTCTCCAACTTGAGTGACTTTAATTTTGTTTCTCACATTCTCTATCATTGCAGGTAAACAATCAATGTCGTCGAGCAATTGAATGGTTGAAGAAAATACTAGGCACCTTTGCCTTCCTTTTTCTATCTGTTGAGTTGGGATCCAGGTGGCCATATCTCTCATTCTCTATCATTGCAGGTCAACAATATTTTTCTACTCCAGTTCGATTTTTCTATTCTAAAGTTGAAAGTGTTGGTTCAGTTCTATTTAAACATAATGGAAAACATGAAAACATATCTGTCACCGCAGACAGTGCAGTGGAGAATCCAGTAAGAGAAGACGACATAGAGTTCGACATCTTTGTCAAGGTGATCTGGTTCCTCCTTAGGGTGCTGACTGATGATGGTGACTGATTAAACTGAAAAGGGCATCGGCTATGGAGATGAAGGTCGAATGTGATGTTATGCTTATGGGGTATGTCTAAAGGTGTAACTGTCTAACCCCTTAACCTCCACATAAGTCTCCTTATATAAGCACCCAGGAGGAAACCTAATTAGTTAATAAGGGTAATATGGTCCATCAACAATTACCAACTAATTATTTAATAGGTTATTATATATTTTGATCTATATTATGTAAATGATTATAATGGCTACAGATTAAATATTAATACATAATATATTTAATCTTACAGAAAGTTATCGGTCCATCACCATTTGCAGATTTCTTGAATCGGTCTTAAAATTCCCATTTGCAGGTTTGGTTCTGCATTCTCTAGCACTAGAAATTTTATATTATGCTTTCGTTTGATATTCCTATGCTATTATCTCTTCTTATTTTTTATATTACAAGAAATCACACGCATAATTGTTTGTAAATTCTACACTCACTTACGTATTTGGTTAAAGAAATTGTGTATTTACCCATTTTGATTCGATTTAGGGTTAAAATTAATGTCTAATAGGTAGCAAGAAGTTTGTACTAGATGAATAAGACATGAGACCAGATTTTTTTTATTTGAGTTTATTATCTACAGGTTGAAGCGTATTTTGCAGAATCGTTCATAACCTAACTAATAGAGAGCCTCGGTCGATGCTCACTGCCATGTTTAGTGGTCGCCACACCGTTCACAAGAACTGCGAGAAGGTGAGTACATAGACAAAACTGGTATACAACATGTTTGTTTGCAAGATCAGGCAGATTTTTTTCTGTGTTTAGGTAAATTATTGTGTGCAATTTGAGCTTTAATGAGACGATTTTCGTGTTTTAACAGGCGATCCTCATCTCAAGCAGGTTTGTCTATTTTCCCCGTAATAAATTATGCACTTTACAAGTTATGTCTGAAACAAGACTGTTAATTGATGTTACATAAGTATCCCTTTCGTTATCACGCATCATCGAAAAAGAAATGTAATTAATTTGCTTTTGATTATGTGTAGAATTGTCCATTGTGTAGGATGGAAATAGCTGTAACCAGGTGTTTGGATTTGTGCTTTGGAGCTGATTATTGTGATTTTAAATAGTAACATTTTTTTATGTTTTGATATACATGCTAAATAACTAGTGTAGTATAATCATCTGCCAAACGGTAAAACAACTGTTAATGTGAAGAAATATAATGATCGAGAACGAGATCGGGTTCGAGATCGAGAAGAGGTGCGGTCGAGTCGGAGTAAATGGAGGAGTAAATAACTTGTGTATAATGTTGAAGAATGAAGTGGAGTGTAATCATGTTTACAGGCACGTTCAGTGAGGTTGTCTCTTACTTGCATATGGAACATTTAGAGGCTGCCATGTGTTTACAGGTACAAATTGTTATGCTAAATGCATGTTAGATGAAATAGTCTAATTCGCATATAGATGTCCGTTTAATCGTTTACATGTCTAAATCTGGACAATAATCTTGGATCATGTTGTGGTCGAAGTTGGTGAAGTTTTTGGTTGGAGAAGTCAATTTTTTAGGAAAAGTAGAAATTGGTTGCAAGGGTACTAAATTAGTTGAATTTTGGAATTCAAGTCAATGTTTTGAAAGTATCATGTTGTGGTCGAAATTGGTAGAAGTTTTTGGTTGGAGAAGTCCATTTTTTTAGGAAAAGTAGAAATCGGTTGCAGAGTTACTGAATTAGTGAATTCTGGAATTCAGGTCAACGTTTTAAAGTCTATATGATGAGGGACGTGTTGCATATGTTGAGATTGCATGTATGCTTATTTATCGATTACACCTACAATATGTTATTTTAAAGTATTTGATAAAAGGTTTATTGTGTTTGCCGTTTAGGGATTGTGTATCTGAGCCGAACATACCTTTAATTTAGTTTAGGATATCTTTTAATGTTTGTTGTCGTGACAGATCTAAAAGCCGCAGAACAGATCAAATGAAACGAGAAATTGAATGTTAGGGTTTCAACCTTCAATACGCTCCTGGAGTTGTATTATCGATGCCTGCAACTTAAATGAAGACAATTATATGTAAAATCTCGTAAATTTTAAAAAAAGAACGATTAAATCATTAGAATGATGCTGATATTTGGTTAATGTAGGTATGAACCAGAAAAGAGAATTATTCATCAGGTTGATTATTTTTTTCTTAATAAAAGAAATTCCAACAGTTTGTATATTTGTTTATTGATAATTGATTTTGTGTGTGCATGTTGGTGCATACATCTGTCGACTTCGTCTTATGTCAAGTCTCGGTTTCGTTGCGGATCTAAACAAGATTGTGACATCATCAAACATCACATATGTGACATCTATGATGACATCACAATATGGAATGCATGGAATAGTTTGTAGTATGTCGTTTGAGATGGTAACCGTTTGAGAGTGTTAGTTTGAGAGACATGACCGTTTGAAGAGGTGACCGTTTGAAGGGTGGCATGTCACCTTCAAACGGACAGCTCTAGCCTATATATACCCTTCAAACGGTTTCATTTGTAACTTTCTGATTTCCGACGGCGAAGCCCTGTCGAAGTGTCTCTGTGCTGTAAATCCGTTCAAGATTAATAAACAAGACATTTATTAGTGAATACAAGCTAAACGAAGATCGAATCAATGAATTCCGCCTCTGATTCGGTCTGAGCACTCTTCTGATCGACTCATTAGGTCGTTTCACGATCCTACAAGTGGTATCAGAGCTCAGGAGGAAGAGTTCTTACCGTTTAGCTCGTTTTCGCTAGCAAATTCTGATTTTCTACACCTTCTTTCAAAATTGAACAGCTTTTTCACGGTTAAAATCGGCTAAAACTTTCACAATGTGTGTGTAATTGTGTTTTAACAAACCCTTGAGAATTTCAGTTCAAAATTCGAAGTAAAAGTGGTAAAAATGGCTTGAAAACTGGTGTCCGTTTGAACGAGGCTTTCCTGTCTGTTTGAAAAACTGACCTGTCCGTTTGAAAAACTGACCTGTCTGTTTGAAAAACTAACCTGTCCGTTTGAAAACTGACCTGTCTGTTTGAAAACTAACATGACCGTTTGAAAGTTGCCATCGTGACCGTTTGAAACTGCCACTTTCCGTTTGAAATTGGGCATGTCCGTTTGAAACATTG
The DNA here is from genome assembly GCA_030545235.1 of Helianthus tuberosus. NCBI lineage: Eukaryota > Viridiplantae > Streptophyta > Magnoliopsida > Asterales > Asteraceae > Helianthus > Helianthus tuberosus. The sequence continues at coordinate 117,407,705 of CM060445.1, read as the reverse complement.
TGTGAACCGTTTGAAAAGTACATCGAGTTTTGTGAAACTTTAAAAAAGTTGTCAGCATATTGGGAAAAGAAATCACATGTATTGTTTCAGTCGAGGTGATCAGAAACATGTGTGATTACATGTGAATTTCACATTTTATATTACATCAACTTTGAAGGAATCATAGTTCACGTGATCACATCTTAGCGGCCCAATAGATTTCTTGAATTGTTGAATTGTTGTCAGCTGCATGTGTTGAATTGAGAATATCACGAGTTTTCTGATAAGTTTTTATGAAAAGTTGATATTGTCGGTTGCATGTGAATTAATTGAGCAATGTGATATTGATCGGCCCATTTAAGTGTTGTGTGATTAAAGTTCTCGGCCCAATCAGATTTAAGTGTTTGAACAGGTTGTTTTTGAAAGTTGAAAAAATGTTTGATGAACAAGAAAATTATTATTTCGAAAGATTCAACGATTGGCATAGAGGATATATAGATGATAGTTATAGCAATGTGAAGAAGGTTGGTTGGGAGAAAAGATTTAAATACTTTGTGTGTTTGAAAAATGAAAATTTGGATGATCTAGCAAACCGATATACAGTCTTAATTGAACATTTGAAAGAACATGAGATAAGACTGTCAGATACTGAAAAAGTATCAAAGTTTGTTGATGCATTACCTATCGAATGGGATGAATGTTTGAAAAACCTAAAGAAAGATTCTAGTTTTTCAAAGCTGTATCTAAAAGGGTTCATCAACAAACTTAAAGATTTTGAGTATGAAAGTGACAATAAAAAGAAAGAATTGATAAATGAAACAAAAAATATTTTGATGAAAATGGATTTACATGTGATTCTTGAAATGAAAAGAAGAGTTAATGTATGTCTTGCTGCAAAAAGTAATCTGATATACGATATGAAGAATCGAATGGGATGAATGTTTGAAAAACCTAAAGAAAGATTCTAGTTTTTCAAAGCTGTATCTAAAAGGGTTCATCAACAAACTTAAAGATTTTGAGTATGAAAGTGACAATAAAAAGAAAGAATTGATAAATGAAACAAAAAATATTTTGATGAAAATGGATTTAGATGTGATTCTTGAAATGAAAAGAAGAGTTAATGTATGTCTTGCTGCAAAAAGTAATCTGATATACGATATGAAGAGGGGTTGTTATATTGATGAGAATATGAATCCTCTTGATTTCGTTAAAATTTTTTGTGCAGGAACATACAAGATAGAGAAAAAGGAAATCTCAAAGACTGAAGAATTTCTGAAGAATGAATCTTCAAGTTCTGCATCAATGTGTTCTAAATGTGAAAACTTGAAGCTGACAATGGCAAACTCTTGAAAGATGCGGAAAGTTTGACATTGGAAGTCAAAAGGTTGAAGGATGAGAAGCAAGCTGATGTTAAACAGATTCTTATTTTGTAGGAAATTTGTGAGAAGCAAAAATCTGAAAATGTTAAACTGTTAAATGACTTGAACAGTTTGACATCAGAAAACAAGAAGTTGAAAGAAAATGGAAAAATTTTCGAAGATAAAATTAAAAGTTTTGAAAATGAAAAATCAAAAATTGAAAAAGAATTTCAAAGTCAAATAAAAATTCTTGAAGATGGGAGATCTGTTTTTAGCAAGAATAACATTGAAAAGCAAAAAATGATAAATTCTCATCTTCAGACGATTATTCGACTTGAAAAAGAAGCTGAAAAAGCTCGGATTAAAATCAAAGAGCTTGAAGAGAAATTGAAAGGTTTTGAGACTTCGTCATCAACACCAGATTATCCATGTCCAAAACCGATCAATTCAGTTCCAATAAGTGACAATGTCACAAACTTTGACAAAGTCAAAGTTGAAGATTGTGATGAGAAAACTGATGATGATGAGAAAAGAAAAATATTTTTAAAATTAAATGAAATGTTTCAAGATACTGTTTTACATTCTACTGAGAAAGGTGAATGCTCAACGCAAAAACCTGTAAAGAAGAATGTGGAACAAAAACAAAAAGATAAAAAAACCGAAAAATGTTCAAAAAGAAAATAAAAGCTCATCAGTTCAATCATCCAATCGTGATAAAAAACCACAAAAATTGGAAAATCAAAACTCAAAAACTGTGGGTAATAAGTGGTGCAGGTTTGACCACAGTGCGTCAAAGCCAAATCCAGCTTTCAGGAGGGATGATGATCACCACAAAGCGAGACAATGCTATGATCTGAGTGTTTGGTGTGATAGTGGTGATTGGTACGATAACAGAGTGTGTTACACTTGTGGTGTTCGAGGACACATTGCTGTTAACTGCCAAAATCAGTGGTTTTAGACGAGAAGATGCTTTGAATGCAATATCAAAGGACACGTTGCCAGGGATTGCCCAAGGAGATCAAATGAAAGATCGAGGGCTAATTCTCAAAAATTGACAAATAAATCAGTCAATGTCAAGCCCAAAGAACAGAAGGTTCAAGAACCTAAAGTTCAAGAAAAGAAAGTGAAGCTTTCTCAAGGGCAGAAAGACAGACTGAGGAAGAAGAGAAAGAAGGCGAGAGATTATCTCGAAAAGATTTTGTCCTCGGGTTCATCTGTTGGTAAAAATAAGAGTTCTGATAAATCGCTTCCCTTGACTACAAAGTCAAGCAAGACGAATTCATCAGATACAAATCTGAGGACGAAAGAGGAAAAGAAGAAGAAGAAAGTTGATGGTGATGAATTTGTTTCTTCGGAAACAAAAGAGCCACATGTCGGCGATGAATCTGATTCTTCAAAGTCAGACAAGCCACATTCAGGCGATGAATCTGGCTCATCAAAGTCAGACAAGCCGCATTCAGGCAATGATTCTGGTTCATTAAAACCAGAGGAGCCATTTGTTGAGGTAAAAAATGAGAATTCTGGTCTAACAATGGATGATGCAAATTTTCCACCATTGTTGAACAAGAATTCAAAATCACCCAAGGACCGTCAGGCTTGGGTGAATCTGTTTAAATGAAAAACCTGACTTGCCGGAGTTCCCAGGTTGGTAAGCGTGGAACATGAATCGGCACATTTCTTGAGAAATTCACGAAAGTGATTTCGATTTAAAGTTGTTAAATTATACTTGATTTTCTACAAGTGATGTTTGTGGTTTGATCTTACAAATGTTAGTTTTTACAAGTGGTTGAAAGAACAAGGTGATGAAACCCCATGTTTGAGAAATGACTTACAAAACTAATTTTTCGGAAAAAACCATTTTGATTAAAACAAACTTAAGTGTTTTGAAATCACCATGGGAAAATAGTTTGTTGTCAGGGGGAGTTCTGATTGTTCAAGCCAAGTGAATGGAGAATTGAAGTGATTCTCATCATGTTGTCATATTTCTTGTACAACTTGTTTTCAAATTTTCCCAAAAAATCAAAATTGAGACATATTTTGATTTTAGGGGGAGTAAAAATTTTTAAAAAAAAATTGAAAATTTGAAAATGTCAAAAACATTGAAAAATTCAAAAAGAGTTTTGTTGTCAAAAAGAGGAAATGATAGTAGATCAGTTGGACTGTGTTAGGCCCTAAAGTGTGAGACTGACGCATCAAATTAATACAACGGGCTATGGTTACAAACTGGGTCTTACCGGGTTAGTTTATATTAGGTTTTGGACCTTTATAGGTCACTTGGGCCAAGCTTTAGGCCATGTGGGCCAAGCAGGCCCAAGGGAAGCCCATGTAGGGAAGTGGGCTTGGTTGAGTATATAAACAAGTTTTTAACTTGTTTTTAGGTTTGAACCTCTAAGAACCTCCTAGTTACAGAATTTCTAGTGAAACAGAGAGTGGGAGGCGATTGGTGGTGGTGTACTCATACCAGACGTTTTTGCTTGTTGAAGTAATCGAAACGTGTGTGAGTTAAAAGTTATTTCGGTGTTCTTGTTTGTTTTCGTTTTGATTCTTGAATCACCTATTGATTGGATTCCGCACAATCAATAGGTTGTTTGATATCATTGAAAGATCCGTTTTACGGGACTAACAAGTGGTATCAGAGCCATTAGAACCTGTTTCTAGGCTCGGTGTGATATCAAAGATTCAAGATTTTCGTTATTTTTTGGTTGGTGTTCTTCACGTTCTTTGCGTTCTTCATTGTGTTCATCCAAATTTTATAAAAAGCCAGTATATTTTGGTACTTTGATTTTTGAAAAGGTTGTTAAAAGATTAGACGAAATCTTTTTATTTTTTCTGAAAATATCCTATTTTTAAAAAATTCCCAAAGTTTTGAAAGAGGATTGTTGGCTGAAATTGAAACTTTCCTTATCCTATTTTATTATACAGCTCATCATATCTTTTGAAAACAACTTTCTTTTTCAGTTGAACGAGTATACGTTTTCACAGGTTTCGAGTTAACAGCCTCCACCACTCACGGTTTCGAGTCCCAATTTTTAAGGAAACAAAGGTTTCGAGTTATCTACACTTCACTGTCTCGAGTTGCAATCTCTTCAACCAACATCATCATCCTCAGTCTCTAGTCATCTGCTTCATCACGTTTTGACTCCATCTCCACGGTCTCGACTCACAAAGCTTTCAAGGTCTCGAGTCTACTGGTCTCGAGTCATCAACAACTAGTCTCGACTCACAAAGGTCTCGACTGAGGTCTCGAGTCTACATCTTCCCATCTCGACTGAGGTCTGGAGTCATTCATTGTTCCGAGTTCTCGAGTCGCAACCACTGTCTCGACTCACAACAGCTCACGGTTTCGAGTCACGGTCTCGAGTTATCTTTTTCCGAGTGGTCTCGACTCATCACCTCACGATCCCGACTCATCACCTCACCGGTCTCGACTCGCACTGTTTCGACTTGCAACCTCGTTCCGACTTGCAACCTCGTTCCGACTTGCAACCATCTCCACTGCTCATAATCTTCATCGTTCATCTTCTTCACTGTTGACCTCCGACAACCTCCATCTTCTCCGTTGACCTCCGACAACCTCCGCCATAAACCTGCAACTTCATCACCTCCACCGTTTTTCCTCGAGCTCCGACGTCATCTGCCATATCATCAGTCTTCAGTGTGTCTTACGACACCGTCATTGATCATCATCATCTCCGGTGAGGTGTTGACGGCTGAAAATTAAATTAGGGTTACGGGGTGTTGTTTTTGAACGAAGAAGACAGTTATTTATTATAATAATTATATTAATCATAAGTTAATCATTAGTTTATTATTACATAATCATTATTTATAATAATAATAATAGTTAATAATAATAATAAACCTTTATATTTATTAAATTTATTAAAGTAACTTAAAATCTTTAAAAAATATATAAAATAAAATAAAAATTGTTTTGTTGGTTTTGTGATAACGGTCTGACAGGTTTCGAGGTGCGATACAAGAAGCTGGTTCGATTACGTGCAAAGGGTTTGAGTTAGCGAGTACACGGGTTCTCGTTTGGTTTGTGTTTTGGAGGAAAGAACAAAAGTAACAGCCACCCACTGAAATTATGGCATTTATGTTTCACAAACCAGTGGCTCATGAAATTACCAGAGAAGAGATACTTTCTGTCTTTTGCACTCCTGAATGTCGAGAAAGGGTTGAGGCATATAGAATACACAACGCTGAGCTAATACAAGATTATCAAGACATAAAAAATAAAAATTTTACTTTATCAAAGAATGAAAAGCTTTATAAAGATAAAATTGAAGCTCAGCGAAAAGACATCATCAAACTCAAAGATGATGTAAGTGTAAAAACAGCCCATTTCTTAGAAGCTCAGGAGAAAGTATGCATTTTGACTAAAGAACTGGAAGATATCAGAGATAGATATCAAATAAATGAACTCAATATTAAGAAATATGATTCTTCCAGCAAACTAGTTAAAAATTTGTGTGATCAACAACTTGCATATCAGAAAAAGAAAGGGTGTGGATTGGGTTTCAATCAGGCTCTTCCTCCTTACAATGATAATTACACATATTTACCTATGACTGAGGATGAGCTGATGAATGAAAGTAAAATGACTTATGGTCCTAAAACTGATAAGTCATCAATCAACAGCAAACCTGTTGATAAACGAGCGACTCCTCCAATAAATTTTGTTGCTAAGGGTACAATTGATCCTAATGCTTCGTCTACATGTGCAGATGAAGTAGTTGAAGTAACGGTTGAAAAAGTTGTTGGGGATGAACAAGCATCAGAGTCTGATTCTTATGAAAATTTAATAAATGAAGCTAATCTAGACTCTATTGCGACGTTTGATATTTTTAAATCTGTTTTTCGCTCTGTGATTAATTTCAGGCATGATGATTTGTGCGAAAACGTTGATGCTTGTGTAACAGAGACTGAATCGGCAAATGAAACGAATGAGCCAACTGAACCATCTGATTCCAAATGCGAATCACCTGAAGCAGCTGATTCTGAGAAATTGGAATCAGTTGATTCTAGTGAATTCAGCTCAAGGGTGTTATGTTGTAACACCCGTGTTATTATTTTAAAGGTTTTCGTATAAATTACGAAAATAAACATGTAATTGTACATACGTGATATTGAATAATACGGGATAATTAAAACTTTTACAATTTGAAAATAATACAACTTAATGAATTTGAGTTCGTCGTTTAAAGTTACGACGAAACGTCGTGCGGAAGCTTTTAACTTTATCGTGTTCGGTTCTTCTTCGAGCTTGATCTTCATCCGGGCACTCTTGGCAATCACCTATGATCAAAACCAACTTAAAAGTTAGTTTTGATAGTTAAATAACAAGTTTAAACAAGTTATATGGGATTAGAAATCAAGGCATTTGAACAAAATAATTAAATACAAAAAAATTATATATTTTGTTTTCAGCCCCTTCACCCGGCCGTGTCAAAAGATCACCCGGCCGTGTCAGCTTAACATATATTTTTCACAACCCCTTCACCCGGCCGTGTCAAAAGTTCACCCGCCCGTGTCAACTCTCCACGTTTATTTTTCATCAAATTTGCATCCAAACCTATCCAAACTCATTTTAATTGCTTGGGGTTCGTTTCTTAACATGTCTAAGCTATCATCCATTACCCGGATCCATTATTCATATAGTTTACGCTCCCGTTACCCGGTTTACGTTTTTCTTTATTACACTTAAGCCAACATTTTACCACCTACTTTATTTTGACCCGTTTAGAAGTTTTCATGCATTTAAGCATCAAACTCACATTTCTCTTTGTACACTTCATATTTCCATTTTTTTTAAATAGCCTCTTATATTCCACAACAACTATTTTGTAGTGGACTTAACATAACGGACCGTTATTCTAAATTTTACCCTTTGGATAGTCATTCTACGTAATTGACCCGTTCTTAGGCATTTGACTCTCAAGGTTTATACTTACAACTCTTACATATATCTAAGAGTTGCATAATCATAATACTAGTATCTAAACGACCTTTACATTTGCCCGATTTACAAATCATGGGCGTTTTGGTCATTTTTAGTCCCTCATTTACGACGAAGGACTCTCGCTAGTTATTTGACCCATATTTGCATGTTTATCTAGCAACTTAACTATGTGTACCTGGCTCGGGTCAAGGTATTGACCCGTTTACATAACCTTTTGCTTTAAATCTTTCTAGTTAAAGCAACGCAAGCTTATGTTATTTTCCTGTGATTACAAAACTCAACAAGCGATTGTCAAATTTATTCGTCAAATGGTGTTAACATTACCATTTGACCCGTTTCGTCTAAATGACCAAACATTTTGCACTTATATTTGAAAGGTATTTATTTACCATTTCATTATTTAACCCATTTCGCCCCTTTTTGCCATTAAACATGGTTTTTTTTATCATTTTATTTGTTCCGACTCATATTGTTTCGTATCGGAACCGATATTCGGATACAATTTGTTGTCATATTTATCACCTATAAAATAAATACGTACACGTAAATTGGGTGCAAGCTTTACTTACCTCTCGTCCGCGCAAACATTCTTCGCATCCATGATCCGTTTGACCCGTTCCTTTCCAAGCTCACACCTAGCTTGTTTAGAGTCAACTATATCATAACATCCATAAGATGGTTAGATTGGTCATTCTATATAATGGCCATCACCCTATGGACCCTTTTTTTTACACACTTATCATCAAAGCATGCAATATATTCAATAACTAGTTTCATACCATAATTCTTTTCATTCACTAACCGTTTGACCCGTTAGTGAAGTTACTTATACAACTAGTTAGTAAGTGATTTTAAACACTTTAAGCATGTCACATAAAGTGTTATTTGTTTCCAACAATCAATACTTCATGCCTAAAGCAAGTATATACAATCCTATGCCTTTTTCTTGGTTAACAAGAACATTATTAAAGTGCAGCGATTTTATATTCAGCTGCTGTAATTGACCATTTTGACCCATTTAAAAGCTGAATTAGATCAACATGTTCAAAGATGGATCGTAGAACTCTAAAATAGCTTTCTAGGCATATATGGTACGTCTTCTAACGATGTTCCTATGATTTTATATGATTTTTACAAAATCAGCTCTGAAGTAAAAAATGCTTCCAATCAGCTTGCTGTCAAAACAGTTCAGCCGACTTCGGACACTGTTTTGACCCGTTTAACATCAGAATTTAACAAACATGTTCAAACATAAAACGTAGTATGTTTCAATAGCTTTCTGAGCATATAAGGCTCAACCTCACAGGTCGTTCCAGTGATTTTATATGTTTTTTTTAAACTGCAGCCCAATAATTTTTAATCCCAATCAGCTTTGTTATATTTTCTTGTTCAAGCATTTCATCAAGCACCTTGTGTGCAACACGAAACATCAAATTTCTCCAGCCCATTTAAGTGTTCTAAACCCTTAAATTCTAGCATAATTAACAAGTACTAACATCAAACTTCAAATCTAACTTCAGGGAGTTCTATTAACACAATTTAACCATTATGATTCTAGGGTTCATCATGTTTCTACAAAACCCATTTAGCACATAATCGGGTGATCATGAATTCGCAATTATGAACATCAATTCAACAAGTAAATGACTAGGGTTTACTCCTAGACATAAAATCATTCCTAATTTCATCATATAACAAACATGCAACCATGAATTTCAGATTTTCCCAATTTCATAAGAATTTCAAACAGAGAATTAGCACTAAATTTCACATACCTTGTAACCCCCTTGTGATGAGGATCACGAATCTATGTTCAGATTTCGATTTGGGACAGGAATTAGCCTTCAATTGATCAAATTTGTGGAGTTAGGGTTTGGTGAGAGCTCCTGGTCGCTCCCCTGCGTTTTTGATCGACCAAGCACACTAATTTGTGTGTTTGGTTTTTATTTAATTTGTTTTAATAATTTCTAGTTTCAAGTTCTACAACTTAGGTCCCTCCACTTTTGTATAACTTATAGTTTGGCTAATTTTAACCCTATTATAAGTTATTTCTAGACTATTAGCTAACTAGGTTAAAATTCCTAGTTAGTAAATTCTTGTTTATTTAAGAATCCTAATATTCACCGGGTTACTTTTACCACTAAAGGTAAATTACCCGTCTTTTAGTATAAACGTGGTTTGATTACCAAACCCGTTTTCGGGGTGTTACAAGTCTACCCCCCTTAAAGAGGTTTCGTCCTCGAAACCTTTCTTACATAGTTCGTGGAGTTTTAAACTCAACGCATTTGACCTGAGTAGTCTTTTAAGCATTACTCATACCTTTATCCAATAGTTAGTTTTACCAGAAAAGCATGATAACATCTTTTTGGTTACTAATTGTCTACATAACTCATACAACATAGTGCAACTTGAAATAACGTAATCTCGTTATTTCCACTAGTTTAGTTAACTTAGCAATATCCATTGCTTTCATATAATATCGAATTCTTTATGAATCCGTTACTTTTTACCGCTAGCCTGGTTATAATGTGATTTTACTTCACATTACATTTCTTAATCATGATCGTGTCACATCATGTTTAGTTTGTATCAACCTTTCATTTTCGAAAATACCAATTTTTTTTGAATATATCGTCTTGCACCTATCGATGTTAAGACCCATACTCTTTGATATTTGTTATTTCCAAATTCGTCTTATAGTATTCATATTTGTTAAAACGTTGTTTCTTACTAAAACCGAAGTTTTAGTTTTAGGATCTTCTCTTTAACTTTTGTCAATTACCCATACCAGGATATTGACAACCCTTAATTTATTGTTTTCCGTTCTTAGTTTTATACGGGGAATCGTAACAAGTTCCCTTACCTCACACTAACGACCCGTAGGTTCCTTCACTTAACCTCGTAGGCTATTTTCCTTAGGCTTTCACCTCTTTGAGGCGAGACCATTATGATCCTTTTGCTTCAATTTATGACCCGTGGGTCAATTTGGCCCCGTAGACCCTTGCTCTAATTAATATCCCGTAGGTTATGATGATCCCGTAGATCATCTTTTATTATAGTCTTTATTCAACTGTCTATTTATATATATATAGCTTTAAAGCATCCTTTGTTATGTTTGAAAATCATTTGTTTTCATGCTTGAAATCCGTTGACTTTGACTGTAGTTCGTGTCTACAATCGTTTTCTTTCGGATAATTCTTCCGACTCTATGACTTCTCACGTCAATTAAGCATCGGTTTGTCTCAAGCTTACCGTTATCCGGCTTGCGCTTACTTATGTCATCAAGCATTATACTTTATTCAACCCGTTCAACCTCAAAATAGTTGAATATAATTATCAAAATTCCTGTTTGCGAAATTTTATGGTCTTTCAGTCATAACTCATAATCCGAGTCTTTTGACTTTAAATTCGTGTTCCCGTTTCTCGGTTTACGCATGTGTTTAAATCCTTACCCATCAACCGGGTACTTTACCGAAGTCATTATTAGTGCAAGCATTCCGGTATACATTAAGATTTCGTTTTAATTTGTTTGGTTGTCTTAGCGAAATTCATCGCTTTTGTTCAACCAAACTTTTATTCTTTATTTGACCATCCTTGACAGTCTTATAAACTATGAATGATGATTATCATCATCATCATTTCTTTACTACGACCAAAGTCAACGACTTTGATCGTTTTTCCCATGTGGGCAATACCTTTGTTTCTATGACCCCGCGGGTCATTTATAATTTGGTTTTACAATGCCCTTTTTGTCTACCATGGTTTTTGATCGCTTTTTTTTTCCATGTGGGCAATACCTTTGTTTCTATGACCCCGCGGGTCATTTATACTTTGGTTTTACAATGCCCTTTTTTCTACCATGGTTGTTTCGTCCAAAATGACTTATGTCACGAATTTCCTTGGGTCATTTATTTCTATGTGCGCCATACATCGTTTTTATGGTTCCCGCGAAAACCATTTATACGAGTATGCCCATAAGATTTCTTGACCCTAAGGATCCTTTAAATTTTCATTCATCTTGACCTTACTACATCGGACATAACTGAGCTCATTATAAGAAGCTCATGCTATCATGTGTTCACTACTTACTTGGCCAGAGTAAGCGATCAACACATGGTACGCGTGACCTTATTATAATTACCACATCACGTCCCATGTAAGTAACTCCTCAAATTATTTCCATATTTATGATTTCATTTGGTAAAACTTTATTTAATTGTTAGTTAACAATTATTAGTTTTAGTCGTTTATCCTTGAACATGTAAAATGTCCCTTTTTATAAACATTTATTCACATTCGTTGATGTGATCATTACTTTTCTCAATAAGATTTATATTGAGAATACTTACTTGGATGATCACTTTCGTCCAAGTTTCTATATAAACTGAATTCTGTTATTGTCTTGTTATTCACAATTTGTGAATAATACATATTCTCTACTGAATTTTTTTTTTTTTTTTTTTTTTTTGGAAACGTCATCCTGGATAGGTAACCTATCCAGGTTTTCCAAGTTTCATATTCTATATGCAACTGTCACTCACTATGTATTTGTTGCATATTACTGTTTGTACTATAAGTTTAAAATGTGCACCTGGTAATGCCTGCCCCGACGGGCATTCCTTGCCATTATTTATTTGCGATCGATACGCGATTTAGGTCCTTGATGAGTACGCTCTTCTTGTCACATCTCGGACCGTTCCATCATCATATCCGCAATTTGTTCAACTCTCGTCACCCTCAGATGCGAGTGTCCTTCAATTAAAACATTCACAAAAGTTAGTCATGTCGACATCAATAATTGCCCATATTATAATACAAGGCTTTCTGGTATACATGTCAATGCACGTAATTTCGTTAACTATATTGATTCTTGATCGATTTAATTGAGGTAACGCGTATTATACGATAACCCTATGTGTTTTTCACAACACTTTAATCGTACTAAACCATTAACATACTTGTACTTACCGGATTTGCGATCAAGCCTCGAACCGAACACACTTTACTCTTTAACCATGAGCTCTGATTACCAACTTGTAACACCCGCGTTATTATTTTAAAGGTTTTCGTATAAATTACGAAAATAAACATGTAATTGTACATACGTGATGTTGAATAATACGGGATAATTAAAACTTTTACAATTTGAAAATAATACAACTTAATGAATTTGAGTTCGTCGTTTAAAGTTACGACGAAACGTCGTGCGGAAGCTTTTAACTTTATCGTGTTCGGTTCTTCTTCGAGCTTGATCTTCATCCGGGCACTCTTGGCAATCACCTGTGATCAAAACCAACTTAAAAGTTAGTTTTGATACTTAAATAACAAGTTTAAACAAATTATATGGGATTAGAAATCAAGGCATTTGAACAAAATAATTAAATACAAAAAAATTATATATTTTGTTTTCAGCCCCTTCACCCGGCCGTGTCAAAAGATCACCCGGCCGTGTCAGCTTAACATATATTTTTCACAGCCCCTTCACCCGGCCGTGTCAAAAGTTCACCCGCCCGTGTCAACTCTGTACGTTTATTTTTCATCAAATTTGCATCCAAACCTATCCAAACTCATTTTAATTGCTTGGGGTTCGTTTCTTAACATGTCTAAGTTATCATCCATTACCCGGATCCATTATTCATATAGTTTACGCTCCCGTTACCCGGTTTACGTTTTTCTTTATTACACTTAAGCCAACATTTTACCACCTACTTTATTTTGACCCGTTTAGAAGTTTTCATGCATTTAAGCATCAAACTCGCATTTCTCTTTGTACACTTCATATTTCCATTTTTTTTAAATAGCCTCTTATATTCCACAACAACTATTTTGTAGTGGACTTAACATAACGGACCGTTATTCTAAATTTTACCCTTTGGATAGTCATTCTACGTAATTGACCCGTTCTTAGGCATTTGACTCTCAAGGTTTATACTTACAACTCTTACATATATCTAAGAGTTGCATAATCTTAATACTAGTATCTAAACGACCTCTACATTTGCCCGATTTACAAATCATGGGCGTTTTGGTCATTTTTAGTCCCTCATTTACGACGAAGGACTCTCGCTAATTATTTGACCCATATTTGCATGTTTATCTAGCAACTTAACTATGCGTACCTGGCTCGGGTCAAGGTATTGACCCGTTTACATAACCTTTTGCTTTAAATCTTTCTAGTTAAAGCAACGCAAGCTTATGTTATTTTCCTGTGATTACAAAACTCAACAAACGATTGTCAAATGTTATTCGTCAAATGGTGTTAACATTACCATTTGACCCGTTTCGTCTAAATGACCAAACATTTTGCAGTTATATTTGAAAGGTATTTATTTACCATTTCATTATTTAACCCATTTCGCCCCTTTTTGCCATTAAACATGGTTTTTTTTTATCATTTTATTTGTTCCGACTCATATTGTTTCGTATCGGAACCGATATTCGGATACAATCTGTTGTCATATTTATCACCTATAAAATAAATACGTACACGTAAATTGGGTGCAAGCTTTACCTACCTCTCGTCCGCGCAAACATTCTTCGCATCCATGATCCGTTTGACCCGTTCCTTTCCAAGCTCACACCTAGCTTTTTAGAGTCAACTATATCATAACATCCATAAGATGGTTAGATTGGTCATTCTATATAATGGCCATCACCCTATGGACCCTTTTTTTTACACACTTATCATCAAAGCATGCAATATATTCAATAACTAGTTTCATACCATAATTCTTTTCATTCACTAACCGTTTGACCCGTTAGTGAAGTTACTTATACAACTAGTTAGTAAGTGATTTTAAACACTTTAAGCATGTCACATAAAGTGTTATTTGTTCCCAACAATCAATACTTCATGCCTAAAGCAAGTATATACAATCCTATGCCTTTTTCCTGGTTAACAAGAACATTATTAAAGTGCAGCGATTTTATATTCAGCTGCTGTAATTGACCATTTTGACCCATTTAAAAGCTGAATTAGATCAACATGTTCAAAGATGGATCGTAGAACTCTAAAATAGCTTTCTAGGCATATATGGTACGTCTTCTAACGATGTTCCTATGATTTTATATGATTTTTACAAAATCAGCTCTGAAGTAAAAAATGCTTCCAATCAGCTTGCTGTCAAAACAGTTCAGCCGACTTCGGACACTGTTTTGACCCATTTAACATCAGAATTTAACAAACATGTTCAAACATAAAACGTAGTATGTTTCAATAGCTTTCTGAGCATATAAGGCTCAACCTCACAGGTCGTTCCAGTGATTTTATATGATTTTTTTAAAACTGCAGCCCAATAATTTTTAATCCCAATCAGCTTTGTTATATTTTCTTGTTCAAGCATTTCATCAAGCACCTTGTGTGCAACACGAAACATCAAATTTCTCCAGCCCATTTAAGTGTTCTAAACCCTTAAATTCTAGCATAATTAACAAGTACTAACATCAAACTTCAAATCTAACTTCAGGGAGTTCTATTAACACAATTTAACCATTATGATTCTAGGGTTCATCATGTTTCTACAAAACCCATTTAGCACATAATCGGGTGATCATGAATTCGCAATTATGAACATCAATTCAACAAGTAAATGACTAGGGTTTACTCCTAGACATAAAATCATTCCTAATTTCATCATATAACAAACATGCAACCATGAATTTCAGATTTTCCCAATTTCATAAGAATTTCAAACAGAGAATTAGCACTAAATTTCACATACCTTGTAACCCCCTTGTGATGAGGATCACGAATCTATGTTCAGATTTCGATTTGGGACAGGAATTAGCCTTCAATTGATCAAATTTGTGGAGTTAGGGTTTGGTGAGAGCTCCTGGTCGCTCCCCTGCGTTTTTGATCGACCAAGCACACTAATTTGTGTGTTTGGTTTTTATTTAATTTGTTTTAATAATTTCTAGTTTCAAGTTCTACAACTTAGGTCCCTCCACTTTTGTATAACTTATAGTTTGGCTAATTTTAACCCTATTATAAGTTATTTCTAGACTATTAGCTAACTAGGTTAAAATTCCTAGTTAGTAAATTCTCGTTTATTTAAGAATCCTAATATTCACCGGGTTACTTTTACCACTAAAGGTAAATTACCCGTCTTTTAGTATAAACGTGGTTTGATTACCAAACCCGTTTTCGGGGTGTTACAAGTCTATAATGGCAAATGTGAGAAATATGCATTTGACTGTGCTAACAAAGCTTTCGGAAAGACAGGTGAGATTTCTGAACGAGACCTGCAGTCTAAACAAAACAAGAAGAATCAAAAGAAATCTCCACCACAGAAGGCCCCTACAAACGACAAGTACAGACATCCCAATTCATCATCGTTTGCAAGAAATGTGCAAGGAAAACAAGCCCAGAAAGGACCGGTTCATCCTTCAGGGCCTGCAAGAGCTACACAAGCTTATCAGAATGCGTTCTACGTGAAGAGACAAACGTGCTTCTATTGCGGCATTGCTGGTCACATTGCTCGGAACTGCACAAATCGTCCCTATGTACCCTATCATGTGCAAAATCAGAGGGTTACACCAAAGGATAAATACCATTCCAAGCCGATGAAGGTATTGTCACCTAAGGCAATGAAGAATGTGAATCCCAAGGTTAAACCTTCTGATGGGGATTGGAACGCTGCCAAAAACAAGCGTAAAGCTTTTCAGGAACAAAAACGTGTTTCTAAAACTAACAAACCTGAATCAGCTAAAGTTGCTCAATCGAAGGCAACAAACACGTTTGTTAAACCGAAACAGATTTGGAAACCCAAATCCAAGGCAGCAACGTCTCCAATCCTTGAAACAAAAGGGGACTTGTATTTGAAAGAAGTGTCTTACTTTGATGCTTCAGGTAAACCCAGGACCACGATGGCCTGGGTACCCATGTCTTACTAATCTCCTTACTTTTCAGGAACAACCAAGGAGGAGCTGTTGACAATCTCTGGAATGTTGATAGCGGTTGTTCCAGAGATAAAAACGGGTAACATCTCACTGTTGTAAAAAGTTCAATTTTTTTTTTTTTACAGATGATATGTTTCCTTTGGAGGAAATTAGAGAAGTAAGAAATGATAAGCAAAAGGTACCGTTTAAATTCAGTACTTTGATTTGCATATTGATTAGTCTTCAATCTGATGACAGAACGGTTAAGCAAAAATATTTTTTTTCTTTCTTAGTTTATTATTTTGTATATAAAGTGTCCTTTCTCTAGTAAATGGTAAATTTGCGCAAAAATACAAGATTTATGCACAAATTTAGGGGGGAGAGGAACATATAGATAGATATAGAGTTTAAGGGGGAGAAAACTCAGAAAAAGAAAAACACAAAAAGAGTTTGTTGTATATATATGCATTGTTTTAGGGGGAGAAAATGAGAAAAATACAAAAACATTAGAAAATGAAAAAGCCAAAAAGAAAGATTGCATGATATGGGAAGTGAAATAAATGTTCGTGTTAAAGGGTTTTGACTAACACATGTAAGGTGCCACAGCTGAAAAGACTAGGATCTACTGCGATATGTCGATAGGCTTGACGCTCAAAATGATAAAAGATACTAAGTGTTATAAACATAACGAACTATGTACCATGTGGGTAACATACCAACGGCGTATGATTTTATGGTCTTAAATCTTGCGTTGATAGATAGCCAACATCTGAGGTTTCGGGTCTTTATATTGTTGAATCATCCGGGGATATTTTGGTTGTTCTTCTGTTCAGAACTAAAATTGTACATGACCCAGGAAAGAAAGTCACTTGGAATTAGCTCATTTCTATTTGAATGTCTGTATGTTGTCCCGATACACACAATTTTGATCTGATTCTGAAATCTTCTCTGAAAAAGTCGTGTACCTCCTCTGCTGCATCCAGATATATGCTGACCTGGAGGTGCTAGGCAACGACAGCTTCTGCTGCATTCAGATACATGCTGACCTAGCTGTACGTTGTCGCGCTATAGATCTAATACACCTGAAAGAGGCCCTCAAGTGCCCAAAAGAAACCCAAGAAACCTATATCAAACTGAGAAAAACTCATTTGATCTGTATATTATACCATCTCTGCAAAAGATCTATTATGTTCTCTTCTCAACCTATTCCCAGTTAAGATTTCAGAAATCTGGATTGGACTTGTGAAATATGTGGTAGGGAAGATACTTGCATGATAGAGTGTGCTGTTTATATTTCCAGGATTTGATTAGTATTTATTTGGGTGTTCATTGTTAAGAAATCAAAACATGATAAAACAGATTATATGCATACCTAGACACAGTCAGGATATCTTAAAGGATGACATCAGTATACTCACCTGCTAC
Organism: Helianthus tuberosus; assembly: GCA_030545235.1. NCBI lineage: Eukaryota > Viridiplantae > Streptophyta > Magnoliopsida > Asterales > Asteraceae > Helianthus > Helianthus tuberosus. The sequence goes on along the minus strand of CM060445.1, from coordinate 117,390,101 downwards.
GATGAATCGTTGTGCTTACCTTGATCGCGGGGGTATGCCTTGGAATGGGACACACGGGTATAATAGTATAATATTACCTTAAGCATATCACGAAGTTGAAAAATTGAAAGTTGAGCGTTAAAGTTTAAGTGGACAAACATATTGGAAATCGCATAGACCAGTTTGATTAGGCTCGTACTGAAAAGTGTTCCTTAGTCTGCCTGAGAATGAATTTTGATCCCATTGCAATTGTAATTGTATATTATGGTAGTTGTTTATATTTTGAGTTTTTATTTGTTTTTAGTTCTTAAATTAAAAATTAAAAAATTAAAAATTTCAAAAATACAAAAATAGTGTCTTGCTTTTCTATAAAATCGAAAATCCAAAAATAGAGTGTCTTTTTGTTTTTCTTAAAATTAAAAATGTAACCGTTCTTGAAGATTTGACTTATCATCAAAAGTTTAAAGAATTTAAATTGTGAAATCCGAGTATAAGTACTTGGATGTACCTAGTGTTCATATGGTACTCTCCCTGTTGCATAAGAAATGTTTGCTTATGAGTTTGTGAGCATGTGCAGAACTTGGTTTCAATCAAGAACAAGGGTTGATGAAGACTAAGATGCTGTTAGTTGCTGAAGAAGCCTGAAGCAGCTCAACAACAAGATGTACCTGAGTCAGAAGAATCGGATACGAATTGCCATCTGATAGTGAAAGTACATTTGAAGAAGTACCGTGAACCTGCTTGAAAGACAAAGATTGAAGAAGAAAAGAGCTGCTGAGAATCCTCCTCTCACATTCTTTTCATAAGATTTTCAAGCAAATGCTGATCGAGATCCTGATATGAAGCTAACCACAAGAGTTGAAGAAAGAGACCCAGTGCTGAGAGTTAAGAAGTCAAGAACTTCCACAACATCTGCAGCATAGCGACAACCATAGACTCGTTGAAGACGTTGCTGATTTCATGTTATGAAGACAATTTGATGGCATCAGTCTAGGGGGAGATTGTTAGGCCCTAAAGTGTGAGACTGATGCATCAAATTAATACAACGGGCTATGGTTACAAACTGGGTCTTACCGGGTTAGTTTATATTAGGTTTTGGACCTTTATAGGTCACTTGGGCCAAGCTTTAGGCCATGTGGGCCAAGCAGGCCCAAGGGAAGCCCATGTAGGGAAGTGGGCTTGGTTGAGTATATAAACAAGTTTTTAACTTGTTTTTAGGTTTGAACCTCTAAGAACCTCCTAGTTACATAATTTCTAGTGAAACAGAGAGTGGGAGGCGATTGGTGGTGGTGTACTCATACCAGACGTTTTTGCTTGTTGAAGTAATCGAAACGTGTGTGAGTTAAAAGTTATTTCGGTGTTCTTGTTTGTTTTCGTTTTGATTCTTGAATCACCTATTGATTGGATTCCGCACAATCAATAGGTTGTTTGATATCATTGAAAGATCCATTTTACGGGACTAACAGACTGTCACAGCATGCTAAAGAAATGGAGAGATAAAATGTGATAAGCGATCTCACTAAAGATGTGACGGTAGGCTCAGCTAGAGACACACTCGGGAGCGGGTATCGGTTCTTTACCGTGAGTTTGTTTAACTCCCGGTAATCGATACACATGCGCATGCTCCCGTCTTTCTTTCTCACAAACAACACCGGTGCGCCCCAAGGAGACACGCTCGGCCTTATGAATCCCTTGTCAAGCAAATCTTGGATTTGGGACATCAACTCTTGTAATTCCGACGCTGCAAGTCGGTACGGGGCTTTTGCTACGGGTTTCGCACCCGGAATCAATTCGATCCCGAACTTTATTTCCCGTTCAGGCGGTATCCCCGGTAAATCATCCGGAAACACATCTTCATAATCTCGTATTACCGGTACATCTCCAATCATTTGTGATTCTTTTTCGGGCTCATTAGCGTATATCATAAATGCATTGCATCCTCGCTTCATAAGCTTGTGAGCTTTCAACATTGAGCATACTATGGGGTTGCCTCCTTTTTCGCCATAAATGGTGACGTGTTTTCCGCTCGGAGATGTTAGTTTTATCTCTTTACGAAAACACACGACCTTTGCATGGTGTTGAGATAGCCAATCCATCCCAACGACTACTTGGAATTCTCCCATCGACATCGGGATTAGATTTATCAAATATTCTTCATCGTCAATGCTCAGTTTACAGTTTTCACATACATCACAAACAATAAAACTCTTGTTATTACCTATCTCTACTTCTAAGGGCACATGTAATTTTGTTAGAACAAATGAAGGATGTCGAATAAATCCATATGAAACAAAGGATTTATTCGCACCCGTATCAAATAACACGCGTGCAGGAATTGAATTTACAGCAAATATACCTGAGACCACGTCAGGTTCAACCTTCGCTTCTGCGGCGGTTAGTTGAAAAGATCTTGCCTTTGCTTTTGGGGCTTCACTTTTCGGGTCCTGCCCATCCTTCTTTCCAACCAGTTCCGGACATTCCGACTTTTTGTGACCCGTTTGATAACAATTGTAACAAACCGTCACTTTCTCCAGGCACGATATAGCCATATGTCCCGTTTTTTTGCATATGGGACAAGGCTTATCCTTGTAACGGCATTCGCCCTTATGACCCTTTCCACAGATTCTGCAACTTGGCGACCCGCCTTTCGTATCAGATTTCTTCGCGGTTTCATTCGTTAGTGCCTTCTTAGCAGGGCTTGGGTTTACATCTTGTGCTTTCCGTTCTCCCCTTTCAATGCTCTTTTTCAGTTCGATCTCCCTTTCTCGAGCAGCATTTATGATCTCGGTAAGGGTCTTGTATTTGGAAGGGGTGATAAATTTCCCTAAACTCCACACTCAACATGTTATGGTAGTAGTATATCTTTTGTTCTTCATTCGTCACTAGATCATCGCAAAACTTCATCTTATCCATAAACGTTGCCGTAATCTTGTCTATGGTCTCATTCTTGTGCCTAAGTTGCATGAACTCCTCTTTGATTTTATTCATAACCGCCTTGGGGCTATGATGCTTAAGAAATGGCGTCTTGAATTCTTCCCAAGTCATGACCTTAGCAGCTTCAATACCGATCTCTCTCTTTTTGTTATCCCACCAATCTTTCGCTTGACTCCTTAGTTGACCCGTACCATAGGCTACGTAGTCATTTTCGTCACAATGGGCCCTCTCGAATACCCCTTCGATATCACTTAGCCATCGTTGGCACACTATTGGGTCAACTTCCCCATTATATATTGGTGGTTTACAGGCCATGAATTCCTTGTATGAACAAGGCTTTCGTCCTCCATGCTTTTCCTTTGCTAAATTTGAATCATCTTCCAATTTCTTGATTCTTTCTTCTACTATTGATAAAACTGTGTTTTGAATTTTATCAATAAAGCCCGACAAACTGTTTTCGATCGCCTTTCCAACCTCTTCGGCAATCACTTCCCACATTTGTTCGGTGACTATTGGCACCGCATTATCATTACCTCCATCAGCCATCTCTATTTCTGAAATGTTTACATAAGTTGTTAAACATTCCATTTATAACACATGCTTTACTTGTTTTGATTCAATCAAGTTCATAACTTGATTTAATCATTCTTGTTTCAATTCAATCAAGTTCATAACTTGATTTAATCATTCTTGTTTCAATTCAATCAAGTTCATAACTTGATTTAATCATTCTTGTTTCATGCATTTCTTGTATTTGAGTGAGCTTACACACTCTTTTCATGCATATTTGTTCATTTCTCATTCTTTACGTAATACATAATTTATTAACAAAATAAGTTAATTCTTACCGGACGATCGATCAAGCTTGAACCGAACACTTTGTTAACAACCTTAGGCTCTGATTACCAACCTGTAACACCCATCTAATTTCACTTGATTTTTAATAATAGTGTATACCATTGTAAATAAAACCTGCTTAATTAACATAAAATTTATACAAAAGGTTCATAAGTAACAAAAACTTTAGTCAAACCCGACTAAATAAAACGTTTCAAAAGTTGTTTAACAATCATTTACAACCTATAATCCAAGTCAAGTAAAGATTTAAAACATTGCGGAAGCTTGAAAGTAGTGTTTGGTTCTTCAAAAGTTTGCTCGACCGTCTTTCGGTTAGTTTCCTTCATTACCTAAGATCAAACCCCAACATAAGTTAGTTTAGATCAAGTTAAAAGGGTTACAAACAAGTTTCTTGCATAAACATTTAAGAAAAAAAACTAAAAATTCGGAACAAGGGCGTCGCGTACCGCCAAGGGGGCTCGCGCGACGCCTAGCCCCTAAATTCACAGAATGTCTTGTTTTCTGATGCTGCATTTTCCCAGTTCCAAGTTCAATCAAATTCCAACTTTAAATAGCCATAACTTTTGACTCGTAAGTCCGTTTTAGGTGATTCTTTTTCCTATGTGTCTGTAATTTCGTTACCGACATGCCTATTATGAATTTCATACCGAAAAACTTGATTACGGGTCGAAAGACTATATATCCACATACAATTATTCAACCCATTCTAACCTTATACATTTTACTACCATTTAACTATTAGACCTATGGCGCCTTATGCCCAACATCCGGGGCTTATTATTATTCACATTTATTACCAATTTATGGCTTCGTGCTCTTGTGAATATTTCCGCCTCTACTTTCAACTTTACAATATTAATACTACAAGGTATCATGATTCGACCCGTTTGATCCATCTAAGGTAATTCTCCATTTTGATGGCAACCAAACGACTACAAACCAATCTTTAACCTACGGAATTAAGTATCATACATGATTACCACAACCAACACGATTTTATCAACAACACAAAATTTAGCAACAATTCACCAAATGTAATGGATTAAGTTACATACCTTAGCGTACGCCCTTCAACCGCGAATCACCACCGGCTTGTCCACTCGACGTTCCGGTATCTTTTCCTATAGAGTTCAATTCAAGACATGTTTAGAACTCTCTTTAGACCTCACTTCGCATAATATACCGAAACATCATAATTATGCGTTAAAGCTTTAAATTTCTATTTTTAAGCCTTCTTTGAGGCATTTTCACAAACACCTTAAAGGCAGATTTATCACAAGATTATATGACAAGTTTCTAGCTTATCAATTAGCCTTAATTTCACTTCAATCAACGTTTTACATGATTGTTAGCTTCTAGATTTCTGAAATCACTTCCAAATTGTCAAATTACATAAAACTAACATCCAATATCCTAGTATTCATCAATTTACTCATAACCCATTAACCACATACAATGGTGTTCATAGATTCACCAAAATTTCCTATGATTTCAACTTCTATTGGTCTAGGGTTTGTTCCTAGACACTATAGTTGTTCTTCAATCATCACAACACATACATGCAACCCTAATTCAGATTTTTCCAATTTTCATGAGAATTTCAAGTTAAGAGTTTTTACTAATTTTTACATACCTTGTAATCCTCTTGCGATGAGGATCACGATTCTAAGCTCGGATTTTCGTTTGGACCAGATTTGCTCCTCCAATTTGAGAATTTTAGTAGAATTCTAGGTTTTGTTGAAGGTGGGTGTCGCCCCCATGTTGTTCTGGTCGACCAGAGTTCCAAAGTGGGGTGTTTGGTTTGTGTTTTATTTGTTTATTAAAATTCAAGTTTCAATTTTAACAACCTAAACCCCTCCACTTTGATCAACATTGATTTTAGTTACTTTTAACCCTACTTTAGGTTATTTCTAGACTTGTAACTAATTAGGTTAAAATTTCTAGTTAGTAAATTCTCGTTTATTTATACCTTACAATTCCAATTTACAGTTTTATATTTTCGGGGTGTTACAAGTCCACCCCCCTTAAAAGGGTTTCGTCCCCGAAACCGTAGTACGTACCGAATAAAGTAGGGTGAAGATGTCGCATCTCCTCTTCGGACTCCCACGTAGTGTCCGAACCCTTCCTATGCTCCCATTTGACTTTGACTTGATCAATTTGTTTATTTCGTAAATGTTTGACCTTTCGGTCCAAAATCTCCACCGGTCTCACCGCATAATTCAGACTATTATCCACTTCGATATCATCGTAATGGATATAGGCCGTTTCGTCTGCTAAGCACTTTCTTAATTGTGACACGTGAAACGTGCCATGTATCCCACTTAGTTCCTCCGGTAACTCAAGGCGGTAAGCCACTTTGCCAACCCTTCCAATAATTTTAAATGGCCCAATAAACCTCGGACTTAGCTTCCCCCTTTTTCTGAATCTAATAACGCCCTTCAAAGGGGAAACTTTTAGCATGACCATGTCGCCAACCTGGAATTCGATTGGCCTTTTCCTTTTATCAGCATACGCCTTTTGTCTGTCTTGAGCTGCTTTCAAATGTGCCCGAACTTTTGCAATCTTTTCAGTGGCTCGTACTATATCATGGTGGGCGAGTTATCGTGGACCCACTTCACCCCAACATACCGGGGTTCGACATTTCCTACCGTAAAGCATTTCGTACGGTGCCATCTTAATACTAGATTGGTAACTGTTGTTATACGAAAACTCGACTAACGGTAGGTGAACATCCCAACTGCCCCCAAAGTCGATTATACACGCCCGTAGCATGTCCCCCAATGTTTGTATTGTTCTTTCACTTTGTCCATCCGTTTGAGGATGGTACGCAGTGCTAATGAACAATTTGGTCCCTATTTGCTCTTGGAAATCTCGCCAGAAATTCGAAGTAAACCGGGTATCCCTATCAGACACGATGGACACCGGCACCCCATGACGTGCTATTATTTCATTGGTGTAAACTTCTGACATCTTTTCTGACGTATAAGTCTCACGAATCGGAATGAAGTGAGCACTTTTCGTCAACCTATCCACCACTACCCATATGGCATCAAAACCACGATTCGTCTTAGGCAATTTGGTTAATAGGTCCATTGTAATATGTTCCCATTTCCAAACCGGAATTTCTAAAGGTTGGAGTTTGCCATATGGTTTCTGATGCTCCGCCTTGACTTGTAAACATGTGAGGCATTTTTCCACATGTTTCGCCACATCCCTCTTCATTCCGGGCCACCAATAATTTTGTTTCAAATCATTGTACATCTTTGTCGCACCCGGATGAATTGAATAACGGGATTTATGAGCTTCATTAAGTAGAAGCGCCTTCACTCCACAAGTATGTGGAACCCGTATTCTTCCGGATCGAGTCTTCAACCCGTTATTCCCATCCGACAAATCTTTCAACTGACCGATGATTCTTTCTTTCTTCCAATTCTCTTCTTTCATTGCTTCTAATTGCGCCTCTCGAATACGTTCAAGTACACCCGAGGTCACCACTAGTTGCATCGATCTTACTCGTATTGGGACATAATCCGCCTTTCTGCTCAACGCATCCGCCACCACATTAGCCTTTCCGGGGTGATAATGTATTTCACAATCGTAGTCTTTCACCGTTTCCAGCCATCGCCTTTGTCGCATATTTAACTCTTTCTGATCGAAAAAGTATTTCAAGCTCTTGTGGTCGGTGAATATGGTGCACTTTACCCCATACAAGTAGTGCCTCCATATTTTTAATGCAAATTCCACCGCAGCCAACTCGAGATCGTGCGTGGGATATTTCTTCTCGTGTATCTTCAATTGTCTCGAGGCATAGGCTATTACCTTGCCCCGTTGCATCAACACGCAACCGAGCCCCGATAGTGAAGCATCCGAATAAACCACCATGTCTTCGACGCCGTCCGGCAATGTCAATACCGGAGCTTGAGTTAACCTTTCTTTTAGCGTTTGAAACGCTTTTTCTTGATCGGCACCCCAAATAAACTTTTCTTTCTTTTGGGTTAGCTTTGTTAGCGGTGACGCAATCTTGGAGAAATCTTGAATGAATCTCCTATAGTATCCCGCAAGCCCCAAAAAGCTTCTGATTTCTGAAGGGTTCTTCGGGGGATTCCATTTTGACACAGCCTCTATCTTTGACGGATCCACCAAAACCCCATCGGCACTTATGACATGGCCGAGAAATTGTACCTCTCGTAACCAAAAGGCACATTTAGAGAATTTTGCATATAACTTCTCTCGTCTAAGTGTCTCTAACACTTCTTGTAAGTGGTGTGCGTGTTCGACTTCACTTTTCGAATACACCAATATATCATCGATAAACACGATGACCGACTTATCCAACATTGGCTTGCAAACCCGGTTCATGAGGTCCATGAAAGCCGCGGGCGCGTTTGTTAGCCCAAATGACATCACGAGAAATTCGTAATGTCCGTATCTCGTGCGGAAAGCCGTCTTCGGCACATCTTCTTCTTTGACCTTTAGTTGGTGATACCCCGACCTAAGGTCAATTTTTGAAAACCAGTTCGCGCCTTGTAGTTGGTCAAATAAGTCGTCTATCCTCGGGAGCGGGTATCGGTTCTTTACCGTGAGTTTGTTTAACTCCCGGTAATCGATACACATGCGCATGCTCCCGTCTTTCTTTCTCACAAACAACACCGGTGCGCCCCAAGGAGACACACTCGGCCTTATGAATCCCTTGTCAAGCAAATCTTGGATTTGGGACATCAACTCTTGTAATTCCGACAGTGCAAGTCGGTACGGGGCTTTTGCTACGGGTTTTGCGCCCGGAATCAATTCGATCCCGAACTTTATTTCCCGTTCAGGCGGTATCCCCGGTAAATCATCCGGAAACACATCTTCATAATCTCGTATTAGCGGTACATCTCCAATCATTCGTGATTCTTTTTCGGGCTCATTAGCGTATATCATAAATGCCTTGCATCCTCGCTTCATAAGCTTGTGAGCTTTCAACATTGAGCATACTATGGGGTTGCCTCCTTTTTCGCCATAAATGGTGACGTGTTTTCCGCTCGGAGATGTTAGTTTTATCTCTTTACGAAAACACACGACCTTTGCATGGTGTTGAGATAGCCAATCCATCCCAACGACTACTTGGAATTCTCCCATCGACATCGGGATTAGATTTATCAAATATTCTTCATCGTCAATGCTCAGTTTACAGTTTTCACATACATCACAAACAATAAAACTCTTGTTATTACCTATCTCTACTTCTAAGGGCACAGGTAATTTTGTTAGAACAAATGAAGGATGTCGAATAAATCCATATGAAACAAAGGATTTATTCGCACCCGTATCAAATAACACGCGTGCAGGAATTGAATTTACAGCAAATATACCTGAGACCACGTCAGGTTCAACCTTCGCTTCTGCGGCGGTTAGTTGAAAAGATCTTGCCTTTGCTTTTGGGGCTTCACTTTTCGGGTCCTGCCCATCCTTCTTTCCAACCAGTTCCGGACATTCCGACTTTTTGTGACCCATTCGATAACAATTGTAACAAACCGTCACTTTCTCCGGGCACGATATAGCCATATGTCCCGTTTTTTTGCATATGGGACAAGGCTTATCCTTGTAACGGCATTCGCCCTTATGACCCTTTCCACAGATTCTGCAACTTGGCGACCCGCCTTTCGTATCAGATTTCTTCGCGGTTTCATTCGTTCGTGCCTTCTTAGCAGGGCTTGGGTTTACATCTTGTGCTTTCCGTTCTCCCCTTTCAATGCTCTTTTTCAGTTCGATCTCCCTTTCCCGAGCAGTATTTATGATCTCGGTAAGGGTCTCGTATTTGGAAGGGGTGATAAATTCCCTAAACTCCGCACTCAACATGTTATGGTAGTAGTATATCTTTTGTTCTTCATTCGTCACTAGATCATCGCAAAACTTCATCTTATCCATAAACGTTGCCGTAATCTTGTCTATGGTCTCATTCTTGTGCCTAAGTTGCATGAACTCCTCTTTGATTTTATTCATAACCGCCTTGGGGCTATGATGCTTAAGAAATGGCGTCTTGAATTCTTCCCAAGTCATGACCTTAGCAGCTTCAATACCGATCTCTCTCTTTTTGTTATCCCACCAATATTTCTCTTGACTCCTTAGTTGACCCGTACCATAGGCTACGTAGTCATTTTCGTCACAATGGGCCCTCTCGAATACCCCTTCGATATCACTTAGCCATCGTTGGCACACTATTGGGTCAACTTCCCCATTATATATTGGTGGTTTACAGGCCATGAATTCCTTGTATGAACAAGGCTTTCGTCCTCCATGCTTTTCCTTTGCTAAATTTGAATCATCTTCCAATTTCTTGATTCTTTCTCCTACTATTGATAAAACTGTGTTTTGAATTTTATCAATAAAGCCCGACAAACTGTTTTCGATCGCCTTTCCAACCTCTTCGGCAATCACTTCCCTCATTTGTTCGGTGACTCTTGGCACCGCATTATCATTACCTCCATCAGCCATCTCTATTTCTGAAATGTTTACATAAGTTGTTAAACATTCCATTTATAAGACATGCTTTACTTGTTTTGATTCAATCAAGTTCATAACTTGATTTAATCATTCTTGTTTCAATTCAATCAAGTTCATAACTTGATTTAATCATTCTTGTTTCATGCATTTCTTGTATTTGAGTGATCTTACACACTCTTTTCATGCATATTTGTTCATTTCTCATTCTTTACGTAATAAATAATTTATTAACAAAATAAGTTAATTTTTACCGGACGGTCGATCAAGCTTGAACCGAACACTTTGTTAACAACCTTAGGCTCTGATTACCAACCTGTAACACCCATCTAATTTCACTTGATTTTTAATAATAGCGTATACCATTGTAAATAAAACCTGCTTAATTAACATAAAATTTATACAAAAGGTTCATAAGTAACAAAAACTTTAGTCAAACCCGACTAAATACAACGTTTCAAAAGTTGGTTAAAAATCATTTACAACCCATAATCCAAGTCTAGTAAAGATTTAAAACATTGCGGAAGCTTGAAAGTAGTGTTCGGTTCTTCAAAAGTTTGCTCGACCATCTTTCGGTTAGTTTCCTTCATTACCTAAGATCAAACCCCAACATAAGTTAGTTTAGATCAAGTTAAAAGGGTTACAAACAAGTTTCTTGCATAAACATTTAAGAAAAAAAAATAAAAATTCGGAACAAGGGCGTCGCGAGACGCCAAGGGGGCTCGCGTGACGCCTAGCCCCTAAATTCACAGAATGTCTTGTTTTCTGATGCTGCATTTTCCCAGTTCCAAGTTCAATCAAATTCCAACTTTAAATAGCCATAACTTTTGACTTGTAAGTCCGTTTTAGGTGATTCTTTTTCCTATGTGTCTGTAATTTCGTTACCGACATGCCTATTATGAATTTCATACCGAAAAACTTGATTACGGGTCGAAAGACTATATATCCACATACAATTATTCAACCCATTCTAACCTTATACATTTTACTACCATTTAACTATTAGACCTATGGCGCCTTATGCCCAACATCCGGGGCTTATTATTTTTCACATTTATTACCAATTTATGGCTTCGTGCTCTTGTGAATATTTCCGCCTCTACTTTCAACTTTACAATATTAATACTACAAGGTATCATGATTCGACCCGTTTGATCCATCTAAGGTAATTCTCCATTTTGATGGCAACCAAACGACTACAAACCAATCTTTAACCTACGGAATTAAGTATCATACATGATTACCACAACCAACACGATTTTATCAACAACACAAAATTTAGCAACAATTCACCAAATGTAACGGATTAAGTTACATACCTTAGCGTACGCCCTTCAACCGCGAATCACCACCGGCTTGTCCACTCGACGTTCCGGTATCTTTTCCTATAGAGTTCAATTCAAGACATGTTTAGAACTCTCTTTAGACCTCACTTCGCATAATATACCGAAACATCATAATTATGCGTTAAAGCTTTAAATTTCTATTTTTAAGCCTTCTTTGAGGCATTTTCACAAACACCTTAAAGGCAGATTTATCACAAGATTATATGACAAGTTTCTAGCTTATCAATTAGCCCTAATTTCACTTCAATCAACGTTTTACATGATTGTTAGCTTCTAGATTTCTGAAATCACTTCCAAATTGTCAAATTACATAAAACTAGCATCCAATATCCTAGTATTCATCAATTTACTCATAACCCATTAACCACATACAATGGTGTTCATAGATTCACCAAAATTTCCTATGATTTCAACTTCTATTGGTCTAGGGTTTGTTCCTAGACACTATAGTTATTCTTTAATCATCACAACACATACATGCAACCATAATTCAGATTTTTCCAATTTTCATGAGAATTTCAAGTTAAGAGTTTTTACTAATTTTTACATACCTTGTAATCCTCTTGCGATGAGGATCACGATTCTAAGCTCGGATTTTCGTTTGGACCAGATTTGCTCCTCCAATTTGAGAATTTTAGTAGAATTCTAGGTTTTGTTGAAGGTGGGTGTCGCCCCCATGTTGTTCTGGTCGACCAGAGTTCCAAAGTGGGGTGTTTGGTTTGTGTTTTATTTGTTTATTAAAATTCAAGTTTCAATTTTAACAACCTAAACCCCTCCACTTTGATCAACATTGATTTTAGTTACTTTTAACCCTACTTTAGGTTATTTCTAGACTTGTAACTAATTAGGTTAAAATTTCTAGTTAGTAAATTCTCGTTTATTTATACCTTACAATTCCAATTTACAGTTTTATATTTTCGGGGTGTTACATATACGTGAGTATCGACCTGGATGTTATTGCCTAAACGTTCTGCTTTATTTTCTTTGGTGTTTCGTTTAAGCTTTGGATCACCTCTGCGTATACCGAAGTATCGACCTGGTGGTTAAAGCCTAAACAACTTCAACTTATTTTTATTTTCTTATTTTGTTTAAACATTGGACTTTCTCTGCGTATACGGAAGTATCGACCTGATTGTTAATGTTTAAACATTCTGCTTTGTTTTCGCACAATTCACAGTCGATAAAAGTTTAAAGGCATTATTTGAGTCTGTGTATTGCATGATGAGGGGATATGCTGAGATCGTGGGGTCCATAAGAATTTAGTGCTATCTAAGTATACCTTAACGTATCGGTAAGCATTTCGAAAGTTTTTAGATTGAGTTTAAGTGGACAACAATATCGTCAATCTAAGTGAATTGTTTAGAACTGAAAATGTTTAAAGCTTAACGGTGCTAGTGATTGGTCACATAAACTGATATGATCCTCTTACACAAACTCACAAAAATATTGTGTGTAAATATTTCTTTATTGCATTCCTTTGTTATCAAAAATCCAAAAAGATTTTCGTAGTGTTTTAGCATAAAATTTTGAAAAATACAAAAAGATTTTCGACAACTGATGTTAGAGAGCTGATATTCAAAATTCCAAGTGCTGAACATGATGAACTGGTTTGGGAGTGTGTGTGTTGAACTGAAAAATTGTGATTTAAGAAAGTAGTTGAGATTAGTTAATCAGGGTCATTAATTTGAACTTGATGTAACTATTACTAGTGAGTTTTTCTTATTGATTTAAGTATAAACTTATGTTTTAGTGAGAAGTGTGCAGGAGATGTGCTGAACAAGAGTTAAAGCCAGGAATTGATCTCAAGGTGATAGCTAATTCCAGATAGCGATCCCATTATGATGAGAGGGGGAGTCTGACGAAGTTAGAGCCAAAGCGAAGTTCCTGGTATATGCTAAGAAAGAAAAGAGACTGATAAAGACTGAAGATGCGAAGACTCGACACTTAAGACTCGTCAACATCTGAGGGGGAGTCTGTTGGTGCATACATCTGTCGACTTCGTCTTATGTCAAGTCTCGGTTTCGTTGCGGATCTAAACAAGATTGTGACATCATCAAACATCACATATGTGACATCAATGATGACATCACAATATGGAATGCATGGAATAGTTTGTAGTATGTCGTTTGAGATGGTAACCGTTTGAACATGGTTGACCGTTTGAGAGTGTTAGTTTGAGAGACATGACCATTTGAAGAGGTGACCGTTTGAAGGGTGGCATGTCACCTTCAAACGGACAGCTCTAGCCTATATATACCCTTCAAACGGTTTCATTTGTAACTTTCTGATTTCCGACGGCGAAGCCCTGTCGAAGTGTCTCTGTGCTGTAAATCCGTTCAAGATTAATAAACAAGACATTTATTAGTGAATACAAGCTAAACGAAGATTGAATCAATGAATTCCGCCTCTGATTCGGTCTGAGCACTCTTCTGATCGACTCATTAGGTCGTTTCACGATCCTACAGTGCAGTTCTGTTGCAAGACAAAGAGGTTGAAGGTCTTTAGGTTTTGAAAGATGATTAGTAGTGGTCTGTTGTTCCTATTATACCTGATGCTCTAACCATCAATGAGACCAAATCGAGGTAAATGTTCATTTTTTATGTTAATGTGACAACTCTAAATCAGTCTTACTTGTCAAATGGTGAAAGATATGAAAATGTGCATATAATGTAAAATAGGATATTCAAGAGCCTAGTGCATCAAGTGTTAGTGAACACTCAAAATCAAAGGATTACTCTGGTTATGTTCTGCATGGCTCAAACAGGAAAGGATATTAGACCTGTTGACGGGTTGATTACAGATGGCACACCAAGGTTATACAAGAATGTAACATTTTTGTCCGACTTCTGTTTCCAGAATTACTAGCAAGGTAAGAAAGAGACCAATTGATGCTTGCAAGATTTGACTATATATGTTCAAAAGATGGTTATTTTATCAGTTCTTAGGTGATTATTTCTTTTCGCATCATCATTTATATGTTATTATTTTGTATTTGTGACCAGAATAAGAATAGAAACCATTGTTATATGGTATTATGAATTAGGTAGTTATTTTTTAGTATACCTCGCTAAACGAGCAAGTTGGGTCGGATAGGTTAGAATGGGTTCTGATGATAAGGGGACACTTTAGAGAATGCTTATTTTAGTTTGAATCAGAACATGTTTAGAAAACTGTCAAAAGTTGATAACTTTTAAACCATCTAAGTTAAAGTTTTTATTAAACAAACTTGGTTAAGTTTTCAAGCCACTGAGATTGGTAAGTAACAAACCCTTGGATCATCATTACCGGTCTAAACAACAAATCAAATCAAAATTGCTAAAATATATATAAACAATCATGCAGATCTTCAGCCCATGAATGAATAGCAACTTGTAAATTAGAGATCTTCATCGCTAATTACCCTAACAACTTGAAGGAAAACCACTTTGCAATATTTAAAAACCAGACCAGTTCAGTATTTGTTCTTTACTTGCTTCAAGCCCAGTCCAACCCGTATGTATTTATCCAGTTTTATAAATAGCCCAAATGACCATCGTTCAGAATATGTAGTGGTTTGCCTAATAATCACCAAGAAGTTATGTATTGTCAAAGTAACCACAAATGCTTTTTTGTTATTTTTTAGTTTTTATCTGTTTTTTATGTTGTTTTTGCTCGTGTTTTGCAGCTTTTTGCTGTTTATTTTACTTTTTTTTTTTGTTGATTATCCATCTTTGTTTAAAGCTACATCATTTACCAGCATGGCGAAGCAGGCAAGTCCCATTGTCTAATGAATGAAATACATCTATCTTTGTTTAAACCCATTGTCCTACAGCTGCATCCTATATTAAAGTATGGCCAAATGAATGAAATACTACCAGCTTGAAGGCAAGTCCCAGTGCATTGCGTGTTTGAGCTCCAGAAAAGAGAAAACTACCATATATTTAGTATGGTAAGCTTTCCGATGATGTATCACTGTTATATGAAAAAACAAGTTAGTGCTATCGGTTATGTTTGAAAACAAGTTAGGCACGATGTTCATAAAAACTGGTTGTTAACTTAAGAAAATGGAAGTTGACGAGGATAAAGAAAAATCCAGGTCTAATTTTTCTTTTTTATTGTTTGATTATCTTTTTATGTTTTTTTACTATGAGGGATTGATGCTATGTGTTTCTACTTTCTATTTGATCCTATTTTGAGCGTTCATGTGTCAAATTGTTGTAAGCATATATGGAGATCAATGATAGAGTAAATCCCACGTGAGGTTTCGACCCCTATAAAGTCTGTTGTGGGTTAACAGATTCTGAAATTGGAGAAGCTTTGGATCATTTGGACTCCAAAAATGACACCAGAGTAGTTAATGGACCTCTTCTACATTAGGGGAGATGGAGAAATGCTCATGGAGGGATGAGTAACACCTATTCAATTGTTCGAAACATGCTTGAGCTTTACTGAAACTGAAACAAGTTTATTTTTTCTTGCATTTCATTGTGTAATAAAAACTGTTCGAACCTGAACCTGCTGATCTTTTATTTTGTTTGGATGTATCATGCCTATTGATACATCTATTCATTTGTTGCTTTTTATCTTGTTTGGATGTATTGTGCCTGCTGATCTTTTATTTAGTTTTGTTAATAATCAATTGGATTGTTTTAGCTTTACTGGTTTCAAAAGGTAATGAGGTGTTTTACACAGTAAAGGTTGTGAAATAGGGAATCCAATCATGAATACTGGATCTAAAGCTAATGTACTTCTTATTGAATGAGTCACAACAACTCAATATATTAGGAATTTAGGATGCAAATTAAACATAGGTTAATTGTAATTGCTAACTGAAAATAATTTTGGTTTTTATATTTGAAACAATGAAGCATCGTATATATACAGTTGCTAACTTCAATATATATATATATGATTAAAGTATTTGTATCACGTTTGTCTTAAAAGTATTTGTTAAGGAAATGTGTCAACATGTTGGTCTGGAGGGTTTAGCAATGGGGTTTCTTGCAAACACTTATTTTGTCCATTTTTATTTTATTTTATTTATTTTTAATATATTTACAACTACTATATTAGTGCAATAATATACTCTCAATAAAATTAGAAAGCGAAGACAGATTAGGAGGCTATATGTGACAAACCGAATAGATTGGCCTGTTTTTAACCCAGTTAACCCGTTATAGATTAGGCATAACTTAAATCAACAATTCATAAGTAAATTAATTGGTTGAAATTTTCACATCTACTAGACATTCAACTTGCAAAAAATGTAAGCACTTCATATTTGAATGTTCATATGTATAACCCTTTACTCATCTATTTGTTATTTTTTTCAGGTTCATCATACATTTGCAAATTGCAACTGCAGGATTATATTCTTCTTAAATAGTTGAACTTGCGGGACACAAAGAGCAAGCAAAGATTAAAGATATTTCCATGCAAACTATTTGTGATTTTGATTATCATTCTCAAACCTTAAATTTTTAAATTTAATTAAAGAGTATTAAAAGTTAGATAGCTAACCCAAAACAAGAAGTTAAGTCCACAAGTATTTGAGGTTTTGTTATCTAATGGTCAATTAGGCTATGTCGAGATGCAATTAACCTATACCTTGCAGTAGCTTTAACAATGATGGATTTATATATGTTGGGTCAGCATTTAGAGAGAACGGTGAAAAGTGTGAGAACGGTGAAAACGATTTTGGTGGTGACATGTGACATTGATGCTAAATTACACTAAGGGGTAATATTGTCAAAAAACCCCACTCACATGAACTGGCTGTTCAAATAAAACGCCACACCCAATTCAGAAAAACGCCATGAAAAATACCCAGTTAAAAACGCCATAAAACACCCAGTTCAGAAAAACACCATGAAAAAACTCAGTTGAAAACGCCATAAAACACCCGGTTCAAAAAAATGTCATGAAAATACCTAGTTAAAACGCCATAAGAACATCTAGTTCAGAAAAACATTGTTAGAAATGTAGGCTTAGAAAACAAATGCAGTATGCAAGCAATGCAGAATAGAGCAGCAGCAGATGCTCTGCTGCTCTATTGTTTGATGCGCTAATATAATAGATGCTCTAGTACTAGATGCTCTAATCAGATGCTCTAACAGATGCTCTAATATGTGGCATGCGTTATTATGTGGGATGCGCTATTATGGAGCAAGTTCAGAAAAACCCCATGAAAATACCTAGTCTAAAACGCCATAAAACACTCAGTTCAGAAAAACACCATAAAACCCAGTTAATTTTTTTTTGAAAAGTATATCAATAGTATACTCGTTGGAAAGATAAAAAAAACGCTGAGTTTTATGGTGTATTTTTTTTCGAAAAATAATCACGTATAAAAAAGTTATTGTCGTTTAAATATGATGGGGGAAAATGACATGTGATTAGCATGTGCACATTTGCTTGGATCTTCCTATTTTACCCATCCTGGTAGTTCCAAGGCCCCTATTATTTACAAAAATGCCACCGCATCAATCTAAGCCACAAACCACTAAGGTAGCGTTTGGTATGAAGGAATAGAAGGTGGAATGGAATAGATCATTCTGATGGAATGAAAAGAAACATGTTTGGTTATCATGTGGTAATGGAATGGAGCATTCCAAAGGAATGTAACTCCTTCCAAATATAACAATTTCCATTCCTTGGTATGAGGGTGTTTTTTTTCCATTCCTTCAAGGAATGAAAAGAAATATATTATTATTATTATTATTATTATTGTTATATTTATATTTATATTATTATTCATACTAATATTAGTATATATCAAAAAATTATTATTAACTTTTTTACCATTAATATATTATTATTATTATTATCATTGAGGCACTTATATTTTTGTCGTTTTTAATACAATTGTGTTTCGTTACTTCGTCTTTTTTTGTTTATTAAATTGTACAAAGTAATGATTCATTCTATTCACATATGAGTAACCAAACATCACAATGGAATGGAATGATCCATTTCATTCCGTTGTCCATTCCATTACCTGGTCCATTCCATTCTCTCATCCATTCCATTACCCCATACCAAACAGACCCTAAGATCTTGTGGTTGAGAATCGTTCTCACCGTTTTCACACTTTGAGGCGTTCTCTCCTGATCTTGTTTCTATATATGTTTAACCGGTATGCATTTATTAGCGTACATGTAATTTTGCTTTAAATTTGTCGACAACAAAGTTTGATATATGTAGGTATGTTATGACTCGAGCATGGGTGCTGAAAATCATAATCAATCCACATCAAAAACCTCATTTACTTGCACTTGCTTGAGGTATGATGAAAATAATAACCAACAGGACCAGAGTTATAAAAAGAAAAAGAAATAATGAAATGGGATGTGTTATTTTTAATATTAAAGTTATCCTTATATGTGTTACGAGTCCGAGGTGTAAGCCAAGCCACGTGTTGGGACCGTTGGAAGGAAATGAAGACGCCTTTGATCTTTTTCAGAGACCCATTTCTTTGTTTTTTTTCGAGTTAATTACGTTTTTCGTCCCTGTGGTTTGTCAAAAATCACTATTTCAGTCTATTAGTTTAAAAATTGCGAAAACAGTCCCTGTGGTTTCGTTTTCGTAACTATTACAGTCCATCAACTAAACTCTATCCATTTATTCTGTTAAGTTTTGATGAAATGACCAAATTGCCCCTGTGGGTTAATTAAAAAAACGGTGATCACAGGTTTTGAACCTGCGACCTTTGCTTTGAGAAGTAGTTGTTAAACCACTAGGCCATATATTCAGATTGTAATTGTATTCAAATTGTTTTCCTTATAACATATTCTTTCCATCATCTTCTCCAAATCAAAACCTCTCATATTTATCAATGGCAGAACAACCAAACAAAATTGTCAGCTCAATTAGACCACATTAGATTTTGTTATATGTTCCAGATGTTTATATACTTAAGCATTCAATCAGATCCATCATCTTTTCATCTCTTTCATTCATAACCCTAGCTTTGCAGACCCATTTTATAACACATGTTTTTGTTCCAGATTTTAAGGTTTAATCGTCAACCTGAGACTTTTCTATAGGATTAGGAGATTACCTACGTCCGAAGTCACGACATCTCGACGGAAGGGTTCGCCGGAAAATAGGTGGTGACGACTGCGATGATCTTTTCACAGATCTGATGGGCTACGATGGTCAGACAAGGTTGGAGACGACCTATTGTGGTCTAGTTTGGTGAAATCTGATGCAAAAAGTTAGTTTTCTAATGTGAGTGTTCGTCACCGGAAAAACGGTGTGCAGCGGTTGTGGTTGTTTCATGGTTGAGGGAGGTTAGAGAAGGTGAGAGAGGTCAGATGGGAGTCTTGGGTGTGTGTTTGTTTCGTTCAGAGGTGACGGAGGGTCGTCGGAGTGGAGTTGCAGGTTGTAGGAATTCAAGTAGTCACCGGAAACTATGAATTGAGCTGACAATTTTGTTTGGTTGTTCTGCCATTGATAAATATGAGAGGTTATGATTTGGAGAAGATAATGGATAGATCATGTTATAAGTAAGACAATCTGAATACAATTACAATCTGATTACATGGCCTATTGGTTTAACAGCTACTTCTCAAACAAAGGGCACAGGTTCAAAACCTGTGATCACCATTTTTTTCAATTAACCCATAGGGGCAATTTGGTCATTTCACCAAAACTTAACAAAATAAATGGATGGAGTTAAGTTGGTGGACTGTAATAGTTACGAAAGTGAAACCATAGGGACTGTTTTCGCAATTTTTAAACTATTGGACTGAAATAGTGATTTTTGACAAACCACAGGGACAAAAAACGTAATTAACTCTTTTTTTTCATTTTACAACTTTGTGGGTCTCATTGTAGGGATTAGTTGAAACTGCATAAATGAAGATATAGAGTGTAATATCCTTTTGATATTAAACGTTCAAAGATATTAGTGTTTTCATTTGACATAATGTATTTATTAATATTTTGAATATTTATATATTAATGAAGCATGCATATAACTTATATAGTTATGAAGCATATATAGTCATTGTTCAACCTGTGACCGATGATGAGTTACAATTAGATTTTTTTTAATAATTTTAAAGATGTTAACATTTAATTAAGAGTTAATTACACAGATAAACCCTATAGTTTATAGCTAGTTTCATCTTTAAGTACTAACTTTTTTTTAACAGTTTAGGGTTTTTATGGTTTCAATTTTGTAACACATTTGGGTACTAACACCAGAATTAGTTAATTTTATCAATATAATGACTAAAATACCTTTCTATTTTTTTTTTTTATCAATGTAACACCTTTGGGTACTAACACCTAATTTTATTTAAGTTTAGATCAATTTTACAAAATCTATTTATTTTTTTTATTTTCATCTTTTTATTATACCTCTTAATTAACATAAAATCTATTTATTTTTTTATTTTCATCTTTTTATTAAATTTCTTACTTAACATAAAATCTACTAGTTACATCAGTATTATTTTTATTCATTTACATTTTACTATTTTAGAACTTATATGTTTTCTATATTTATTATATTGATCACTGAGATATAAAATACATATTAATAGAAAACTAATTATATGCACAATTCCATTCTAAAAAAATTAAATACACAATTGAAAATTTTACTCGATACATGTTAGTTGAATCCAAAATTGAAAACGAGTAAGGTTTACATTATTTAAAACTAACAGCTTTATACATGTCTATTTTTTAATTTACATGAAGGATATTTATTATTATCTATCATATCTATCCAAAATTGAAAACGAGTAAGGTTTACATTATTTAAAATGAGTAAGATATTTAATTTACATAAAACTATATAGCTAGTAGATTTTATTTAAAAAAAATCTATTTAAAAAAAAACTTGTGTAACTAGTAGATTTTATGTTAAATAAGAAATTTATTAAAAAGATGAAAATAAAAAAATACATAGATTTTATGTTAATTAAGAGATATAATAAAAAGATGAAAATAAAATAAAAATAAATAGATTTTATAAAATTGATTTAAACTTAAATAAAATTAGGTGTTAGTACCCAAAGGTGTTACATTGATACAAATTTTAAAAAATAGAAGGCTATTTTAGTCATTATATTGATAAAATTAACTAATTTTGGTTTTAGTACCCAAAGGTGTTACAAAATTGAAACCATAATACCTAAACCTGTTAAAAAAAGTTAATACCTAAATGTGAAACTAGCTATAAACCATATGGTCCATCTGTGAAATTAACTCTTTAATTAATATACTTTATTCGTCACGCACTATTCATTTTTTAAATTATATATACAATTGAGTTGTAAAAAAAAATATCTGAACCGTGAGTATTCACGGGTGATAACCTAGTATATATACATATATAGAAACGGGATCAGGAGAAAATGGTTGGAAGTGTGAAAACGGTGAGAACAGATCCTGGTCGAACACGTGGCAGGGGTACGATTGTCATTGTGCACGTTCCCCTCCATAAATCGCGTTATAATTTTGTTTCAAATAAAACTCCAAAAATTTTCTATTAGCAGTTGCCTCCTTTCCAAGCTTTCAAGATCCATGGCGTTTAACGTGGATTCCATTCGTCAAAGTAATATTTGATGACGTTTTCATATTTGTTCCAGCAAATCATGCAACACATATACAACAGATATGGCGTTTTGTTCTTTATGTTTGTTTCGTTGTCGTTTTTTTTTTCAAAGTAATATTTGACAATGCGTTTATGTTTCAATGGCGTTCTTCATGTATCAAATATTTGGCGTTTTCATTAGTTGTTAACAAATAGTAAGAACTGATAATTAGCGTTTTCATTACTAATGTTAATTGTCGTTTGGGATCCAATATATGCTTATTGTTTACGATCAACGGCGTTTTACACTTGATTAGTTTTGAATGTTAATGAGTAATATTTGTAAACATCAGTTCTTACTATTTATTAATTTTTAAACATCAGTTTTGTTAATTATGGATTTTCCATTATCATGTTATATTTGTTAATTATTCAACTTATGACGTTTTCATTAACACGTTTTATTTAATATTGTTAATTCATCATATTGTTAATTAATCAAATAATGGTGTTTTCATTATGACGTTTTTATTATGGCGTTTATGTTTATTAGGTCTTGTTTATTATTCAATTAATGGCGTTTTCATCGATAATGTTATAAGGATACAATTTCTATTTTAATGGCATTTTTCTTAAGTTGTTTCTCACTGTGTTTTCTCAGACGAAGGTGTTTCCTCGAATGAAAGGTTTTGCCCCAGAACTGGTTTACCATTTATCTTTCCTGACGTTAATGAAGAGATAAAGCCCAAAATGGACATGATATTCCCAAGCCTCGTTTATTGTTATTCAATGTATGTTACGTGTGCCAAGGCTTGTGGTTTTTCTGTTAGGAAGGGGACTGAAAAGATAAACGCCAAAGGAGAAAAACATATTAAATATTAGATGTGTATGAGATCTGGGGTATATAAGGACAAGAAGGTTGATACGTTGGACCCCAATCAAAAGGAACGGATTGTGCGATCCAGCTTTTCAAAGAGGACTGATTGTGGTGCACTGTTATGTGTAATATTTGAGGTTTGACCATGGAAGGTCCATAAGTTTGTTGAGGGGCATAACCATGATTTTGTTGAACATCCTGATAAGCATTTTCTTCCAACTGAACGACACCTCAATCAACTCCAGAAGCATGTTATACATAGCATGTCTAAGTTGAATTTGGGTCCAGTTAAGGCGTTTAATGTTATGAAGACTTGTTTTGGCGGTTTTGAAGATGTGGGTGCAAGTAAAGTTGATTTTAAGAACTACAAGAAGAAAATTAACTTGTTTATAGGGGAATACGATGCTGAGATGGTTGTGAGGCATTTGGATGAAAAAAACAGTCCCAACCTAATTTCTCGTACGATTACTTCACAGACAAAGAGAATCGTTTTAAGGCACTTTTTTAGTGTGATGATCAAGCCAAACGTAATTACCACGTGTTTAGTGATGTGATTTGGTTTGAGGCCACGTATCATTCCAACAAGTAATATTTATAATTCTATTTTTATGTTCTTTTGGCGTTTTCACTGTTTACATGCATTGGCGTTTTGTTCACTGTTTACATAACAAACAATATAAGATCGGACACACACATAAACGCCAAAAAAAAAAGAATACCTTTCAGTAAATAAAAATACCTTAAACTTCTAATTTGGTGATGATTAACTCAATAATATTTTGCTGAATGAGATGGACAACATTGTTAATCCCCGGTTAAGAATGCTGGCCGACAATGTTGTCCACCACATTCAGTGAAACTTTATTGAGAACAAAACTGAATCTCCAAGAAATGACGTTTGCAATCTGTGGTTTTTGAACATGTTGGCATTTATAAATTGAATGGTATTTAGTAAAATATAGTGTTTGATTTTGGTGTGTTCAATGGAAGGTCTGAGACGTTGTTTATATAAGTTTTTTTTGGCACGTATTTTAGGCGGTAATTTATTATAATAAATGCTAGTAATGAAGCTTCCGTCGTTTCAGTTACTGTTTGTTCAGCTTTATCAGTTAAACACAAAGTTTGGCGTTTTATATAAATGGCGTTTAGATGAAGATGATGTGTATGGCTTTGTAGTTTAAGACGGGAATTTTAATGGCGTTTCACTCATGAGTTTGCGTTTTGTATAGAGTAGTATAAAGACCCTTTTACCCTTAATGGAACGCGTCCACGTAATAAAATTGATATTTACGAAAACACCACCGCGCCAATCTAATCCATAGATTGTTTTGATCTAACAGATGAGGGGCGTTCTCATCGTTTTCACACTTTTAGGCGTTTTCCCTAAATCCTGCCCCAATATATATATTCGCACACGAACATGAACTTGATACGCAAACTCGAAACCCGAAACATCAATATATAACTAGGAATGGCACATGAACATGAACTTGATACGCAAACTCGAAACCCGAAACATTTAGGAGGTGTAATGGATGTGCATTCGAGTGTGAGACCTAGTATGGGGTTAGTTTTAAATGTTTCACATGTAAGGAACACGTATAGTATCAGGATGATATCAGTATCGATCAATGAAACATACATAGCCTTTACCTAAAGCATACGCGTAAACATTTTCTTTTTTATTTTATTTTAGAGTAAATAATCGTTTTCGTCCCTGTGGTTTTTTCATTTTAACTAGTCTAGTCCAAAAATCTAATTTATAACAAATTCAACCCCGAGGTTTGCATTTCTTAACGCTTTTCATCCAAATAGCTAACTTGATTTGTTTTTATAGTTAAGTCTTGACTAATTGACCAGAATACCCCATGGATTGAAATGAAAGTTTATTCTTATATAGAAAAATATTATATACATTTAAAGTTGTTTAATGTTTAAAATCTGTTGAATAAAAATATTATATACATTTAAAATTATATATATATATATATCTAATTTATTTTTTAACGTTTAAAATTTTTGCGGTATTACAAAGATTAAATAATCTAACCTCTAAAGAGATATACTAAGAAAAACACACATACACAGAAATTATACATGTACAATAAAAAATAACATATCATATATGGCCTAAAACAATCATAAGTAACGGTATAAAAGGTTTGATGAATTTATGATGGAACCTGGTTTTCAAAGGATTAGTTATGATAGTTGTGTCTTCAATTTTTATATTTGTTCATTAATCAATTTGGTATGATACGACAAAGAACGCAACACACTAACGCAGATACTGTAAATGTGTAATCACATATTATTTAGCATGGTTGTAAAACAAGGTTTCCAAGCCGAGAACTCCCCGAGTAGTCGCTACAAGGTAGACTGCCGAGACGACTTTCTTTGACTCCGCCTAGTTACTCGAAATCGGTCAAACGCGGTCAACCTCAGCCAAAATCATATCTAGTAGGTTAACTCGAGCCGAATTCGATTTAAAAAATAATAAAACATAATTTATATGCCTATCATATTAAAGAATGAATATCATTTTCACTTATTTTGTTATATATATTAGTAAATATATGTTATTTGACATATATTTAATTTCCAAAAACTAATTTCTTTATAATTTAACATGTCCGAGTACTCCCCGAGTACTCACCGCCTAGGCCGGGTACTCTCAACTCCCCGGTCGACCGACTAGGGAACGCCTATCGACTTTTGCAACCATGTTATTTAGTGTAAAAAAACAAACCATGATAATACCATACTGAAATTATATTTTTATAAGTTGTGTAATACCTAATTTAGGAGTGCGTAATTATTGTGTGTAATTATATATGTATGTTGTGTAACTATTTTACCTTAAGCCTAGTGTTTTATATACATCTATATATATAATAAACATTAAACAATAACCAATTTAAATATTATATATATAATATGTATATACACAGATATACATATATATATATATATTATAAAAAGTTAACTTTAAGCAATTTAATATATATATATATATAATATTTTTTTATATAAGAATAAACTTCCATTTCAGTTCTTGAGGGGTATTCTGGTCAATTAGTCAAGACTTAACAGAAAAACAAACCAAGTTAGCTATTTGGATTAAAAACGTTAAGAAACGCAAACCTCAGGGATAGATTTGTTATAAATTAGATATTTGGACTAAACTAGTTAAAAAGGACAAACCTTAGGGACGAAAACGGATATTTACTCTTTATTTTATTTATTTTGCCCTTGGTTATAAAACAATCCACTAACTCACTAAATTTTAGGCTTTATATTTGTAATTTTTTGGGTAATATATTTATATAAAAATTAAAATAGTAAAAAATATATTTTGAAATCCCACCAAGTAATTTTCAACAAATTAATGGGTCCTGCATATCTATTCGATACTCGTCAGGTAATTATCCGACATATATCTAACGCGTTTTGGGTCGGGTCCGTGACACAGTTTTATAATCGGGTATGGAATGAAACCATCAGTTGTCTTCTCATTCATATCAATATAATATCATATTCACAGTGATATATATATATATATATATATATATATATATTGAGTGAAGAGAGTAACAATATAATATCATATTCACAGTATTATATATATGGGGAAGGTTCAAATGAAAACTACTAGTTATTGTGAAAACTCGAAAACTAATTAAAAAAGCCAAAAAAACATACCAATTTTTTTTTTTGCATACCAGTTTTCGCCACTTTTAGTATATAAAAAAAATTCAAAAAAAATTTTTTTTTTTGTAGTGCACAAGTGTAATACTACACATGTGTAGTACACATACACATGTGTAATACAAATTTTTTTTTTTGAAATTTTTTATAAAAAAATTGAAAAAAAAATTTTGGTATGTTTTTTAGGTTTTTTTTAGTTAGTTTTCGAGTTTTCACAATAAAAGTGATTTTCATTTGAACCATCCCCTATTATATATTCAGTGAAGAGAGTAACAATTGTGATAATATAACGAATATCTTCTATATATGATATTTGTTATATGTGCATTTATTGTCATTAAATATACATTTAGTGTATAAATTGATTCTGGTTGTGACGATAACACTTAAAACTCTTTTTTTAGAGTTAAGTCATTAAAAGTCATTAAATATACACTCAAAACTCTTTTTTAGAGTTAAGTCATTAAATATACATTTTGTGTATAAATTGATTCTGGTTGAGACGATAACACTCGAAACTCTTTTTTTATAGTTAAAAATGGGTATTTTCTTTACCAAGAAACTTTGTTACCTTTTCATCATATTATCTTGTTTCACTTCCTTTTGCATAACTCCTTCCTTGTCATGCTTTCTTACGATCCAATGGTTTATCCAGATATACGATGGAATCCCAAATTCAACAATCAGTGTTCATGTGAAATCGAAAGACGATGATCTCGGGTTTCACAACATCACTTATTACAACAGTTATTCTTTTCATTTCTGTGAAAACGTAATACATAGTACGCTTTACTGGGCTGACTTTTCTTATGGTAGCAAGTTTGTCCATTTTAATATTTTTGACGATAAAGTAATGGAAAAAATTGGTGGCATACTTTTCGCAAAAAGTCATGCTTATTGGTTGATGAAGGAAGATGGGTATTACCTATCGAACAAGTCAAGAGCTTATGATGATCCATCATGGACCTTAATGGGAAAATGGTAAAACCTGCCTTTAAATGGTGATTATGGGAAAAGTGGGGAACGGGGAAGATATTCGGTTTTGGATTGATACATGGATGGGTGATCTTCCATTCTTGGAAAGATGGCCACATCTTTTTGCTTTGGATGCTAATAAATCTTGCAGGATTTCGGAGAGAATAGGGAGGGGTCAAGGTATCGGCGAACACGGTTGGAGCTGGGTTAGATTGCCAGAATCTGATATTGAATGTAAGGAATGGCAGGAATGTCAAGACACAATTAACATTGTGAGATTGTCAAATGAAAAGGACACATGGATATGGAACATTGACAGAAAGGATGGATTTTCGGTGAAATCGGTTAAAAAGACGCTTATTTCTGATAGGGGGCTTAGTCACCTTCCTATTTTTGAATGGAGCAAATGGGTCCCTATCAAATGCAATATCATGGCGTGGAGAGGTAATTTGGATCGTCTTGCTACTAGAGTCAATTTGAGAAGAAGGAACGTAGATATAACATCGGTTAAATGCCCTTTCTGCGACGAGTACGAGGAATCATTGGATCATTTATTTACAGCATGTTCGACGGCGATTCGTGTTTGGGCGGCTTTCAGTGATTGGTGCAACATCCCCCCGATTTTCGCTTTTGAATTCAAAGACTTGATGCATATTCATAACTACAGCCAAGATCGGAAAAAAGGGAAGAAGATTTTACGGGGATTGGTAATTATTGCGTGTTGGTGTATATGGAAGGCAAGGAATGATTTGGTATTTAACCAATACAGGAGGAGTTCTCAAGAGATTTTGATAGATATTAAATCTAGAGGTTTTGGGTGGCTTAAAAACAGATCGTCATGTAATTATATTAGTTGGAAGGAGTGGTGTAAATACCCTATGTACATGTTGTAATTTTGGCCTTTGCCCGTTTGGGTCGGGGCTCCTGTTTTGTTTTGGCCTTTTGCCCGTTTGGGTCGGAGGCGGTTCTTAATGAAAGTTTATTTTCAAAAAAAAAAAAATTAGAACTAGCAAGAATGTCCGCTCGTTGTTGTGGGTATTTATAGTCAAAGTCCCACTGGTGAACCCAAACGTAGTAGCTGAGTCAATAATTTACAACATTTTACTCATTTTTCAAGCAACTTTTTAAGTTTTAACCCATTTAACCCATTCCATTTCTAGTGATTTTTTCTTACCAATTTGAAAAATATATTCATTAGCAAATGACTCTACCATATATTAAGAAAATGATAGCAATTGAAAAAATCTTTATGCTAAAAGCAAACTTGGAGCGACTTCAACTCATTTGACCATTTCCATTTCTTTTTTCTTTTTGTCGTTTTATCACTTTGAAGTAAAGAGTACCTTGAAATAATTCACATTAGCATTCCTGCTCGACAATTAGTTTGTCAGCAAAAAAAAAAAAAATAGTTTTACAAAAATATACAAAATCAATACTTGGTGTGAACTTCACATTTAGGTTAAGTTATTCTACAAAATCTCATAAAAATAAAAAGTGTAAGAAGACATTATAGAATGGTAAGTGTCCAAAAACTAAAATCTAAACTCACCTAACCACCACATAAACACCCACCCTCACCCCACCCCACCAGCACCCAAAAACCTAAACCACCCCCCCTCCCCCCCCCCCAAAAAAAAAAAAAAAAAAAAAAAAAAAACCTACCCTCTTACCAAAAAATAAACCCCCGGCCAAAATTCAACAATCAGTGTTCATGTCAAATCGAAAGACGATGATCTCGGGTTTCACAACATCACTTATTACAACAGTTATTCTTTTTATTTATGTGAAAACGTAATACATAGTACGCTTTACTGGGCTGACTTTTCTTATGGTAGCAAGTTTGTCCATTTTAATGTTTTTGACGATAAAGTAATGGAAAAAATTGGTGGCATACTTTTCGCAAAAAGTCATGCTTATTGGTTGATGAAGGAAGATGGGTATTACCTATCGACCAAGTCAAGAGCTTATGATGATCCATCATGGACCTTAATGGGAAAATGGTAAATTCCTTGAGCATTGGTATTGTTTACCATTAAAGGATTATAATAAAATTAGTTTACTTAGATGTTGCTTTTTTAGATTCTTCGAGCCATTACCTGATTTAGTAGGTATATATAATTCATAACAAGAAGTCGTTATTAGAACTAGCAAGAATGTCCGCTCGTTTTTGTGGGTATTTATAGTCAAAGTCCCAGTGGTGAACCCAAACGTAGTAGCTGCTGAGTCAATAATTTACAACATTTTACTCATTTTTCAAGCAACTTTTTAAGTTTTAACCAATGTTTTAAAAACCGGTAAATACCGGCCGGTTATACCGGTATTACCGTTTTCAGAAGTAAATCCGGTACGAAACACCCCGGTAAATAAGTGAAACGGAATAAGGTTTGTACCGGCGGTAAAATCCGGTATACCGGTTTGAAACGTAATACCGGTACCGGCCCAGGGTTATTTTAGTTTGGGTTGTTACTTATTTTTATTATATATGTCACTTATCTTACGTAATTTTTATATATTATGATTATTCGTAACTAAAAGTTCTTATTTAATATTGTATGAAACGAAAATAGTTATCCTCTAGTTGATGAGGATGACGATAACAGTGAATTTCATCTTTTATGCGATCGTGAACTTGATGCATTCAACACTCAAATGACTTAAACATATCGTACACTTTCATTTAAAAGAGCTTTTGGAAAACTGAATGATTTTCGATTATGTTTTGGATTATTTTTTATTATGGATTTACTTTTGGATCATCTTTTATGTAATCATGCATTTTTGGATTAACTTTTGAGTTGATGTTGTAATTTATGAAATTATAGAGTTAGCTAGTCAACCCGGTTGAACCATTTTTTAGCCTAATCCGGTTTGATTTAAAAACCGGTTTTTAAAACATTGGTTTTAACCCATTTAACCCATTCCATTTCTAGTGATTTTTTCTTACCAATTTGAAAAATATATTCATTAGCAAATGACTCTACCATATATTAAGAAAATGATAGCAATTGAAAAAATCTTTATGCTAAAAGCAAACTTGGAGCGACTTCAACTCATTTGACCATTTCCATTTCTTTTTCTTTTTGTCGTTTTATCACTTTGAAGTAAAGAATACCTTGAAATAATTCACATTAGCATTCCTGCTCGACAATTAGTTTGTCAGCAAAAAAAAAAAATAGTTTTACAAAAATATACAAAATCAATACTTGGTGTGAACTTCACATTTAGATTAAGTTATTCTACAAAATGTCATAAAAATAAAAAGTGTAAGAAGACATTATAGAATGATAAGTGTCCAAAAACTAAAATCTAAATTCACATCACCACCACATAAACACTCACCCCACCCCACCAGCACCCAAAAACCTACCCCCCCCCCCCCCTCCAAAAAAAAAAAAATGAAAAAAAACCTAACCTCTTCCCAAAAAAGAAAAAAATAAACCTAAACACCCACCCCCACCCCACCCCACCCCACCCCACCCAAAAACCTAAACACTCCCCCCGGCCAAAAAAAAATTTGGGGTGGGTGATGAGGGTGGGGGGTTTAGGTTTTTGGGTGGTGGTGGGTGTTTAGATTTTTTTTTTTTTTTTTTGTGTAGTAGGTTTATTTTTAGAAGCATTTGTATAATTCATATTTTTAGGAGGCTTTGTATTTGATACTAAACCATACGTCAGAATACACATACACCAAATTCAATTCAGCTGAATAATAATCAACACACACCAAATTCAATTCAATTAATGAGTTAACTGCCAATTTCGTCCCCGTGGTTTGTCTAATTATGCTAGTTCAGACCAAGTTTCATATTTGTACCATTTTCATCCCTGACATTCTTGAAACATGTAAATTCCATCCAAAAAACTAAGGTTGACTCGAATAATTGGATAAACCACAGGGACGAAAATGACAGTTAACTCATGCTTTTTTGGACGGAACTGACATGTTTCAAGAATGTCATGAACGAAAATGGTACAAATTTGAAATTTGGTTTAAAATGGCATAATTTGACAAACTACAGGGACGAAAATGACAGTTAACTCATATCAATTCTTTTTAAAGTGTACATTTTCATATGGGAAAATCACGATATTAGCCAAAGATTGGTCAACTTTTCAGAAATAGCCATTGGAAACCTCTCAACAAGCCGTTTCAAGAAAGCTGGAACGGCTTAAAAAATCCTTTCAGTTCAACCAATCGATGATTGCCATGTGTCCATTTGAGATCTTTCAACATGGCTTAAGTCTTTTCAACACGGCTTGAGATCTTTCAACATGGCTTAAGCCTTTTCAAAATGGCTTAAGCCTTTTCAACACGGCTTGAGATCTTTCAGTGTAGCGGCTTGGCATGGCTTAAGATATTTTAACACGGCTTCAGAACTTTCAACACGGCTTGAGATCCTTCAACATAGTTTAAATTTAAACGAATTAATAAAAATAAAAACGAATAATTAAAAAATCTCAATTAAATGTGAGAACTTGAAAATCTCAATTAAAAAAATCTGAAAGTTTTAACTTGAAAATAAAAAATATTTAACTTGAAAATAAAAAATTACTAGGTTAGAACCATGTGTATTACACGTGTTAAATAAATGTAATTTTTATACTAAATAATAAAAATATAACTTTAATAACCTCGTGTACGAGTTAAATATGTGTATTACACGGGTACAATACACGAGTTTTTTTAAGATATTACTTTTTTACAACACACGAGTTTTTTAAAAGTATTACATTTTTATTATTTAGTATACAAAATTACATTTATTTACCCGTGTAATACACATAGTTTTAAAGGTATAATTTTTTTAATTATTTGGTATATACAATTACATTTATTCAACTCGTACAATACATGAGATTCTTAAATACATAACTTTTTTATTACTTAATATATAAAATTACATTTATTCAACTCGTACAATACATGAGGTTTTTAAAGTTATATTTTTTATTATTTAGTATAAAAATTACATTTATTTAACCCGTGTATTACACGGGGTTCTAACCTAGTAATTTTTTATTTTCAAGTTAAATATTTTTTATTTTCAAGTTAAAACTTTCAGATTTTTTTAATTGAGATTTTCAAGTTCTCACATTTAAGTGAGATTTTTTTAATTATTCGTTTATATTTAAACTATGTTGAAGAATCTAAAGCCGTGTTGAAAGTTTTCAAGCCGTATTGAAAGATCTTAAGTCATGCCAAACCGCTACACTAAAAGATCTCAAGCCGTGTTGAAAAGGCTTAAAGGCTTAAGCCATGTTGAAAGATCTCTAATGGACACGTGGCAATCATTGGTTGGTTAAGCCATCTTGAAAGATCTCAAGCCGTGTTGAAAAGGCTTAAGCCATGTTGAAAGATCTCAAATAGACATGTGGCAATCATCGATTGGTTGAACTGAAATGACTTTTTAAGCCGTTTCAACGTTCTTGAAACGGCTCGTTGAGAGGTTTCCAATGACTATTTCTGAAAAGTTGACCAACCTTTGGCTAATATCGTGATTTTCCCTTTTCATATTCCTTTATGTAAGCTAAAATAACCCTATTTATGTATTCATATTCCTTTATATAAGCTAAAATAACCCTTTTGTTTATTGTTATTCAATTTATATTAGTTATACTTTATAAAAAGTAAACTTTACATTCTTTCATATTCCCTCGTATAAGAAAAAAAAAATTAGAATAGAAGAAATAAGGTGTGCCCGTTCAGTTACAAATCCGATTTTAAAAGTTTATTTGTTTCAAGAGTTTAAAAAATTCAAAAAATAACTTCCTTACTTGTAGCCATAGAAGAAATAAGTCTTCAACCATCTTTATAACTTGAAGACGTTCACTGGCGGATTTAGGCACATTTTGTAGGTTTCTAGGAACCCAGTCAGTTTGGAAAAAAATAGTGAGATTTAGTAAAAGCCTTGTATGATTTGTAAAAAAAAATAGTGATAATCTATCAAAAGGAACCCTGATGTGCGGTGAAGTGTTATATATATTAGGTGTATATTTTAAGCCCCTTTAACACTTATTTTTAGCCAAGTTTTAAATTTATAAAACACGATATTTTACTAACACTAAACACACATATGGGCAAGTGCACCCATCGTGATCGTAGTATAGCGTTGGTAAGATACCGAGGTCGTCCAAGGACACAAGAGCTTTTAGTACCGGTTTATCCTCAACGTCTAATCAAAATAAAAAGTTTAGAAAAAGGTTTTAAACTAAAAAAAAATAAAACTAACTAGAATGCTGAAAATAAAAATAAAATAAAAACAGATAGACAAGATGAATCACTTGGTTCCGACTCGTATCTAGTATAACCTTTGATTATTTCCGCACTTTTGCACATAATTAAGAGATTATCTTAGTTATTGTAGTAGGCCCCTCTTTTGAAGGTGACGTTACCCTCACCCCAGTAGTTTGAGTCAGCAAGGATACAATCCTAAAAGGGTGGATTATTGGAAGATAATGAATTAAGTTATTAATGCAGTATTATGGTAGGCCCCGCTTTTGGCGGTGACGTTACCCTCGGCTAAGTAGTCTGAGTCAGCAGGGATACAGTCCTAAATAGCCGGGTTATAGTATTAATAGTAGTTAACTTATGAGGGGATCAAAGAGTTTGGACCCCCGCCATCCAATACCGTGAAGCATTGAAGGAGGTCCTACTAAATTTGACCCAGGTCCATTGCAGGACCTCTAAACGCTGAACAATGGCAAGACCTTTACCAAACCGTTCCCTTAACCCCCGACCAGGTAGCCAACATACCTCCATATAGACCGTGGAGATATGAATGGTGAAAATCTTTTATTTTATATAGACAGTAAAATAATGCCAAGACACCACGGACAAACGATAAGGAAAGATCACCTTCAACATAAGTAACTAGTTATTAAAGTCATTAATACAAAACCAAATAAAAAGTGCAAAAGATTAGAAATAAAAAGTATTATACTAGACACTTTGTCTTCACCAAGTGATATAAGAGACTTAGGCAAACATGGCCTTGATTGTCAAGAACTCTTACGATCAATCTTGGATCCCGAGACGACTCACACACTCTACAATGGACAATGGATGATGGTGGTGGATGATGATGTTGTGATGGTGGTGGGTGGTGGATGAAGTGTGAGAGAGGTGGTGTGCCAAGGGATGAGTTGAAATGAAACCAAGCACTCCTATTTATAGGCTGAACAGAGGGCTGGGCACGGCCCCGTGCCTGTCTGACACTCTCTCTCCTCATTAATTGTAATTCGCAATTACAATTAATGCGCCTGCTGTACTTTCACCACGCCCCCGTGTTCACTGGGCACGGCCCCGTGGTGGGCAATAGAAGCTTTTATAGGTTTGTCTTTTCTGCTGCTTCTTGGGCACGGCCCCGTGCTGGCTGAGCACGGGGCGTGTTCAGTCTTCTGCCTTCTCTATTTTGCTTGGGAAGATGCCGTTGAGGGGTCGGGCAATCCACTTATGTTCCTTTTCTTGTATTTATGTTGGATTTAGCTGTCTTTTTGCTTCTTTTGTGTTTTTGAGCTCATTTAATCCTGAAAATACAAAAAGAAGACAAAAACACTCTTTTTCCAATATTAGTACTTAAAAATGGTTAGTTTTATGCCTCATTTGATGTAATTTATATGTTGCATTTTACACACATCAAATACCCTCACACTTGAACTTTTGCTTGTCCTCAAGCAAAACTCTTTAATATGTGGCTTACACTCCCAAATGGAATGGGTAGAAGAGAAGGTTTTTGGCTTGTCGTAGAGTGTTGGGAATCCAAGATCTTTTTGGGTTTTATTTTTATCTATTTACAATCATATTCGTAATGATTTATTTAGAACGTTTCATAGGAGAAATTACTTATTTGGGCATAAAATGCCTTTTTAAAATTCCATTTATATACAAGTTCACATACTTCACGGGAGAAATCACTCACACTCGGCTGAAGGTGTATTTTTAGTGAATCACTCGAGAGCGGCATGGAACTTATTCCTACCATAAGCTTGCCAAGCAATCAATCCTCCTCCTTTTTAACTTTTATACCTTTGTAAATATCAAGAGGACTTTGTGGGTTAAGGGTTAGGCTTGGGTTAAAGGTAGGTGGTTAGGATATTGGTTAGTGGTTAGTAAAAAAAACGAAAAGCGTAACAAGTGTCGGTTTTCGTAAGATTTTCTATTTTTGTATCTTTTTATTTTGATGAAGCTTTTATTCAAACAAGGTTATTTTTGATGAACTTGTTTGTTTATTTTCTTTTTGCTTCATCATCAACACATTTTTTTTTGAACGATCATACGAAAAAAAAAACCGAACTTGTTACTAAAACAAAGGGTTAAAAATAAAAAGGTTTTGGTGGGTAAAAGGGTTTTTTGGTTTGGGTGATGAAATGAAAAGGTTTAGGCTCAAAGGGGCTAACTAGGGGGATTTTTGGGTAGGTGGTAAAAGAAAAAGAAAAATAATGGTATAGAAATAAAAAAAAAGGGTTAGTCCTAATGCCTCCATCATTTACTTACTCGGGTTTAAGTTGATAAGGACCGGGAATGTATCGTCATGGCAAGTTCTAGAGTTGTAAGAACCAAGCGGCTATTCACACAAGAAACGAAAAATGAGCATGTAGTCTAAAGATGTAAATTTGTATGCTCAATAAAGGCTCAAAACTCACTTTTGTGGGAATGGGTTTTTATGTGATCAAGTATATATAATCAAATTTTAACTAAGGTTGCCATGCCTTTTCATAATTTTCTTATGTTGGTTCTTTTTATCACTCCGCTATCGGTTGTAAATAGGGCTGTAAACGAACCGAACGTTCAGCGAACAGTTCGTGAACCGTTCGGCGGGAAGTTCGTTTATGTTCGTTCGTTTAATAAACGAATGAACATGAACAAGAAATTTCGTTCGATTAGTTAAACGAACAAACATGAACATAGGTCTCGTTCGTTCGATTGTGTTCGTGAACGTTCGGTAAGATGTTCGTGAACGTGTTCGTGAACATTCGTTGATTTGCGTTCGTTTATGTTCGTATGTTTGTGTTTTAATTGAATATCTTTGTACTTTCTTATATTTTATTTGTACTTTTTATATTATCAAACTTTTATTTATTTTGTTTCCCTAATAATTAAACTAGGAAACCCACTTTCACCTTGTTTATGCATCATTTCACTTTCATTTCTCATTATTTACATCCACGAATACGATCGACCTCCGTTCCACAGTAAGGGATTCAAGTACAAGTGCTACTCTCTGGGCCATCTATCTTTATCCTTCGTCGTGTTCGCCAAATTTATTTGTGTTCGTTTGTGTTCGTGAACCGTTCGCGAACACGCTCATTTCCTTAATGAACGAACACGAACATAAAATCTCGTTCGGTAAGTGTTCATGAACCGTTCGTGAACACATTTATTTCCTTAACGAACGAACACGAACAAGGCCTTGTTCGTGTTCGTTCGGTTCGTTTACAGCCCTAGTTGTAAATTTGTAAAAATATAACCTTTTTGAGAACTTGAATTTCCCGAGTTAAACCTAGACAAGAAAAAAAATGAAATTTTTGAAAAAAAAAATTTGGGTGATTAGCGGTTCCAATAGAGTTTTGTGTAAGGCTTGTATTTAGGACTTTGCAAAATTCAAGGTTTTAGCATCCCCCCCCCCCACACTTAAATTACACATTGTCCTCAATGTGTCCCAAAAATAAATTTTTAGGTTGATTAGATGTGTAAAATGGTGTTAAAAAGCAAAAATTTTGTGTTACTGGGCGCTGAACACGGCCCCGTGTTGTCCGGGCACGGCCCCGTGTTCAAGTGCCAGTAACAAAATTAAAACAAGAGAAGCAGAAGTCTGGACACGGGGGCGTGTCGGGTGAACACGGCCCGTGTCCAGTTACCTGAACTGGGCGTTTTTCTGCAGGTGGTTCAGCACGGGGCCGTGTTGGTTGGACACGGCCTGTGTTGAACCTTCTGTAATGGAGAGAACTGTCGGGTTGCCTTGTTCTTGTGCATGGGGTCATTTTTCTCGTTCCCCTTTTCATCCCTTACCACCATGAGTGTGTTTTATTTATTAAAAACCATCCAATCTTTAAAAACCATCATTTCATTGCAATCATAGAGAGACCTTACATAGTCCTAAATCAAGATTAAACTAGATAAAACAAAGAAATAATAAACCATGGAGTTCTAGCCTCTACTTTATTTTAATTAGCAAAATTTCCAAGAAGTAACTAATCTTGGTTAGACAAGGCCTTTTTGAACTCCTTCTTCCGGGTGCGGTTCTCCTCATATGTCGGCGAGCCATTCTTCCACCTCCCTTGGAAGGAGAAAAGAAGGCTCATTGGCATCAGTTTGAGGAGTTTCGATTTCCACCGGGATCTCTTGTTGGTGTTCCAAGGGAGGTTCCGCCGGAAAGTCTTCCCACCCGGTAGGGTTGTTAATTCCGAGTGCCAGGTTCCAATCCTGTTGAGGGAGGTCTGGTTCCATCGGGGGTGCTACAAGAATATTTAACCTCTGGTGCAAGAGGTTAATTTCTTGGAAGCTGCTTTCAAGTCCCATCGTAAGATCGTTATTACGGTCGATTAGGACCTCCTCTACTGATGTCATTTCATCGAGAGCCTCCCTTAATGCTATCACATAGTGCACAAGTTTAGCTTCAATGGAGGGTCTCCTTCCTCTTCGGCTGTTTGACGAATGCACAGAAGATGTTTCGCTGTTTTCACTCGACATCCTACGAAAAATAAACTGAAAATAGTTTATTTAATGAAACAGTGACCGGACACGGCCCCGTGCTCATTGAGCACGGCCCCGTGTTCATCTTTCTGCAGAATTTTGGAGCAAGGAAACTTGGATTTTTAAGTTATTTTCTGAACTTGTGGGGTCTTTTTAGTCACTAATAACTTAAAACAATGTTACATAACATGTTTTTACCAAGATTCCTTGAACAAAACTCATCCATCCTTACCACAAAGTTGGAAGAATTCAAACTTTTAATGGTAGTTCTTGGAGAAAGATGGAGAAGAAGGAAATGGCTAAAAGATGAGAGGACAAGATGGGTTGTTGGAACCTTCTTTTAGACTTACCTAGGATAGTTGAGAGAAGATTCCTTCAAATCTCTGTCCCAAGTTGGTCCAAATGTGCAGAATTCTTGGCTGCATTTATAGAAAACGACAGCATCCTGGACACGGCCCCGTGTCCATTGGACACGGCCCCGTGTGCAGGTGGAGTTCTGACACAGTTTGTCCGTATTCTGACGTACTGATCAGAAGGGAATCTTTTGATGGACACGGGGGCGTGTTGGCTGGACACGGCCCCGTGTCGAAGGACTGTTTTATGAAGTTGTCTAGTTTTTTTAAGGAACTCACTAGTATCGGGTGGCTCCTGATTGGTTGGAACAACCCCAAAGTGCCTAAGATACCTTAATTGTCCTAGACTAAGGCGAGAACGCAAGAGGTTGTCGGTGAGGGTAATTCCTATTTTTATTCTAGGTGGACAAGTCCAACCCTTTCCTGGGCTCTCGTTAAAGAAGGTGTATGCCGAATCGCTCAGGTCTATGTATGCATCGAACGAAGTCGATGGAGAGTCCTTCACGGCACAATCGACACAGGGACGACTATCGTCCAAGTCTTTGCTAGGTACGAAGGTATTTTCGGGAGCAACGAGGTTGTCGGAATGCGGTTCCAGCATTTCGTCATGGTCATCATCTTGGGGTGGATTAATAAAATCCTTCCTAAGCTCTTTTAACCAATTCAGAATTAGCTCTTCTAGTTGAAATAACTCGTCAAGGAGCATTTCCCCTAGAATATCTGGGTGGGCGCATTCGAGGGAGAAATAGTGCTTATTTTTACTTTCGCCCCTCTTAAGGTTATAAGAAGTCGGTGGGTCTATGTAGTGGGGCCTATAATTTAGAAAGTAGCATTCTACTTCTTTATGTTTGCCACCACATAATTGACACCACGTACCATAAGAGTGCCGAAAGTAAAAACAATTACTATCACTCATGTTTATGTCAGAAATTACAAACCGCCGGGATCTAACGGTTCTGTTTTCAGTAAGTGAATCTTGGGCACGGGGGCGTGTTGGGTGAGCACGGCCCCGTGTTCAGCTTACTGTCTGACGTAAAACAGGATTGCCAGTTCCAATGATTTAGCACGGGGGCGTGTTCAGCGGGCACGGCCCGTGCTGAGCTCTGCAGAAGCTGAAAAACTACTAAAATCCTAAAAAAAATAAAAAAAATGATTAGGCCGTTGATTCCTAACTTTCTTAAAATCCTTGTGTCCCCGGCAACGGCGCCAAAAACTTGATGTGCGGTGAAGTGTTATATATATTAGGTGTATATTTTAAGCCCCTTTAACACTTATTTTTAGCCAAGTTTTAAATTTATAAAACACGATATTTTACTAACACTAAACACACATATGGGCAAGTGCACCCATCGTGAGCGTAGTATAGCGTTGGTAAGATACCGAGGTCGTCCAATGACACAAGAGCTTTTAGTACCGGTTTATCCTCAACGTCTAATCAAAATAAAAAGTTTAGAAAAATGTTTTAAACTAAAAAAAATAAAACTAACTAGAATGCTGAAAATAAAAATAAAATAAAAACAGATAGACAAGATGAATCACTTGGTTCCGACTCGTATCTAGTATAACCTTTGATTATTTCCGCACTTTTGCACATAATTAAGAGATTATCTTAGTTATTGTAGTAGGCCCCTCTTTTGAAGGTGACGTTACCCTCACCCCAGTAGTTTGAGTCAGCAAGGATACAATCCTAAAAGGGTGGATTATTGGAAGATAATGAATTAAGTTATTAATGCAGTATTATGGTAGGCCCCGCTTTTGGCGGTGACGTTACCCTCGGCTAAGTAGTCTGAGTCAGCAGGGATACAGTCCTAAATAGTCGGGTTATAGTATTAATAGTAGTTAACTTATGAGGGGATCAAATAGTTTGGACCCCCGCCATCCAATACCGTGAAGCATTGAAGGAGGTCCTACTAAATTTGACCCAGGTCCATTGCAGGACCTCTAAACGCTGAACAATGGCAAGACCTTTACCAAACCGTTCCCTTAACCCCCGACCAGGTAGCCAACATACCTCCATATAGACCGTGGAGATATGAATGGTGAAAATCTTTTATTTTATATAGACAGTAAAATAATGCCAAGACACCACGGACAAACGATAAGGAAAGATCACCTTCAACATAAGTAACTAGTTATTAAAGTCATTAATACAAAACCAAATAAAAAGTGCAAAAGATTAGAAATAAAAAGTATTATACTAGACACTTTGTCTTCAACAAGTGATGTAAGAGACTTAGGCAAACATGGCCTTGATTGTCAAGAACTCTTACGATCAATCTTGGATCCCGAGACGACTCACACACTCTACGATGGACAATGGATGATGGTGGTGGATGATGGTGTTGTGATGGTGGTGGGTGGTGGATGAAGTGTGAGAGAGGTGGTGTGCCAAGGGATGAGTTGAAATGAAACCAAGCACTCCTATTTATAGGCTGAACAGAGGGTTGGGCACGGCCCCGTGTCCGCTGGGCACGGCCCCGTGCCTGTCTGACACTCTCTCTCCTCATTAATTGTAATTCGCAATTACAATTAATGCGCCTGCTGTACTTTCACCACGCCCCCGTGTTCACTGGGCACGGCCCCGTGGTGGGCAATAGAAGCTTCTATAGGTTTGTCTTTTCTGCTGCTTCTTGGGCACGGCCCCGTGCTGGCTGAGCACGGGGCGTGTTCAGTCTTCTGCCTTCTCTATTTTGCTTGGGAAGATGCCGTTGAGGGGTCGGGCAATCCACTTATGTTCCTTTTCTTGTATTTATGTTGGATTTAGCTGTCTTTTTGCTTCTGTTGTGTTTTTGAGCTCATTTAATCCTGAAAATACAAAAGGAAGACAAAAACACTCTTTTTCCAATATTAGTACTTAAAAAGGGTTAGTTTTATGCCTCATTTGATGTAATTTATATGTTGCATTTTACACACATCAAACCCATTAAAAAAATATGGATCCGCCACTGAAGACGTTTGCCTGCTTTGTATTTTACCGACGTGTAAGTAATTATATACTTATTATATTAAAATTAAAATTATGGGAATACCAGTCACATTCAGGAAAAAAAAACCTAATAACTTATGATAACACTTTTAACGTGTTCTTGAGTTGTGCTCGTAATTAGGTCTTGCATGCCGCTATACTTCACCTTCGTAATCATGTAGGCCCCCATGATTACCGGGCTTTCGTATGGTTCGCATGTGTTAGCCTGGTAACGTACACAAAAACCAGGAGAAAATCGAGAAATATGAATGTGATGTATGAAAGTCGGAGGGTATCCTTGGTTGGACACGGTGACAACTCAAAGTGGGGTTAGTTCACACGATGTTTGGTGTGGCATGCTTTGGCCTAATAGGTCTTCGTACTCTCATTGTTAGTCCCCAGGTAAGCAAACTGGTCTGTTAATTCGGATTTATATGAATGCCAATCCTAGACAGAACGTCCCGACTACCGGTACTCGAACCCTTCCAGTTACTACATGCTCGTCACATGAACCCACTTTCATGGGATTTGAAAACAAAACATCACAAAAGTTTGAATAAGTATTTGGAAAATGGAAGGAAATGTTTTGACAGTTTAGTGAAGAGTAAATTGCCATTTTAGTCCATGAGGTTTGGTTGAAATTACCATTTTAGTCCAAATAGTTTTTTTTTCTCCTCTGGGTCCGTAACTTTT
This sequence comes from Helianthus tuberosus, assembly GCA_030545235.1. Lineage (NCBI taxonomy): Eukaryota > Viridiplantae > Streptophyta > Magnoliopsida > Asterales > Asteraceae > Helianthus > Helianthus tuberosus. Next base: position 117,347,712 of record CM060445.1, on the reverse strand, counting down.
CTATTTTCTTGCCATTTTGATCACATTGCCTAACTCAGTCTAAAAATCTGGTTATAACCAGTGGTATTTTTGGCATAACTGTTGTGTAGTGATAACCAGAGGTAGTTTACAACATAATTTAACAACCTCATAATAATTTAATGCCAAAAATCCCCCTGATTATAACCTGGTTTTAGACTAAGTTAGGTAATGTGATCAAAATGGCAAGAAAAAGGAAAAGTCAGGGACCCAGAGGAGAAAAAAAAACTATTTTGACTAAAATGGCAATTTGGACAAAAACTAAGGGACTAAAATGGAAATTTACTCTTTAGTGAAATTGAAAACTTATAAATAAGGGTTTTATAAGTTTCATATGGTACATTGCAGGTGGTGTGATATATATGTAACACTGTCAGACCCCGATATTTCCACGTATTACCGGTGGGCCCGGTGTTGAGTATCGTGACGTAGTTGATATCATCATAGACAATTTATCACAGTTTAATACACAGCGGAAGTCGAAAGATAAAAATATTACAAACCGATGAAAGTAATATCAATTATTACAAAAACGGTTGTAAGGGATCCACAGGCGGATCAAAGTTAAAAGGATCATTGTTCAAAAGATTTAATAACATCTAAGCTTGCAAGACTCTTTATTGATGCTAGGAGTAGCCAGCCTATTCCGTCTAGTACCTGCACTTAACCTTTTGGAAAATACGTCAGTTTACACTGGTAAATACAGTTAACCGACTCATTTGAAAATGTTTTAAGAAAATTGATTTGAATGCACAAGGCACAAAATATCTTTTATAACTTGGGATAATTATTTAAAAATAATCTTGTTAAAGATTTACATGTTTATTACACGTTCAGTAGCCCGGGCTGAAAACCGGGTTAAAGATTAATAGACACACCACATAATATATCCCACGGCGAGTTATTCTCGAATAGGTAGGTATATTATTTTACATACGCACCGGCAGGTGTATGCCTACACCCCGTACTTAAGTCGTGGCCATTTCAATGAATGAGCCGAGGATATTCAGGACATGGTCATTAACCCCCAAAGGCTTAAAATAAACAAAACAGATTAAACAGGTTATTTCAATGATTTAACCTTTATACGATTAAAAATTCAACACCCGACCAAGCGGTATTTTATATACCGTACCCCAAACCCGTATAAAGGAAAATAAGTTAAAAGTATTTACCTGAGCAAATTATACAAATTTATCCCAGCCGTATACAATCAAGCAAGTTTATGTAGCTTTTACTGGTCCCCTAAATCTGGAATGAAGGTTTTAATAACCTATTAGATTCCTAACGGGTCTTACTTAAGTTTAAACTTAGACCGGTTAGTTTTAAAGAAAAGTATACGGTTCAAAACGCAAGATTAAGCGAAGACCGGATTAGAATGTGATTTGAACCCAACAAGTATGAAGACTTGTTTAATATGGGTAAACCAAACACATTCTGGATTTTGAAGCAAAAATGATATGGGTTGACCCGTTTCGGTCAATTTATGCAAACTAGTCACATAAACCGTACCAAACGCGAAAAATGCATAACGGGTAACCAAAAGAGTCATGAACATGTTTCCTAAGTTAATATGCCTTAAATATGTTGTGATATCAATAGGATACCTTCCATTATGCCCAAAACGGATTTAAATTCAATTTAAACCCCGTAGGGGTATTTTGGTCATTTTAAGGATTATAAAAGAGGTTAAATATTAATCTGATGTTCTGGTCTTAAATGATCAGTAAAAATATTTATTTTTGCAAGTCATATCAGTAAGGTATTGCATATATTTGAAATTTATTATCTATAACCAAACTATGCACCGTAGGGGCATTTTGGTCATTTCACATAAGCTTTAAAGTTCAAAATGGGAAATCTGAGTTTAAAACTTTATCTTACTATGCGTTTAAAACGCGTAAACGTCGGTTTTAAACGATTTTCAGGTTATAATAGGAAATCTGAGTTTTTGATCAGTTTATAAAGTTCAAAATATTTTATTTATCATATAAAATCAGTATCAAAAAGTTTGGTATCAAAATGTTATGTAAAACTCATTTTATTAGCAAAAATGGTATAACCGACAATTACCGAATCAAAGCAAGAACCCTATGCCATGATCAGTTTAAAAATAAATAAAAATTTTCAAAAATCCCAAAATATTATATTATATCAGTGGGTAAAAGTTTTGGTGTAAAAATTTGGGTTTAGATAGGCTTTATGCTAATTATGCCGTTTAATTAATAAAAAGCTTTCAAATTACGATATTGAGCATAACTCTTAATTTAGACCTCAAACTGATGTCAAATTTTTAGGACATGTTTATAAATTAGTAACGAAGGTCTTTGTCCTCTCACATTTTAAAAAATCTCGTTTTAAGGTCAAAAGGGCATAATGGTCAACATTTAAGCAATTAACGGAAACATGCAAATGAATCGGATTAATTAGGAACCAAGTTGTATAACCTCAGAGGGTTATACTAACCTATAACCTGGTCCTAATGGAACTTTAAGGCATATCTAAACTAAGCTAAATCGGGTCAGAACTGAAAGTCAAAGCGAAAGCCTACTTTTGCGACTTTCGATTCCGAACCGAGCCTAAACTCAAAATTGTCGGGTTGAACATGCTTAGACATGTTCTTACATTAATTACCAAGTTATATAAGTGTTAAAACAGGTTTCATGGCTTCTACATTGTTAATTATGAGTTTATTTGCCAAATAGCTTTCTGTTGACTTTTTAATATTAAGTTTGACCCGACAATTGACCTAGTTAGAGTGGGAATCAGAGGGTGCCCTTTTAAGGGTTTATTACCCACATAATTACCAACTTATAGCCACTTTTAATTCGGCTAATGACTGGACCATTAGTGATTAATCACTAAGTCAAAGCTTAATTATGATAAGTTTGACTTTTGGTCATTAAGCTATCAAAACTTGAATTAGAGAGGCTAAGATTACTTACAAAAGCACTTAGCATGAAAACGAAGCTTAGGGAATCTTGCTTGAAGTCCAGGGAGCTCCAGAGAAGGTTTAGAAATGTTTTGAAATGAGCAAGTTCATGTGTTGTAACAAGAGCTCTATATATATGAAATTTAATCTCACAAGATCATTCCAAACAAACCTACAAGTGTTCCTTGATCATCCCAGGTGTCCCCTATGCATGTAAATCTATTGGCTCAGTCCCTGAATTCGAAAACCAGCCTTCTAAGGCAGTGGAACCGGCTGAACAGGCATCTGTCCAAGCTTCTGCCCAGTTACAGGTCTTACGGACCGTAAGCCTTAGGCTTTGCGGTCCGTATCCGTAATTTAGATTTTTATCGCCCAGATATGCTGCCTTACGGTCCGTAAGGCATACACTTTGCGGTCCGTAAGCCTTGTTAGAAGACAAAATCTTGTGAACTTCTAATATTTGACCATGCAATCTTTTATAACTCGTATCTTTAGTCATTATCAACACAATGGGTCCACTTGATCAGGTCTGATTAAATCTTGAAAGAGTTGCCATGCAATGGTGTTGCCTTGGAGTCTTTTGGAAAGGATAATGAATGTAGAATTGTCTTTATTGGAACATGATCATTTACTTGACAATTGAATTATTTCTCACAAGGTTTAATTCAGATACCTTGGAATTCTTTAACAGACGTTTCTTGAAAGGATAATATTGTTTTACCAAGAATTGGAAACGTTAAAAGGTCACTCAGAGGTATAAATTAACATGTTGACACTTTTAATTCCTCCGGTTACCTTTTATCATGATCCGGGTTTATAACACGTTTAAGGTCCATGACATGTGTCTTTATTATATTGGACGGGTTTTTCCGAGGTGTTACATCCTCACCCCCTTAAAAGAAATCTCGACCTCGAGATTTACTAGAATAAATGAGGGTACTTTTGTTTCATTGTGGACTCAACCTCCCACGTATATTCGGGACCTCTTCGGGCATCCCATTTAACCTTCACGGTCGGTACATACTTCTTTCGAAGCTTTTTAACCTGTCGATCCTCGATCGACAAAGGTTTTTGAACAAATTTCAGGCTCTCATCAATATGCACATCCGTATGTGGCATGACTAGTGACTCACAAGCTAGACATTTCTTCAGATTGCAGATGTGAAACACATTATGAATTCCACTGAGTTCTTCAGGCAGGTTTAACTTGTAAGCTACAGTCCCGACACATTCGATAATTTCGAATGGTCCTATGTATTTTGGGCTTAACTTGCCCTTCTTGCCAAAACGCATTACCCCTTTCCAGGGTGATACCTTAAGTAACACTTTGTCACCTACCTCGAATTTCAGAGGTTTACGCCTCTTATCTGCCTAGCTTTTCTGCCTATCCCTGGCAGCTTTGAGACAATTGCGTATCTGCACAATCTTGTCTGTTGTCTCCAGGACTATATCAGGTCCTGTTAGTTGGACATCTCCAACTTCTGCCCAACAAACGGGCGTCCTGCACTTTCTTCCATACAAAGCTTCAAAAGGTGCAGCTTGAATACTCGAATGATAGCTATTATTATATAAAAATTCTATCAATGGAAGATGATCATCCCAACTTCCACCTAAATCAATAAAACAAGCTCGTAGCATATCCTCAAGTGTTTGTATCGTACGTTCGCTCTGACCGTCCGTCTGAGGATGATATGCAGTGCTGAAGTTTAATCGAGTGCCAAGGGATTGCTGAAAGCTTTTCCAAAAATGCGACGTATACCTCGTATCCCTATCAGAGATGATAGACACTGGCACTCCGTGAAGAGATACAATCTCGTCCACGTACAGCTGAGCTAACTTATCTGAGCTGTGTGTTTCCTTAATAGGTAAGAAGTGGGCTGACTTAGTCAACCTGTCAACTATAACCCAAATAGTATCATTTCCTCGCTTTGTCATTGGTAACTTTGTGATGAAATCCATAATTACCATTTCCCACTTCCAGGTGGGAAGTTCAGGCTGTTGCAGCAAACCTGACGGCTTCTGGTGTTCGGCTTTAACCTGAGCACATGTCAGACATTTGGCCACATAAGTGGCTATAGACTTCTTCAAGCCTATCCACCAATAATTTGCCTTCAAATCCTGGTACATCTTATCACAGCCAGGATGAACATAATACTTGGAGTTATGGGCTTCTTGAAGAATCACATCCCTAAGTCCTCCATAAATTGGAACCCATATTCGTCCATTCAATCTTAGGATTCCATCCTTGCCATATGATAATTGTTCAGCAGTTACACCCAACTTTTCATTTGGATAGTTAGTTTCTAATACAGCTTCCTTCTGAACGGCTAACAATCTTTCATTTAAGTTGTTCTTCAATTCAATGCTATTGGCATTGATTCTAATGGGCTTAACCCTTTCCTTTCTGCTCAAAGCATCGGCGACCACATTCGCCTTACCTGGATGGTATCGGATTTCACAATCATAATCATTCAGTGTCTCCATCCATCGACGTTGTCTCATGTTCAGATCTTTCTGATTAAACAGATGCTGAAGGCTCTTATGATCAGAATAGATCACACACTTTGTACCATATAAATAATGCCTCCAAAGTTTTAGTGCAAACACAACGGCACCCAACTCCAAGTCGTGGGTGGTGTAATTCTTTTCATGCACCTTTAATTTTCGGGAAGCGTAGGCTATAACTTTGCCTTTCTGCATGAGCACACATCCCATACCTGTGTGTGATGCGTCGCAGTATACCACAAACTCTTCTATTCCCTCAGGCAATGTTAACACAAGAGCATTGCTCAACTTTTGCTTAAGAATCTCAAAGGATTCTTGTTGCTTAGGACCCCAATCAAACTTGATATTCTTCCTAGTTAACGAAGTTAGGGGTGCAGCAATCCTTGAGAAATTTTCAATAAAACGCCTGTAGTATCATGCCAGACCCAAGAAGCTGCGAATCTCTGTGGGTGTCTTCGGCTCTTGCCAATTCATGATAGCTTCAATCTTAGCGGGATCCACCTGGATACCATGCTCACTAACCACATGTCCAAGGAATTGGACTTCACGAAGCCAAAATTCACACTTTGAAAACTTGGCGTAGAGCTTTTCTTGTTGAAGAAGTTTAAGAATACAACGAAGATGCTTCTCATGATCAGCCTGATTCTTCGAATAAATAAGAATGTCATCAATGAAGACAATGATAAACTTGTCCAAATAGGGTTTTCAAATGCGATTCATGAGATCCATGAACGCTGCTGGTGCATTAGTGAGCCCGAACGGCATCACTAAAAACTCGTAATGACCATAGCGAGTTCTGAATGTAGTCTTATGCACATCTTCATCTCTAACCTTCAGCTGATGATATCCTGATCTCAAGTCGATCTTGGAAAAGTAACTGGCTCCTTGAAGCTGATCGAATAGATCGTCGATCCTGGGCAATGGATATCTATTCTTGATTGTAACCTTGTTCAACTCTCGATAATCGATGCATAAACGTATTGATCCATCCTTTTTCTTCACAAACAGGATCGGTGCTCCCCAAGGAGATGAGCTAGGCCTAATAAATCCTTTTGCAAACAAATCATCCAACTGAGTTCTCAACTCTTTCATCTCAGTTGGGGCCAACCGGTAAGGTGCTCTTGCAACAGGTGCTGCTCCAGGTATAATGTCAATTCTGAACTCCACTTGTCTATCTGGGGGTAAACCAGGTAGTTCTTCAGGGAATACATCAGGGTATTCAGAAATGATAGGGATGTCTTCAATCTTGGGCTTTGGTTCATCAATTGTCACTTGTGCCATATAGATGACACAACCTTTCTTCATGCACCTTGATGCCTTAAGCATAGACACTTGCTTAGGCAACCCATGCTGAGTGTCACCCTGAATTGCCAACGGCTCACCATAAGGTGTTTTAATAACCACTTGCTTCTTATCACAAACGATCTGAGCTTGGTTATGAGATAACCAATCCATGCCTATTACTATGTCGAATCCCGCTAGTTTCAAAGGAAGCAAAGACAATGGAAATGAGTGGTTCCTAATGGATATGAAACATCCATCTAACACGGTTGAAGCAGTTTCTATGGTACCATCGGCCAATTCTACTTCATAATTTATGCTCAGGGTTTTAACAGGCAGATTTAATAACTTACAAAACTTATTATCTACAAACGACTTATCTGCACCCGAATCAAACAATACCCTTGCATAAACATCATTGATAAGAAAGGTACCTGTTATCATGTTGTCATTCTGGATCGCTTCTTGAGCATTCATTTGGAAGACCCGAGCATTGGTCTTCTTGCCTTCTTCAACCTTCTTTGCATACTTTGGGCAGTTGGACTTGATATGCCCTTTCTCGTTACAATTGTAACAACTTGGATCCTTAATCTTTTTACAATCCAACGTCTTATGCTCAGAAGACTTACAGATCCCACAAGCTCTTGGCTGTGATTGGGACTTTGATTCATACCTGCACTTTCCTAAATGGCGTTTCTTGCAGGTCTTGCATTTGGGCTTCTCACCCGACTGTTGGTCCTCTTTCTTGAACCCTGAACTCCTCTTGTGATCAGAGTTCCCTTTGTGCTTCTTGTCTGAACGGTGTGAGTTATCATCCTCACGTTTTCTCTTCCCAGGATCAGAATTCCTAAGCGATCTTTGCCTGACCGCATCAAGGGTAAGAGATAATGACAAATCAGATACTGACCTAAAGGTAGTAGGTCTTGATGCTTTCACACTAGCCTTAATCTCTGGGGCTAAACCCCCAATGAAACGGGCTATACGCTTTGGTTCTGGTGTCACCAAGTAAGGAACCAGTTGAGACATGGTGTTAAAACTCGTGAGATACGCTTGGCAGTCCAAGTTCTTCATAACCAATGTTAGGAAGTCGGTCTCGATCTTCTCAACTTCATGTTGAGGACAGAAATTCTCTTTGATCAAAGCAACAAACTAAGCCCATGATAAGTTGTATAACGGAATCTTTCCAGTAGCTTGGATTAAAGATCTCCACCAAGCTAGGGCTTCTCCCTTGAACGACTGTGAGACATACTTCACAATATCCTTCTCGGCACATCCACTAATGTCAACCATTGTATCCATCTCGTCTAGCCACGTCATGCAATCAATGGTGCATTTTTTCCCAGTAAAATCTCTGGGCTTACAAGAGACGAAATACTTATATGAACAGGTCTTTGCACGTGGCTCTTGATCAAATATAATCTTCTTAGACGGGATACTGTGCTGATTTGAGGAGTGTTGGGCATCATCCTTCTTTGACTCATGAGATTTAGAAGGTGGCTTACTGTGAGCTACAGAGTGAGTCTTTGAGCGTGTACCACTAGACTTTCTAAATTGTCTGTCCATGGCTTTAGAAACAACATTATCAATCAATGCTTGAAGTTCCGCACCAGTTACGTGGATTCTGGTAGTATCATGATTCTCTACAGGGTGACTGTTGATTTCTTCAGATTCTGCCATGTAGCTTGATTGCTACATAAAATAATGGTAATGTCGTATAGTTTTTAATGAATGTTTTAAGCCCTTTAACACTTTTTTAGCCAAGTTTTAAATTTATAAAACACGATATTTACTAACACTAAACACACATATGGGCAAGTGCACCCATCGTGAGCGTAGTATAGTGTTGGTAAGATACCAAGGTCGTCCAAGGACACAAGAGCTTTTAGTACCGGTTTATCCTCAACGTCTAATCAAATCAAAAGTTTAGAAAAAGGTTTTTAAACAAGAAAAATAAAACTAACTGAAATGCTGAAAAATAAAAATAAAATAAAAGAAAAACAGATAGACAAGATGAATCACTTGGATCCGACTCGTGTTTAGTGCAACCTTTGATTATTTCCACACTTTTGCACTTTTTAAGAGATTATCTTAGTTATTGTAGTAGGCCCCTCTTCTGAAGGTGACGTTACCCTCAACCCAGTAGTTTGAGTCAGCAAGGATACAATCCTAAAGGGTTGGATTATTGAAAGATAATTAATTAAGTTATTAATGCATATTGTAGTAGGCCTCTCTTCTGGAGGTGACGTTACCCTCGGCTAAGTAGTCTGAGTCAGCAGGGATACAGTCCTAAGTAGCCAGGTTAAAGTATTAATAGTAGTTTACATATGAGGGGATCAAGGAGTTCGGACCCTCGCCGTCCAATACCAGTGGGTATTGAAGGAGGTCCTACTAAAGTTGACCCAGGTCCTTGCAGGATCTATACACTGAACAAGGCAAGACTCTTACCAAACCGTTCCCTTAACCCCCGACCAGGTAGCCAACATACCTCCATATAGACCGTGGAGATATGAATGGTGAAAATCTTTTATTTTATATAGACAGTAAAATAATACCAAGACACCACTGACAAACGATAAGGAATACTCACCTTCAACATAAGAAACTAGTTATTAAAGTCATTAATACAGAACCAAATAAAAAGTGCGAAAAGATTAAAAATAAAAAGTATTACACTACACACTTGTCTTCACCAAGTGATGTAAGAGACTTAGGCAAACATGGCCTTTGATTGTCAAGAACTCTTACGATCAATCTTGGATCCCGAGACTACTCACACACACTATGATGGATGATGGTGGTGGTGGTGGATGTGGGTTGTGATGGTGGTGGTGGTGGTGGGTGGGTGAAGTGTGAGAGAGGTGGTTTGCCAAGGGATGGTTTGCAAATGAACCAAGCACCCCTATTTATAGCCTGCACAGAAGCCCGGACACGGCCCCGTGTCCACCCATCTTCTCTTTCTTCATTAAATGTAGTTTGTCTGCATTAGTTGATGACGCCCCCGTGTCCGCTGGGAACGACCCCGTGTGCAGAAGTGTATCTGTACTATCAAGATTTTCCTAGATTCTGCGAATCTTAGAGTTGACCACGGCCCCGTGTCCACTGGGCACGCCCCCGTGGTGGGTGATAGAAGCTTCTACAACTCTGTCTTTTCTGCAGACACTTGGGCACGCCCCCGTGCTCAGTGAGCACGGGGCGTGTTCAGCCTTCTGTTCTCTTGTTTTTGCTTTGGAGGATGTTGTCGAGGGGTCGGGCATGCCACTTTTATTCCTTTTCTTGTATTTATGCTAGATTTGGCTGCATTTTTGCTTCTTTTGTTTATTTAAGCTCTTTTAACCCTGAAAATACAAAACGAAGACAAAAGCACACTTTTTCCAACATTAGTACTAAAAAAGGGTTAGTTTTATGCCACATTTGATGTAATTTATATGTTGCATTTTGCACACATCAAATACCCCCACACTTGAATCTTTGCTTGTCCTCAAGCAAAACTCTTTATTTTGTGGCTTACACACCCAAATGGAATGAGTAGAAGAGAAGGTTTTTGGCTTGTCATAGAGTGTCGGGATTTCCAAGATTTTTTATTAGGTTTTATTTTTATTTTATTTACAATCCTATTCGTCATGATTTATTTAAAACTTTACATAAGATAAATTACTTATTAGGGCATAACATGCCTTTTTAAAATTCCATTTATATACAAGTTCACATATCTCACGGGGGATCACTCAACACTCGGTCGAAAATGTATTTTTGTGAAACACTCGAGAGCGGAATGGAACTTACTTCTACCATATGCTTGCCAAGCAATCAATCATCCTCCTTTTTAACTATAAACCTTTGTAAATATTAAGAGGATTTTTGGGGAAGGGTTAGGCTTGGGTTAAAGGTAGGTGGTTTGGTTAGTGGTTAGTAGAAAAGGGCGAAAGGCGTAAAAAGCTTCGGTTTTCGTAAGACTTTTTATTTTTATGACTTTTTATTTTGATGAAGAAATTCTTCAAACAAAGTTCTTTTTGATAAACTTGTTTGTTCATTTCTTTTGGCTTCATCATCAAATTTTTTTTTATCGATAAGAAAGTCATAAGAAAAACCGAGCTTTGTTACTAAAATAAAGGGGTTTAAAATGAAAAAGGGTTTTGGTGGGTAAAAGGGTGTTTTTTTGGGTTAAGAAATGAAAAGTGTTGGTGCATATGTCTGTCGACTTCGTCTTGTATCGAGTCTTGTAATAGGATAGGTTGATCAGGACACGAAAAATGAGAAATGTGTAGGATAGTCATTTCGCACGAAATGACAAAGACTCATTTCGCACGAAATGACAAAGACTCATTTCGCACGAAATGGACTGTGTCCATTTCGCACGAAATGAAACTTGGTCATTTCGTACGAAATACATGGCCTATATATAGTGGCCATTTCGTTTCAGTTGTAACGTTTTCTGATTTCCGGTACCAAACTGCTGCCGACGTGTCTACTGATTGTAATCTTTGTCAAATCAATAAACAAGACATTAAAAGTGATTCTGTGTGTAAATCAAGCCGATTCCAAGTCGATACGATTGTTTCTGCCTTTCGTATTGATAAGAACGCTTCTGAACGACTTGTTTTGGTCGTTAAAACGATCCTACAAGTGGTATCAGAGCTCAGGAGGAAGAGTTCTTGCCAAATTAGCTTGATTTCACCAAAATTTCTGACTTCTACACCGTCTTTCCAAAATTAAACAGAATTTTACGGTTAAAATGGATTGAATTTTACACATTATAAGCGAAACATAGTGTTAACAAAGCCTTCAAAGAATCAGACTTAAAATCGGACAAAAACTTGGTCAATTTTAGCAAAATCTGTTAAAAAAGATGACATCAGCAGCATTTCGCGTGGAATAGTCCATTTCTTTTGAATCAGTTCTTCATTTCGTACGAAATCATCAGCTTATTTCGCACGAAATCGTCTTCTTGATCATCATTTCGCACGAAATACCTCATTTCACTTGAAAAGACATCTATTTCGCACGATATTAACATCTTGCATTTCATTTCGTACGAAATCACCTTATTTCGCACGAAATCAGATTATTTCGCACCAAGTTGTCAATTCGCGTGACTGTTTTCGCACATAATCTCCATTTCGTTTAAAAGTGTTATTTCATTTGAAGTTCTATTTCGCATCAAAGGGTATTCCGCACCAAAAGTGTTTTCGTGTGAGTCATCATTTCGTTTGAATTTTGTAAATTTGTGAAAATTTATACCGAAACATGGAAGAAGAATTTTACAATGCGTTTGCTACACCAGTTGCTCCAGTTACAGCTACCGAAACTGTTTATAGTGAGAATGAGATAGGAACTTATCAAAAACCGCCAAAGCTTATGTACATTGAAGATTTTAAAGGATGGCAAAAAAAGGTTTGAAAACTGGGTGGAAGTGTTGGTGCACTGTATGTTTGTTAACTACGTCTTAATAAAGTCTTATGTCTAGATAGAATGAACGAACACACAATGGGTTAGAATTTAGGGTTTATACATGTAATAGTATAGCAGTTCGCTTGAAATGACATCATGTCATGTTCAAGCGAAACCACAACATGCCAGTTCGCTTGAACACGTATAGTGTTCATTCAAGCGAACTGCCCTAGTCTATAAATAGGAGTTGTGGTGTGTCATTTGAAGCGGACAGGACTGAGGTCATAGTGTGTGAGTCGAGGTGCTGCCGGATTTTCATCAGATTTCATTGTAAAGACTCAGGAATTAACAATAGAAAAGAATTGAAAAGGAAACAAGCTGTTGTGACTTTGATTACTTTGATTCCGCCTCTGTAAACAAAGATGAACTGCCTTTACTGACTGTTTAGGGTCACAAACACGATCCAACAAGTGGTATCAGAGCTCAGGACGAGGAGTTCATACCATTGCAGCTTGAAATCATCGGATTCTCATACTTCTACCCTTTCTTTTCTGATTCGGACATAATTCACGGTTGAAATGGCCTGAAATTCTCACATATCAAGCGAAATACATTGTTAACTAATCCTTGAAAGTTTCAGACTAAAATACGGCTTAAAATTGATCAAAAACGTATGTCCGCTTGAAACTGTTCTTAAAAAGATGACGTCATAGGTGATCTCGCTTGAAAAACCTTGGTATCTCGCTTGAAAATCACATTTCGCTTGAAAATTTCAAGCGAAACCTCATTAAAAACGTAGTTCGCTTGAAATACCTGTTGGTTTCGCTTGAAAAGTACATTTCAACTGAGTTCGCTTGAAAGTATTGAGTGAGTTCGCTTGAAGTATACACATTTGTCTGAGTTCGCTTGAGCGTGGTTTCGCTTGAGTTGATATTGCCATTTCGCTTCAAGTGTTTTGATTTCACTTGAAGTGTTTCGCTTGAACCTATATTGCCATTTCGCTTGAAAAGCTATATTACTTAAAAGTTGTTTTCGCTTGAACAGATTCCGCTTGAATCTGTATTTTTCAAAATCAAGAAATTTCTAAGTATTTGCTGATTTTTCAGGTACGTACAAGATGGATGATCTATTCATGAATCCGTTTTGCGATATGTATGCCTTTGCTGGAAATTCTGGAGATGATACTTCGCCTAGCAACACCAATGATAACACGCCGAATACGAAGAAAAGTTTATTGGATGCTCTAAGTGTGGAAAGTGCTTTCGGAACTTATAACAAACCCCCGAAATTGATGGCTATCGAAGAATATAGTCGGTGGGCCAAGAAGTTTGAAGATTGGTTGACGGCGTTTGCATATCCTAGCGGGAAGAGTCTAAAGAATGGATACGCTAATGGAGGCAAAACTGGTGAAAGTTTGACTACATCTGAAGAAATAGATTCGTTTGTTGCTGAGCAAAAATGCATCGCACTGTTATTTCAATCTGTTCGAGAAGATATAATATCCTTGATCGAGTACGACAGTTCTAAAGATCTCTGGGAAAAGTTGAAAAATAAATGTTTGGGAAGTGCTGAAATAGTGAAAAACAAAAAGAAGTTGCTTAGAAAAGAATTTGATTTGTTTGGTTGTTTAAAGAATGAATCAGTTTGTAAAATGATTGAGAGGTTTGGGCACCTAAAGCTGGAACTGGCGAGACATGAAATTTTCTATTCTCAAGAAGAGCTGGTCGACAAATTGATTGATTCATTGCCAGATGAGATGGATTGGCAATATTATGCCTTAATGTTGAAGAATACTATCAAGTCGCCAGAAGTGTTGACTGTAGATTTGCTGATTGAAAGACTAGAGAGTCACGAGTTGGAGTTACGGAGAACACATAAAGTCAATCACTCGTCTTATCAACAGAACTTGGATTTGTATTATCCAAAGAGCATGATGCCAAAGACTACATCCCCCAAGACGGCTTTTTCTGCTGAAAACTCCAACACTTCAAACAAATAAAGTCAAAGCAGTGGATTTCACAGTGGTTCTTCGTCACATTCAAGCCAGTCTGATACAAAGAACCTATTTCAATGCAACATTGTTGTAGATTTAAAGAACGCTCAAAACTTCAGCGAGGAGTCGGCAAAGCAACAGATGGTTTTCCTAGCATCTGTGCTAGAATCGTATGAAAGCCTTGTAGCAGGGAAGATAGGCAACACCAACCTGAAAAAAGAAGATTACGATCAAATTGATCCTGAGGAGATGGAATTGATCGACATAAGGTGGTGTATGGCCAGTGCAGTTCGTCGGGCACAGCGTTTCATGGAGATAACTGGAAGGAAGTCTATTGGTGGACCTTCTACCAAGTTAGGTTTTGATAAGTCTAAAGTGACATGCTTTAAATGTAAACAGAAAGGTCACTTTAAGCGTGAATGTCGGAGTGCTTATGCTGATGAGTCTGAAACCCCGTTCAGAGAAGATTACTACAAGAAAGCGATTTATCATCAGAATAAATCGGAGCCGCCGAGAATGAAGCAGCTTGAGGATAATAAGGAGAAATCTAGAGCTCTTGCGGTGATTCATGACGATGAAGGTTTCGACTGGAGTGAGTTGTTACCTGAGGAGGATGCGGTTGGATATACATTCATGGCAAAATCTGAACCTAAACCTTGGAAAGATACCAGACCTGAAGAAACGAGGTATGCTTACAGGAAGATGATAGCTCAACAAAAAATGATCAATATATCTGCTATCTATTGTGAAGCAAAAAGAGCGAGAAGATGGGATCCAGACAGAGAATGTTATCTTGACCCCAATGGAAACATTGCTATTGATCATACCACTCTTGATATGGAAACCATAATTAAAGAAATGAAAGATGAAGATGATTATTGGCAAAGAAAATGGTGGGGAAATGGAGAAGAGAAAGAGAAAGAAGAGAAGGAGAAAGAAGAAAAAGAGAAGTCAAAGAAGGTTGATACTGGAATCATTGACACGACTCAAGAGTTGAATGCTGAAAACATGGGAAAGATGGCTGACAAGGTGCTGGCTGCTAAGGCACTTGAGGTAGACTCTAAATCTGTCTCTGAGTCTAAAAGCCAGGTCAGTACAAATGCGTCAACGACTGAGTCAGGTAAGAAAGTCAGTGGTGATGTTGACTGCAAAAATTGCATCAAAGAATGCAAAGTTTGTAGTACAAACACTTATCTCAAAGGTAAGAAGATTGATGATCTGACTGCTAGAGTCAGAAGTGTTGAGGATCAGATCCTTAACCGTGATAAAATGTTGAAAGCTTCGAACGACAGAGTAAAATAATTAACTAACAAAATTGAAAATGATAAAATTGACCAAGAAAAGGTTAGGAAAGAAAATGAAAGGTTAGTTCTTGAAAATCGTCAGATTACTGAAAAATTTGAGAAGCTTAAAAGCACGGTTAAAGATAATGATGAAAGAAACGGTAAAACATATAAAGAAAATTGTCACTTACAAAGTGTTTTGAGGATCAAAGAAGAATTAATCAACAAACAATTGGATGAGATTGCTAAATTGAAACTTCAATTTGAAGAAGCTAAGATTGAGAATGAGCGTATCAATTTGAAATTGAAGAGTTACAACTCTGCAAGCTTTGTTTTGCAACACATTGTTCCCAAACCCATCGGGAAAAACAAAGCAGGCGAAGATGTATACTGTGATGGAACTGGGGTCGGGTTTCATCAAGTTCCACCACCAGTTTTAGACAATTATTCGAAAAAGCAATCTGGGTTGGTTAATCTTGAAGATGAAAATGAAGTGAAACTTCCTGATTCAATTGATGTTACATTTTCTTCTTCATCATCTGATGATAGTGTTCAGACAGAGATTGTTAAAAGTACAGCTGAAAGTGTTTTGATGTCTGAAAGTGATTTAGCTGAAGATGATGGGTGTTTCTTGGACAAATACATTCCGAAACAAAAGTCCAAAAACAACTTAAATGATGAACCTAATCTTGTCATGTACAGGATGTCGGGATCTGATAAGTTGTATTCGGATTCTGAGTTTCCTCTGGAGAATGTAAATGTTTCAAAATTGACAAATGTGTTTAAAATGGTTGAAATCGATTTGTCTGAAGTAAAAAGTTTAAAACAAACAAAAAGGCAAATGAATTTTGAAAAAGATAAAGCTTACTACAAGAAACCTGTAGTTCCACCGCATTTTTATAACAATCGAAACAATTGGTCAGGTGGATATCAGGGTGGTAAGAACTATCAAAGGAGAAATGTTCAAAACAAGAAATTTGTTGAGAAGAAAGTGTTTGTGAACAGTTCAAGTTCACTTTATGATGAAGAGAAAAAGATTTTTTCAAAATCAAATGAAGAGTTCTTTGAGGAAAGGGCCTCACAACCTCAGTCTGAAGGCACAAGTTGGGTAGTTGATACTCGTACATGTTTTAGATGCAACAAAGTTGGTCACATTGCAAGAAATTGCACCAACTTCAAGCCTAAGACTGAAGTTGTTGAGAATCAAAAGAAGAAGGTTGATGCAAAAGGAAAAGCTCCAATGGTTGTTGAGAAAATTTTGAAAAATGAGAAAACAAAAGTCAAAATTGAACCTGTTAAGAATGTGGTTACTAAAAATGACAAATTCTATAAACGGGTTGCTTCATCTCAACAAACATGGAAGCCAAAAGTTGTTGAAAAACAAAAGGTTTCAGAGTCGGAAAAACAATCGTCTTATACCAAACCGGTAAAGATGAATGTTCCTTTGTATTATTATGAAAAATCGGAGAAACAAACTTCTACTCCACCAGAGAAGAAGAATGTTCAAAAGAAAGTTCAACCAACTGGTCAACTTAAGATAGTTGAGTTTTTCTTATACAAAAAGGTTGAGGTTGGATCAGAAGAAAGTTTAAAAATGAATGATAAAAATTTTTCCCCACTTTACACTACAAAATCTCACATTAAAGTCCAGTTACCTGAGTCGAAAGAGGCTTGGGTAGCATCAAAATCTCACTAAAATATTTTGGACTTGTCGGAGCTTCCTAGTTGGTAATTGTGAAGCATGAATCGACATCTTTATTGAAATATGTTTTTAAAATCAATTTGTGATATGTGCAGGAACTTCCGAGAGCTATTTCACGATGGATTATGGATAGTGGAGCGTCTCGACATATGACAGGGAAAACTGCATTGTTGTACGATGTTAGAAATTTCAATGGTGGTTATGTGGGATTCGCAGGAAACCAAGGTGGTAGAATTGTTGGTGAAGGAACGTTATCCAATGGGATTGTGACGTTTGAAAGAGTTAACTACATTGCTGAGCTGGAGAATAATCTGCTGAGTATCTCACAGATTTGTGACAGGATGTATACCACTCACTTTACTGACAAAGAATGTTTGATCTTGAAGCCAGGATTTGTTATCCCTGAAGAATGGATTATCATGAGGGCACCTAGAGTGAATGATCTGTATGTTTTGTACATGAGTGTAGTAACTACAACAACGGGTCAGGCACATTGTTTTATGTCTAGAGCAACGGAGAAAGAATCAAGATTGTGGCACCGAAGGATGGGTCATATACATCTTAGAAAAATGAATCACTAGGTGCATAATGATTTAGTTCTGGGTGTTCATATTAAAGGTTTTCATCTGGAAGGGGAGTGCATTAGTTGCATCAAAGGAAAGCAGAAGAAAAAGTCACACCCTAAAAAGCAAGTCAATTCATTTTCCAGACCTTTAGAAATACTACATATGGATCTGTTTGGTCCAATAAACGTCAAAAGTATTTCAGGGGATCTCTACTGTCTTGTGGTTACTGATGATTATTCCAGATTTTCATGGGTATCATTCTTGAAGTCAAAGGATGAGACATTTGATAGTTTGATGGCGTTGTTCAGAAAGATTGAAAATCTGTTCCAAAGGCGTATCAAAAGAATCAGAAGTGATAATGGTACTGAGTTCAAGAACAACAAGATGGAAGAATATTGATATGAAAGAGGTATATTGCATGAGTTTAGTGCTCCGTACACTCCGCAGCAGAATGGAGTTGCAGAACGTAAAAACAGGACGCTAATCGAAACGGCCAGAACAATGCTTGCTGATTCAAAGCAACCGATAAATTTTTGGGCAGAAGCAGTTTCCGCCGCATGCTATACGCTCAACAGAGTTCTCACTGTCAAGAAATTCAACAAAACATGCTTTGAGTTGATCAATAACCGCAAACCGAATCTGAAGTATCTTGAACCGTTTGGGTCACCCTGTACTGTTCTAGAGCCTTTTGGAAAGTTTGGTCCGAAGAGTATTGAAGGGATATTCATAGGTTATGCAAGTCCGTTACGACGAGTCTTCGTTCCAAGTCTGAAGCGGATTATTGAAGCTCCCAATGTTGAATGTCAAGGTTATACAATGCCGCCGCAGAATCCTAGAGATTCATGGCGTTATCATTACGACAAGTTGTGGGATTCGTTTGACATGATGGAAGAACAAGAAGAAGAAGAAGATTTCTTTGATGAGTTGGATATTTTGCGAGAGTATGAAGAATCGCAGGAAAGGTTTCCAGCTGAGTATTCAAGAAGACCACGACAAGCTTTGAACGATGATGAAGCAGGTCCAAGCAATGCTGGTGAACATGATGATGTTCAACAAAATGAAGTTGCTCAAGATAATCAGACGGCACAGAATGATAATCAAGAATATGAGAATATGCCAGTATTTGATCGTGGTGATTCAGATTCTGAGGGGGAGCACATTCAGATTTCAGGTCAAACAAACCCAGTCAGTGAACAAGGTGCAAATCAGAATGTTACTAATCTGGAAGGCGATGTAGATGTTTCAGGCGAGGTGATGCCGAGAACTCTTTCATACCATCCAGAGGAATTGATTATTGGAGAATTACAAACAGGCGTCCGCACTAGAAGACAAATTGACCAAGCCCTTACTTGTTTTTATTCTACAGTAGCATCTTTACAAACTGAGTTTTCACTTAGTTGTTTTATTTCGCAGATCGAACCGCGTACATACAAAGAGGCGCTAACTGAAGATTCATGGGTCTATGCTATGCAAGAAGAGGTGAGTCAGTTTGAGAAGTTAGGTGTATGGAAGTTAGTAGACTTGCCAGATGGTCAGAGGAAGATAAACACCAAGTGGGTGTTCAAGTGTAAGAGAGACGATAGAGGAGTTGTGGTTCGTAACAAAGCTCGACTCGTAGTCCAGGGTTTTAGTCAGCAGGAGGGTATAGATTTCACTGAAGTATATGCTCCGGTTGCTAGACTAGAAGCGATCAGAATCTTCCTAGCATTTGCGTCTTGGAAAAATTTCAAAGTATACCAGTTAGATGTTAAATCCACGTTTCTCTACGGGAAGGTAAAAGAGGAGGTATATGTCGGACAGCCACCGGGCTTTACCGATCCAATCCACAAAGACAAGGTTTATTTGCTGGATAAAGCGTTGTATGGTTTACACCAGGCCCCGAGAGCTTGGTACGAGACTTTGTCTCAACACCTACTAGCCAACAGCTTCATCCGTGGAAAAGTGGATGCCACTCTCTTCACCAAAGAGGTCGACGGACATCTTCTGATAGTTCAAATATATGTGGACGACATCATATTTGGGTCAATAAATGAGAATTTGTGCAAAGATTTTGAACGAGTTATGAAGCAAAAATTCGAAATGTCATCGATGGGTGAGATGAAATTCTTTTTGGGACTTCAGGTTGATCAACTGCCTAAGGGAATTTTCATACATCAAACGAAGTACGTTCATGATATCTTGGAGAAATTTGGGATGTCAGGTTCTACTCCAGCTACCACCCCATTAGCAACGAATCATGGGATAAACCCTGATCTCACCGGAGAGAAGGTAGATGAAACGATGTATCGTTCCATGATCAGATCGCTGATGTATTTGACAGCTTCAAGAGCCGATATTATGTATCCAACCTGCCTCGCAGCAAGATTTCAATCTAACACGAGAGCATCGCACATGGTAATAGTCAAAAGGATATTATGCTACCTGAAAGGAACTCCATCGTTGGGGTTGTGGTATCCAAAAGATGGCGACTTTACGCTCGAAGGTTATTCCGATTCCGATTTCGGATGCTGCAAAGTTAATGCTAAATCAACAACAGCAGGGTGCCAGTTTTTCGGATCACGATTGGTTACCTGGCAATGCAAAAAGCAAACCTCTGTGGCTTTATCCACATGTGAAGCGGAGTATGTATCTGCTAGCAGTTGCTGCTCTCAGATCTTGTGGATCCAGCAACAGATGCGCGACTACGGTTTGCAATTTCTAAACACCCCTATTTTTGTTGATAATGAGGCAGCGATTAACATTACTAAAAATCCAGTTCATCACGCTAAAACCAAACACATTGAAATTCGTCATCACTTCATTCGCGATTGTTTCGAGAAGAAGTTGATACGAATTGAGAAAATCCACACTGATGAACAAAAAGCTGATTTACATACCAAAGCATTTGATAAAACACGTTTTCAATATTGCTAAAACTGAACGGTATGAAGCTTTTATCGGTGTTGGAGGAGATTATTGGCGTTGATGAAGGAGACATTGTAGATGATGTTGAGAAGCAATCTGCAATGGTTTGTCGATTTTTTACTTGTTTTGGTATTTAGGGGGAGTATAGGGTAATATTTTCAGAAAATACAAAAACATTAAAAAATGTCAAAAATACAAAAACATGAGATATTTTCAAAATCCAAAAACAATAGAAAACCAGAAAAAAGCTTGTGTAAAAAGGGAAAATGATAGTACATCGGCTTGACAGTCACGGTATGCTAAAGAAATGGAAAGTTTTAATGTGTTAAACAGTCTCGCTGATGATGTGCCGATAGGTTTTTACACATTTAGTAGGTTTGTTCGGGATATAAACCTAAATCTTCACTTACTTATTCCGTGGGGAACACTACTTGGATATATAGGTAACCCCTGAAATCTTGTTTGAAAGATTCCTCTTTCTGATATACTAGGTCTTTATACTCAGTGATATCTGGGGTATTATTCCGGGACTTCTGCTGAATGGAAGTTCTGACCTAGTCCCTGAATAATACTTTCCGCAATGCTTGAAACATAGCATCACCCTCAGCATAAATGATAAGACAATAAAATTGCTTAGCAATGCTGTTGTAACAAAAGATCCTCTAAAGGGGACACACCCAAAAGTTGAGTCATGATCTCTCTGCTGAACGGTAGTTCTGACCTGAGCTCTCATGATTCTTCATAATTTATTAACCCTTTACATATATCATTTGTGGTATACTCACCTGTAAGACTGAATATTGGGATCTGGATACGGGAGTATATTCAAGAGGTGGGACACACGTATAAGTTTAAGTCTCTAAAACATTAAATCCGTATCCTGGACAGATTGAAATGTGTGTGAGAATTTAAAGTGGATCAGTATATCGACAATCTAAGCGAATTGTTTAATTCTGAGTATGAAATTGTAGCTTAACGGTACTTGTGACTTGTCGGATAGCTGATATGATTCCCTAACACGCTTAAACAAAAATATGTTTGTAAATAGTTTACTTTCATTGCATTTTAGTTCTGTATTTCATTTCTAGTTTAGAAGCTTTATTAAAAATCCAAAAAGATTTTATACTTCTGCTTTATTTTCCGACAAACCAAAGTGGAAAGTTGATCTTCGGATTCGAAAGCTGAAAGCAGATGCAGGAAGTTTCTGGACTGGAGGATGAGTCGTGAGTTTAACATGATAAGTTTGAGAAGTTGAAATATCAAAGCAAGTTCATTAATTTGAAACTTGTAAATTTTTTTAGATAAACAAATTGAACAAAATGTCAGTGTGATTTATCTCAGATTAACCAAGGTCATTAAGTTGGACTTGGTAGATTAATTGAGTAATCAGGGTCATTAACTTGGACCTGAATACTTAAGTGGATTTCTAATACTGGAGGTTAAATGGTAAGTTTTGAATTGATACTGTTATTGTCATATATCTTATATTTGGGTAGAGATTAACAGGAATCAAGTTCCCCATGGCAACAAAATGTTAAAGATTGAATCAGAATTCGAACTCTAGCTGATCGAGAGGGGGAGTCTGCGAAAGGGGGAGTCAGAATTCTGGATCAACAATCAAAGGGGAGATTGAAGATTAAAGTTTGAAGATAATGATTGAAGAAGTTTTTACAATGTGAAGAAAATTTGGAGAAAGACAAAGACTAAAGACTTGACGCCGAAGACTTCGTTAACATCCAAGGGGGAGTCTGTTGGTGCACTGTATGTTTGTTAACTACGTCTTAATCAAGTCTTATGTCTAGATAGAATGAACGAACACACAATGGGTTAGAATTTAGGGTTTATACATGTAATAGTATAGCAGTTCGCTTGAAATGACATCATGTCATGTTCAAGCGAAACCACAACATGCCAGTTCGCTTGAACAGGTATAGTGTTCATTCAAGCGAACTGCCCTAGTCTATAAATAGGAGTTGTGGTGTGTCATTTGAAGCGGACATGACTGAGGTCATAGTGTGTGAGTCGAGGTGCTGCCGGATTTTCATCAGATTTCATTGTAAAGACTCAGGAATTAACAATATAAAAGAATTGAAAAGGAAACAAGCTGTTGTGACTTTGTTTACTTTGATTCCGCCTCTGTAAACGAAGATGAACTGCCTTTACTGACTGTTTAGGGTCACAAAGACGATCCAACAACAAGTCTATAAATTTGATGCATGGTGTTCATTAGAGGTAGATTACGAGAAACCTAAAAATGAACATGGACTTGAAAAATCTTTTAGTAACTATTCAGATGGTGAAAAATTGAAATACACAAGTGAAAAAATGATGATTAGTATTCTCCAACAAGCAGTTAAAGAAGATATCTTTGTTTTGCTTCAACATGCGGGTACTGCTAGATCAATTTGGATGGCGTTGATTAACAAATTTAAGGGAAGTGCTGATATGATAAAGAACAAACAAGCTTTACTAAAGAAATCATTTGATATATTTGTAGCGTTTGAAGGAGAAAAAACAAAAATGACAATTGATAGATATTGTCATCTGGTTCTGGAAATGGGAAGATTGGAAATAAAGAAAGACGACGATGAATGGGTTGATAAGCTAGCCGATGCATTACCACAGAACAAATGGGGGAACATATTTGCTGATCTTAAAACACATGAGAAAATCTGAAAGTATGAATTTGGCGAAGTTTATTCAGAAGATTGAAGAACATGAGTTGGACATTCAGAAAACTGCTATCATGAGTAATCCAAATGCTTAACAAGATGTTAGTTTATACTACAGAGGAAACAAATTTGAGACTACTCCGAGTCCAAAGATTAAAACTGCTTTCAGTGCTGATAGTTCGTCTGGATCAAATAATAGCACAGTAACTCAGAGTGGTGGATATTCGTCATCATATTCAAGTTTCGATTCGAATTACACAACACCAAGTCCTCAACGACAGAATTCAACAAATATGCAATGTAATGTTACATTGAACATTCAAAATAGTCAAAATCTGTCTCCATAAGTGGCTAAGCAACACATGGCATCACTAGTTGCTATGTTAGAGTCGTATGAAAGTTTAGTTGCTGGAAGAATCGGAAATCCGATGCTCACCAAAGAAGATTATGATCAGATTGATGCTGTAGAACTTGAGTTAATGGATATCAAGTGGTGTTTAGCCAGTGCAGTAAGAAGAGCAGAAAAATTCACACAAATCACTGGAAGAGATGATATTCGTGAAATGAGTGCTTCTCCGATAGGGTTTGACAAATCAAAGGTCACTTGTTTTTGTTACAAAGAAAAGGGACATTTTAAACGAGAATACAAAAAATAAAGAAGCAACCGGAAGACAAGAAAAGAACGATTATTATCAAAAATCAATTTTTCATCAAATTGATCAACAACCGTCATCATCCCGTGCCACTGAAGTTGAAAAGAAAAAAGCATTTCTTGTGAATCAAGACGATGAAAAAGTAGCAGAGGGATTTAGCTGGGATAAATACATTCCGACTAATTCAGGTCTTGTTGCTCGAATCTTGGAAAAAGAAGAAATCAAATCTAAGCCAAAAAGAATGAAGATTTTCAGATCATCAGAAAGTGATGAAGATACCGATGATGAGGAAGAGTATATTAATAATGCTAGAAAAAATTTAGACTCATTCAGTTTTAATTTGTTCTTTGCAGATAAGATCAAGATGTTGAATGAGAAGAAGGCTGCTAGATTGAAAAGAGAATTGGAAGCAAGAAGGATTGCTGAAGAAGAGGCAAAGTTGGAAGCTGAAAAAGCAAAAGCTGAAGAAAATTCGACAGAAAAGGTCGAAGATGAAGAGTGTGAGGTAAAAGTAGAATTTGATGAAGAACCGATGATTGAGAAGGTGGTTGAGAAAATTGTTGAATTGGAGAAAATAGTTGAGAAGATCGTCGAGGTTGAAAAAATCGTTGAAGTTGAAAAAATTGTTGAAGTCGTTAAACCTTGTCTAAAAAGTTTGGAATCTTGTAAACATTGTGAAGAGAAAGACAAGAAGATTCGTGAATTAGAGGAGTTGAAAGAAAAATTGTTGTTTGATGTGAAATACGTAAAAGAATCGTATGATGTGCTAAACAGAACAGTTGATGGTTTGAACAAGACAAATTTGGAAGTTGATGCTGCTATGACAATGATGAGTTCAACATTAATGACGAAGCAGAAGGTCATCAATGAGTATATTGAAGATTGTGCAAAGCTAAAGCAAGATTTGGAACTCGAAAAGATTGAAAGTGAAAGAATCAAACAATTATTGTTGAGTTATACAACTTTTGATTATTTGATTGACAGGGTTTATCCTACTGTTGCAGGTCTTGAAGCTTTTCAAGATAAAAAGACGGAAGATACGGATGCTGGTAAGAAACCAAATGTCAAGTATAATAAGTGTCCGCCTCCGATTTGGAATAGTTATTCTCCCAGAAAGCCTAATGAGGAACGATTAAAAAAGGCAGTCAATATCAAGTTAAAGTCTGAAACTATTGATGAGTTACCAGATAACATTGATGTTACATTCACAGCGTCTGACACTGATCATGAGTCTGAGTTATTAAAGAAAGTAGTCGATCAGGTGTTGGATATGGATGAAGAGTCAAAGTCGGAGTCTAAATCTGAAAGTTCGAGTTCATCAGACAAGAGTCCGAGTTCATCAATCAAACGGGTTTACAATAAAGATTTTCTGTTATTAGAGAATAACTTGAATGACGAAACATTTAAAGTCGTATATACTTTGAATGATTCTGACAAATTATTTTCTAATGAAGAATTTCCAATAAGAAGTGTCAAATCTGAAATGATCAAACAGGTTTTCTAATTGATAGAAATTAATATTTCTGAAATAAATTATATAAATCTTACTGAAAAATCTAAAAAGTACACTTCAAGAGTTCAACAGAGATTGAACAAAAAGAAAGGTTACAGTTCTGGTTCAGGTTTTCAAAAGAAACCAAACCATAACAGTAATTTCAAAAAGCAGGGATTAGGTTTCATTCCCCCGGAAAATCATAAAAATGAGAAAACTTATAAAACAAAAAATAAATTTGTTTCAGGTGCAAGTTCAGTAGAAGAAGAGAAGAAACCATTATGGAGACAAACAAACAAAGAGTTTCTTGCTGAAAGGAAAAAGAATCTGGTGAAAGAATCTGAGAAGATAGTTGAAAGAAGAACCTGTTTCAAATGTCAAAAAGTTGGACACATTGCTTGGAACTGCCAAATGTCTAACAATACAAAACAGGGAGTTACTTCTAACTCAGAAAAATTCAAAGGGTTAAAAAAATCGACTTTTGAAACTGATGAAAGTTCAAAACGTTTTTACAAAAGAAAAGTTGATTTGAACAAACAAAGATGGGTTGTTAAATCAGAAAGTAGTTCAGACAATGAATCTGACTCATCAAAGTCGGAGGAGTCATTTGTTGTAAACAGTAGTGAGAATTCAGTTCCAGAAATGAACGAAGAAAATTTTCCAAAATTGTCAAGAGAAAATTTGAAGTCAAAAGGTAAGTTTGAGATCTCAGATCAATTCTTCTCTGGTAATGAAGAATTTGATGCTGAAAAGGTGTTTAATGGGAAAGTTAAACATATCTTTGGGAAGATGGTTGACAGTAAGGTAAAGGATGTGAAAGATTTCTACAAATAAAAAAGATGGTGGGATAGAGTTGAATCAAAATCACCCAAGGCTGGTCAGGCTTGGGTGAATGCATTTTCTACTTAAAAACCTGACTTGCCGGAGCTCCCAAGATGGTTTTCGTGGAGCAGGAATCGGCATCTTTCTTGAGAAATTCACTTTTGTGATATTTCGACCTACAAGTAGTGGTATTATTCTTGAGAATTGTCATATGATGATTTACAAGTGGTAAGTGAACCTACAAGTGGTTGAAAGAACAATGTGATGAAACCCCAACAAAACTAATTTTCCGGAAAAACCATTTGATTAAAACAAACTTAAGTGTATTGAAATCATAATGGGAAAATAGTTTGTTGTCAGGGGGAGTTCTGATTGTTTATGCCAAGAGGATGGCGAATTGAAGCAATTCGAATCAGTTGTCACTTTACTTGTATAGTTGATTTTCAAATTTTTCGCTAAATGATTTTGAATTTTAGGGGGAGTAAGAAATTTTAGAAAATCCAAAAACATTTGAAAATTTGAAAAATCCAAAAACATGATAAAATCAAAAATGAGTTTTGTTGTAAAAAGAGGAAATGATAGTTCATCAGTGGACTATCACAACACGCTAAAGAATTGGAAAGTCAAAATGTGATAAACGGTCTCACTGATGATGTGCCAGTAGGTTTTTACACGCTTAGTAGATTGTGTCAAGATATAAACCTAAATTTCAAACTTGCTTATCTCGTGAGGAACATCTCTCGGATATATGGGTAACCCCCGAAATCTTGTTTGAAAGATCCTTCTTTATGAGATACTAGGTCTTTATGCTTAGTGATATCTGGGGTATTATCCCGGGACTTCTGATTTTGCGGAAGCAATGGCCTAGTCCCTGTATAATACTTTTCGCTTGCTTGAAATATAGCACCCCCCTCAGCATAAAAAATGATGAAACATTGCAAAATGCTAATCATGTGCTGTTGAAGAAAAGATTCTCTAAAGGGAACACACCTAAAGTCGAAGCCATCATCTCTATGATTTTGTGGAAGCAATAGCCTGAGCTCTCATGGCCCTCGCATTTAACCCTTTACAGATATCATCTAGGTATATTCACCTGTAAGACTGAATATTGGGATCTAGATACGGGAGTATATTCTGAGGTGGGACACGCGAATAAGTTTAAGGGGCTGTTTGGTATCCTCTGAATGGTCATTAAGAGGCTACCTCTTAATGGAACCATTAAGAATACTACCAATGAAAAGGTAGAAGAATGTGACATGTGATGATTTATCATTCAGAGGTTACCTCTTAACCATTCAGACTTGAGGTTACCTCTTATTCATTCAGAGGTTTTAAACCATTAAGAGGTAACATCTGAATGGTCATTAAGAGGCTACCAAACAGCCCCTAAGTCTCTAAAACATTAATCTCGTATCTCGAAACAGTTGAACTTTGTGTGAAAATTTAAGTGGATCAGTATACTGACAATCTAAGTGAATCGTTTAGAACTTAAAATGTTTAAAGCTTAACGGTGTTGGTGATTTGTCTCATAAACTGATATGATCCTCTTACACAAACTCACAAAAATATTGTCTGCAAATATTTCTTTACTGCATTTCATTAATATCAAAATTCCAAAAAGATTTTTAGTGTGTTTTAGCATAAACTTTTGAAAAATTCAAAAAGATTTTTAACAACTGATGATGAAAAGCTGATTTTCAAAATTTCGAGTGCTAAACAAGACGAACAAGTTTGGGAGAATTTTGTTCGAGAAGAAAAGTGTAGGTAAAAGGTTGAGATAATTCATTAAGTTATTAATGCATATTGTGGTAGGCCCCTCTTCTGGAGGTGAAGTTACCCTCGGCTAAGTAGTCTGAGTCAGCAGGGATACAGTCCTAAGTAGCCGGGTTAAAGTATTAATAGTAGTTTACATATGAGGGGATCAAGGAGTTCGGACCCTCGCCATCCAATACCAGTGTGTATTGAAGGAGGTCCTACTAAAGTTGACCCAGGTCCTTGCAGGATCTATACACTGAACAAGGCAAGACTCTTAATAAAACCGTTCCCTTAACCCCCGACTAGGTAGCCAACATACCTCCATATAGACCGTGGAGATATGAATGGTGAAAATCTTTTATTTTATATAGACAGTAAAATAATGCCAAGACACCACGGACAAACGATAAGGAAGACTCACCTTCAACATAAGAAACTAGTTATTAAAGTCATTAATACAGAACCAAATAAAAAGTGCGAAAAGATTAAAAATAAAAGGTATTACACTACACACTTGTCTTCACCAAGTGATGTAAGAGACTTAGGCAAACATGGCCTTTGATTGTCAAGAACTCTTACGATCAATCTTGGATCCCGAGACTACTCACACACTCTACGATGGATGATGGTGGTGGATGTGGGTTGTGATGGTGGTGGTGGTGGTGGGTGGGTGAAGTGTGAGAGAGGTGGTTTGCCAAGGGATGGTTTGCAAATGAGCCAAGCACCCCTATTTATATCCTGCACAGAAGCCCGGACACGGCCCCGTGTCCATTGGGCACGTCCCCGTGTCCACCCATTTTGTCTTTCTTCATTAAATTCAGTTTGTCTGCATTAGTTGACCACGCCCCCGTGTCCACTGGGCACGACCCCGTGTGCAGAAGCGTATCTGTACTATCAAGATTTTCCTAGATTCTGCGAATCTTAGAGTTGACCACGGCCACGTGTCCGCTGGGCACGCCCCCGTGGTGGGTGATAGAAGCTTCTACAACTCTGTCTTTTCTGCAGACACTTGGGCACGCGAGCACGGGGCGTGTTCAGCCTTATGTTCTCTTGTTTTTGCTTTGGAGGATGCAGTCGAGGGGTCGGGCATGCCACGATAAGGTGATCCATGAAAAGGCGACCCATCCGAAATCTTAATGGGGTGAGTCGGTGTCCCAGATGGTGGTTCGGCGGGATCCGTGTCATCATCCATCTCCATGTCCTGAGCTTCAGGGAAATGGTCTTCGAGGCCTAATGGGTTATGACCCATTGGTTCTTCAATCTGATTTTCCGGGTTAAACCGGCTCTGGAAATATGGGGCCGGGTCTTGAAACGCGCGGTGTGACCCCGACCGCTGCAGTGGTGGGTAAGAGTGGCGTGAATGGTCGGACTCGTTGCCTTGATGGAGTCCGAAGGAATCATGGTAGGAAGGTGAGGAGCTTAGCGAGATAGAATGCCTCGCAGGCTCTAAGTAGGTTCTCCAATCCTCTTGAGGACTTGTGCTCATTGTAACAGACGGAGTTCGCCGGTGGGAGGGTCCGGCCTCGTGATCGTTGGGGGCGTTGAATGGCCCCTTTCCTCGTCCTCCTCTACGGAACCTTGATGGCATTTTGTTGAACCTGTCAAAACAAACAAAAGAAACAACAAAGGAAAACAATAAAGGGCAAAATAAAATGAATTTGGATTAGTCCTAAGTTCTTTGTCTAGACTCGGAAGTCGAGGAATGTGCAAACTGTGTCATTGAGATTAAACACAAAAGGCTAGTGTTTAATTCACTCAATGTTGGCTCTGATACCAACCTGTCACACCCCGATATTTCCATGTATTACCGGTGGGCCCGGTGGGGAGTATCGTGACGTAGTTGATATCATCATAGACAATTTATCACAGTTTAATACACAGCGGAAGTCGAAAGATAAAAACATTACAAACCAATGAAAGTAATATCAATTATTACAAAAACGGTTGTAAGGGATCCATAGGCGGATCAAAGTTAAAAGGAACATTGTTCAACAGATTTAATAACATCAAAGTTTGCAAGACTCTTTATTGATGCTAGGAGTAGCCAGCCTATTCCGTCTAGTACCTGCACTTAACCTTTTGGAAAATACGTCAGTTTACACTGGTAAATACAGTTAACCGACTCATTTGAAAATGTTTTAAGAAAAATGATTTGAATGCACAAGGCACAAAATATCTTTTATAACTTGGGATAATTATTTAAAAATAAACTTGTTAAAGATTTACATGTTTATTATACGTTCAGTAGCCCGGGCTGAAAACCGGGTTAAAGATTAATAGACACACCACATAATATATCTCACGACGAGTTATTCTTGAACAGGTAGGTATATTATTTTACATACGCACCGGCAGGTGTATCCCTACACCCCGTACTTAAGTCGTGGCCATTTCAATGAATGAGCCGAGGATATCCAGGACATGCTCATTAACCCCCAAAGACTTAAAATAAACAAAACAGATTAAACGGGTTATTTCAATGATTTAACCTTTATACGATTAAAAATTCAACACCCGACCAAGCGGTATTTTATATACCGTACCCCAAGCCCGTATAAAGGAAAATAAGTTAAAAGTATTTACCTAAGCAAATTATACAAATTTATCCCAGCCGTATACAATCAAGCAAGTTCAAGTAGCTTTTACTGGTCCCCTAAATCTGGAATGAAGGTTTTAATAACCTATTAGATTCCTAACGGGTCTTACTTAAGTTTAAACTTAGACCTGTTAGTTTTAAAGAAAAGTATACGGTTCAAAACGCAAGATTAAGCGAAGACCGGATTAGAATGTGATTTGAACCCAACAAGTATGAAGACTTGTTTAATATGGGTAAACCAAACACATTCTGGATTTTGAAGCAAAAATGATATGGTTTGACCCGTTTCGGTCAATTTATGCAAACTAGTCACATAAACCGTACCGAACGCGAAAAATGCATAACGGGTAACCAAAAGAGTCATGAATAGGTTTCCTAAGTTAATATGTCTTAAATATGTTGTGATATCACTAGGATACCTTCCATTATGCCCAAAACGGATTTAAATTCAATTTAAGCCCCGTAGGGGTATTTTGGTCATTTTAAGGATTATAAAAGAGGTTAAATATTAACCTGAGGTTCTGGTCTGAAATGATCAGTAAAAATATTTATTTTTTCAAGTCATATCACTAAGGTATTGCATATATGTGAAATTTATAATCTATAGCCAAACTATGCAACGTAGGGGCATTTTGGTCATTTCACATAAGCTTTAAAGTTCAAAATGAGAAATCTGAGTTTAAAACTTTATCTAGCTGTTAAAATATAAAAATTTACTTAAAACATCAGTAGGTATTAAGTCTTATATGTCAAAAATAGTTTTAACCCATACTATGCGTTTAAAACGCGTAAAAGTCGGTTTTAAGCGATTTTCAGGTTATAATAGGAAATCTGAGTTTTTGATCAGTTTATAAAGTTCAAAATATTTTATTTATCATATAAAATCAGTAGCAAAAAGTTTGGTATCAAAATGTTATGTAAAACTCATTTTATTAGCAAAAAGGGTATAACCGACAATTACCGAATCAAAGCAAGAACCCTATGCCATGATCAGTTTAAAAATAAATAAAAATTTTCAAAAATCCCAAAATATTATATTATATCAGTGGGTAAAAGGTTTGGTGTAAAAATTTGGGTTTAGATAGGCTTTATGCTAATTATGCCGTTTAATTAATAAAAAGCTTTCAAATTACGATATTGAGCATAACTCCTAATTTAGACCTCAAACTGATGTCAAATTTTTAGGACATGTTTATAAATTAGTAACGAATGTCTTTGTCCTCTCACATTTTTAAAAATCTCGTTTTAAGGTCAAAAGGGCATAATTGTCAACATTTAAGCAATTAACGGAAACATGCAAATGAATCGGATTAATTAGGAACCAAGTTGTATAACCTCAGAGGGTTATACTAACCTATAACCTGGTCCTAATGGAACTTTAAGGCATATCTAAACTAAGCTAAATCGGGTCAGAACTGAAAGTCAAAGCGAAAGTCTACTTTTGCGATTTTCGGTTCCGAACCGAGCCTAAGCTCAAAATTGTCGGGTTGAACATGCTTAGACATGTTCTTACATTAATTACCAAGTTATATAAGTGTTAAAACAAGTTTCATGGCTTCTACATTGTTAATTATGAGTTTATTTGCCAAATAGCTTTCTGTTGACTTTTTAATATTAAGTTTGACCCGACAATTGACCTAGTTAGAGTAAGAATCAGAGGGTGCCCTTTTAAGGGTTTATTACCCACATAATTACCAACTTATAGCCACTTTCAATTCGGCTAATGACTGGACCATTAGTGATTAATCACTAAGTCAAAGCTTAATTACGATAAGTTTGACTTTTGGTCATTAAGCTATCAAAACTTGAATTAGAGAGGCTAAGATTACTTACAAAAGCACTTAGCGTGAAAATGAAGCTTAGGGAATCTTGCTTGAAGTACAGGGAGCTCCAGAGAAGGTTTAGAAATGTTTTCAAATGAGCAAGTTCATGTGTTGCAACAAGAGCTCTATATATATGAAATTTAATCTCACAAGATCATTCCACACAAACCTACAAGTGTTCCCTGATCATCCCAGGTGTCCCCTATGCATGTAAATCTATTGGCTCAGCCCCTGAATTCAAAAACCAACCTTCTAAGGCGGTGGAACCGGCTGAACAGGCATCTGTCCAAGCTTCTGCCCAGTTACAGGTCTTACGGACCGTAAGCCTTAGGCTTTGTGGTCCGTATCCGTAATTTAGATTTTATCGCCCAGATATGCTGCCTTACGGTCCGTAAGGCATACACTTTGCAGTCCGTAAGCCTTGTCAGAAGACAAAATCTTGTGAACTTCTAACATTTGACCATGCAATCTTTTATAACTCGTATCTTTAGTCATTATCACCACAATGGGTCCACCTGATCAGGTCTGATCAAATCTTGAAAGTGTTGGCATGCAATGGTGTTGCCTGGGAGTCTTTTGGAAAGGATAATGAATGTAGAATTGTCGTTATTAGCACATGATCATTTACTTGACAATTTAATTATTTCTCACAAGGTTTAATTCAGATACCTTGGAATTCTTTAACAGACATTTCTTGAAAGGATAATATTGTTTTACCAAGAATTGGAAATGTTAAAAGGTCACTCAGAGGTATAAATTAACATGTTGACACTTTTAATTCCTACGGTTACCTTTTATCATGATCAGGGTTTATGACACGTTTAACATCCATGACACGTGTCTTTATTATATTGGACGGGTTTTTTCGAGGTGTTACAAACACATATGTAGACCTCATGACATAATTATAACACATTATATGTATCACGTAATCAAGTAGCAATTAGAGTGCTTGCGTGCGTTTGTGTGTGAAATGAAATGAATTTAAATGTGTGAACGAATAGCAAATCATAAGTTAAACAAAACATGAAATCACATAAGCACATAGGTCCTAGTTGACAAAAGTATATGTTCTAAGGGTCTAATAACCTATTCTATATCCCTGAAGTCAATTGCTCTGATACCAATCTGTCACACCCCAACCCGCAGCGGAACATGTGAACTTTGAGCGACAACTTTGAAACTCAAATCAGGGAACAATAGGAAAAAAATAAGAAATCCCGTCTGTTAACAGCTTTTGAGCGACAACTTTGAAACTCAAATCGTATGGAATTTATAAAGGTTATTCGTTATCAAATCAAATCACATATTAAGACTTGGTGGAGTGGTTTGGTGTTGGATTGATGATCGGTGAGACCCGGGTTCGAATCCCAGGTCCACCTGTTTTGTGTTTTTATTTTAAAGTTTAAAAATTTTACAAATTAGCCCCTAAAATTATACTAACTAAACTAATGAAGTTATAACTTAAATTAACTAAAACTCATCTTAAAACTAACTAGTTTATACCAAAAAT
This sequence comes from Helianthus tuberosus, assembly GCA_030545235.1. Lineage (NCBI taxonomy): Eukaryota > Viridiplantae > Streptophyta > Magnoliopsida > Asterales > Asteraceae > Helianthus > Helianthus tuberosus. Next base: position 117,313,814 of record CM060445.1, on the reverse strand, counting down.
TTTAAATTGCAAAGGATTGTTTAAATTTAATAAATTAACTAAATAATAACTAACCATATTGATAATTATATTAAAAATTGAAAATCTTTCAACAGTCATTTAACCGTGAAAAATTTCCGAGTTTCAAGGATTAGTGTCCAGATTTCAAAATGGGTCGGATTTTGGGAGCCCATTTTGACGGATGTTACACTGTGTGTCAATGGCACGACCCCGTGGCCATTGTACTTGGATCCAAGATTTGCGAATCTGGGAGTTGACCACGACCCTTGTCCATGAGACACGACCTCGTGTCCCTTGTCTGCTTCTGTTTGTCTTCTTCTTCAAGGAATCTTGGGTGGGGCACGACCCCATGCCCGGAAGGCACAACCCGTGCTTAGCTTCTGATTTGTTGTACTTGGTCTTGGGGTGAAGCCCAGAGGGTTGGTATGTTGTATCAGCTTCCCTTCTTTTGTATTTATGCTGGATTTTGCCGTTAATTTGTTCCTTTTGTACATTTAAGCTTTTTTAATCCTGAAAATTAAAAGTATACAAAAAAGAACGCATTTTTCCCAACATTAATACTAAAAAGAGTTATTTTTATACCTTATTTGATATACTTTATATGTTGCATTTGGTGCATATCAACTTCCTACATTCAAAGGAGTCACATAAATCATAATAAGCCCATGGCATACCATATCTGTTTATTCACATATAGGTCAATCAGGTATCCACCATGATTCACACTTCATTGACATGATTATTTAGAATGGTGGTTTCTCTTTTTTTTCCAAGTTATACAGATTATTACATCCCATTACAAACATCAATAGTCTCATGACCAGTTAAAAACTATTTTACCATATCTTAACTTCAAGATTTTAGTTAATTCTTTTGTTCATAAGTCAATTACAAACAAAATTTAGAGTCTATCATACTCTTTTAATAGTCTAAACAATCAGTTAACCAGAACCCCTAATTTGAGCCATCTAGGTCAATTTCTCAAATTTTCTTCATATCCAAATCTGATATCAAGTTATATGAAAGAGTTTAATCATAGCCAACAATGTATAAATATTAAACAAAGTATAATCAACTCAATAGCATCGTTATATATACATGCAATACAAATTCAACATCAAACCCACTTGACTACCATATTTCCTTAAACATGCATCAATAAGTAACGTTGATTATGGAGCTTTAAAAATATTTTATCTCTACAAACTAATCAAACGAGTTGATTCCAACATGAATCGTACACAATCAGAAGATACTAATCATATTCCTCATTTATTCACAAAACCCCTAAAACAAATTAGGGTTCTAAACTTAAAATTAACTTACCAGGGATCTTTCTTTAACAAGAGATGATAATTTAATCACCTCCTTGACTTCATAGCTCTAATTCTTCAATAATGTTTGACTCCAATCCAGTTTTTCAATGTCGCATTGTTGTTTTTCTCTCATGCTACTTCTCTTGGAGTTTTAACTTTTGAGACAAAAGAAAGATACGTGGCCTACCATCAAGAAGTCCAAGTTATATATCAACTCTTCTCATTTCCTAGTCCTTGTGGTTTCAAAATAAGAAACGTAGCTTATCTCAACCTTTAAAGAAATCCATTAACACCCCTAGTCTCAACTTAATTCCTATGTAACATAACTAAATATCAAACCTTAATAAGGACATATATATAATTCCACATGACTTTATTGTTATTATTACTTTTTATAAAATACTAATTTTTGGGATGTTACAAATATAGCTGACGTCATTTTGAGTATACGTATCTCAGTTGAGTCGTGAGGAAAGCTATAGGAACTATTTGATAGCTGTGGAGCTTAGAATATCAAGGAGTTCTTAGTTGTTAAAAGCTTGTAAATAAATAATGTTTTGTACTCAAACATTTATAAGTTTAAATCAAAGTTTTAGTTTGCTTTCGCTATGAAGAACCAAAGAATCATTTTATGGCCGGAGTCTGTAAACGAGGGTTTGGGTCTTGTTGAGAGAGCTAGGAGAACAGTCCTGCAAAACAGAAAACCGTTAGGCTCGCCGCAGAGATGGGAGGGCCCCTCTGCGACCACCCTCCGGCGTGAGGATAAGTATTGGTAGAGAGAGAAAGTAGAGAGAGAAAATAGGGACGAAGGTTCAGAAAATCGTACTTGGCTTTGTACTTGAGGGAGTATTTATAGTAGTCAACTGAGATGACGTCATCCGTCCAGACGCACTTAAGTGGGGGGTTCGTTTTCGGAGGTGTTTGGTGTGGAACGAACATATTTCAGATGCCCGTTCAGGTGGAGTCCGGCTCGTCCCAAGAGTCATGTCCGGCCTCGGATATGTATCTTCAAGTCCCCCAGTTTGTTAAGTCTCGGTAGAGACTTAGCAAAATGTTGTTTCAAGTTTTGTTTTATTCGGATGACATGTCGCTGTTGGAGTGGTCTGAATCAATGACGTGGCGTATTTTGAATGGTGTGGGTGACTTTCATATTTTGACCGTCAGTCACCTACTGGTGACAATAGCGAAACCCGTGTTGGAATTCGTGGGAGGTGACGGTTTGACATGACCATCCCTGACCGACTTAACTCTTCTATATAATCGATTTTTACCATTTGATTTTTACTCTTTTTCTTCTCAACTTTTTATCTTCTCCCACTGTTATCCCCTTCTTGCTTTATAATCTTCTTCTTCTACAAGGTGCGTCTTTCTTACTTATAATGGCGGGTAAGGAGAACATGTCGGCTAGTGTTAGCACCCTTACCCAACGACAACTTGATAGATTTGTTAGGGATTATAGGATCCCCTTAGATCTTCATCCGGTTCTTCCCTCTGAAAACGAAACCATCTATCCTTTTCGTCAAGGAAAATTTCCCTTTTATACTCGCGTCCGTAATTTCGCGAATTACAGGGTCCCGTTTTCTCGCTTTTTGATTAGGGTGCTCCAGTTTTTTAGGGTTCATATTAGCCAGGTTCACCCATTCGGCCTTAGCCGTATCAATCATTTTGAAGTTTCTTGCCGAGCCCTAGACCAGAAACCGGACCTGAACGTTTTCCGATATTTTTATGAGTTCATCACGGCCGGAGATTGGTATACCTTTGCGCACCGGAAGGGTGTACCTTCCCCGTCCTCCGGCGAGCGGTCTAGCTTAAAAAATTGGAAGGATAATTTTTTCTGGCTGGACGACCGCTGCCTACCGGAGGATATGAGGTGGCGCTTTAAAGACCAAACGATGTCTTTTGATCTTAAGGAAGACTTCGTTTTTAGTGAAAATTTAGTCCGGGCCCTGATTGAGCATAAATCCCCCATTCGTCCCCTTCCCGAGCATTTCCTTTGGTTAGGTCGAGTTAGTTTTTGCTGGGCCCAAGGGGATAGGGATTGGCCGATTATTCGCCGAAAGCGTGATCGTAAGTTCCGACCCTTTATATCCCCTTCGGCACCGTTACTTAGTTGTTTTGCTAACTTTCTTTTTGTTTTGAAAATGCAGGTGCCACAATGTCTCTTCTGGATGCTTTAAAGGTTCCGAGCATGGACGTTTTTGATTTTGACTTCGGGGAACAGGGTGAAGAGGATGTTCCGTTGATGAAACAGGTGGTGTCTTCGGCTCAATCGATCCGCCCCCCGGTGGATCCGAATGTGACTGAGCCGTCTGCTGCTGAGGCAACTTCTTCTATCCCCCAAAGTGTATCTAAACAAGTTGTTACCAAAACTACTTCCTCTATTCCGATATCTTTTAAGGATGCTGGGGGTTCGTCCGGATCACAAACTGGTAAAAAATCTATTCTTGATGACGTGGATAGTGATCCGGAGGTTCGTGATTTAGATGAGGCCCTCCAATACCGACCTTCTTCTTTGAAAAGCAAGGGTATTGTATCGGATGTGGATTTGAAGGTTCGTTCTCGTAAGAGAAAGAACGAGCCGATTCAGATACGTTCCACCGATCCTCTTCCATTGCCGAAGTCAAAGAAACCAAAGAAGGATTCTCACTCCGAAGATAATGTAATGGAAGAACTGGACGAGCATCTTACCGGAGGTAAGTTTTCTAGGGAGGAGGCTGCATTGGCTCGTCATAAACCGACCCCTACCTTTTCAGGTGGTTTTCTTCCAAGTACTGAAACATAGAACATGGAGATGGAGATTCCGGAGATTTCGAGCAAGGAGAAAGGAAAAGCTCATGGTGAACCCAAGGTGGTGACTTTTTCAGGTACGATGCTGGACTCATCTTTAGGTCCGGACCGCTTTACCGAAGATGAGGAAGACCAAGTGTCTTCTCTTCCTTCATCTTGGTTCGAACCTGAGTTGTTGTCCTTTTTTCGATATGCAGATTTGTTCTCGGATGATATGGATATCGATCCGGCGACTGCTGAAGACAAATTTATTCCTGATTGGGATGTTCGGAACAAGGACTCAGTGATGGACGCGCTAGTTGCAAAAACTCTCCTTTTTAACATAAATACTCCGATAGACTATGCCAGAAGCCGGAAGATGAAGAACCCAGATCTAGGTGCTGCGGTTTTGACTAACCAAGCCCAGTCAAACATCTTCGTGACGGAGCTTTATCGACGGTGGGTAGAAGCGGAATCGGTGCGGGAGAACCTAGAGAAGGAAACTCGCTCCTTAAAGCGCAAGATTCAGAGGAATCCGGATGCGGAGAAGAAGGTTGCTCAGCTTACTGAAGAACTACAGTCTCAGCAAGAGAAAATCAAGGCTTTGACTAGCCAGAGTCAATCTTCTCAAGCGGCTGCAGCTTCGGCGGCTGAAGACAGGGACAAAATATCTGCGGACTTTAAAAAATTCTCCGAATCGATGAGAGAGAAAGACGAAGAGCATAAGGCCGTTTTGGCGAAGATGGAAACATCTTTTAACAATGCTCGTCTCGCCTACGAAAGCATGATGGCCGGTATGTTTTTTGTTTGGCTTCATTGCTTTTTATTTTTCCTTTCTTTCTAACACTTTTTCCAGATCGGGATACACTTAAATCAGGAGAGGCCGATTTAAAGGGCCAGATTGAAGAGATGAAAGAACGTGAAAAAGAGACTGAAGCGGAGAAAGCAGCTTTGAAGGCTAAGGTGGATGAACTTCAGGCGACCAAAACGTGGATGCTTTCGGAGGGTGCGAGACTTCTTGCAAAAAACATCCATAAAGGCCCGGAGATGACTGCAGCCGTGGCCGCAGTTAATAACGCAATGAGCTCCATGGGTGTTAATTCCGGCCTTCACAATGGTTACCTCCATGCCTTGAAGAAGAAAACACCTTATGCTGATGTGCCGATGCTAAACCGAAATTCATCGGAGGAATTAAAGGCCGCGGTTGTTTGTTTTGACACTCTTAAGTTTCCAGTGGTGGAAGACCTTCCGAAACTTGTCAACGAGCCGCTTTCCAAAATCAAAGATGCTCTTCGTTTTGCAAGTGGGGAGTCTCTGAAGGAATGAGGTGGACATACCCGGCTCCTTGGGGTATGCACCTTGGGAATTTTAAGTTTGTTTAACTCTTTGGCAGGTGGACATGTCTGGCAACTTGGGGCATGCACCTTGTTTTGATTTTGGATGTATGTAATGGTGCTTTTACTTGTGTTTTGACAATTATCCTTTGTAAATGGCTTTATAATTTCCGGTTTATACAAGTCCGGTAAATTTTTGATGTAATCACTTGTTTATACATGCGTCCATGTTTTGTGTTTTACATTTTCTTTTTCCTAGAACGTTCATTTTAAGGCACGGATCCGATTTGTTTCATTTTATCAGGATAATTTTTAAGTGAAGGGAAAGCACGAACGGAACCAGTTCGTCTTTATCTTTTAGGGTTAGTATCCCTAGTTCGGCTGAAAATATACTTGTGTTGCAACTTTGTTAATGATAGAAGGGTTTATCTTTCTATTTTTCTTATCCGGAGTTATATTTCTCCGATTAACACATAGTAAAAAACATTTTATGCAATCCGTGGGTAAAACCCTCCACGGTCTTGGAGTTTATAAATTGCTCGGTGCGGGCAAAAACATCCGCTTTACAAGGAAATAAAAAGAGTAACGGAGGCCGTAGCTTCCGTATTACAATCTTATTTTTAAAATAGGAACAACTTTTCTAAAGAAAACACTTCTTTAAGTGTTCTCTGTTCCATATGCGCGGGACGAGGGTCCCATCCATTTTCTTGAGCGTATATGCACCGTCCTTTCCTGCGGTGTTGATTAGGTAGGGTCCTTCCCACTTTGGAGCCATCTTTCCAGTACCTTCAGCCAAACTGGCTTCATTGCTCCGCATGACATAATCTCCGATCTTGAACCGGACCTCCTTTACTTTAGCGTTGTAGTGTTTTTCCAACTCTTTTTTGTATTTCGCTTCTCGGATGGCCGCAAGTTCTCTACGTTCCTCGACCAGGTCGAGGTTCAGATGGAGTTCTTGTTCATTCTCTTCCTGATTCAGTTGCATTCGAGGGGTGGGTATCCCTACTTCAGCAGGAATGACCGCTTCGGTACCGTATGTCAAGCTGAAGGGAGTTTCCCTATTGCTTGTTTTTGGCATCGTCCGGTGAGCCCAAAGGACGTGCGGAAGTTCATCTGCCCATGAAACGCCTTCTTTTCCCAAGCGCTTTTTAATGCCCTCCACAATGCTGCGGTTGGCTCTTTCAACTTGCCCGTTGGCTTGGGGATGGGCTACCGAAGCAAAATTTTGCTCGATTTGCATTCTTTCGCACCATGTCTTGAATGGTTTTTCTGCAAACTGCTTCCCGTTATCACTGACTATACAGAGCGGCATTCCATATCTGCATACTATGTTTTCCCAGACAAACCTCAGCACTTGATCTCCTGTGATGGTCCGGAGGGGTTTGGCTTCGATCCATTTTGTGAAATAGTCGATGGCAACCAACAGGAACCTTACCCCTCCGGTGGAAACAGGAAAAGGACCCACAATGTCAATCCCCCATTTCTGAAACGGCCATGCCGAAGTTACAGGAACGAGAATGTTTTTGGCTCGGTGACTAATGGGAACGTGCCGCTGGCAGTCTTCACATGATTGTAACTCATTAACCGCGCTTTGATGCATACCCGGCCAGAAGTATCCGGCGTTCATAACTTTATCTATGACCATCCTTGGTCCAGAGTGGATGCCGCATATTCCCCAGTGGATTTCTCTTATGACATAGCTGGCTTCCTCCGGTGTTAAGCATTTCAAGAGCGGACCTAAGAAGGTCTTCCGGTAAAGTTGCCCATCGTGAATCTGATACCGCAAGGCTTTTACCTTTAACTTCCGAGCCTGAGCTTTGTCTTCTGGGAGCGTCCCTTCTTTCAAGTAATCCACAATCGGAGTCATCCAGGATTTTTCTAGCACGGAGACTGACATGACCGAACCCGTCTGTTGGATGGCTGGGGCTTGCAAGGTTTCGACTAAAACTTCTTTGGATAAGTGACAGAACGCTACGGATGCAAGCTTGCTTAAGGCATCGGCCTTTTTGTTTTTACTCCGTGGTATGTGTACTATCTTGCAAGAGTCAAAAGAGGAGATTAAGCTGTTAACTTGCTGGAGATACCGAACCATGTTATCCTCTCGTGCCTCATACTCTCCGCTGACTTGATTGGCTACCAACAATGAATCAACATGTGCTAGTACAGAGGTTGCACCGGCCTTGGCTGCGGTTTGAAGTCCTGCGAGGAGAGCCTCATATTCTGCCTCATTGTTTGAGGTTTTAAACTCAAATCGCAGAGCGTAAGTGTATTCTATCCCTTCTGGATCTATTAGGATTAATCCGGCTCCCTTCTTTGCTGGAGGCTCCATCCGTATATAAGTTCCATACCCTTGGCAGGACGATTTTTTCTTTGGTGCTTTCTCCGGTTGGTACCTCTGTGAGGAAATCTGTCACCGCCTGGCCTTTTACCGGACCTCTGGTTCGATAAGTGATATCGAAAGCGCTGAGTTCAATTGCCCACTTAGTGAGGCATCCGGAGACCTCTGGTTTCCTGAGAATTTGTTGGATCTGGAGGTCAGTCTGCACCTCTATGTTGAAAGCTTGAAAATACCTTCGGAGACGCCTAGAGGCGTGTACCAACGCTAGTGCCAATTTCTCAATCATCGAGTACCGAGTTTCATAATCCTTCAGGATGCGGCTTACATAGTAGACCGGTATTTGTGCTTGATTCCGATGTACCACAAGTACTGCACTTATAGCGAAGTGAGAGGCGGAGAGATAAACTGTGACGGTTTCTCCGGTGATTGGTGCAGTCAAAGTGGGTAAAGACCCAAGACAAACTTTCAATTCTTGAAACGCCGAATCAGCCTCTGGTGTCCATTCTATTTGACCTTTTCCAATTTGCTTTTTTAAGACATTCATGAATGGGATGGTACGATCGGCTGCTTTTGAGACGAATCGATGGAGGGCTACCAGTTTGCCGTTCAATGATTGGATTTCTTTAACCGTTTTCGGAGGCTGCATGGAGACTACTGCTTTGATTTTATCCGGATGCGCCTGAATTCCGGACTGGGTTATCCAAACACCAAGAAACTTTCCTTCTTCTAAACCAAAGGAGCATTTTTTGGGATTAAGCTTAAGATTGATACTCCGAAGCCGGGTGAAGGTTTCTAGTATGTCGTCGATCATGCTATCTTCGGCTTGACTTTTTATGACCAGGTCATCCACATAGATTTCTAAATTTCTTCCGATCTGGTCTTTGAATGCTTTATCCATCAACCTTTGGTACGTAGCTCCGGCATTTTTTAATCCGAATGGCATTTTGGTATAACAGAAGAGACCTTCGTTCGTTACAAACGCGGTCTTGTCTTCATCTTCCAAAGCCATTTGAATTTGGTGGTAACCTTTATATGCATCCAGGAAGCATTTAAGACGGAAGCTGGAAAGAGAATCAATCTTTAAGTCGATCTCCGGCAAGGGGTAGCAATCCTTCGGACAAGCATTGTTCAGATCAGAAAAATCGACGCACATCCTCCAGGTTTTATCTTTCTTTGTTACCATCACCGGATTGGAGACCCATGTTTGATATCGCACTTCTCTAATAATTCCGGCGCTGAGCAACTTTCGCACATCTTCGGAGATGGCTTTGTTACGGGCTGGAGCCATGTTTCTTTTTCTCTGGGCTACCGGTTTTACTAAATGCGACACTTTCAGCTTATGTTCGGCCAAACATCGGGGAACTCCGACCATGTCAGAAGTTTGCCACGCAAATACGTCCAGTGAACTGGACAAAAGTTTCCACAGTTTCTTTTTGGTTCGTTCCGGGAGTTGGGCCCCGACCGCAATTTTTTGCTCCGGAAAATGTGGGTGTATGGCCCATTCTTCAGTGAGGAGGTTCAGAGGCTGGATATTACCGTTGCTTTGTCGTATCTCAGCTACGCAAATTGTTGATTCAGAGTGCAAGGTTGCCACCCCTGCTTCGGTGGGGAATTTTAACGATCCGTGAATGGTAGAACTGATAATGCCAAAGGCGCACATACCGGGTCTCCCTAGTATGACGTTGTGAACAGACCTTGCTTCCACCACTAGATACGTCAAGTTCACGGTTCGGATCAGACTTCCTTCTCCCAATGTTGTTGGCAGGGTGATTTGCCCTATAGGCTGCACTACTTCTCCGGAAAAACTTACCAAAGGCATTGAGACTTGTATCAATTTTGCCTTGGTCTGCGGAGCTAGCTGCTGGAAACACTGTTTGTACATGATTTCGGTGGCGCTTCCACTGTCAACATAAATCCTCCGGACCTTGTGACCAGCTATGATCGCAGACACTATGATTGGTCCGTCCTTGATTTCTTCGGGATTAATGGGAGGGAAAGCAATGGGTTGCTGCATCCAAGCGGCCATATGGTGACTGGATCGCTTGATGCCTTGGTTACCTGCTTTTCTGATCATGCCAATTACTGGTTGGTTGTTCGGATTATCCACCGAATTACCTGAAGACTTTCCCTCCTTTACTTCTTTTACTAGGTGCGACAGCTTACCAGACCGTACTGCTTTTTCTATTTCCTGCTTTAGGGACCAGCAGTCGTCTGTGTTGTGACCTCGGGCATGATGGTAATCACAATATTTCTTGGAATTTTTGTCACCTGGGTTTCGGAGCTTGGGTGGAACGGGGAAATTTGCACATTCGGCGCTAAGGATTTCACTAGGAGTTTTGGATAGGTCCGATAAGTTATAGAATCTTGACCCGGAGTTCCTCCCTCGTTGAGGTCTATCGTTCCTGTTGTAAGGATGTGGTCGTCCTCTATTACCGGACGGAGCTTTATCGAATACGGACCCACCGTTTTTCTTCCAGGAAGACATCTTGTGATCTGACTCCGGAGCTGGATTACATGCATTTTTCCCTCGAGCAAAAGCTCTGGCTCGCTCCATGAGTACTTCCATTGTCTTCGGAAGATTTTCGTGCAGCTTTTCAACTAACTGGTTGTTCCGGACACCATGACAGAATCCGGAGATCCTTAACTGATCAACTACCCCACTGATCTGCATACTTTCCCGGTTGAATCGGTCGATGAAACTATCCAGAGATTCCCCATCCCTTCTCCGGATGTTGTGAACTTCGGTGATTTCTTTTGAATAGTGCATTTGCTGGCTAAAATTCTGGAGAAATAATCTTCGGAACTCTTCGAAATCGTTGATCTCTCCTTTATTCAACGCATCAAACCACACCCGAGCAGCTCCGGTTAGTGTTTGTGCGAACATGAAACACCACGCCGGCATCGGCCACTGTTCTACGCGTGCGGCTCCGTCAAATTCGAACATATGATCATCTGGATCAGTCGTACCATCATACTTTTTAACTGTAGTTGGCATTTTGAGCTTCGGAGGTAGCTTGGCGTGTGTGATGCGGGCGCTGAACTTGGACTTAGCAGTCATGGAAACTGGGTGGTATGGCTTGGTAAGATCCGGATCATTAACTATTTCAGCTTCATTTCGTATCATCATAGCTGGAGATGGTCCGGAGGATCCCTGCACATACCCACTATAAGTTTTTGAGGTAACAATTGTGGATAAAGTAGGAGGGGTGAATATTGTAGGACCCATAGTCCTTACCGGAGTTTCTTCCTGAAACAACCTGGTTCGTAAACCGAGGATTTGTTCATCTCTAGCCTGTTGTGCTTTCAATCTTCGTAGAAGACTTGCATTTTTGGAGAGAAACTCCGCATCAAACTCAGATGTTTGCGAAGTAGGAAGTAGAATAAATGGCAAGGTTGTTCCCGGTCCCGAGTTTAAAGGAGCCGAGATTGCGGAAACAGTGCTTGCTGGTGCTGTAGTTTGTGTACTAATAGTTGTAGATCCCAGATTCACAGAACCTGAGGCCGCCATTTGTCAGTTCTTTGCTCAAGAAATTCACCAGAGTGAAGGACTAAGAGCTTTGAGATCGGATGGTGCCAATTGAAGAACCAAAGAATCGTTTTATGGCCGGAGCCTGTAAACGAGGGTTTGGGTCTTGTTGAGAGAGCTAGGAGAACAGTCCTGCAAAACAGAAAACCGTTAGGCTCGCCGCAGAGATGGGAGGGCCCCTCTGCGACCACCCTCCGGCGTGAGGATAAGTATTGGTAGAGAGAGAAAGTAGAGAGAGAAAATAGGGACGAAGGTTCAGAAAATCGTACTTGGCTTTGTACTTGAGGGAGTATTTATAGTAGTCAACTGAGATGACGTCATCCGTCCAGACGCACTTAAGTGGTGGGCTCGTTTTCGGAGGTGTTTGGTGTGGAACGGACATATTTCAGATGCCCGTTCAGGTGGAGTCCGGCTCGTCCCAAGAGTCATGTCCGGCCTCGGATATGTATCTTCACGCTATAAGTGTATCAATTGCACACAATCACTCGGGTCACGGATGGGGTGTTACAATCACTATTTTATTTATATTAGAATCATGGTATATTTCACTCCTTTTATATTTTTTAAACGGTAAATTTGGATCGCTAACCCTCTTTATTTATTGTTATTCAATTTATATTAGTTATAGTAAACTTTACATTCTTTCATATTCCATCATATAAGAAAACAAAATTAGAATAGAAGAAATAAGGTGTGCCCGTTCAGTTACAAATCCGATTTTAAATGTTTATTTGTTTCAAGAGTTTAAAAAATTAAATGTACAAAAAATAACTTCCTTACTTGTAGCCATAGAAGAAATAAGTCTTCAACCATCTTTATAACTTGAAGACGTTTGCCTGGTTTGTATTTTACCGACGTGTACGTAATTATATACATTAAAATTAAAATTATGGAAATACCAGTCACATTCAGAAAAAAACAAACCAATAATTTTCAAAGTACACAGCACAAAAACATGTCCAGATTCATAACACCAACCATGTTTACATAGTATAGATACACGTCTTCACTTTTAACTCACAAACTTGTGATCACACGTACTCTTCATCAATCATCAGCCATGGGAGAACTTGATCAGACCTTCATCCAAGAGCTCCAACACCGACCCAAACCCGCGGTAATCGAAGCCCAAGGAATCCCGCAAATCGATCTATCTGCTTTTGTAACCTCATCTCCGGCTAACCCTAATGCTCCGGAGATACGTGATTTGGTGGATCAAATCCGTGAAGCCAGCAGAGACTGGGGATTCTTTCAAGTGATCAACCACGGGGTTCCTATCGAGAGCCGTGAAAGGGTATTTTCGGCTTCCAAGAGGTTTTTTCATCAGTCAGTGGAGGAGAAGAGGAAGGTGAAACGAGATGAAGCCAATCCCTTAGGTTACTATGATACCGAACATACGAAGAACGTGCGTGATTGGAAAGAGGTTTTCGATTTTACGGTGGATGCTCCGCTGGTGATTCCGGCTTATGAGTCTGGTGATGAAGAGACCTTCTTAGAGTATCGCAATCAATGGCCTCAACATCCTCCGGAGTTAAGGTGATAGATTAGAAACTCATATATTACACAATAAAACAAATACTTGTTTGTTAGTAATGAAGATTTAGTAAATAATAAAAAAAAACATATTTAGGTAATATAAAAAAATACGTAACTTATTTATTTAGCATAGATTTGAGTCTAAAAAGTAATAAGGGGTGAAATAAATTCTTTATTTGTTATTTCTTAGGCCTTTAGTTATACTTTAAACCATAGTTATTAAAGGCGCTCGCTTCTTGCGCCTAGCGCTCAGGCGAGGCGGGGCGCCGGAAAAACGCCTCTTGGCAGTTCAGGCATGATTCCCAGGGCCGGCCGTGAGAATTCATGTACCCTGTTCGAGCTCGAAAAAACGTGCCTTTAGACCTTAACGAAAATGGGTATTGAGCTCACTAAAAGTCTAAACTTAATGCCAATGGGCTAATAACTAATTTAAACCATAAAAATAGTTTTGTAAGTGGGCCTATGTTGGTGTTTGTATGGGTATACCCTATTAATTTATTTATTTTTACATATACATATCGGAGTTTTTAAAAAAATAACATGTCATTCGAAATATCGGGCCCTGGCCGGCGGTCCTCCCCGTCCACCTTTAGGGCCGGCCATGACGATTCCGGTGAGTGTCCGGCCGGATTCTGGCAATATTCTAGCCAGATTCAGCTTTAATCAGCCAATAAGTAACCGGGATATTTTTCTAGACAGCCTTTAAGTTTCATGCTCATAAATATTAAATGATTTAGCCTAAAACTTGAAGAATAAAGAGAGAAGAAGATGAGAAAATGAAGATGTAGATGAGAAGATAAGAATATGAAGAAGATCTGAAGATGTATTTGTATGTGATCAAATGTCAATAAAAGGTTTAAAAATTGCTGCTTAGCTGAATAGTGATTTCAGAAAAAGTTCTAAAGAGTTTCAAAAATGTACTATTACATAACAATTACAATACATGCTTATTGATACTTATTTCTTTCAAACTATTTTTAAGTTTAAGTTATTTTAAAAAGGTTTTAAGTTTTTTTTTATACTTGTTAAATCATTTTAACTGCTAAGTATATTAGTTATATAAAAAATGTGATGAAAGTATTATTTTTCATTACATAATATAGTTTAATTCTTATTTCATTTAAGTGCGTTTTTTTTTTTCTCAGGCTCTCGCTTTTTTTTTTTTTGCGCTTCGCGCCTAGGCCCTAGGCGAGGCATATGTGCCTTGAGTGCGCCTAGCGCTATTAATAACTATGCTTTAAACTATCTTAACTTCACCTAAGTGCCACATCAACATTTTTTTCTCATTTTTTGTCTCACTCTAAGGAAATAGTTTAATCTCATTAACTTCATCTAACCCTATCTTTTAATGGTTTTTGGTTTAAAAAAGAAAAAAATAATTAATTCAATCTCTTAACATTAGGTTAACATGTTAACACATAACCCATTTAATACCCTTTAACATAAGAAGGGAGTGGTTTGTAATATTAGTTAACATGCATGTTAGAATACACTCTATGGCCTAGGGGTCAAATCTTACCTAATAAATAAGGGGTGAAGCAACAAAAAGAAATAAGGAACTTAAAATAATATATCATTGGACGCAAGCAATTGCTTATATTTTTAGTATAGATTTGATTAATCATTCAATGTCCTTGTCACTTTGGTTTTTATAAATATAATTCTTTACAAACTATGCTATGTGGTTAATTGTTTGGATAAACGACTCCTGTGCTGTATAATTTAAAATCTTCTTTGAAAATAGGTGACATGTTATAAATATAGTTGTACGACAAATGATTATACTTTGTTATCTAAAGTATTATGTGACATACGTGACATGTTATAGATATAAGGAAGAGACTATACGTAAACCCTATAGATTATCCAACGAGTATGTTATTATGAGTTGAAAACTTCTAATGACCAAGTTGTCTGTGTTTGATTTTTAACAAAAGGGAGGCTTGTGAAGAGTATGTCAAAGACTTGAAAAAACTGTCATACCAATTACTGGAATTGATCTCTTTGAGCTTGAATCTTCCCGCTAACCGGTTAGAGCCATTTCTCAAGGACCAAACCACTTTCGTTCGGCTCAACCACTACTCACCTTGTCCCGCACCTGACTTAGCCCTTGGTGTCGGTCGACACAAGGACGCCGGTGCTCTAACCATCTTGGCTCAAGACGATGTAGGCGGTTTAGAAGTTAAACGGAAAACTGATGGAGCGTGGATCTTTGTCAAGCCTACACCAAATGCTTTCATTATAAATGTCGGGGACATTATTCAGGTAATATCATACTAGACATTGATGTAGAATTATGAGTAGGATTAGAAGGCGTGTGTTAGCTGTTAAAAAAAAGTAACATAATATCAGTATTATTTATTATTTATTATGTATTATTCTAAGTCGTGATTTAAAATATTTTTGATTCTTGTTTTGTAGGTATGGAGCAATGATGCATATGAGAGTGTTGAGCACAGGGTGAGAGTGAACTCTACCAAAGAAAGGTTTTCAATACCTTTTTTTGTGAACCCTGCACATTACACCGTGGTGGAGCCGCTAGCGGAGTTGACGAATGAACAAAATCCGCCGAAATACAAGGGTTACAGCTGGGGCAAGTTCTTCGCAACGCGCAAGTATAGTAATTTCAAGAAACTTGAAGTCGAAAACATACAGATCTATCATTTTAAACAGCCCGAAGAGCGGAAGATTGACGATGTTGTTTCTCGTGTCACGAATGTTGTTATATAGGTAACAAAAGACTATGTTATGTTTTCATGTACGAAAGAAGTTGTGGACCCTGTGTAGTTGTACCGACACTAATGATCAAGGAGCCAAGATTTGGGCCAATAATAAAAATATGTTTTTATGGATTATTTAATGTCTAATTAATATTTTGTTAGTTCGGGTCAATAAAATAATCAACAAACCAGAATGTCAATAATAATGTTTATTTTTTTGAACGACCAACCGGCCACCTGGGCAAACCCATTGGCGAAAGGCCACTCACGCCCAGCAAATGCAGACAACGCTGGTTACCAGGCTGATCCACCATTCCAGAGGAAACCTACCGCTTGAAGACCTACTGTGGTAAAACCCCTGGGCCCCACCCGAAGCAAATAGCACCAAATGAGACTCCAATTGATAATAATAATGTACATTTAGAATCAATCAATAAAATAGAATCTTGATTTGAAACTATGAGACCTTACTTGTGTTATCACCTGAAAATATAAACGATAACACCTGCTTGAACATTTAATGGAACTTGAGAAGAGGAGAGAGGCTAGAACTTGGACCCCAAAATCACTCTTTATCTGATATCATGCGTTCGCGTATCATTGTCTGATATCATAATCATCATAAACTATAGACTTGTACCGTAGGCATTGTTTTACACGCTGAATTAGACGTGTGACATAGAAAGCGAGACAGTAGATTCGAGTTGATCATTTAAGAAAAATGTTGAAATATATGGCAAATGATAGGGAATAAATTAAAACAAGAAATACACAGAAGCTTATGTTCAAACTTTTTCTGAAAACAATGAAAAAAGGGATAAAAAGGAAGAAATAATTTACATGAATAAAAGGGGATATGTTAGCTAAGGAAGAAGACCGATGTAGATGTGAGGGTAACGGATAGAAGAGTAAGTTGACTGTGATTGGTTGGCTTGTTGAAGAACATAATCCAGTGCTCCAATGAACACCATCACAAACTCATATGCCAGCTTCAATAACTGCATACACATTTCAACTTTTTGGATCATCATCTTTCTATAACATCCTTTATCTTTCAGTAGAAGTCTTCTTAAACAAACTGTGTGTTTTGTGAATGTAGACACTAGACAGGCTGCATTCATGGTTCATATATATAGTGTGTTGGCAATGGTCAAACTAAAGTAATATATGGCTTTTGGTGCTCATGAATGGCCGTTAAATATTCACATCATAGTCATGTAGAGAGAGACAGAGAGAGATCTATATTATAATTATGTAGTAATTGATAATTGGATAAACATGGGTCGTTCAAATACAAAAATATTAACATAAGGGTGTGAAATAGACAAAGAACATCTGGATATTCCCCTCACGTATATTTTATAAAAACAAATAATTACAATATTTTGTATATTAAATTGGAAATACTATAAAATTTCCTACATATACAAAACACTGCCTGACACTTCCCTATTGGACCAGCCCATTTTTAATTTAATTTTATTCTCAGTTTAAAATTACGCTTCCGTCCTTTGTTTAAAATTACGTTTTTGCCCCCAGCTCAAAATAAAATTATAATTTTGCCCCTAGCTTAAAATTACGCTTTTGCCCTCGGTTCAAAAACTCACTTTTAATTTTGTTCCCAGTTTAAAATTACGGTTGCGTCCTCCGTTTAAAATTACGTTTTTGCCCACAGTTCAAAAGTTGTCTGCCACTTCCCTATTGGACCAGCCCAGTTTTAATTTAATTTTATTCCCAGTTTAAAATTATGCTTTCGTCCTTTGTTTAAAATTACGTTTTCGCCCTCAGCTCAAAATAAAATTATAATTTTGCCTCTAGCTTAAAATTATAATTTTGCCCTCGGTTCAAAAACTCACTTTTAATTTTGTTCCCAGTTTAAAATTACGGTTTCGCCCTCCGTTTAAAATTACGTTTTTGCCCCCAGCTCAAAATAAAATGTTGTTTTTTCCTCTAGCGCAAAATTACGATTCTGCCCTCAGCTCAAAATTACGCTTTTACCCACCGTTCAAAATGAAATTATGTTTTTCCCCCTAGCTCAAAATTATGATTTTGCTCTCAGTTTAAAAATATGATTTCGCCTCCAGTTCAAAATATAATTACGATTTTGCCCTCTGTACAGACATACATGTTATGAGAGAGAAATATTCGGCTTATTGCCCTGCAACGCGGGCGGGGCAAAAACTAGTTTGAGAACAAAAATATTAACATAAAGGTGGGAAGTAGACAAAGAACATCCGGATATTCCCCTCAGGTATATTTTATAAAAACAAATAATTACAATATTTTGTATATTAAATTGGAAATACTATAAAATTTGAGAAAATCACCAAAATAAACATTGACTTTACCACTTTACAAAAATGAACATTGAACGCGTCTAAAGGTGCTGCATTCACGGAAAACAATGCAATTTTTGCATCTTGCCGGGACGCATAAACATTACCCAATAGTAACAAGCCACGTGTAGGGATTCCAACAATGCCTCTAACAGACGCATTGGCTCCGCCTTTCGTAGTCTTGCGTCTGAGCTGTGACGAATCAAACGGCTCAAGTGGCTATGACACAATGGTTGGATAGGTATTGCCGTCTTTGTTGTTGACGCAAAGTATAGGGTACAGACGCCAAGGTGTTATTTTTGACGCAAAGTAGAGAGTGCAGACGCCTAGGTGTTATTTTTTGACGCAATCTTTTTGTCCATACACGATTCCATACACCTTACTGATGTAAAAGGGCGATTTTGACGCATTCTCCCTTATTTTGACGCAAAATACCCTCCAAACGCAATAATACACTGTGAATGTCAAATCGATACCATGTGTATCCTTTTATAGACGCAATGTTTTTTTACGAGAAGTTTAAAAAAAATATAAAAACCCATGATATTTTAGTTCTTTCCCATTTTTAGTATCCAGAGTCCTATTGTTTTTTATCTCATGTTTCCGAGATTTGCGAGCTTCAAAATGTAGCAGGAAGTGACAAAGCTCAAATGTTTAGTACTTTGCCAAAAAAAAAAAAACAAAAAATAACCATTTAGTACTAGCAAACACACTCATTAATGTTAACTAGTTTTTACAAGCATAATGAAGTGACAAATCTCAGACGTTTGTAGGTGTGAAACGACCAACATATAGTTTATCCGCCATAAAACGTTTGTATTTCATACAAGCATCATGTAGGTTTCTTACTTCCCACGTCGTTGACATGTTTTGAACAAGAATTCATAGTAACATACAAACGATTACTCCTGAAAATTCTAGTGCTTCTATCTCATGTATGTTGAAAATAAATTAATCAACAATAAATTTATTAATTACCGAGTTGTCAGCCAAACCAGTTTGTTCCAACTTGAGCAAACTGATTAAAGAAAGGTAGAAGGAGATTGTCCCGTTGTCGGACGAATTTAAAGAACATGCAAATTAAAACCAACCTGGCGATTGAGATCGAAGATCCTTAAACGAGAAACTTGAACTGCACGGATGATTCCTGTCCTTAAAGGATTTTACGCGCTCGTATTGCTGTGAGCTGCAGCGTAAACTCCCAGGATTTAATGCAGAACTGATCTGGTATTCCAACAGCAATGGAAACCAGAAAACGCAGAAGCTGGAACGAAAACCGAATCACACAATAGAGAGAGAGAAAGCTGCGAATTTGGGTGTATGGAATGAGTAGCTAGAGGCTTTTATTTATAGGTTGTGATCCTACCAGAGAATGAGAAAAACAGGGAGAGATATAACTATCCACAACCAATTCGAATTACCTATCCTATACGAATTCGGTTGCTGGATATCTATCTCATACGAATTCGATTTGCTATGGGATAACCCCCACTGTTTCGAATCCATCTCTATCTCCTTCTTATCTCATCTCATTCGGTTACAGATCTGACCCACCTGAAACCGAACCTTAGCTAAAAATAAAAGCTCCTCAGCTCCTAGCGACGATGTGAAGTGCAAAGTGCGCCTCAAACGCGACCATTCGCGAACTCGCGGCTCGGCTCGACGCGCGTGTGGGCTTAACCCACTTCTCAACCCATTTAACACTATGGAGGCCCATAAGGGGTAATCCTTTATAAACCACTCATACTTCACTCACTCCACCGATGTGGGATGAAGGAAACATACCAACTTGTATGTTCCTCTTTAATATTTCCAACAATGTATACCATAGTTTTGCCAATACAATATACGTATGAGAAACCATAAGAATAGAGACTCAAAATTCTTCTAGAATTTGGTGTATTTTTTTTGTGAACACAAAAAGAGTCACCGTAATTAATTGTGTTACGATTTTTGGGAAAATGTGTTGTAACTTTCAGTGATTGCATATCTAGCTGTAAAATTAACCAGTTTTACGTGTCCTTGGATATTGGTATACCTGCAAGACATCTGAGTTTTAAACAATCTAGATAACCCAAAAAGAACAAAATTATTAAACATATTTTTATAGTAACAACATCCCAAAAAGGAGGATATATTCCTCTAGATCCGTTTGCATATCCGTAAGCATCATGATCTTGTTCAACTAATAAACTAAAAAAGTGAGGTAGGAGAACAATCCAACGACAATTGTCTGCTAACGACGCCCTTCCTTGACATTCAATTTCTCTTGAAGACATCAACTTGCTACACCATGGACGAAGAATATGCTGTAAATGTAGAATTTTAAAGGGATAATTGCATATTTCCCCTTAATATAAACCTTCTTAATTGCATATTTACCCAACCTAAAAATAAAATTGCATATATCCCCTTTCTTATTATAATTTCACATAATGACAAAATTGCCCATTTAAAGTTAATAAAGAACCTAAAACTCAATCACCGAACACAGACTATCCGGTTTGTCTAGCGTGTATGATTTCAGATTCAACACGCGATTCCGGGTTCAATCGGTTTGTTTGATTTTTGAAGACGGCAATTTCATCCGACAAATGTTCCCCGTTAGTAAGCCCTTTTCGATTCCGTGATTTTGATAATGGTTGAGACCGGTGTACCTTGTTTTTGACCCTTCAAATTAAAATTTATTTCTTGAAGTTTTATGCAGAGAAGAATGGGGACAATGAAGCAATGATAGAGGTTTATAAGAAATGGTTGTGAACTTGTGATAAAGGTGTTATTTACGGAGGCTCATAATGTTGTTATGTTGATTGCTGTTTAGTAATGGCATGGTTATATTGGTAAACCATTTGACATTTTCCAGGTATTGTTTATTCTAATTGTTCGGCAAGTGTGGGGATTGTTTTGTTGATGTGGCGTGCTCTTGGAATGGGTTTGATGAATGATGAATAAATCAAAGAAGGTGTTGTTGTTCTAGGCTTTCAGTGCATAAGAGCATTCACATTCTAACCATCAAATTATGTGAGGAGGGGTTTTTATATTATAAAGGGTATAAAAAGTGGTTGTGAGGAGAGGAGAGAGAAAATGTTACTGTTCATCTGTATATTTGGGGGGACACTGTTCACCCGTTATAATTTTTTAATATATTTTGAAAGTGGTTGTGAGTGGAAGTGAGAGAAAAATGTAATGATAATATTATTTAATTGAAAGAAGAAAGAAAAAATATTTGTTTTTAGTGGGAATATATTTATATAGGAGTTGTTTTTTAGTGGAATGTATGTATAATTTGATGGTTTGGATGTGAATGCTAACAGGTTGGATATGGGAAAGAAGGCTGATGTAAATATAGAAAAAGTTAAAGTTTTTAATAGAAAATAGTCATTCCATAATACATTTTTAAGAAAATAAATGATAATGGGTAAATTTGCAATTTTTTTTTATTAAGGGAGAGGATATATGCAATATTGCTTATTGATTGGATAAATATGCAATAAAAGAGGTTTATAGGAGGATATATGCAATTGTCCCAATTTTAAATATCTATAAGACATTAACATGAATTATAACAACCTTATTTAAAGTTTTAGAATGTATCGTTTCTTGCATGAAAACGTTTCCACAATATCCAAGAAGACAACCCCACCAGTCTTTTCTTAGTGGTGTGTGCCCCATATAATTTGAATAGCAATATGGGCTATCACCGTCGTAGTAGAACTTAATAACATTTGGGGACCAATGGTCAAATTGCTCATTTTGATTGATCCAAAAGGTGTTTTCAACAGAATCGGGAATGCTCGTTCCATGCCTCCAGTTTAACATTATCCTGGTGTAAATCAATGGACCCATCAAACAAAACTACAGCTTAGGGACATATATGTAGGACCCAAATGCAGATTGTTTAAAATATTATTTTGTTTTTACTTCTTAGGCTGGAGGGTATGGGGGCGCCACCCAGCCACCTCATCACTGATAGCGCCCCACCGGCGCCACCACCCATACCGTGGCTGTTAAACCGGGGTGCCATGGAGTTGTCCGCCACCATGGTAACGCCAAGAAGGAGATGTTCAGGTGGGGCCCACATGATTTAATCCAATCAAATCTTTTTTTTTAATTTTGTTTAATAGGGGGCTTTATCCCACACCCTGCAAGTTAAGGGAAGGCGTTATAAAGCCCCCTAGCTGACGTGGATCCTACGCGTCGCTAACGTGTCTTGATAAAGCCCTTAGGGGCTCCATCCCACACCCTCCAGCCTATGCAATTAATGCGGTAAAATAGCGGATAGCGGTCAAGGTCGGCTATATGATATATAGTTTATAGCGGTGATATAGCGGTAATTTTTATACCATGCATAATTTTTGTATATATATATATATATATAAATATATCTCTGAAAAAATATATATAAATTCACAAGTATGAGTACTAAATATAAACTAATGAAGATGGAGGGGGTTATATGTTAAAATACCCAAACTTAAATAACCCTAAACATCCTCACTTTCATCATACGCCGTTTTCCCACTCCCCATCTCTTCTTCACTGCTGCAAGAGGAACGGTCGCATCCACATTCACACTGTTCCCAGATACACATTCTTTAGACGATGATGATGATGATGATGATGATGATGATGATGATGGATGCTCTGTTCCGGTTACAGCAGGGAAGGTAAGGTTCGATCAGCATGTAAGGTTCAATTCAGCAACTTCGATTAGCCACCATTTCTTCTCTATTGTTACCTAGCAACTAAGGACCAAGCAGTACACTCTTTGACTTGGGTTTTTAATGAGTTGAAGCTATAACCGCTATATAGGTTTCCAAATAGCGGCAAATAGCGGCCAAATAGCGGTATTTAGCGCCGCTAATAGCGGAACCGCTATAGGCCACCGCTATTTGGACCGCTACACACCCTGAGGTCCGCTAACCGCTATAGCACCGCTATTGACTGCTTAGCCTCCAGCCTTACACTAATGCAAGCCGGGATAGCAAGTTTGTGCGTTGTGTAAGTTTTCTTTAATTTGTTGCTTTGGGTTTTTTGTTTATGTTTTCAAAAGGATCAAACACATGTCTTTACACTTTGTGTTTTCGTAATTAGACGTCAGGTTGTAGTTTTTTAAGCTGGGTTGATACTTCTAGTTGTTAGTTGTTACAAGTGTGAAGTTGTCCTTCCTTGTTTAGTGCGGTCGATTAACGAGAAACAGGAAACTACAAGGAAGAGATGTTTGGAAGTCGAGTGATTGAAGTCCCTTTTAGTACTTAGTTGGTTTGTGTTTGCAGTTTACTTTAGCAATTAAGCCTATAATTTGTATCCCCTAAGTTGTTTTGAAGCTTTATCTGTGTTCACTTCGCGAACGTATACGGATTGATGAAATTACGTCCACAACACAATTTATTTAGTTAAATTTATACCCTTAGTAATCTACACCAAATAGCTATAAATACTAACCAACCACTCACAATATATTCTCACTTTATCTCAACACAATTGTCAATCTCACTTACACTTGACCACAATGGAGGAAGATTGGAAAATAGTATAAGAAATAACTCTTTTTAAAGCTTGGGTTGGGTGCTCAAATGAAGTGAAGTGGGGTAGTTGTGACATGTGGCTAAAGATTGAAGGCGTGTTTAACCAATTTATCGATGGGAAACGACGACCGGTTCGGGACCTCCACTGAAAGCGGACGAATGTCCATATGGCTAGTAGAAAGTTTGATGTTTTGTTTATGAAGGCGAAGAAGAGAGGAGACGTGAGAGACGATAACGAGGCTCTTAGGTTTGCACTACATAATTATGAAGAGTTTACCACAAAGTTTTTTATCACGTCGAAGCATGGCGAATTATGAAAACCAATCCACATTAGTTTGACTTTGATAATTAAGTATTTTATGTTGTTATGTTTTAGTTATCTAGCTTATGTAGGTTTACTTATGTGTGTCGTTTTTTATGTATCTTTTTTTAATGTATTGTAACACCCTAAAAACTCGTCTTTCAATATTTGTGTCTATTTTCATAAGTTTCTAGTATGAGAACTAAAAGTGGTAACAATTAACTTAGTCATGTTAGAATGTTAGTAGTCATTTGGTGAGTACCTAAGGGGCCAAACTAATCTATAACTAAACATAAGGGGGCTAAATGTGAGACTTAAGTAAGTAATTAAAACAAAAAAATGTGCAGATGTATGTATATGTATGTGTGCGTGATTTAGAAAAAGAGAAAGGGAGATAGACATCTCCAAGAACTCAAGCCCAAATTCAGCAAATGAAGAGGCAAATATTCGCAAATTCCAGGCATGAACTCTAAATTATAATCATCTTAACTTTACAATCATAAGGTAAGTCACAATTTCTCATTTGGCGAAGTTGTAAAATGATGGACATGAATGTGTCAAATTCTAGTATGGGGTTAAAGATAGGATATGAATTAAGATAGAAATTTTGATTAAAATCATCATGAGAATGATAATTGATGTTGAATTAGTGTTTGTATTGATGATATGTGGAAATTGTCATGTAAGATGAAGTGGGTTTTGTGATATGATTATACAAGATAGGGTTTGGGCTATGATTGTGATGTTAGTTAATTGACATGAAAATGGAAATTATGATTTGTGTTTAAGTCTATTATGATATTAGTGTAATTAGGAAATCCATGAATGTGAAAAATGGTGTACATGATAATAGCACTAAGTGTCAAATTATGATGCACACCAAGTGTTCGACAAAATGCATTAAATGTAAATTTTGATAATTGTTAGCAATTGGTATGCTAAGAACGCGAGAAATTATATTGATATTGAAAAGGGAATTCATGAGAACTAATAATGAATGCGTTGTGTAGGTGTGAAAAAAGGAGGATCGAGTAACAAGAAGGCACAAGGTGTTCAAGATCGAGGTACGTTACTTGTATAATTCGAATTTATTAGTAGTAATGCTTGTTTTATAATTGTAGTAACGGTCATGTAATTGAACCGTTACGAACGAGTCATACAAAATAAGAATGTATTGTTTAAGAATGGTCATGTAATTGAACTGTTACGAACGTGTCATACAAAATAGGAATGTATTGTTTAAGAATGGTCATGTAATTGAGCCGTTATGAACAAGTCGAACGAATTAGAAGGTTATGGTTAATGACGATTATGTAAGAGAACCGTTATGAACAGGTCAAATTGACTAGTATGTTAGGCGTGGAAACGATTATGTATTTGACCCGTTGCGAACAGGTCAAATAAGTGATAGTTGTAATCAAACTAAGGAAGAATGTTGAAAGAGTATAGTATGCGAATAAGATAAAAGATTGTTTATCATGTTTGTTGAAAGTTAGTATAATATAAATTCATGTAATTGATTTTAAATCTTGTTGTCATGTTTTAGGCAAAGCTCAACTTTAGGTGTATCGCGGCGCTTGGAACGAACACACTAGCACTTCTCGCCCTCAACACGCTTCCGATCTAAATGTAGCAAACAGGTCAAACTTTTGTGTTATGTGAATTAATAAAGTGTAGTCGTTAAGTATTAACCAAAGACATATGTTCTATATCTTTTGTAAATGTTGGATGGTATGTAACTAGCTAAAAACGGTTAACTTTATAAGTATAACCAAGTTTTCTTTAGAAATGTGTAAAGTTCAAATTCGGTCGTATATTTTCATTTCTTAAACTACTGGTTTGACCGCATGAAAGAATGGGTGTTTCAAGTTGGTATCAGAGCCAAGGTTTGAGAGATTCAAGTATAAGTCGAAGTGCTTGAACTCAAACCGAAAGCTCGTGCATACCGTGTGTGTTCGCTCTAAGGCGCAATGCAAGTAAGTGCTTTTAAGATTTTATTGATTTCGCATATGGGAAATGGAACAGGATGGAATTTTTTAGAGTATGGCTAGAATTATTAGACTAAGGGTGTTACTAGGTGTTATGGGATGTTACGGGTCAGTTTGGGTTGGAACGGGACTCGAAAACAGGTCATACAAGAGAAAACAAGAACGAACAGCGTCGGCAGAATACGCAAGGCGTCGCTGACGCTGCCCCAGGCCGTCAGCGATGCTGCTTTCTGCTCCGACGGGCTAAAAGTCTGCCTACACGAAAACCTTGCAACACAACTTTACTCGGTGTGTCGCCGACGCGGCCCCAGGCCGTCGCCAACGCCGCTTGTAAGCCTGTAACACCGTTTTTTTATGATTTTTCATATCATGAGCCCCATACCTCCTAAAACCTGTTCCATGACCCCTATAGACCCCCGAAAAGTGGTAAAAACTGATAATAAGTCGTGTAAATTAATTGTGCTATGTTAAGATGTTTCGGGAACAAACGTTTCGTAAGGAAGATTGAGAATGTATGAAATAATAAGTTCTCCGGCTTTATGATGGCACATAGGAGCTTCGTGGCCGCTTTTGGCCATTCGGTAGTAAGAAAGCATGTGAATCGAATTGTATTGTTAAAATGCCTGGGAAATAAAGATGGCTTAAATTAAAAGTTGTAAATATAGAGATAACAAGACCTTCAACCCTACAATAGAACAAAGGTGCGTTGGGACCCGTTATGGTTCCACAATGATAAAAATAATAATCAAGAAGCAAGTAATAATATATTGGATCGAGGTGTGGAGGAATGAAAGATGCAATTTGCTAATGTAAATATGTTTATATAGATGGTGGTGAAATTTTATGTAATTGATGGGTGAACGAGTATAGGATGTAACCATTAGGTAATTAAATATGTGAAATGTATTTTTGATGGAATACATGTAAGAATTTTGGTTGGTTATGTGATTTGGTAAAAAGTGTGCATTAGAAGGTTGAAGTGGTATGATGTTCACCATATGTTTGAAATTTGAATTGTTGCTTAACTGAAATTAAGAAGTAATATATACTAAATGTGAAGAATATGAGATCAATAGAAAGGGATGAAATTGGAATGATGTTGAGTTAGCTAAGTGTGAGATATACTAGATGTGAAGTTATGAAAATGCTAACATGCATAAAAATGTTATACTTGACGATTGCATGAAGGCACGAGTCTAGTATGTGGATTGCGCGCATGGCCAGTGCGCAAGAAGCATATGACACTCGTGAGACAATGATAATCGTCACATGTATATCTGGTAGAATTGGGAAGTAGGTGGATGTGTAGGTGAAAGAAGTTGTAAGACTCTCAAGAAAATGAAGGTATTATGTGAGAATGAAAATGTTTGAACCCGTAAGTAAGTACGGATCGAACAAATAAGAATGAATGGTGAGAATGAAAATGTTTGAACCCGTAATTATGTACGGATCAAATAAGTAAGAATGAATGGTGAGAATGAAAATGTTTGAACATGTAAGTAAGTACGGATCAAATAAGTAAGAATTAATGGTGAGAATTACATCGATGAGTACATATCGAACTTATAAGAATGAAAGTTAGGAATGAAAAGTTAGATCCGTATGTGGGTACGGATTAAACATACAAGAATGACAAGTATGAATGAAAAGATAAACCCGTAGGTGAGTTCGGATTAAACATGTATGAACGAAAAGTATGAATGGAAAGTTAAGTCCGTAGGTTAATAAGGATTGAACGAATAGAAAAGAAAAGATGAATAAAAAAAAAGATTGAATTCATAAGTAAATGTGAACCAAACACACGGGAATGAGAGATCGGATTAAAAAAAAGAGTAAGGATCGGGTAAGAAAGATCGAGGGAAATTTTTGAAAAAAAATGTTAAAATGATGAAATGTCGTTTTCGTAAGTAGGTTCGAGCTGAAGGAAAGTACAAACGCGAATCACCAATTATATGAATGCAATAAGTGAGAATATACAGTTTGACTTTGAGAAGTCCGACCGCAGAAATTTGACAAAACTTTAATGAACCGTAAAGATTGTATGTAAGAAATGAAATGTCTAATGTGGTATAACATGTAAGTAAGAAACTATGAGAGAAATATAGGTGAATAGACACCGAATAGGATGAATATTTAAATGAAATTAGCTAACCGTTAACTTTTGCGAATGAGAATGGTAGAATGCTTGAAGTGATAAAGCTAGTGGAGCGGGCAAAAGGATGCTCACGAGCGGAAGCTCATCACATAGATGGATGGGGTCAAGCTAGTTATGGTATGGACTTGTGAAGGAGCGGGCAATCCGGGTCGCGGATCGTTGGATTATGCAACGAAATCAAGGTTAGTAAAATGTTTAGCTCATGACTAATGAGTAAGAATGTGTAGATTGAATAGTACTTATGAGTGAAACGAAGGGTGGTATAAGTATGGTATAGTATTGAATGTGTGACTTCTAACGGTCAACGTAAGAAAGAATTTATGTCATCAGGAGGAAATCTAAAATTCCTTGAGTGAAAATTTGAAGTATTAGTTAAAGCTTGAAATGAATCAAATAACAAAAAGGCACATAATAGACCCATCACATATCCCCTCAAACTAGGGGTGAACAGAAAACTGAAATAAGTGAACCATAACTGAAAAAACCGAACGAAAAACCAAACCGACACAAAAACAGACTGTTCGGTTTTCGGATTTTTAATAACCAGAAATTACGATTCGGTTTTCGGATAACCATTTTCAATAACTGAACCGAACTGATAAGTTATAATAGTAGGCCAAATCCATATATTTTTTATGTTTAAGTGTTTAACCCATGCTATTTAAAATTATTCATTTTGTTCTTGATTATTAGTATAAACATTAACATGTTTATTTATCATTGAAATGATATATCCACTTTTTACAAGAAAAAACAAAAAAATTAACATAAAAATTAAATGATGTTAACGTATTATAAAAGAAAACGTCCTAATAAAAACTTTGGAGAAACATTAAAATTAATTAAAAGGTTGGGTTTATGAGAACAGATTGAGGATCCTGTACATTAATCCAGAAGTGTGAGAAGTGTATTATAACACTATATATAACACCATATAAACACCGTATAACAATATGTAACACCATATAACACTATGTAACACTATATAACACTATATAACAAATATAACACTATAGTTTGTCTGATAGTATCTCTATGATAGATGTATAGTGTTATATATTGTTATATAGTGTCATATAGTGTTATATGGTATTATATGGTGTTACATATTGTTATACGGTGTTTATATGGTGTTATATATAGTGTTATAATACACTTCTCACACTTCTGGATTAATGTACATGATCCCTACCCTATGAGAACAATATTAACTAAAAAGACTGAATGTGTTAACTTAAATGTACACGTTTAAGAAAGATTTTTAAACTTTGAATTATACTTTTTATTTTTGAATCTCACGTAATTTGTTTCAAAAACCGAAAAAAACCAAACCGAACTTTTGCTAAAACTGAAATAACTGAAACCGAAACCGAACGTTTTTCAAAAACCAAAAACCGAACGGTGGCTCAAACTCATTACTCATGCAACCAGAAAAAACATAAACCACAAGGACTTGAAAACAACACTATCAAACCTTGAGTAGTAACTTGCAATGAAAACAAGTTTTAATCATCCTTCAACCAAAACCCTTCACCCTTGTAACAATGGCGACCCTTTTCCCCCTGAACCTCCAACCGTCATCTCGGATGGCCCTCAGACCTAATTCTTCTTCTCTAATGGCCCTCAAGGTACGTTCGAAACTCTATTAATACGAAATTAGCGATTTATCCCAATAATTATCCGTGTTCTCTTATATTTCCTGTAGTCTGCGACTGTATTAGTAAATTGAATATTGAAATGGAGTAATTTTGTTTGTAGTTATGGTAGATTTTGATTCCTGATACAATTTGAAAAATTCGTTCGAGTTGGAAAGTTTTAGTTTTTTTTTTTAATTTCTTAGCTGATTCCAAATTTGTAGCTGTTAGTGAAATACATTTTTAGGTAGTGACCATAATAATTGGTATAATTAATTATATGATAGTTTCTAAGGTGTCTCATTATCGTAATTAGGGCTTCAAACGAACCGAACAGGCCAACAAGGCCTTGTCTGTGTTGTGTTCGTTCGTTAGGGAAATACATGTGTTCACCAACTGTTTGTGAACACTTACCGAACAAGATATATTGTTCATATTCGTTCATTAAGGAAACTCGTTCATTGAGGAAATGAAGGAGTTCGTGTTCGTACGTTAATTTTAGGTAACGAAGATAAACGAATGCAAATGAACACAAACAAATGATTATGAACATATTTAAACACAGGCGAACATATATTAAAAGGTATGTATGTAATATACGATACACTAAGGCCCTGTTTGGTAGCCTCTTAATCCATTCAGAGGCTGCCTCTTAATGAAATCATTTGTGGCCCTTATGTCTGAATGAATAAGAGGTAACCTTATGTCTGACTGGATAAGAGGTAACATCTGAATGGTAAACCATCACATGTCACATTCTTCTACATTATCTTTGTTAAACTTTTAAATGATTTCATTAAGAGGTAGCCTCTTAATGTCATTCAGATGCTACCAAACAGCCCCTAATATTTATTAAATATTTTTTTTAGTGAGAATTTCGAATTATTGTAATAAAAATATAAATATTAAAATCCCTAGTAAACTATCGAACTCAAATGAACGTAAATGAACGAACGCAGCATCTGTTCATGTTCGTTCAATAAGCTAAACTAACGGAATTCCTTGTTCGTGTTCGTTCATTTATTAAACGAACGAACACAAACGAACTTCCCGCCAAACGGTTCACGACCTGTTCGATAAACGTGCGGTTCTTTTGCAGCCTTAATTGCAATCACTTAAGGCATTTATGTTACAAACTGAAACCATTGCAAGGTACCATTTATCCCACATTGGTTGTATGGGCAACAAATGTGGGGTTTATAGACCAAATGAGCTCCCTCACTTACCAGACTAGTTTTTTTGGATGAGTTCTTCTGTTTGGGCTGTAACAATCTGTTGAATCGTTAAGGTTGTCTCTCCATGTCAGTGCCAAAGAAGAAGCCAAATCGGTCTTATCTGTTCAAAATCGTTGTGAAACAACAATGGAATCACGTAATATTATATTGTTACAGCGACATCTTTATACAGAGCTTAGCCTAGAAAAATTTTCTATTATTTAGATTCACACAAGCTCGGAGATGTGTTTAATAATATGGTATAGTTTTATAATATATAATAATATAAATACCCTTAGAGTGTAACAAACTAACAATTAGTCTGAGAAGATTTTATAAGATGTGAGGAGAGTTCAATTAGTTCATCGTCAAAATTTGGAGATAAAAGAAATGAGGAATGGTCTCTTGTCAAAAACACTAGCAAAGTAACAACCACATACATCTCTAAAGATATAATCTAGCATGAAGTCATGAGCTCTTGAAGTCCAAGCCGTTAATCTTCAAGTGAATACATCACTAAACACTTGAATTCCAAGTGGATAGTTTTTTTTTTTTTTTTTTTTTTTTTTTTTTTTTTTTTTTTTTTCTGGTGAACGAGAGATACCGTCGCAAGAGAAACAAATAGCTACCCAAAATGGATTCTAACGCTCGCAGCTCATTCAATGGGGCCCGTATGGGATGCTGTAAAACATACAGCATAAGAAAGTCTTATCTATTGCCTATTAAAAATTAAAGGAAGCAATATGAAGTTCTTAAGCTTTACTTGCAAATAAGTCATCACTAGTCAATGAATGCTCCTATTTGTTCACATTAGATGCAAAAGTATCCCTTCTTTTTGTTGGCATTCAACTGTTCAAGTAAGGTTCATATGATCTCTCACATGGGGGACACATTTTTTTAACTTTTTTTGAGTCTCTTCAGTCTTTTTTTTTTCTGAACGGCAACAGTCTCTTCAGTCTTGCCATAGCCGATGAGCATATGTTTGTCAATTATCTAAATATTACACTTTGTAGCAATTTGTTTCACTTTGTATTAAAAAATAGGTGTTTGGTTTAATTGCAAGTTAGGTCTATGTTTATTTTTGTGCTCTATATTTAAATATAGTTCTGAAAATGGTTGTATTTGAATATTGCTATTGTTTTTTAAGTTTTATGCTAAAGAATAGCATTGAGAAAGTAGTACTCCCTTCATTTCATTTGACAACATATGTACTGAAAGGATTTTGTTACGCATCTAGCACTAACATTTTTTCGTTATGTGGTAGTTGTAAAGTTTACTGTCTTAATGATTTTTTGTGTACATACATTTGGACTAACAAATATCTCCTTATCACACAGGGTTGGCCTCGTCAATCAAACATGTTAACCTCTAAACGAAACTCCTTAACTTACAGAAAACCGTGCCCAAACATCTTGTGTACAATGAAAATGGACGCATCACAGCCAGACCCACACGGAAAGTCAACTTTTGACCTTGTAATAAGCAAAGCAAGAAAATTGTGGGATAATTCTCCCCAAGAAGTCAAGAGCTTCCCGTGGACTACCGCCTTGGAGAATTTCACACAACTTATTATCGACATTATTTTGGTAGTCAGCCAATTCTTATATCTACCTGTAATGGCAATTACTTCTGTTAGCGAGATGTCATATTGTGCTCATGAACGAAAGCTGGTTTTAATTCCCATCCCGATTCTTATCGGTGTTGCTGTAGCGGGAATGTTGAGAAACAGAGCGTTGAAATTATCTCCATATCTCAAGGTGATTACCATCATAAAGTTCTAAAATTCTTATGATACCATCATAATGTTTTAAAATTGAGTGAAGTGCACGAATGGTCCCTAGCTTTTCAAAAGTACGCAGATGGTCACTTTGGTTTGCGCTTTGTAACACATTTAGTCCCCAGCTAGCAAATCTAAAGGTTTTAACAGGTCCAAGTTAGGGACTAAATCCGCTACGAAGTACAAACCAAATGGACCATCCATGTACTTTTGGCAAAAGTTGAGGACTAAATTTGTTACAAAATGCAAACCACAGGGACCATCCGTGTACTTTTGGAAACCTAGGGACCAAATCCAAAATTTTGGTTAACCACAGGGACCATGCGTGCACTTTACTGTTTAAAATTTTTGACATTTGTTTTCTTTGTGTCACGTCTCAGGATGCGAAAGTTCCCTGGCATTTGTATGCCAATATGCTTTTTTTCACGTTGATCAAGTTGCCAGGACCGTATTATCCATATTGGGGACGTATTTTAATCCCGCACTTTGCAAATGGAGGGTTATTTAGGACTCTATGGTTTCTTTTTTTATGGTACAGGATGTCTAAGAAGGATGTGCACAGTGATCTTGAACAAAAGGCATAAGTTGATGGTCTCAAATATTTGTAAAAGGTAAAACTTTTAGACCCTTTACGAGTTGAAAATTTACAATACTGTTAATCTCTTAGGGTTATGTACTGAATGTTTCAGATTACAGTTTTAACTTGGCTTTCTTTTTGTCAACCCATGCTTTTTTTTTGCCTTCTGTTATTATATAATATGATTTATGAGTTATAATTCCAAGTATAATCAGTTGCGGAAGATAATCAGTGGTACATTTTTTTTACTTTTTAGAAGTTCTTTCTATCTTCTTAGAGAAGTGAAAAGTACAAAACAAGAGTTTTATAAGTTGAGCCGTTGAGGACATATATCTAAATTTGCGGTGCCTGTTTATTCTTCAAACTTTTTTTGTATTTTTATATAATGGTTATTTGAAACTATAGTCAATTATAATCTGTGACCATTTGTTTATATTTCCTGCATCTTTTTTTCTTTTTCTAATAGTATTTGATTCTTGAATTTTGATTTGTACAGATCTTCTCGTCCTCTAAATCATAAGTCACACCGACACTTTTACCATTAAAGACTAAACTCACTGTTTCGGGTCAGCATGAAAGAAATGTTCTGGCAAGCGTTGAAGTCACATTTTTGTTATATTAGTAGAGTCGTGTAGGGCTGCATGCAGCATTATCAGGATTTGTGTTTCATAAGCAGATTGGTGTGCAGTGGCGGACCCAGGATTTTATTTCAATGGGGTCCATTTTCGGGTCGGTCCTCGTTCGGGTCGAGTCAAAGTGAGGTTTGAACTAGATTTTAAAAAAAAATAAGAAAAATGGGCTTATCAAGGATTGAACCCACATCCTCTTGGTGGAAAAGAGGGAGATTTACCACTACACCAGCTTTCTTTTTACTTTTATGGTGTCCACCTAATTGTATTTATGGGGTCCATATACAATTTAATATACCGAATCTACTATTTTTTTTAAAAAGATTGGGGTCCGGGGACCCCGATGGCACCAATGTGGGACCGCCCCTGTTGGTGTGTATCTTCAGTGAGGACAAAAATTTTAGTCTGTCTCAAAAGCATGCAAACTTTTAACAATTGTTGTTCAAGGAGCTTCTAGTGTATAATACAACTAAAACCGACAGAACTTGAGCATCAGACCTAACGATAAACCCGTTAAAACAGGCCCCCCTTTTTCCATTGTAAACAATCTGGCATGCTTTGATCTTTACGACCCTGTTTCATTAGTGATGCTTCCAAATAGGCTGAGCTGCTTCTTTGCGATGACTGCCAATAGAGTGCTCAAATCGGGCTTTTTTTAATACCCGGTTCCGGGTATGATCGGGTACATGTATTGAGGAGAAAAACCATACCTTATGTATCTGGGTAGGGTATGATCGGGTTTGGGTATAAGCAAGTATTGGAATTGGGCATGGGTCCGGTTATTAATACCTGGTTTTTAAAAATAAGTTTTTTTTTTTATTTTTTTTATTTTACACAAGTAAATTCGTTTAAAAATTAAATTTGGTTTTTGTAATTTGTAAAAATAACTAAAATAAATTACAATAACATAAATTCACTCAAGTACACATTATTTGCTATATAATGCACTTACGTTAATTTATAGGAACCTGTTGGTGATATGCTGCTACATCACACGATTTCTTTTCTTAAATTTAGTTTAAAATGAAGCTTTAAGTAATGTTTGATGAATTTATTTACCTTATTTTGGATAATCAGGATATTATCTGACGAGATATATCATGGAGCATGATAATAAGTTCACTATTAAGATTTAAGATATTGTTGTTTAAAGTGGTCAACGGAAATAGGACGGGTTACTTAATGAGAGCTAAGCCAACTTAAGTTTAGGCATAGGCTCGAAATTAAACAAGTCATCCTAGCTTGAAAACTCTTACTGAGGTTGACTCGGATAAAATCTAGGCACCTCACTTGAAATGCGTAGAGCATAGCTGGGCTGGTGATCATGATGGCTTGTTTTCTGTCAAAAGTGTCAAAAATCTTTTGTACTCGGCTGAGGAGTTCAATAATAGGTACATCATGGAGTGGTGCAAATGGGTTCCCGAAAAGTGTAATATTCACGCGTGGAGATCAGAAATGGAAAGAATTCCGACGGGTGTTGCTTTAAGCAAAAGAAATGTTTTCATCGGTGGAGCGACGTGTCCGGTATGCAATTCTGCCGAAGAGTCAGCGGAGCATCTGCTCAACGCTTGTTTTGTTGCGGCCAACGTTTGGAACGGGGTGAGCGCTTGGTGCAAAATCCCCAATTTCTTCGCTTTTTCGATCAAAGACCTTCTTGATTTGTTTAAAGTGATCAATGTTTCGGAGAAGAAAAAGGAAGTTATTCAGGGGATTATTGTCATTGTGTGTTGGAGTTTGTGGCGTGCGAGAAATAATTGGGTGTTCTCAAGTATTCCGATCAAGATTGACAAAATCATTAGCGAGGTTAAGTCGTTAGGTTTTCTTTGGTACTCGAATAGATCGAAAAATAAAGATATTGTATGGAGAGATTGGGTCTCATTTGACTTTATGTAATTGTTGGTTGTTGTTTTTGTCGGCCCGGTTTGGGTCGGCTGTTGTTTAATGAAGTTTACATTTCAAAAAAAAAAAAATAGAAAGCAACCACCGCCATCAAGCACCACCGTCACCAACGGTCGTTCTCAATAGCTTATGTCACCTGCCATTGTTACACACTCCTCCGCCACCAATCCACAAAAAAAATATATATATGAAATCGAACCAAAAACCCGATTTGAGTTGTAAAAGTTTAAACCGACCCTAGGATATAAACCAACCATGAAAATCAATGACACAAACATACACAATCAAAACTAGATCTATAATCACCCTTATTTATTATTGGGTGTAGAATCAAATAAAAGATTAGATCTATAATTACACTTATTTATTATCTTTCATTTTCAATTCAACGTCTTTCATTTTCAATTCAATGGTTAAAACGAAAGTGCCGGAGAAAAAGGTGCAAGAATACTTTTGAAAGTCACTATGTTGATTTTTTTTTTCAAATTCCTCCCATTTTTAAACGTTTGTAACTTTTTTTATACAACATTATCCTTTTTACAAAAATAATTGCACCATAAAATCGAGAATTTTTTTTATCTTTAATTTAAGTACTATATTGCTACATAAAAATTGGCAACTAAAAGAACCCAAAAGATGTGTTGTATAACATGTTTTTTATGCTGGATTTTTTATACTAGATTTTTATGCTGATTTTTTTGTGTTTAATTTTTGTATACTGGATTTTTTATTCTAGATTTTTTGTGCTAGAATTTTTTGTGTTGTATTTTAAGAAAACAAATGGTGAGAGTTTGTGTTTTAAGACAAAAATACCCTTTAATCCTGGTTACAAGGAGTATCACATATCATGTTAGCCTACAAAGTCAAAAAATCACTTTTTAGGAGATGTTCCTCCTTTATTCCTCCTATTATTCAAATCTAAATCGGAGTGACAAAGCTGATGTAGAAATCCAAGAAGAAATGATGAATGAGAGAGAAATCAATGGAGGTGGGTTGTTTTTGGCTCATTCTATACACACCCCTCTCCCTACCTGATTACACCCCCCTTGTGAGAGGAAAACTGTCGGTCCCACGCAGACCCCACCTGTAAGTATGTGAAAGGAGGGGGTGAAAAAAGTAGATAGGAGGGTGTAGAAAGTAGCACTCTTGTTTTTCGGTGGAGATTTTGTAGTATGATTTATGTCAATGAGAACTTCACCCAACAATAATCGTGTTTCTCAACTGTTCCACTAAGTTTTTTTTTTTTTTTTTTTCCAAAATGTTACTCAGCTTCCATTAGGTGGTTCAATAATAGTAATAAGAGTTAAATGTCATTTTAATTTCAGTAGTTTGGGTCATTTAATCAGTTTAGTTTAAAAGTTTTATTTTTCACCTGTGGGTCCAAAAAGGTTTCACCGTTGCCACTTTAATCCACTTGGTTAACTTCATCCATTTTTTCTGTTAACGATAAGGGCAATTCGGTCATTTTATATGTAATTCTGTTAACTAGAAGGGCAATTCGGGCATATAAAATGACTGAATTGCCCTTCTTGTTAACAGAAAAAATGGATTAATTTAACCCAGCAGACTAAAATGGCAATGGTGAAACTTTTTTGGACCCACAGACGAAAAATGAAAACTTTGGACTAAACTGATAAAATGACCCAAACCGGGGATTAAAATCGCATTTAACTTTAGTAATTATTTACATATAGATTAGTTTCTAAAAAAATGAAAAATATAGGGATCATGGTTATTAATAAGTGATAATTTTTTGAGTAAATTACGTTTTTGGCCCCTGTGGTTATGTCAGTTTTACTATATTGGCCCAAAATAAGATTTTTTAACAGTTTTGCCCTCATGGTCCTTATAACTAACTGTTTTGGCCCCTAAATCTAACCAACCCCTAACTCTGGTTAACTTCTTGGTCACATGGGTTGCACATGATGGGTAAAATTGTAATTCCCCCCCCCCCCCTTTACTTTTACTGATTTATAAAAAATAAAAGAAACAATAAAAAATAAAACACACTCTCTCTCATCTTTCTCTCTTTCCACCCCTCTCTAAACACAGACAATCACCAACGATGTGAAGCTCTTGAAGCAAGGCGACGACCGGACTTCAGTCAGCGGCCGGAATTCAGACGACGTGAGCAAGTCCGGTTAGGTGAAAAAACAGTGACTGGTGTCGATGAAGGGCCAAGAAACAGAGTAACGGCTCTGAGGTGTTCGTCAGTTTGGAAATCAAAACAGCATCAAGAACAAAATCAGAAGCATGGATGACCAAGAAACACAAAAAAATCATTTGGAATTAAAAATCCGGTGATCTAGGGTTCAATTTGGGTGAAATTTGCTCTGATTGATTACAAATGACAGCCAATTCTCGATTGACAACCAACACAAATGAAGTACCTGACGAAATCGGTGAGCTTCGAAACGATGAATGAGAGGAAGATCGAGAATTGGAACCCCAAGCTATACCTAGGGTTTTTTGTCCCTGTCACCGCCTCTCTTCTTCTTCTTGTTCTTGTTAAAAGAGCCAGATTGATTACTATTTATTGAATTGAAGCTTTTCTTTGAACTGGAACCTGATTTTGCAGAATGCAGACTCATTCTTTTTTGGTTAGGTGAAAAAACAGTGGGGGTGTGTTTTGCGGTGGAAAGAGGGGTGGAGGAGGTGGTGGTAGGTACGGTGGTGGAGGTGATGATACGGTGATGGTGGTGATGATACGGTGGTGGGGGTGTGTTTTGCGGTGGGGGGTGGTGGTGTGGTGGTGGTCGTAGTAGAGAGAGAGCAGAGAGAAAGATGAGAGAGAGTATATGTGTTCTGAGAGAGAGAGAACAGGGATGAATTTTTGTTAAATCAGTTTATTTATTTAGAGTAAATTACATTTTGGTCCCTGTGTTATATCAATTTAGAGTAAATTACATTTTGGTCCCTGTGTTATACCAATTAATTAACCATAGTTAGGGGTTGGTTAGATTTAGGGGCCAAAACAGTTAGTTATAAGGACCATGGGGGCAAAACTGTTAAAAAATCTTATTTTGGGCCAATATAGTAAAACTGATATAACCACAGGGGCCAAAAACGTAATTTACTCTAATTTTTTTCTAATAAACTAAGACTAGAGGGTATGGGGGTCGGCTGAGGCCCGGCTTGGCCCGGCGCTGGTCCCCCACACCGCCCCCTGGGCTCGGCTAGGCAATCCCGGCTCCCACAAGACGGATCAGACGGTGATGTGGCGTAGCCCCATCCCCCTGGGCTCGGCTAAACAACAAAAAATTATGTGGGGTAGCCCCATCATCCACCCCCCTCAAAATGCAAGAAGGCCCATCCTCCATGGGATGGTGATGTGGCGGCCCATCCTCATGGGGATGAGCCTCCCCATACCCTCTAGTCTAGGGCTGTTCACGAGCCGAGCCGAACCGAACGGACCTTTGCTTGTGCTTGGCTCGTTTACAAACCGAACCGAGCGGAGCGACTCATTTAAAACCGAGCATCAAATCAAGCGAGCATTTTTCGAGCAGTAAAAATTCCGAGCGAGCGTCGAGCGAAGTTCGAGCGATTCGGACAACCATGTCGCCCAATTTAAATTTGCTGAGAGAGATAGTGACAATGTTGAGTCTCAAGTTTTTATGTGTTTAAAAACATGCACATTTCATGGCATAATATTTTTTTCTTATGAATAACAATGTTGTGGCTGACAAGGCGATGATCATATTGCACGAACAATGACGTTGAGAGCATGAGACGATCGACTTAGGGTAACGACATGAAACATTGAGGCGATGAACAGACTGTCGTTTATCGGTTTAGGGTTTAACTTTTAGTTTTGATTTTAATTTTTTATTGGCGTGGTTGGGCTAGTACGTATAGATATAGTTGTAAATTTGTATATAGTTGACCAAAATCTAATAGATTGGTACATATAAAACTATAAATTTAATTTATATTTAAGTATATATGTATGTGTAAGTGTGTGTATATATATAGGTGTATGTGTGTATATATATGTATATGTTTATTTATATTTATATTTGTGTATATATATGTGTATATACATGTTTATAGATGTATGTGTATATATATATATATACTAATTAAAATAACAATTCGAGCCGAACCGAGCCGAGCGGACCTTTGCTCATGCTTGGCTCGTTTACAAACCGAACCGAGCAGAGCGGCTCGTTTACAACCGAGCGTCAAATCGAACGAGCATTTTCCGAGAAATTTTCGAACGAGCTTCGAGCGATTTGAACGACCCTACTCTAGTCTAAGTATTGGGGGCTTTCATTGGTTGCAATAGAATTAAAAATTCTCACACATATCCATGCATCTCCCTTTCATTCCTGTC
Organism: Helianthus tuberosus; assembly: GCA_030545235.1. Lineage (NCBI taxonomy): Eukaryota > Viridiplantae > Streptophyta > Magnoliopsida > Asterales > Asteraceae > Helianthus > Helianthus tuberosus. The sequence continues at coordinate 117,273,907 of CM060445.1, read as the reverse complement.
GTTGATTCCCATGACGCGTTGTTTAACTCTTAAATATTGTTGACCCTTTACACTTAACCTAAGTCCATCAACCTAAAATTTCTTACGATATGTTGTTACAACAAATACGAGACCGGGAATAGTGGACAAACAGGTCAGGCAAAAGGCTTCAAGGGTTGAAGTTTGCCTAAGGCAGGTCGTGGGGTCCCCCACATTTGCTAGACGTATGAGGAGGTTCACTAGTTATGTAGTTGTTCACTTGAGATCTTTGGCTGAAGAAGGTTCAATCTCGGATGCAAGGGCAAGTAACGTTGTGTTATTTGAAGCGAAGAAGAGAAGCATGCATGGAGCAAGTTCTCGAGAGAGAAGAGAGAATATCAGAGATCCAAGAAGATCCAGACTTATCGGAATGTCCGAAATGGATGATAAGGAATGTCATTTATAGAGAAGGCTTCTTCCCAAAGGGGAAACCTTTGACTAGTGAACCTCTGCCGCAGTAGGGGACTTACCCATTTAGGGGTTGGACGCTTTGGACTTGCGGATAAAAGGTTGTTCTCTTTTGCATACGCCACTTTTGCGGCTGAGTGAAGAGTTGGTGGGTTATTAGTGATGTGACTGATTACTGTCTTTGTTCTCTTCTGCTTACAATGTCTCGCGGGTTTTAAACCCTTTAACCATTTAACCTTTTGAGTTGTTATGTATTTTAGTCATATTATTGAGGCTTGGGCTACCCCCGTCATCAGCCCCCCAAGTCAGAGGTGTTTGGGGTGTATGCTCAAATGCTTCTGACTTTTACACATTGTTTTTTGTTGCTTCAAGGCTTCAGGGGTTCCGAGCAGTTGAGAATTTGAAGTTTGAAATGACAACTTGTGTGATGGGTGGCAGTTTTCTCAGGCGGCGGTTGTAATTACACAACAGGTAATTATAACTTCCTCTTTTAATATTTATTTCTCATTTATTTACACTTGATAACTTTTTCATTATCTTCTCCAAGCGTTCCATTGATCCCTTCTTCCGTTCAGGTTAGTTATCATCTTTCCTTATTCGTTTTTTCTGTTATTCGTTTTTTCTGTTCTTCGTTTTAATCATGGGTGCTCCTAAGGACCTTTCTGTTAGTTTTTCTCGCCTCACTCAAGAGGAATTAGAGGCATTTTGTATGGAATGGGGCATTGGTTTGAAATACAATCCAGTTGCATCGGATTGTGATAAATCCATTGATCAATGCCCTTCTGGGTCGATTGCTTTATACTGTCGCCATTTCGAGTTCTCCAATCGTCTCCATCCGTTCTCAATCTTTGTATTGATCGTTTTGGAATCTTACCAAGTTTCGTTTGGTCAAATCCATCCCAAAGGTTTGGCTAGGGTTTTACATTTTGAGGTTTTGTGTCGGGCCTCTGGTTATGATCCCACTTTGTTTTCATTCCGCCGGTTCTTTCGTTTGGCGAAGAACGGTGATTGGTTTACTTTCGAAACATCTAAAGTCGACACTTGTTTGATTTCATACATGGTTACCACCCTTGGTGCCTGGAAAGATCGGTTCTTTTGGGTTTCAGAGTCAATTGTTCCCTTTAAAATGGTTTGGAGACACCTAGACGCCATTCTCAATGAACCGGAACCCTCTAAGTCTGATCTGAATAGTTGTTTTCTTAAGGCCATCCGGGAATGTCCTTCAAGGGTTCGACATTTTCCTGAACATTTGCTAGTTTTGTTGGGTATTAGCAAATTGTAGGATAAGCCTGATCGGGATCTGGTTCTTATGAGGAATGGTCAGGGTATGCATTTCACCTGCTTTGCTTTTTTACATTCCTTTTGATTGTTTGTTTATATTTTGTTTCTTATAAATTTTGCAGTCATGTCTGCATTGGATTTTGTGAAGAGTGACGACACATCAGATGTTGTCTTTATGGATGCTCAAGCTGCAGAGGGTGATGATGCAGTTGTTAGAGGTTCTGACCATAGATTTGAGGATGTGGGGTATGTTAGTGTTCCAAATGTGAAGGGTTTTACCAAGACTGCTGCTCCTACGGCTTTGACCCGTTGCTCTGCTTGACATATGTTGAAGAGTGCTGCTCAATCCACTTCTTCTGATCCTGTGGAATTGAGCGACGACATCGAAGTTTCTGAGGGTCAAGGCCCTGATGTTGAAAAGGAGAAGAATTTGGTTGTTCTTGGTAAGAAGAAGGCTTCAGGTAAGAAGGTTACAGTGACTCCTGTTCAAGGTTCATCAAGTAAGGATGTTGAAGGTTTGAGTGAAGATGAGGTTTACGTCCCAAATTGGAGTGTTAAGGTTGGGGATAGTTTCAAAGATACCAGTGTTTGTGCTGATGTGTTGGCTAATTTTGCACCTCCCGGTGTTCGAGGTTCCCTATCAGAGATGGAGGGTGACACTATGCTCTCAAGGTTGATTTTGAGCTCCTACAACCTTTCTGCCTTAGTGGCTGAAGGTGTTACTCGTTTCCGGAAAGGGATGCAGGAGTATGAGGAGTTTTCAAAGAAGAAAGAAAAGATGAAGGCTTCTATGGCTGCCATGAAAAAGGATATTGATAGCTTTTCGAAGAAGGAGGAAGCTTGGGTTAAGAAGGTTGGTGAGCTGGCCCGCAGGCATGAGATTGAGATTGGGGATTTGAAGAAGAGTTTTGAGGCAAATAAGCTAAAGCTGAAGGCTGATAGGGAAGCCGTGGATGTTCAGAAGAAGGCCTTTGCAGAGAAGAAGGAAGGCTTATGTGGTTCAAGCTACTGGTGATAACTAGTGGCTTATCGAGCAAGGCTTTCAGCAGGTTGTTACTTATCTCCTGCATTCTACTGAATTTAACTCTGCCCTTGGGGATGTCTACATGAAATTGCTGAACTATGGGAAGCATTTGGGCTTGGTTGCTGGTTTCAAACTTCATGAGTCTGGTCAAGCTTTAGAACAATCTCCTTTGTTTCCCCTTGAAGCTTCTGAAATTTTCAAGGAGTCTGTTCACCAGATGGAAAGGCTGACCTATCCTTATGTAAGTGAAGTTTCTTCTTGCTTCGGTAAACCTCTTTCCGTCTTACAGGGGCTGAAACCAGCTGGGCTTAATGAGAAAGTTTGTGCTGAAGTACTTGATTCCTTGTCCAAGAAGCGTTCCCGCTCAGGTGATAGTGAAGAGACTTTCTCGGAGGATGCAGATGTTTTCAAGGAAGCAAGCCTTGAAGGCTCAGCGGTTGCAGGTGATGGTGGCTCTAAGGCCAAGAAAGCAAAGAAGGCCAAGAAGGGTAAGAATGATGGTTCTGGGGCTTTAAAGCCTTGATGTTTAAACAATCTATTCATAGCTCTCTTAGCACTTTAAACAATTTCATGTTTTGTAAGTTTTAAACTTGCTTCTTTTGGAGGGAACCGTTTCGGTCCCTGTGGTGGTTGAAGCCTTGAAGGCTTCTTTGAACAATTATGTAGGTTTTAAGGCCCTTAAGGCCTTTTATGCTATGCTTTAACTTTCTAGTACTTGTGCTATATTGTGACTTTTTATGCTACCTTTGTTTTATGTGATGCATCTTCTAAAGGAACTGTTTAAGCTGCTTATAGCTTGAATCCTTCGAGGCTTCCAGGTGTTGTTTGATGCTTGTGTCCTGGTGTTTTACTTAGTCTTTTTAACTCTATGTTTTATGTAACTTTTTGTTTTTGTGTTGTTGTTTTGTTCCTTTCCTTGTACTTTTGTTTGTATCTTGCTTCTTGAATGGCTGCTTGATCCCGTGCTTCTTCTAGGAGTTCCAAGTTCAACATCGTCTCTCGCTTGTTTGCTTTTAGATCAATGTTGAACGTTCTTTTTGTTGTAACTCCTATTTCTGCTGGGATTACAGCTTCAGATCCGAACACCAAGCTATAAGGTGTTTTCTTATGACTTGTTTTTTTTAGTGGTTCTTATTGCCCACAACACGTTTGGGAGTTCTTCGAGCCAGTTGATGTCATGCTTTCCTAATCGTATTTTGATGCCCTCCACAATGTTTCGATTTATTTTTTCCACTTGGCCGTTGGACTGAGGGTAGGCTACTGAGCTGAAAACTTGTGTTATTCGAAACTCTTTGCACCATGAGCTGAAGGGCTTTTCAGCAAATTGCTTTCCATTATCTGTAACCAATACTACTGGCAAACCAAATCGGCAAATGATGTTTTCCCATACAAATTCAATGATTTGCTTTCCTATTATCTTTGCCAATGGTTTCACCTCCGGCCATTTAGTGAAGTAGTCCACAGCTACTAGAAGGAATTTGACTCCTCCTTTGGCCGGAGGGAACGGTCCAACAATGTCCATTCTCCATTTGTGGAATGGCCAGGCAGATGATATGGGAACCAAGTTATGCTTTGGGCTTTTTGGCACTGGGGCATGTATTTGACAATCTTCACATTTTTTCAGTTGCTCGCTTGCATCTCGGTGCATGATGGGCCAAAAATACCCGAGGTTCATTAATTTTGAGACTACTGATCTTGGGCCGAAATGAGCCCCACAAATTCCTTCGTGAACCTCCTTGATCAAGTATTGACTTTGTTCCGGGCCAACACAACGAAGCAATGGTGCAAGGTATCCCTTTTTATAAAGGATATTTTCTTGCAACGCATATTGTCTTGACTTTATTCGAACCCTTTCAGCTTCTACTTGATCACTTGGTAGCTCACCATTTGTGAGGAATTTGATTAAAGGGGTCATCCAATTTGTGCCTTCTTCAGTGATGACATCCTGTACTTCGGGCTCCTGAATTGATGACTACTTCAACACTTCAACCAATACTTTTTTGGTGAGATGGGCAGAGGTTAACGAAGCAAGTTTGCTTTAGTGCATCAGCTTTTTTGTTTTGCAATCCTGGAACTTGTTTGATTGTGAATGTTTCAAATGCATTCATAAGCTCCTTTGCCTTTTCACAGTATTTCTTCATGTTTGGTTCTTTGGCTATGTAGTTTTCACTTACTTGGTTTGAAACAAGCAATGAGTATGTGAAGACTTGAAGCTTTTTTACACCCATTTTTCTTGCAAGCTTGAGTCCTGCAATCAATGCTTTGTACTCGGCTTCATTGTTCGTAGTCTGAAATTCAAGCCAGAGAGCATACATGAATTCCAATTCGTTAGGGTTGATTAGAACTAGCCCTGCCCCTGACCCTTCAACGCTGGAAGCTCCGTCAGTAAAGAGCTTCCAAGTATTGGGGTCAGAGGGTTCAGTAGAGGCTGTATTGACTTCCGTTATTGTTTCCTTGGGTATCTCCAAAATGAAACCAGCCAAGATTTGGGCTTTTACAACTTTTCTTAGAACATAGGTGATGTTGTGTTCACCTAGTTCCACAGCCCATTTGGCTAAACGTTCAGAAGTTTTAGGTTTTTCAAGCACATTTTTTATTTGTTGGTCCGTGACCACTTGTATAGGATGTGCTTGAAAGTATATCCGAAACCTTTTGGCTGTTTTGACTAGTGCAAGAGCAAGTTTTTCCAGTGGGGGATACTTGGTCTCTGCTAACTTTAAGGTTTTACTGAAGAAGTAAATAGGTACCCGAGCTTTATTTCTTTCAATGGTCAGGACTGCACTAATTGCTTCCTCAGCAATTGATAGGTAGACAGAGATCAGTTCCCCTGTTTCAGGAGCTGCAATGTTTGGTAATGAAGCTAGATGTTGTTTCATTTGGTTGAAGGCTTCCTCCACTTCTTCTGTCCACCTGAAGTCCGTTTTGTTTGTACACCCTTGAAGGGTTTTGAAAAAGGGAAGAGATCTTTCTGCCAACTTAGAGGTAAAACGCTTCAAGGCTGCCAATTTGCCGTTCAAGCTTTCAACCTCTTTTTTACTTTGTGGCGATTTTGTATCCAAGATAGCTCTAACTTTGTTAGGGTTGGCTTTTATGCTTTGCTTTCCTACAATGTGCCCCAGGAACTTTCCTTCCTCGAACCCAAACGAACAATTCATGGATTTAGCTTCATGTTTATCTTTGTGAGGTTTCGGAATGTTTCTTGAATATCGTCAAGAATTTGGCCCTCAATCTTGCTCTTGATTACCAGGTCATCCACATAGACTTCCATATTCTTTCTGATTTGTTCAACAAATGCTTTGTCCACCAATCGTTGGTAGGTTGCACCGCACTTTTTAGGCCAAATGGCATCTTCTGGTAGCAAAAAATACCTTCGTCGGTATGGAAGGCCGTCTTTTCTTCATCTTCCTTTTTCATTTGAATTTGGTGGTAGCCTTTATAGGTATCAAGAAAGCACTTAAATGGGAACTCTGTAAGCGAGTCCACTTTGAGATCAATTCCGGGCAAGGGATAACAATCCTTTGGACATGCCTTATTCAAGTCTTTGAAATCGATGCACATTCTCCATGATCCATCGGGCTTCTTGACCATCACAGGGTTGGCTATCCAAGAGTGGTATTTGACCTCTCGGAGTATGCCAGCTTGCACCAACCCTTCAACCTCTTTGCATGCTGTTGCACTTCGATCAGGGGCAAGGCTTCTTTTTTGTTGAACAATGGGCTTCACATTTGGTGGAATCTTAAGCTCGTGCTTGGAAATATCCCTAGGAATGCCGGTCATGTCATCGGGACACCATGCAAAAATGTCCATGTTGTGGGTCAGCAACTTCTCGAGGTATGAGAGAGTTTCTTGAGTGAGGTTGGTGTTTACCCTTATCCTTTGTTCGGGATACTTAGGGTTAGTGGTCCAACCTTATTCTCCACTTTCCTTTTTTCCTGAGCTTTCTCCTTTAACCAAGAAGGCTTCCCGGGTTAGTTGAAGGGTTGCAATTCCTCTCTTGGTGGGGAACTTGACAATGCCTTGGCCAACAGAGACAGCCATGCTAAACTCGCTTTGGCCCTCCTATGATAACATCATAGGTGGAAGGCATGTTGATTACAGTGAAGGTGAGTGGCTTGGTCCTTTCCATTTCACCTTCCTTGAAACAAACGTCGAGTGTCAGCTGGCCTAAAGGCTTGATGGGGATGTCAGAGATGCCTTTGATGGATGACTTAGCAGGCTAAAGCCTTGACGCTTCTGGTTGCTGAGTTGGTTGAAATATTTTTCAAACATTATTTCTGTTGCTGCACCCGTGTCAATGTATGTTTTACTAGTCTTTAATGTTCCCATGAGGGCTTCGACTACCAAAGGGTTCGAGTGAAGTCCCTTTTGTGGTGATGGGAAGCACAAGCACTGAAGCTCCCAAGCTTCTAAGCGTTGTCGCTTGGTGGGGGTTTCTTCAACAACATTCACCATGTTCACTTCTTTGTTTTTCCCATCACACATTTTATCTTTTACCCCCTTGACAAGGTGGGCAACCTCTCCAGATTTGACTGCTTCCTCAATCCACTTTTTGAGTTGGAAGCAATCGTTGGTATGATGGCCTTTTTCTTCATGAAACTCACAAAATTGAGTAGAATTTCCATTTCTTTTGCTTTTGGGCAGGGGGCTTGGCGGTCGGAAACTATGTCTAACTTCTTCGGTGGCAAGTATTTCTTAAGGAGTTTTGGTTAGGGCTGTGAAGCTCATAGCCTTGTCTTTGCTCGAAGGGTTCCGACCTTCAGACCTTCAAGGGTCTAAGCTTCGGGAGCATCTATCATAAGAACCATAGTTACCTCTTTTTCGGTTGGGGCTGTTATGCCTCCAGCTGGGACCCGTCTTTCTTTGTTCCTTGATGTCAACCACCTCTTCTCCCCTGATTTGAGCCTCAGCCCTTTCAAGGGCTTCTTCCAAGGTCTTGGGCAGGCACTTGTTAAAGTCCCTGTTGAGGTACTTAGAGGTGATTGCATTCATGAAGCCCGCAACCCTCATCTTCTCGTCTATTCCCACATACGTCAAACCTTCTTTTTTGTACCTCTGCTTTCATCATCCTTTTGTTTGATTTGGAAGATCACAGTGGCATCCTTCACATACCTACTTTGTTGGGAGAAATTAGCCAAGAAACTCTTGCTTAGATCATCGAAGGTTCGAATGCTTCGAGCTGGCAGATCATTGAACCAGATCCGAGCAGATCCTACGAGGGTTTGCATGAACATTAAGCAACATTCAACATTGGACCATTTCTCTATTCTTGCTGCCTCTATGAAGATCTGGAGATGATCTTCTGGATCTTCCGTTCCATCGTATGTTTGTATGTGAGAAGGCATCTTTATCCTGGTTTGGAAATCATTATTAGTAATCTGCTGAGAAAAACGTGACAAATTGCTTGGTTTGTATGGTTTGTCCAAATCCTCTTCTGTTCTTGTGCCCGGGTTGTTGTTAGCATTCCCATGGGTGGCCAGCACCTGGTTAATGAAGTGTTGCCAGGGGAAGCTTGCCATCATTTGGGCCATCATTTGTGGCATGAAGTTGAAGCCTTGAAGGCTTTCAGGTGCAGCTGCACAATTCACCCCCATAAGAGCACTCATGATGGCACTCCGTGCTAACGGGAGGACAGACAAGGCTTGTTCCCACGTGGTAGTTGTTGGAGCTGGAAGGCTTGCAACAGGAGATTGTAATAACCGATCCAAAGTCAGCTCGTGCCCCAAGGGTGCACCGGTTGCCACTGGTTGAGAGGAAAATAGAGCAAAAGATGTTGGAGCTGGCCTTGTATACGTATATGGACTGGGATTCAAAGGTGGATGGCTAGGACCAACTTCATTTCTGGACACAGCTGGCTGTGAGCTTGTGAAAGGAAGAACCGGTGGTCCAGGTGACAATGATGGTTCTGGTTCATCATAGTCTAGCCAAATTCTTACCCCTTTATCCCTTTCCCTGTTCACGTACTGGTTAAGAAGAGACCTTAATTGTAGGAAATTGTTGCGACCCCCTCCGGTGTGAGGTCGATACGTGTACGAGTGTTAGATGCACCGACGTTAGGAGATGGGACTCCTGAATGAGACGGGGTCGGTGTCTGTAAGGAGAGGAACTCGGGGTATGTTGCTCCTGTTGGAGTGCTCCCCGGAGTTGAAAAAGAAGTAGGTATAGCCACAGGAGTTTGGCTAGTGCTGGGAGTATATGCACGTGGAACTTGATTTACCTCTCCCGGAGATTCCCCTTCAGGCATGATGATTTTAGAGAGAATGGAGCTACACTACTGGTCTTTTTGAGAAAAATGAGCGGCGTAGCCCCACGGTGGGCGCCAACTTATTGTTACAACAAATACGAGACCGGGAGTAGTGGACAAACAGGTCAGGCAAAAGGCTTCAATGGCTGAAGTTTGTCTAACGCAGATCGTGGGGTCCCCCTACATTTGCTAGACGTAGGAGGAGGTTCACTAGTTATGTTGTTGTTCACTTAAGATCTTTGGCTGAAGAACGTTCAGCCTCAGATGCAAGGGCAAGTGAAGTTGTGTTATTTGAAGCGAAGAAGAGAAGCATGCATGGAGCAAGTTCTCGAGAGAGAGAAGAGAGAAGATCAGAGATCCAAGAAGATCCAGACTGATCGGAATGTCAGAAATGGATGATATGGAATGTTATTTATAGAGAAGGCTTCTTCCCAAAGGGGAAACCTTTGGCTAGTGAACCTCTGCTGCAGTAGGGGACTTACCCATTTAGGGGTTGGAGGCTTTGGACCTGCGGATAAAAGTTGTTCTCTTTTGCACACGCCACTTTTGCGGCTGTGTGAAAAGTTGGTGGGTTATCAGTGATGTGACTGATTACTATGCATGTTCTCTTCAGCTTACAATGTCTCGCGGGTTTTGAACCCTTTAACCATTTAACCTTTTGAGTTGTTATGTATTTTAGTCATATTATTGAGGCTTGGGCTACCCCCGTCATCACGATACAATATGAGAATATCTATCTATTTGGTTATATTCATTACATTTATTTAACTATTAGAATTATATAATAAATCGCCAAGTTTCTTTTCTTATGTTTAGGGAAAATGTCACAGAATAGTAACCAAGTTTTGAAAGTGTTCTAATTTGTTCACTTGTATCGTTTTTGTCCCAATTAAATAACTTAAAATTAAAATCGAGTCATGTCATTTTTTCCATGTGTCAAGAAAAAAATGGAGCATAAGATGCTGAGGTCGGATTATTTTAGTATATGAAATTATATTTTTTAAAATAAAAAAAACAAGTTAAAATCCACGTCCTCACTCGATGTTAGTATCAAATAAAAGGGGAAAAATAAACAAAAATCCACATAACCACGGTTACCTATGAAATGGATGAAAAACCCCTTAATTTTAATGAAAAATAAATGTTAAGTGACCTGATTGGTACACTTTTGAAACTTGAGTGACCTAATTGGAACACTTTTAAAACTTTGTTACTATTCTACATAAACAAACTAGTGGCATTTTCCGTGGTATCGTGACAAGTTTTCGATGACATTGGTTTGGTTTGTTAAATTATTGGTAGGATACAGACACTTGGTATAACAAACAACACGTATTTTACATCAATTAAAGACAATAGTTACAAACATCAGCGTCGATATTATTAGGACGGTATTATTTTAGTTTAGTCATGGTATCAATATCAATTAAAAACCATTATGACGAACACTCGTATCGATGTTGTTTAGACGGTATTGGTTCCTTTTATCATGGTATTGGTATCATTACCGGTATTCATTTATTGTCACAGACAGAGTTATATAAATGAAATATTATCGAAACCGGAAACCATAAAAATGAATACGGATACAAGTACTGATGTTGTTTGGTTCAGCTCGGTATTGTACGATAGCGATATAGGGTCAGTTTATCAAAGTTAGAAACTGTAAAAATTTATACTAGGACCTATACCAATGTTGTTCCTTCGGTTTTCGGTTCGGTATGTATCATTTTTCAATAAAATTTTTTATCGAGATGTAGGGAAAAATTATTATAGTTTCCTATATAAATTATTTTGGAAATTTAGCAAAACCAAATTATTAGTCAAGTTGAATGAAAAATAAAAATAGTAGCGTTCATTTGAGAACCACTCTTGTTGCGAGAACCACGAGACCCAATATCAACACAACAAAATAAACCCATCCAACACCACCCAAAACTTAAATACCCACCCTCACCCCACCACAACCGAAAAACCTAAACAACCCCCACCCCCCACCTACACACACCACACAAAAACCTAAAAAAAAACCTAACCCTCCACCCACCCCTCAAAAACCTAAAAAATATACCAAGCACCGACATCATACCAGTGCCATAACAAACCAAATTGATATTGACCAAAACCAAATTCTCATCCCATTGCACGGGGAAATCTCACGGGCGTTATTTTAAATTACCAAACTTTTTTTTATCACCAAAATAAATGGCAATAAAGTTTTAGAAAAAAAATCATGAAACTTGTAACAAAACAATATGTCAACTTTAGATTGGAGTTGTATTCAAATTTGGTATTGTAAAATATATTGAGTATTAATACCGTACCAGTATCATAGCATATTGCCAACACTAAATATGTGACACATCGCACGATGAAATCTCACTTATGGCATTTTAAATTAAAGGACTTTTTTTAGGGTCCTAATATTAACACATGGAAAAAATTATTTTCACATGGTGTATACGGGCCGTATAATGTTATACGGCCCGTATACACCATGTGAAAATAAGTTACCTGGTCGTATACAATGTATACGAACGTACTATACGGGTCGTATAATGTTATACGGCCCGTATTCCTCGAAAATTGGATTTTTCTCAAAGTATATAAGGGGTTTAAGGTGCCAATCACACGAGACATTTACAGTTGTGAGGTGGTCATTTCTTTCTAAAAGTAAAAAAAAAAAAACATTAACAAGTAACAAAGATTGAAGAACAAAAAGTCGTGTCGTATGACTGTAATAAAACGGAAGCTATCAACGAGGGGATGGGTACGGAAGCCGACATGTCTTCCTGAATCTGAATAGCAACGTTAACTTTGACTTATAAAACCCACTAGCAAAATAAGCGGTTTTATCATACAGTCGTGAGTGTCACACCCCAACTGATGGCGGAAACATCGGGGTGCAAGCACTAAGCGTTCAGATTGCTCATGAGAATTCCATAACACTATTGATTCGATAAAGATTAATTGATTTCATGCAAAAGTCTATCAACGTCATCACAAGTATCACATTACAACCCAAATCATAAATTGTTCAAAAGACTAATATTAACTAGGCGACGTTTCTAGGCATCTCCTAGCTGAATTCCATACATTTCAAGCATCCTATCAGCCTGCAACATGTATTAAAATATCAATACAGAAGTATTGGCGAGTATATAAGTTTGATAATAGAATAATAGATTAAAACAACTAATATCCACAGTGTAAACAATAAAATAGTTTCAGTCGTGCTAGTGTCGCAGTCCACGCAGTGATAGCCCAAGTATCCCGATGCTTTAGTGTTTACTCAAGACTCAAGGTAAACTAGAATCCTCCTAACAATACCCCCCGAGAATAATGGGAGAGGTGCATCTCCTATAGCGCTACTATTGTTAAGGCGGAACTACACACTCTGGATTAAACGTCACATAGCACAAAGAATCAAGAATCACAAGTTTCACATAGGATAGAGTATAAGTTTCAAAGATTCAAGTTTAAGTTTCATAGAATACATGTTACACCCCAAAAGTTTAAAGTAAAAGGGGATCGAGTATACTCACAGTGATTTGCTTATCAGTATAAACTGCTATTGGATCAAAGGGAGCTCTTTTTTAGAATTAGCCTGATTAGATTACGATAGGATAAGAGTCGGGCAGAGTAACGAGATTGAATAAAGTGTCAAACCAGTCACTGGATCAGCCATCCGATCGGACAGCCAGTCGGTCGAGTGACTTAGATGTATTGTGAAGACAGGTGGCTGCCCGATCGGATGGCCATCCGGTCGGGTTGCCACTTGAGTACAAGTGAAGGGAATAGGGTGGCTGCCCGATCGGGCGGCTGTCCGATCGGGTTGCCACTCGATCCGAGTGTCAGGTGCCTAGGACATCCGGATAGGATGGTTGTTCGATCGGACGCCTGTCCGATCGGGTTGCCACTCGATCAAGACGTCCAATTTTCCAAGTGTTGAAAGTTTCTAAGTTTTTAAGACAAAAGGCTAGTGCTTAATTCACTCAATGTTGGATCTGATACCAACCTGTCACACCCCGATATTTCCACGTATTACGGGTGGGCCCGGTGGGGAGTATCGTGACGTAGTTGATATCATCATAGACAATTTATCACAGTTTAATACACAGCGGAAGTCGAAAGATAATAACATTACAAACCGAATTTGGAAGTAATATCAAGAGTATTACAAACGGAATGTAAAGGATCCACAGGCGGATCAAAAAGAAGATAATTGTTCAACAGACTTTTAAGTGACAAAGCTTGTAAGACTTTTATTTATTCACTCAGGAGTAGCTAGCCTATTCCGTCTAGTACCCGCACTTAACCTTTTTGGAAAATACGCCAGTTTTAACTGGTAAATACAATTAACCGACTCATTTTGAAAACGTTTAAGAAAATTGGTTTAAATGCACAAGGCACAAATAATCCTTATATACGGCCCGTATACAGTTATACGGCCCGTATACATTTGGTAACATCAAAAACTTAACAAAATAAATCCATTGAGCCGTATACGTTTTACAATACACATGTATACGGCTCATATAACTATATACGGGCCGTATATAGTAAAATAAAAAAAACATTCCCTGCGCATTTTCCTATTCAAAAACATTCTATACGGGTCGTATAATTGTATACGGCCCGTATACAATAGGGGATGTGAAAATAAGATATAGGGTATGTGGGAATAATGGTTTTTTTTTATCAGCAACCAAATTTTTTTTTATCAGCAAAATAAAAGGCAATAAAGTTTAAGATAAAATCATGAAAGTTGCAATAAAAACATGATGTCAAGTTGTCAACTTTATTTATCATTAAAAGAAAGAGAATTAGAAGTTACACAACTAAAAGGTGATACATGACACGAAATCAAGAAAACAGTCTATTTATGAGGAGTATAATAAGATTATGTATTGTGAGGCTTGAAACTAATGCTTCATCTTTGGGCATGAATTGACATGTGGAGACACATTTTTTGGACAAAAAACGCCCTAGGGGCGGTGTGCGGACGTTTTATGGTATTATTGGGTAAACACACGCCTAAAACTCTTACTACTGCGGATGGTCTAAATATTAATGGGTGATACATACATAAAAGGAGACACATCAATAAATTATGTTGTGCAACGTCTTACAATAAAAGTGATTTCCTTTATCACATTACTATTGCTATCGGGGTATATAACATTACTACTGCATTCCTGGTTATCTTAAGAATTAAATAATCGTGTCATCTAGTTTGACATCTATAACCAAGATCTAATATAGTTATAATAAAAAAATTGTCAATTATTTATTCAACTTTTTTTAGTTAAATCTGTTTAAATATTAAAGCTATTGTATAACGCACTTGAATGTAGCTATCTTTTATTATATGAATAATACATAAATAAACATAATATATAATTAAAAACTCCATTTATTTGAAATCATTCAGTAACTTTTACTTTACTTAATAGAGCAAATAACCAGTAACAGTCTATCTTCGCGGTTTTGATATAAACAAATTAGATTCGTGATTTAATAGCCTATAAAACAGTTTTAGTATTTTAATGAAACAAATAATATAAGTTGATTGACATTTTTACTAATAGAGTGATGGTTTGTTAGCAAAGACAAAGTCAAAGCCTTTAAACACCTGAGTTGAGAAGAGAAATGTATTAGTTTTAAGATCAAGTTCCACGTATGACATGGGTTATAAAGAAATTAGCCGTTAAAAAAAGTTTGAGTGACATTTTTATATATTATCTCAAAAATCATTATGAGTTTTGTGTATGATATTCACATGGCAAGAAGTTTGTGGTAATTTGATATACCTTTTTATCACCAAAAAAGAAAGGAATAAACATATCATCTAATTTGACTTAATCAAGACAGTAGGAATATAGATAACCCAAAGAAAAAAGATATAACTCGGTTGACAGCAAATATATTTTATATTTAGGGTTGAATTGAACAAATTCAAAGATTCTTGATTTCATCAAATCTTTGAACAAATACTTTCTATGCATTTTTTAGGCATAGATTCCGGGATTAGGACAAAAGATAAGGTTGTTTTTCAATTAAATTCATATATTTTAAACATTCAATAAGTAATTACTTTATTTCTTACTTAAATATTTTTTTTAATAAATACTGATGTTGATGTTATGTTTATCAATTAAGGCATATTCTTTGTTTATCAATTAAGGCATATTATTTAATATAAGTATTAATTCATTTCTAATCCAAATACTCTTTTATGAATATTTGATGTTGATATTATGAGAGGCCCTATCAGTAAGACTTGTTAATCTTATTTTTAGGCAGTGTTAGTAAAACTTGGCCGACTCAGCCTAGGAACAGCAAGGAATCGAGGGTCCTTTTTAGCGATTTTCACCAACTCAGTAATCAGGAATCGGACTCAGTCAAACATCGACATGACTCGGTCAAACTGGGGGGAATCAAGTGGAATCGAATGGAATGGGACCGAATCAGGCGACTCGCCAACTTGGTCATTGGGCCAAGTTTGACTTTAAAAAAAAAGCTAATATCCTAAAACTCTAACTTGGCAACGCTGATTCACATTATCTCCAAAACTATCGACGACAACAACCAACTCACCATCTAAGCTGGGTACTCGAAACTCTCCATCCAATCGAGTTAGGAGCGCCTAGCGACTTCTGCAACATTGTTTTTATGTATAAAATATATTTTTTTTTGTATACATTTATTTAATATGATAAAGAAAATGATTGTGTAAATTAATATCTTATTTTAAAAATACCATACATGGTTATTGATAGAGATTCTATTTAATGATAAATGTTGAGTGCTAACTAAAAAGGCATCTTGAAAAGTACATAAAATAGGTTTGTATTGTTGTTTGTGTTTGCCAAAAGGGAATCTTACACAGACATACACATATAAATTTGGAATTTAAACCCAAGATAAAGGAGACTTTTTACCATCCCAAAGTAAAGAAGTTAATAGAAAAAAAAGTAAATATCAAGGGCAAAAAGATTCAAGATTTCATAAAGATAGTATGAAGGGAATAATATGCATAAAATACAGCATACCTCAATGATCATGTTTCTCATCTCAAATACAGATGTGCTTCACATGAAGCTACTTGGACAAAGAATCCAAGAAAATTGTAACAACTCAAATTTGTAAAAGTTCCAAAAAAAAATAGAAAAACTAATCCTGCAAAATTTCATCAATCTTTATGTATAAGTTATTTTTTTTTTTTTCAGGTTGTCTATTTTATATATAAACTCACCTATATAATTAACCGATTATTTTTTGAAAAAAATTATATCAAAATTTATACACCTTTCCAGCAGTAATTCTCAGATTTAGCATCTTCTCCATCATCCATGCTGTCCCCACCGGTGGTCGTGGTGGTTCCGGTAAGAAACGGGCCATCAGGAGAACTCGACTGAGAAATACCGTGCTTTGAGGATTCAACAAACTGATCTTGGGGCGTGGTCCACGTGCCTCCTCCCAAAACACCGCCAGTTTGATTCACGGTTGAGGTGTTAGAAGATGGAAGTCTTCGCGTGTGCAGTCTGTATTTCTACAATTCACAGGCGAAACGAAATAACATATGAATAAAAGTTGAGAGCTTTATGTGAATCAAACACTAAAACAGTAACTCACTTGCAGATGGCTTTTTACTTCATCATTGGTAAGGCCGTCAACTTGCATAAGTTCTCTAATTTGTTTAGGGGTAGCAGCTGCAAACGATTCGAACAATTCATAAATTAAAGTTTCTACTTGCAATTTCAAAGATCAATGGCCTAAAATCAAACAATTCTCATATAATTTGCATACATATAGATCATAACACTAGTGATAATCATTCTAAGAATCTCACCAAAAACTTATTGCTTAAAACCGACAAAAATTTAGTTAAAAAGATGTTGAAGTTTTAAGGGCTAACCTTGTGAACCTCCGAGTTGCTGCAGGGCATTGACGAATCGTCTATGCAACTCAGTGGACCAACATCTTCTTTGTTTTCTAGACGATTGCTGCTGAGGCGAGTGACCACGAGGGACACCGGTCGATTGATCATTCATCGCAAAACAAGGGGTCAGTTTGGTATCAGGACTAGTTTTAGTAACTAAATTGTTTCCCCTCATGGAATTCTTGATTCCGATTCCGGGAGTAATTAAAGAAAGCCCAGGAATTGGTAATTCCTCCCTATCTTTCTCTCCTGGTGTTCCCACCATTGTAAATCCATAACATCCCTTCAATGGGATAAAAGCTTTTCCAAGATGGTTTCCGAATGACCGATGCGATCCGTCGATCGTTCGGTCATCTTCTTCCACAGCTCTCTACAAGGATATTAATCATATAAATCTAACAAACACTTTTCTTATTTGATTATAATATAACAAAAACAGTGAATGGTGGTACAAGATGATGCACCCCTTTTTAGTTTTTACCTTTTTGGTTATTTTATCTGTTGAATTTGGTTTATGACTTTGGATTTGATTCATGTTTGGACTGTTTTCATTAGTGTTCCAAAGCTGTGTGGAGCTCAACCAATTCTTCTTATCTCCTCCACCCTTTTCTTCCCTGATCAAATCCACTTCTACCCCTTCATCACAATTCTTTTTAAGTGGTATAAATTCTTCAAGCACTGGCTCAACACTAGATGATTTCTTGAACACCATTGCCTCCTCTTTTAATGCAATAATAGCTGCCAAAACACACTGTTAGACACATCATTTTCACTAGCACTAATCAACTAACAAACATAACCAAAATCACCCCTTTGAAACCTACAGTCTCTCATAGGCAATTCATCAAACAGTTGCTGTACAAATATGATAAAACTATACACAATACATTATCATCAAACCCATCAAATACCCAATTCCCATTTACATTAACCCACCTCAAAAAAAAAAAGTCAAAATTCATCTTTAAAATAATCCCTTTTAAACCTACAGTCTCTCCTTGACAATTCATCAAACAGTTGGTGTACAAATATTATAAAACTTTACACAATACATTATCATCAAAACCATCAACAACCCACATCCCAATTACAAAAACCCACCTCAAAAAAAAAAAAAAAATCAAAACTTTATGTGTAATAAAGCTGAATAAATTGAAGAAGAATAACGAACCATCATTAATAAGAAGCATGCAAAGGGGGAGTTCACGTTTAAAGGCATCGATTTTCCGCATTTCGGACTCTAATCGGGTAACAAAATCATCAAGTTTCAATATCTTGTCAGGCACGCTACCGATTGAGGAAACTTGACGAAGAAATTGAGCAATAGTTTTGGGGATAAAAGTAGGTTTGAAATCCAAAGTAAGCTCAGGAATCGGAATGAAGCTCCCCATCTCTGTGAATGTTTGGATTTGATCGTGAATTTGATGGTACGAAGAGAAAGAGTGGGGAGTGAAGGATCTATATGTATAGTTGTTGTGATTATGTCATATACAGATGAAAGAACATGGGAATCTAGAGAGAGAGAGAAGGAGAGAATGAGAGATGAAGAGAGAGAGAGATGCAAGATTCTCTTAAGCGATGAGGGGTTATCTGTCACACCCTCGGCTCGTCGCGTAAACTGGCTCACACCCACTCATTGAACCCGGTTCGTGATTTGTGACTTTAATACCTAAACTACCCTTAAACCTTTCTTAGGTTAAGTTTATAGTTTTCTCTCTTCTTGTTATAAGTTTTTGAGTTAAATGCCATTTTAGACCCTGTGGTTTGGGCAATTCTGCCAGTTTAGTCCAAAGGTTTCATTTTTAACCTGTGGGTCCAAAAAGGTTTCACAGTTGCCATTTTAGTCCACTGGGTTAACTTCATCCATTTTTTCTGTTAACGAGAAGGCCAATTTGGTCATTTTGTATGTAATTCTGTTAACTAAAAGGGCAATTCAGCCATATAAAATGACTGAATTGGCCTTCTCGTTAACAGAAAAAACGGATGAAGTTAACCCAGTGGACTAAAATGGCATCTGTGAAACCTTTTTGGACCCACAGGTTAAAAATGAAACCTTTGGACTAAACTGGCAAAATGGCCCAAACCACAGGGACTAAAATGACATTTAACTCTAACTTTTTTTTATAACTTTAGACCATCCATAGTCCATTCTTCATCTTCATCTTTATACTTACACTAAAAGTTATTATTTTTTTTCTATTCTTTTAAGTTAAATAATGATTTTTATAATTTTATCATTATTTTTCTCTTTTCTCCATGTGGTTTATCAAAAATCACTATTAAAAAAATAGTTAATTACATTTTTCGTCCATGTGGTTTGTCAAAAATCACTATTTCAGTCCATTAGTTTAAAAATTGTTATAATAGTCCTTGTGGTTTCACTTTCGTAACGATTACAGTCCACCCACACTAACGTAATCCAGTTATTCTGTTAGTTTATTTGAAATGACCATAATGCCCCTGTTATTAAAATCAAATTTAAAATAAATAAAGAGTTAGTTACGTTTTTCGTCCATGTGGTTTGTTAAAATAACCATTACAGTCCATTGGTTCTAAAAATTGTCAAAACAATACCAATACTTTCACAACTTTCGACCTTCAACTCACCAATAATGGCGGTTAACAACTTCATCTCCACCCCTCAAGTTTTTCAGGTTGGCCTCAAGTTTTCCTACTGACGTCGATTGTGTTGGAGAAAATTAGGTGGGCGGATCTAAAGAAACGGGGATTGTGAAAAGTAAAGTAAATGATACTGGTACTGTTTTGGCAATTTTTAGAACTAATAGACTGTAATGGTTATTTTTAACAAATCACAGGAACGAAAAACGTAACTAACTCTTTATTTATTTATTTTTTATCAAAAGTAAAAGATATTTATATATAAAATACTGGCCGAGTTACATCAATATCGCAGGTAAGCGAGCAACAAGCTGCGCCGCTACCCCTTTCTGAATAGCAAACCCTAGCCTATTAAAGACAAACCCCTGGCCCCCTGTTGATGAGCAACTGCTGTGGACAACCTTTTGGACCCTAGTCAACAAACGGATAGCCAAAGGTGTCGAAGGCGAAGGGGACAAATGCATGTTGGTTATTAGCACATGCTTTAGCGTGTTTATCCACCTTTTTAGATTCCGTTTTCCTTTAGCCTGTCCTGCTACAAACCCATTTTCCCTTAAACCAACTAAGGGGGAGACTCCTGTGAGATCCACACAAGCATGTTTACCTCCCGCCCAGCCAAAGACGAGCAGATCCGTTGGTCTCAATGTAGATCTCCCTTCCAACGGATCTGTAAGAAAATTCACAGGGGCCTCCTTCTTGGCAGAAATCCCCGCTCTCCTCAAGATGTCCCCCAAAACATCTCTCACCCAGTCGTGCCGATATTTGAAACCAGGGAGCTCCTTACAATGAATAGCATGCTCCCCGTATTCATCCATGCAGGCTTTACGGCAAATTGGGCAGGTTTCGTCTTCTGAATACATAGGGATCATCAGCCGGTATTTGAGAATAGCCCTATACTCAACAGCCGACATGCATTGCCCCAGCCCCTCGATCGGGATAACAGTCAAAAAATCTTGCGCATGGGGGCCTTTCAAGCATTCAATCACCGCCTTCTGGCGGGGAGACAAATCGAATGTTTCTCCCAAACTCCGAGCGATTTTGTCAAATAGGGCATTCGCCAAAGTTTTTTGTGGCTTTGGGGGGGCGGTGTCCATATTAGAGAAACCGCCAATATCAAAGTCTGGAAGAGAGATACTTAAGTACTCAAGGGCATGTTGGTAGTCTTCATCAAGCTTAACAACCCCACTGTTCCGAAGGATATGGTCTTGCAATACACACGACTGAGCTCTAGACGCCACAAAAGCATAAACTCCAACATCCCGAGCTGAGAGGAGGCCCAAACCACCCAGACGCATCGGCAAAGATGCCAAACGCCACTGAAGGTCACCGAAGTAGGACCCCCCGCAAACAACAATGTCTTTGATAGCCTCTCGAAGACCATCATCAAAACAGGATACCGCATTGCCCATCAAGTGGGGTTGGCAGGTCCGCAGCCCAAACAGTAACTTAGCTACCCCCATGCATGACCTTAAAAGAAGAAGCTCGCACTGGGGATCCTAGAGGCAGGGCAAGAGTTTCATAAGGTCAACCGCTGTCAATGCCCGCCGCCCTGCTAATTCCCCGATAAAAACATAATCTCGGCTAACCCCCCCCCCCCCCCCCCCCCAAGGAGCTTAACCCCCCTCTCAGGTCTACCTATCCCTCTCGGGAAAAGGCGGTCCTGAACCTTGAGACCGTCACACGATGGTCAGTACACTTCCGTTTTCTTAATATTGAGATGGAGCCCTAGGGATGGTCCCTCTGTGTTGATGATGTCCAAGGCTTTAGCAACTTCCATTGCATTACCTATAATCGTGCCATCATCCAAATACCAAGCATGAAAGGGGAGGTTACAGTGCTCCTGGACACGGAGAATGAGTGGGAGTAAGGCTAGGGCAAAGAGAAGGGGCCCCAAGGGATCTCCTTATTGCACTCCAGTGGTAGCCCCAATACAATCGCTGCCAACATACAACCTAGCGGGTTGGGCGTACAGGAACTGGACTCACCGATAGATTTATTTTAAATTTAATTTTAATAACAGAGGCATTATGTTCATTTCAAATAAACTAACAGATTAATTGGATGACGTTAGTGAAGGTGGACTGTAATAGTTACGAAAGTGAAACCACAAGGACTATTTTGGCAATTTTTAAACTAATGTACTGAAATAGCGATTTTTGACAAACCACGGGGACGAAAAATGTAGTTAACTCATTAAAAAATATAGAGGGTGAATAGTGTCTTACCAAATGATAACATTTTCTCTTTCATCCAATCACAAACACTTCATACAATATAGCGAACCAACTCACATAAATATGGAGGATCGAATGTGAATGGCTGAATGCTCTTATACGTATAGTTTAACTAGTGGGATTCCTTACACGATGCGACAGGAATTCAGTTTCGTGGGTATCAGCTCAGTTTGTCATGGAACTAGTGTGGTATCTGAGATAGCTTACGATACAAAATTTGAGTGCAACTCCATTTTCAATAAAATTTATATCAGAATACAACTCCTTATCCTTATTACAAAAAGTTAAAGAACGCAAGTTAAAAGCGTATATTATATATATTATGAGGGTGAAATTGAAACTTTTAAAAAAGTTTATTGTTCAGATCGATCTATGATGTCGGATTTTGGTCGATATCGTTTCGGTTTGTTACGATACAGGTACGGCGTAGCTTATACTATAATGAGTGAAATTAAAAATTAAACAAAAGGTTTTGAAAAATAAATTACTATTCTTGGAATTCAAATTGTTCATCATCGTCGTCATACTCAGTAAATCCAACCAATAGCAAAGCTAAGGTAGGGTCTAAAGAGGGTAAGATGTAGACAATTACCCACATAGGAATAGAGAGGCTGCTTCTAGTGAAACCCCCCGACTTGATAGTAGTTTTGCATCAAGCCTTGGACATAAGGCACATAACACTCAGCAATCAAGGCATACTGATTAGTGCATGTACCCCTTTTCCTTTCGGTTATCAACGCCACCACATGACGCATGATTAACCATCCACTATAACAACCTTCGAATAAGGCACATAACAATTCATAATCAAGACTCCGAACGCGTCCGAAGGAAACCGGCACGAAAAAAGAAGAAACCCAGTTTTGGGTCTCGTCGCGCTACGAGACGGTGATAGGGTTGTGCGGTCGCGTGACGCGACGGCTCCTTGATCACCAGCTGACACATAGCACCACGCGGCATGCCTACGTGTTGACTCATGCCACCTATGCCCTAGTCTAACCCCTTCGCGCTACATGAAGGTGAATCCGAAACATGGTCGCGTGACGCGACATGGTTGATCCACAACTATAAAATCGACGTGAATTGAGTATTTCAGACTCGTTCATTCTCTGTTCTCTTTCTCTTTCTCTCGTAGTACTGTTATAATACCCGAATCCCTAAAACTCTGCTCCGTAATCAGTGTGCTAACCCGGATCACTGGTACAATACCCTCTTCGATTGATCTGAAACCAAATCAATGGATGTTTAAGTGCTACCTGAATAAGTCTATACTTTGTCATCTACGTTGTGGTTTTGATCTTGTGATTATCGTTAAAGTTTGAATTGGGTTAATACACTAATACATGTTCCATTGTGTGCTTAATTAGGAGCCTAAGACTTAGAGCAGAAGGCTATTACTGAAAAACTTAAATCTGCAAATTGAATCATTCTTTTTTTTTTTTATCAAAATGCTTTCAAAACCCTAAATGCTTTCTGATTGTATTTACGGTGATTAAGACTTTGTATTCTTATATGGAAATTACTATCAATATGTGGGGTTTTGTATACACTACTTGATAAGCTTCACTAGTTGGGAGAATGACCAACAATGATATGACCACAGTCACAGGAATTGTCTAGTGACAAATACCTTTGGGTAGATATAAACAAATGTAAAAACTCTTAATGTTGTAATTGCAATACTGTGTCTTTAATACGAATTGAATCAACTCACCAGTATTTTTTTATTGATCAAATGTTTTTAAAACGCGTTCAGGTGATTTACTGTGAAGATAAGGAAAGGTGCTATGAGGCACTCAAGCTTAAATAAGTGGCTATGTAAACCTCAATAAAACGTGTTTTGTAATCAAGGGTTTATCCCGGTGAAAAATCCTTTATGTAAATATGGGTTTTATCCCACAGTTTATGAAATGAAAACTACGGTGTTTTGAAAACTCTGATATTTTTCCTGACACCCGGTCCTAATAAATTTCCGATGCGATAATTTTAATAAAAACCAGTACCACTTGTATCTGCTCACGGCTCCCGCCCTGGGGTAAGATCGGGAGTTGTGACATCCGCCGCTTTTAACGTTATTTTCCCAAAATCGGTAAAATAACGTTAAAATTAGTGTAATTTCACTTTTGCCCCCAAGGGCCCATTATTATATGCGCACACCACAAGCAAATCTATTGGAATTCAGATTGTTATTTATAGTAATTAGAACCATAACTAAGTTTAATTTGTTTTCATCTATATTTCTATTCTTATATACAAATAGTGATCATTTGTACAACTTTTAATTATCAACATCTCTAGGCATTAGGTGTTTGTAACTCTTGCATTTGTTGTTGTATATGCTTTGGTTACTTGTAAATGGTGTTATTTGGGTTGTAAACATTTTAGCTATTTAAGATTGGGGTTGCTTTCTGGAAAACTATTTGAGCCCACGCGCATACCATCTCCTCTCGTCTTACCACCGCCTGAAAAACACCATCGTCGCCACCACGTTTTGTCGTTGGCCTCTGTTTATATGCTGTCTTAAAAATGTTTGTTCTACTGAAGGTGAGATCATCTTTAGTCGAATGATTAGGGTTTCGATGTTGTGGGTTTGTGTTTGCATGTGGCTTTAAGCCGGCTAGGGCTTTTTACACGAGTTTTTCGATGGTTTTTTGGTGTGATTTAGTTTTGTTAGGTTTGATTGTGTTGTATCTTGTTTTACCTTTTTTGATGTGTTATTTTTGGGGTCTTTGTATTCGTTTGACCGGAAGACAGTTGGTTCTTTGTTAACCAATTTATGTCCCGCTCTTTGAGGAAGATGAACATTTCGTTTCATCCGAGAAATTTTGATATGAAGACCAATTATTTGGTTAACTTTGGTGATAATGGATTTTATTTTGTTATCAACACATGTAGGCATTAGGTGTTTGTAACTCTTACAATAGTTTTTGTATATGGTTTGGTTCTACTCTTGATGAAGATGAACATTTCGTTTCATCCAAGAAATTTTGGTATGTATGTTGTTGATGGATCTGTGATGATGGGTGTTGTTGCTGGTTTGAAGGTTTTTGTTGAATCTTTGATGTTGTTGAAGATTCTATGATGACGGATGTTGTCGGTCTTTCGATGACAATGAAAATGTTTCATCCAAGATTTTAATTCTAGTTAAAATTATGTTGCTTTGTTTTGGGTGATTTGGTACCTACCTAACATTGTTGGTTTTCTGTTATTGTAAAGTATATATGCTTTCCATGACAATGAAGAAAATATTTCATTCGAGAACCTATGTTTATGCAGATAGTTTTGGTTTGTTGTCGTGTTTCTCAGTGAAGATGGCATGAAGCACATTTGAGAGCTATTACATTGGATGTTTACATATACAATGATGTTTTTCATTTAGCAAGAGTTTATGCAGCCATGTTAAGCCTCTAAGCCTCGACAGCTTTATGTATTATCAATTAGTAAAATGTAAAGACCACCCATGTAGGTATTAAAACCGTTGTTTGGTTGTTTGGGAACTCATTTGGGGCAATTTCATAGAGGAATATCCGTAATGACTATGACGTTGCATGTCATTTGGCAAGGCAACGTTATTTGCAATCGGGGTGACTTGCTTCTGAGTATTAATAAGCCAAAGAATTTATAGCTAATTGATAATATGTGTATCACTTATAATTGGTTGTGATTTTTTCAATATGGTTGAGTAGATCTGAGATGGCTTAATAAAAGCAACCTGTGTAAACCATATTCCAAAGCCAAAGAATTAAATGCGAAATGAATTGTTATACACGTTTCTTTTAAGTTCAAGTAAATGTTTTTAGTTTTTGTTGCGCTTTTTTAGGTGTCTTTTGTCGCATATATTCAGGTTATATCATAGTTGGCGATGACGAATACGTTGTTTTCACGGTCTTTGTGACCACCATGCTATTACCATAACAAACGGCTGCAATCATGTGTTTGAGGCTATTTGTAATGACTTATTTCTTTGTATATTTGTTCTTATTATTATACCATAAATAACATGTTGATTCCTTTCTCGTTAGCATGTCTACGTCGAATGATGGTGCGGATGTCTTAGAAAGGCTTAGTCTGCTTCTTGAAGGGGTTATCGATTCGGACCGGAAAATAAATAACAAGCTGAATGAGCTAACTATATACGCCAAAGACAGGTCGAGCTACAAGTTGAAAAAGAAAAGCATCTAGCGTGTTTTGCTAGGCCTTTGACGTTAATGAAAAAAGTAAACCTAGATTTATTTTAAGTTTAAATAGTTTATTGTAATTTTTTTAGTAATGTAAACAATCAATGTTTGTAAATGTAGTTTATAATTTATCCTAATCTAATTGAACGTTAAAAAGGGATCTGTTAATACATTTAAGCACCCTGCCGTATGGAGGTGGGGCTCCCATCTGGTTACCTCCTGATTGGCTAATTACTCCGGATCTGTTCAAGTTGGTCGATCAATCCCTCCTTTGTTTCCCCTGCCTTAGGGCACCTTAAAATAGATTTGATTGGAAGGAGGGTGAGGAACGAAGACAGTGGTTTGCTGCTGGGATCCCAATCGGCATGCATCAGCGGAAAATGGAACTATCAAATCACAGGTGACTCCTGTTGGGATTGAACCCTACCAAAGGAACAGTTGATTAAAGCCAAAACTGGATCAGAGCAGTGGATCCAAAATAAGCAGATGTTTGTATTCATTCTCTCCCCTTGAAAGTGGCTAAACAACTGATGACCTCTATCTACTGCTCTTCTACAACAACTGATCACTCAACTACTGATGAAGACCTAAAGACTATTGAAGACAGACACTGATGCTCAATCTACTGATCTGGGTCAAGCACTGCTGAAGATGTAAAGTACTGCTGGAGTCGCAACAGTGGAATGAGAAGCAGTAGTTTAAATTGTCTTTGTATTGTATTGTTATCAGTAGTTTGTAATAGCAGTAGTTGTATTAGGTCAGTAGTTACAGGTTGTTAGGAAGTTAGATGTCACTTTCATGGTGACGTCAGCAAAGATGCTTCAGTGGTTTGCTCGTGCCTATAAATAGAACAGTACCCTTTACTGTTCTATTAGCTCTTTCACCACTTGTCATTCTGCACGAATAATCCGTTGTGAGCTCAGGCTGAGGGGGAGTTTTAATACATGCATGCAATTGTATTGAAGATTGAAATAAATTTAATCATTCGGTTCAATGATAAACATGTGTGTTGAAAGCATTTCTCCTGTTTGATTGTGTGTGAAAGTTTGTTTCCATTTACATTCCGCTGCAATTACTTATTCATCTTCTCAAATCTCAAACGAAAACACAATCATAAGAAACTCAGATCCTAACAACTCCCTTTATCGGGATGAAAGGAATTGCTTAATCGGCATTTATGTCAATCGGCGAAAGACTCACGCATCCTGGGAGGGTACGACTTCAAGGGATGGACTCGATCTAACGACCAACCAAGTTTAATTCAAGGCATAGTAGTCGTTAAATTGTGACCAACAAATCATCTCCAGTAATTTAACACCATTAAAAAAGCTAAAAAAAGTGATTTAAATTGAACAATGCATATTCAGTTAAATGCATTTGTAAGTTAGTTGTACACGAATAACAACGATTTTGATTATTTAGAATTTGCCCTTAGGGTATGTGGTGTGGCTAAATGGTGCTAGTTAAAACACCATGTCACTGCCACATATGCAGTGGAGAGTTAACTAGCCCAACCGTTAACTAACCTGGTGTGGTTTAGCTAAAGGTTAAAAAATAAAAGAAATGGGATTGGCTGAATACGGGTGGTTCCCACACATGAAATTGTTAACGCTCGCCAAGAACATGGCGCTGGTGATGATGGCTCCCCCTTTGGCTAGCATGAGGCGGATTGAGGGCTTTAACAAGTTGATGTGGAGGTGGGCGTTAAACCACACCATTCGACCTTAAAAGTAAATGCATATATGCTATATGATCAATGAAACATCTAAGAAAATTTAAGAGTGGTGGTTGTTGCCAAAATGACTAGAAGGGTGCTACTACAAAAGATATTTCATCTTAGCAAGCAATAAAGTTTTACAAAAACTGAAAAACTTATTATTGATGGTATTTAAGAAGATGATGTACTCCATTGGTCAAAGTCATATATAATATAACAACGTTTGCTTAATTTTGATGCAAAATCATAAGTACATAAAGTTCTATAGAAACGAGAAAATGAATCTAGAGAATGGAACTAATTCTCATCTAAACATGAAAGAAACATCTAAGTGAATGAATCCATGATAAGGACCATAATGTCACAATGTCAAGTTGTAAAGGCTAAACATGAGATTCCAAAGTGATTTCTCAGACTACCACTAAAGTGGTAGCATTTCCACCATCCCTTGGTGTTTACATGTACCCCCTCCAAAGTTCTAAAACGTCACCTTTTGTTTTAAGAGAGAATTTATGCATGCCATCCAGGGACGGTCCCATATAGAGCGGGTCGGGGTCCCCGGACCCCAATATTTTTAAAAAATCTAGTAGAACCGATATGTTAAATTTTTTAGGGACCCCGTAAAAATAATAAGATGGACACCATAACATTAAAGTAGACACTGATGCAGTGGAAAATTCCCTTGTTTCCCATCAAACAGATCACTTGATCAAGTCTTGTGAGCCCCGTTTTTTCTTCTTTTTACAAATTCAAATTAAAACTATGGGTTTTTTTAAAAAATGAGATTGAACAACAAACCATCCATGCCCAGCAGCTTCTCTAGGATTCTCTAGTACACCACAGGTCTCCATAATTTCCCTGTTTGTTTTAAATAGGGCTCATAATTCTTGGCTCTTTGTTTTAAGGTGGTTAATGTTTCATGCGATCTCTAAGGGATGCAATCCAATAATTGAATTATGATCGAAGTAATTAAAAAATGAATCGTATTTACGGTTTAACTGTGGTTGGAGTTGAAGACGTTAATCTTGAATTAAAGAGATAAGGATAAAGACGGGTTATAGATAATTGTGTTGAATTATTTATAGAGTCTTTATAGGGATAATTGTTAGTTCGAATTAGATAAGTTTATCTAGTTTGTTTATTTATTGTATTTATAGAGTTCGAGTTGGGTTAGGACTAGAATAGGTTTAGTATAAATAGATGGTTAGGGTCATTGTAATTAGTGTGTGCTCTCATTGATAAATTTATAAAAGAGTCGAACAAGTTTGTTCATATCCGGTGTTTGTTTATTCGATCAAGGGCCTGATTTCCAACAATTGGTATCAGAGCTTGGCAGTTTTGAGAGTCGTTTACAAGAAAGGGGGAGCCGCCCCTCGCGGGGCTGCAATGGCGGGTCAGTGGAAGCTAATGTTTACGGCAAGGAGAGAACAAAATCGATAGGTTGTAGTCATGAGATGACATAGGTAACCGTAATTATTTTTGGGAGGCAAAATAATTTATTTCCCATGTGGAATCAAATTTGTGTGACGGTAGGAATAATCAAGTTTGGATGAGGATCAATTTGATTGGTCACTTTGGAACAAATTTTCATTGTGAATTAAGCTACTGG
Source organism: Helianthus tuberosus (assembly GCA_030545235.1). Lineage (NCBI taxonomy): Eukaryota > Viridiplantae > Streptophyta > Magnoliopsida > Asterales > Asteraceae > Helianthus > Helianthus tuberosus. The sequence goes on along the minus strand of CM060445.1, from coordinate 117,244,633 downwards.
TTTTTATGTGATAAAGGTGCTGTTCGGGATTGTTTAACAGCGGAAGACGAAGATGTTATGGTGTTTGGGTCTACCGTTGTTTCGGGTAAGAACCGGTTGGGATGACGGGGGTGACCGTGATGAACATCGGTGTTCGTAGCTGTTAGTGGTGATGAAAGAAAGATGATTCAGGGCTGTTCGGTTATTAGTTGCGGGTTTGAGCAACTGGCATATATCCGGTGACAACAACAGAATTTGAAGTGCCTTGATCGGCTTGGTTCGTGATAAGAGGAGACCGGCGTGTTGCGTGAAAAAACGGGAGTAAGGGATCCGTCAAAGCAGGTGGCTTTGGATTCGGTTCGTTTAGCAGATGAAAGAAAGCAGGTGAGAGGGATAACGCGAAGGAAAGAAGGCAAATCAGTAAACCAAGCACACAGCTCTATTATTATCTCCACAGCACTCGAAAAGTAACCTAGCAATTAATTAAGCAACCAGGTAGACTCCTTAATTCTCTCACTACTATTTGAAGAAAAGAAAGGCTGTTTGGGGATGAAACGGTGACGATAAAGTACCGAGTGGAATGGGGCTGCTTAAAAAAAAAAAAAACTGGTAAGCTAGCAAGTGAAAGCAAGAAGTAAAAAAAAAAATCAGCATGTTCAAAGAAAGTTAATTAGCAAAATCAGCTAGACAGAAAGTTGGATTCAAATATTTGAATCCTTATGAAAGAAAGAAAGAAAGAAAGAAAGAAAGATAGATAGATGAGGCGCCATAAGAAAGAAGAAAGAAGAAAGAGGCCGGCGCGCTTAGCAGGAAAGAAAGAAGGCCTTGCAAGAAAGTAAGAAAGATACCGGTGCGGTAAGAAAGAAAGTGCAAGCATTGGTAAGGAAGAAGAAAGAATGGACGTCGATCAGAAAGAAAGAAAGAAGAAAATTGACAACCGAAAGAAAGAAGGATCGAACCTTAGTGGTTCGCATTGCAAGAGCAAGATTGAACCTTTGTGGTTCGAATAGCAAGTTAGCAAGAAAAATGATTCGAAGCAAGCAAGTAACAATGAATTCGAATCAAGCAAGAAAGAAAGTTGCAAGTGTAGCAAGAAAACCGATTCCGGTTAAAGCAAGAAAAGAAAGAACAAATGCAAGCAGGAAACGAAGCAAGTAGAATGAACCGAATTCAAGATTAAGGGGGAGAATGAAGACGTTAATCTTGAATTAAAGAGATAAGGATAAAGACGGGTTATAGATAATTGTGTTGAATTATTTATAGAGTCTTTATAGGGATAATTGTTAGTTCGAATTAGATAAGTTTATCTAGTTTGTTTATTTATTGTATTTATAGAGTTCGAGTTGGGTTAGGACTAGAATAGGTTTAGTATAAATAGATGGTTAGGGTCATTGTAATTAGTGTGTGCTCTCATTGATAAATTTATAAAAGAGTCGAACAAGTTTGTTCATATCCGGTGTTTGTTTATTCGATCAAGGGCCTGATTTCCAACAGGAGTATAGTGTAAAGTTGGATAAAGTATTTTCATTAGTTTGTTGCTTGACTAAAGAAAGCGGCAAAAAAATGTAATGGATCGTTAACAAAAGATGAAAACTCGTAAGAACAACTTAATTTTTTTTTTTTAGTTTTTTTGATTTCATTTTGAATGACATCATATTTTTATTGTGTGTTTAAAAAATGAGCGATGATCATAGACAAGAAAAAATACAACTTAATTTTTTATGTCCATCGTCCTGACCCGACCCGAACCGAACGAAGACCGACCCGAAATTTCTAACGCTGGTTGATGAAAAATCTTAACACCAAAAAAGAGGACCCCATTAAAAAAAAAATTATGGGTCCGCCAGTGATGCCATCCTTCATCAAAATAGTGAATATGATATTATACTTTATTCTTTTTAATTTGATGGTTTACAAATCCATCCAAAAAACCCCTTTATTTTCCTTTAAGACTTTAAGAGCCCATATGACCATATAATTAGACCATGTGTACTCGTTTTATCAATAATGCATTCATCCTTGGGCGTTTTTTGCCACGTGGCAGTCCAGTTAGTAAGGGGGCATTATTGGGCATTTTTACAAAAGGGGCGTAGTAGGATAATGCCCCAACCAATCATTACACAATTATTGATTTTTTTAAATTAAAAACTAATAATACTTCATTAAATAAAAAAATTACAATATTAAAAAATAAAAATGGGGTAAAGTTAAAAAAAAAATACTAAAAATAATAAAACAAACCGGGAAAAAAATACATTAATTTTCATCTTCGCTTTTGTCATTCTCGTCATCTTCGTCTTTCTCGTCCTCCTTTTCTTCTTCACCCTCAGGTGGGATATACCGAACCGACCATGCGTGTTGTATCAAATAAACCGTTAACGCAAAATGGTAGGGTTCGTAACGCAATTCTCGTGCATTATTCACTCTTTCTTCCATTGACGCTTGCGGACGCTCCTTCTAAACGACTTACGGTACATAATTCTGGCATATTGTCTTTCCTTCGTCTTCCAAAATCATGTTGTGCATGATTATACAAGCGTACATAGCATCTCTCATTTTTTGCTTGACCCATGCACGACAAGGATTTCTCAAATATTGCCATCGTTGTTTAATAACCCCAAAGCATCTCTCAATGTCTTTTCGTGAAGACTCTTGAACATTTTTAAAGTGTGCTCTTTTTTCATCGATAGGATCACTAAACGTCTTCACGACAATCGAATACCTAGGATAAAGTCCGTCGCACAAATAATATCCATGAAGGTAGTAGTTTCCGTTTGCGTAAAAAGACGCTTTTGGAGCTCTGCCAGAAATGTAGTCCTCTAACAACGGAGATTGTTCAAAAACATTTATATCATTGCATGACCCGACCACGCCAAAGTAAGTCGACCAAACCCAAAGGTCCTGTGAGGCAACCGCCTGAATAATAACAGTATGTCCCTTTTGGTCACCCCGTGTATGTTGACATCGCCATGCGGTCGGGCAATTATCCCAACGCTAATGCATGCAATCCAAGCTCCCGATCATACCCGGCAAACCATGCTCACTAGAATGTACCTCGTAAATCTTTTGAAGGTCGTACCATGTGTGCGTTCTCAGATAACGCGCACCGTACAAATTTATAATACATTTAACAAACGTATACAACCATAAGCTAAAAAAAATACTTGTAATGTTTATAGTAAAGTATAGGAATGTACCGCGACAAAAATGTTCCAAGGTGTCTCGCGTTGTTTTCTCGGCCCTTTTTAAATACTCGTCGTTAATGTCGGTCGTGTTTCCGTAAGCAAGGACTCGTAGCGCCGACGTACACTTTTGAATACCGGTGAATCCAAGTGTCTCTTTCACATAAGCTTTTTGTTTAAAATAATCGAAGTTGTTTTCAAAGTCGACGATGCGTAGAAACAAACGGTTACTCATTCGGAAACGACGCCTAAAAACTTCTGGGTTCAGATATGTTGGCGCTTCATCGAAATAATATTTCATCAACCGATCGTTTGCCGCACGCCGGTCTCATTCAATATAATCTCTTGTTTTAATTTCACGTTCGGGTCGGCTACAATGCTTCATATATCGCACCGCTAGTTGACAAGCACTCGTAACTGCCTTTTGCTCGACCTCCTCATCGGTGGATTCACCATCATCCGCTAAAAACTCTCTATAGTAATAATTTGCGATGGACGAGGAACTAGGGGAACCCATTTTTTTTTTTTTATAAAAATGGTTTAATATTTGAGATTGTAGAGGTTTTTGTTTGTAAAAATGGAGTAGAAGTGTGTGTATATATATAGGTGAGAAATGAAAAAAGAAAAAAAATAATATGACCGTTGCTTTTGACCGTTGCGAACGGTCTGATTGGCCAACAACTTGCCCCGCAAGCGTGATTTAAAACACGTCAAAACCAAAAATCAGGGCAAACACGCCTAGGGGTGGTTGGTCGGCGTTTTCGGGCGTGTTTGGGGGCTTTTTTTTTTAAAAAAAAAACACGCCCACTAAGGACGATCTTAGAGGCGAACCAAGGTAATGACTTAGAGTGCAGCCGTCCCTCTTAAAAAATAGCGTAATTTTTAAACAAAAATTTTATTTCACCCACTAAAAATTTGATTAAACTCCTCGATTGCCCCTCAAGAAAAAAATGGGTCCGTCACTACATCTAGTTAACCTCTAAACCAATTTTTTTTTCCTTATTTGTAAGTTCAATTTTTGTTTTCAACTCACACTTATTAAAGTATCCTTTTTTATTTACACAAGTTGAAAGTGGTTAGCTTGTTATTTAAACAAGCTTTACTAGCATTGGCGGATTCAGCCGGAGAAATTACTGGGTTCCTTTTTCTAAATCATACAAGGTTTACACTAAAAAAAACGTTTTTTTCCAAATCATACAAGATTTACACTACAAAAAAACGTTTTTTTCCGAAAAGACTGGGTTCCTGGGAACCCGGTCTTTCTATACTAGATCCGCCCCTCTTTACTAGTGGTGACATCTTAAAGGTCATAAATTAATCTTTTCATCCTCGTGTATTTTATTGAGAAGTTAGAAAGAGGACTTTTTAAATTTGCATTATGTATAAAAACAAAATTTACACGAAATTAGAAAACTTGGACAACAATGGTCAACTTCATAATTCAAAATCCTTCCGGCCAGAGTTTAAAAGTGCTAAACGGGTCGTGTCTGCGGGTTCAAGCCAATCCGAATCCGAAAATTTCAGACGAATTCGAACCCCGTCTAAACCCGAAAATCGTGTCATACATATTAACCCGAACCCGATCCGTTCAACCCAAAAAAATTTATTTTTCTATTTTTCAGCAAATAAATATTTATTAAAATTAACATCTACTAAAAAACACAAATTTATATAATAAAATTATATTAAAATCATAATCTTATGTCAATTTCTATTTTAAGTGATAATTATACCATAAAATACACACTCAATTTAATTTATAACATAAAACATATTGTAAAAAAAATAATATAATAGAAATGGGTTAAACGGGTCAACCCGTCAACATGACCGGGTTGACCCGAACCTGACCCGTGTAGTTAAACGGGTTGGCGGGTTCAACCTGAAACTGACCCGAACTCGTTTAGACTAAACCCAAATCCGCAAACACCGTGTTAGGTTCGTATCATGTTTTTGGGGTCGTGTTAGAAATTCACACCCTTAATTGAGATTCACTACAAATCGTTCTCATCTTGTTAGATCAAATCAGGATTGGAGACCATATGCAAGAAATATGCTTGTAGCACCTTTTAGTGAACATTACAATATAATAAGATCTTAAAATCGAGTTAATGCTTTAGTAAACCTGGGCAAGAGAGGAATTTAAGATTTATTGATGTAAAGTAGGTGAATAACATTTGTTATTAAAAAAAACTAAATATTTTGATCATCCCTAAAAGATGATCAATTGCATGATCAAGGATTGGAGATTATCAATTAACGAGCTGGACATAAATCTTAATTACATTAAAGAAATGATGATATAAAAAATCATTTATTTTCCCCCAATCCTTAATCTACAAAATAAGAAAAAACACACATATTAATGAATGTCTTTAATATTAATTAATATGTCAAATTCTCCTTGTATTCAATAATTAGTGTCGAATTGATCTATTCAACTCATTAGAATACTTGTAAATACGCACGACTATCTACAACACTCTACTGTTTATACTTGCCATTGTTACAAGTGGCATTTCCGTCCCCATTTATGATCTCATACAAAGCCAAGGTTCTTGAAGCGGACTTTTTTTAATGGCAAATTTGGATTGCTGACGGACCACTGGAGTATTATCGTGCCACCAGTAGAATCACCCGATCATATCCATCTCCACTAGGTAATAATAAAGTCTATACACCAATTCAGAAGTAAACTCAATAAATCTGAGAAAACCCCTCCTTGTGAAAATCGAACCCAATATGCCATTAAGCTATAATGCCATCGGCACTTTAAGCGGTCTAACTTACAATATATGTAGAGCAGAACTTCTAAAATTAAATGGATTTTCTGTTTAGAAGTTAAACTTTAACTAGTTGTAGATTCACCCGTTTAATTATGTTTTATATATGTGACTACAATATATATATATATATATATATATATATATATAGGGCATGGATGTATAGAAAACTTATTTATACTAAGAAAACCAAGGATACCCAATCTATGACCATTGATCAAGATCATCCAATGGCTCATAAAATTTGAAGCTTTTTTGAATTAAATTAAATAGAGTGATAAAGTCAATAAAGGTACTTCAAGGGCATATGGGTAAAATCAACCATAATTGTAGTACATTATATATATTATAATATTATGTGATTTGACATGCATTAAAGGAGGTGCACGAATATCTATAAGAACTAATCAAATACCCCAACCTCATTTCAAACATTTCAAAATACTCAACCCAAATTCATCTCTTTCTCTCTCAAACAATCGATCTTCCCAAAACCCACCGGAGAAGAAAAGGGGCACCGGAGAAGATGATCTGACCGGAGAAGATAAGGGGCACCGGAAAAAGGTGTTTTGACCGGAGAAGATGATCTGACCGGAGAAGAAAAGGGGCACCGGAGAAGATGATCTGACCGATAAAAGTTGCCGGAAATGGAAGAAAGCAAGAACTAAGTGCAGAAGCAAGTAAGTTTGGTTCGATTTTTTATCAGTAGGTGTTTTGATCGGTGATGATTTTTTCTTTTCTCCGATCGGTAGGTGTTTTGATCGGATAAATGTTGGGTTTTCTGTTTTTTCCGATCGGTAGGTGTTTGGTCCGATCGGTGTGTGATTTGATCGGTGGTGATTTTTGTTTTGAATGAGACTAGAAAGTGTTAATGTTGGTTTTTATGTTTTTTTTCCAATTGGTAGGTGTTTTTTGGTCCGATCGATGGTGATTTTTGTTTTGAATGCGACTAGGAAGTGTTAGTTATTTTGAGTAGAAACAGTCTCGGGTTATTTATTATTATTATTTTTTTGGATTGCCAACTTGCCAACTGCACGTTAAAACTATTGATTTGTAACATGTGTTAAACCCGTCTTGTTTACTGTCAAAAACTTGTGTTAAACATGTCTTATATTTTTTATCAAAAACATATTAGGTAACATGTGTTAGACCTGCCTTGTTTTCTGTCAAAAACAAATTAGGTAAACCTCTGATATTATGGTACAAGTCTAAGGGCTTAAAAGCATATAAATATATTAGCGTAACATGTGTTAAACCTGTCTGATATTAGGGTACAAGTCAACGGACTAAAAAGCATATAAACATATTAGCGTAACATATGTTAAACCTTCTTATTAGGGTACCATGTGTTAAACCTCCCTAATTAGGTAAACATATTAGTGTAACATGTGTTAAACCTGTCTCATTTTTATCAAATGATGTAAACGTGTGTTAAACCTGTCTTATTACCATGTGTTAAACCTCTCCTATTAGGTAAACATGTTAGTGTAACATGTGTTACACCTGTCTTATTTTTATCAAATTATGTAACATGTGTTAAACCTGTATTATTTTTATCAGATTAGTTAACATGTGTTAAGCTCTCATATTTTTTCCAAGTTATGTAACAAGTGTTAAACTTGTCTTATTTTTATAAAAATAGGTAACATATGTTAAACCTGACTTTATTTTATCAAAAACATATTAGGTAACCTGTTTTATTTTAATGAAATTAAGTAACATGTGTTAAACCTGTTTTATTTGCAGCAACAAAGAGAGTAACAAGATCGCAAACTGGTAAGATACCGAAAAAGCGAAAGAAAGTAGACGAAGAAACGGACGATGAATGGGATGAAGAAAGAGAAGAAGCTGAAGGGGAGGTCGTGCGTAGGAAAGTTGCGGACGAAGTATGCCACTCATATTCTGTTGTCGCCCTCTAACACTTTGAACGACACTCATATCCTGTTGTCGCCCTTTAACAAATGGGAGCAGGAAAATGAAGGAGGTGAGAAAGTTGCGGACGAAGTATGCCACTCATAATATTCTGTTGTCGCCCTCTAACACTTTGAAAGGCAAGATAGAAGCTGCCTCATTTATGGGAGGGCGCTGAGTGTGGTAGTGTTGTCTTTTCTACAGTTTTTGTGGGAACATCTATGGTGGTTTTTGTAGTTATCTTGGGTACCACAACTTTTGTTTATAACAAGTCAACTGGCTAGTGATATATGCGTGGTTGTTTTTGTAACTATCGTAGTCACCACGAATTTTGTTTATTTTAAATTATGGCCATAACCCAAAATACAATATGACCATTCTGGTCTTCTCTGTAATATGTTGGTGTCTGGATGTTAAATAGTTATGGTGGGAAATGTATTTGGTTACCAGTTATCAGTTACATGTGTTATTAGTTAACATGTTTTATTCATTACCAATTGTAAGAAAAGTAGTAGACGAGCATTGGGTGGTCAACATATTGTTTCAATTGTAACCTTTGATACTAATTAACAAGTGTAACATGTGTTACACAGGATGAAGTAGAAAACAAGGTACATACCTTTAATGTTACTTGGAAACAATAAGCAATTGTAAAATGTGTTATACATCTTACGTAAGTAAATGCAGTACATGGTGGAACATGTAAGTAACATGTGTTACATACGATGTAGTGAATAAAAACAAGGCACATATATAGTGAATAACATACATATACATGTAACATGAGTAACATGTGTTACATACGATGTAGTGAATAACATACGTATACATGTAACATGAGTATATGCACCACAAAGGCATACGCATGTTACATGTGTGTATGAAACACACTTGGTATATATAAAACACATGTAAGTATCTATAGAAAACCCACTTTTATTTAGAAAACTTGGGAAACTCTAACCTCCCGAATTTAAAAAAAAAATATACACATGTTATATACATGTGTTTTAAGGGTTTTGGGAAAAAAAATCAAAAAAGCGCCGAGTAGATATTTAAAAAAAATAAACAAGTTTTGGTGTAACACGTGTTACAAATATGTCAGATGAATGTAACACGTGTTACACCAAAACTTGTTTATTTTTTTAAAAAATATCTACTCGGCGCTTTTTTGATTTTTTTTGTCCAAAACCCTTAAAAACATGTATATAACGTGTATAATTTTTTTCAAAAAAAAAAACATCGGGAGCTTTGAGTTTCCCGGGTTTTCTAAATTAAAGTGGGTTTTCTATACATCATTCCCCTATAAAACACTTAGTATATGGAACATGTATACATCCAAACATGCTAGTACATGTGATTTGTAACACACGTTACAAAAGTAAATGCAACACATGGGAATCGTTTTCATCTAATATAATCGAAGTAATCACATAAAAGTAATCACATGATGGTTTGATTGGTTACCGAATTGGTTACAGAGGTGCACCCTTTTAAAAAACAAAAATAGGTCGTTAAACATAAAAAGTGGTACCATACACAAGAATATACACATCTAGTAAAACAAGTTAAGGGCAACCATGCCATTGTCAAATTACAACCAAAATACATGTTGAAACACGAGCAGGATATTGTTTATGTTTCACATGAAACGTACATACGTTAAACTAAGTAACGAAGAACATACTGAGCTTCACCAATCATGTTGTACCCGGGAAAAAAGAGGGTAGGCGGTTAGCACAAAATCATGTTACATGTCGGGGGTAACACATGTAACAAGTGTCAGAACTCCAAATAAAATGCATAGTCTTATTCGAACCCTTTACATTATCCAGATACATGTCACAATGCCTGTTGTTATTTGAAAAAGATAGACAATTTTAAAATGTGTAACACATGGTACAACTACCTATTCTTTTCAAGTAACAATGAAAGAAGATATCTTTACTGTTACTTCAAAACAAGATATCTTTTCAAGTAACAATGAAAAAATATATTTTTTCAAGTAACAATGAAAAAAGATATCTTTACTGTTACATGTTACACATGTGTAAACTTTTTGTTGTAACACATGTAACATGCCTATACATGTATTACCGCCTAGTATAACACAAAAAAACAGTTAGTATTCAGATCAAAAGCCCCAAACAAGCAACCAAACTAACAAAAACATGTAAAAACACGTGTAAAAACCATGTCAAAACCACTTGTGTAACACATGTAAAAACCATATGTAACATGCGTAATGTGGCTATACATGTGTTATCCTCTAGCGTAACATATGTTACATATGTGCAGCTCCGTCAGTGTTAGTTTAAACTTAGTAAAATTACATATGTAACAACGTTACATCATCCAAAACGTCACATCAATTGATAAATAAGTAATATATGTAACTAGCAATATATGAGACTAGTGTAACAAATTAAAGGGATAAATAGGTACACGTCATATTACATCATGTTATATTATATTTGCATATAAACATTTGTCATTCTCATGAAACTTAATAAAAAGAACATATGTGCTAACAAACATGTTTCTTGTATATGTTAGATATTGAATTGGTAAATAAAAAACCACAAAACCTAATTACATTAACAAGTGTATACTCATGTGTTAGACAAGAGGCTATATATGTAACACATGTAACACCATGTATGCAACATATGTAACACATGTAACACCCTGTGTTAGACGCAGGTAACATCAACATGTAACATGTGTATACATGTCTAGCCCACTGGGTGTAACACATGTAACACCCTGTATGCAACATATGTAACCCTCAGTGTAACACGTGTTACAACATATATGACAAACAGTTTAGAAATTTTAGCATTAATCTTCGTAAAAATATCAATATACTCTGTACAAACAATTTAGAAAGTCAACATTAATCTTCGTAAAAAATATCAATATACTCTTCACATAAATGTAGCTGATAGAAATGTAACATATGTAGCAAATTATGCCCGTAAAAAACACGAATTTCTATTTGTAAAACAAACCCGATATCCGATTAAATTATGGACTTTCTAAAGGTAATGAAAATGTAATATCGGAGTGAATTTATTCAAAAAACAACTAAACAACAAAGAAATTTGAAACATACATCGTAAAAATTATGGATTTTCAAACTAATTATCTACCATCAATGGTGATGCTGAATTTAAACAAAACCAGAAAACAAATTAAACCAAATCCAATTTATAAACCCTAAAAAAACCCAGCTCACCCACACCCCCCCCCCACACACAAAAAAAAATCCAACTAAAAGCAATCATTAACTCAAAATCGCTGGACAAACAATTTAGAAATTTAACATTAATCTTCATAAAAAATATCAATACACTTTGAAGAGAGAAATACAACATACAAAAATTTCTTCTAGATCTTGATTTAAAAAATAAAATAAACAAACTAGCGCTGATTTTAAATCTACCAAACGTTATACAAAGTATAAATCTAAACAAATTACATAAATAACAAAAGTAAGATCTTTAAACCTGTTTCTCTCTCACACACTTGTGTGTGTGTTCTTGGTGTCTAGGTGAACAAGATGAAAAATGTTGTTTCTCCTTCCAAAACATTAGCTTTCTCTCTCTAAAAAACAGAAACAAAGATGTGATTAAAATGACACCGAGCTTCCTTTTCTTTGAGAGCTTTGATGGGGGCTTCGATCTTCAATGGTGGCTTCGATCTTCAGATTTAGTGGCTTCGATCACCGATAAAGTTGTTACGGAATACACGTCTAGGAGAGTACGCACTAAGATCATCCACACCGATAAAAAACTAGAACTGTGTTTGAGTTTGAGTTTGTGTGTGAGAGAGAAAGAGATGAGAATGATCAATGGAGGGAAGATGAAGATCTCTTGAACTATAGAAAGTAAGGTGGGGTGGGAATCGAGAGAGAAAGGTGAAGTTGGTGGGGTGGGAATCAATATGACATGGGGAGTGGAAAAGGTAGGTAAAGTACAAAAAAAGTGATTTGATATGGATAGGTTTATCAAATGACGAAATTGCCCTTTAGACATTTGAATATAGAGAGTGAGGTGGATTAATCTTGACCACACATAACAAGTTTCCCAAGTTTTCTAGATTAAATGGGTTTTCTATAGATACTTACACTATATATATATATAGGGTTAGGTTCATGAGTGAACAACATCCTTGTTTGTGAACAGAGTGAACCAATCTCAACCATTCATTTGATTAGTTGATGAAAAGGCTAGGATTGTAATTCTACATTTATTTATTTTTTTAAATTCATTTTCCATAATGATTGGCAGTTACATGTCCTTTATTTATGAAAATATAAAGATTTCATTTGATTTTATAAAAAAATCTATCTTATCTCCATCCAATTTTCAAAATATGCAATTTCGATTAAAGCACCAGATTTCCATGTCATCCTAATGCTCGTATGTATCTTTCTATTATCTTCAAAAATATGCAACTTCGATTAAATCACCAGATTTCCATGTTCATTCTGCTCGTATCTTTCTTTTATCTACAGCAATGTACAATTTCGATTTGTAGCATATTCCGTTTAGTGTGATGGCTATTTTCATGTGTATGTTCAGTGTTCTTACACACTTGATTGCCTTAGGAACATGAATCTCACGTTAAAGGTTATTTTAAATTTATCTTTTCACATAACTAGCCAAAACCATGATGATATTCACAAGGATAGACCATGATTACTTGACTCTCACAAATAAGATTATGGATTATGAATATATCATATTTAAATATTATGTAGATATTTTACCCCAGCTCTGATCTACAGACTCGATTCTAAATCTCTCATTTGAAAATGCATTAGCCCAATTTCAACTTCTGTTTCAAACACCATTTGCCCGCATATGTTCAATAAGTTAAACACTTGCACTATATGTAGACACGTACAAAAGGCATTTTACACCGATTTATAACATTATTTACACCTGTGTACACTTAACTGTACACCTGTGTACAACATTATTTTTATTGTTAACTAAAGGGGTACAATTACCTATACATCAGAATATTAAAATAAAAACATGACTCAAAGTAATTTTTTTTCTTTTGATACAAATAGCTTATACACATACGTATAATAAACTGAATACACCACCTCATATCAAGCCCACAAAAGAGAATACACACGTGTATAAGGGCAACACAAATACATGAATTATACACTAATATAAAATAACTATACACCAGTGTACATACAATAATATAGTTGACAATCTGCAAAATACACCGGTACATATGATACTTACGGTAAAAAAACATTTTTCCTTTTTTTTCCATTCAAATCATTAAACAAAAACATAGGTATACACCAATATATACTATAACTACCACCTTTTCGGCCAATCATGTTTAAAAACGACGGATACACATTTGTATTATCCATTGCAAATACATAAAAAAAAACCCAATAATTGGTTGGGATTAACGACAAGATAGAGGTTTAATCTAAAATAAATGAATGTACGTATATAATAACTGACAAAGAGAGAAATTAGGAATTTAAAAATTATTATAAGAAAAAGGAAACTATTAGGTTTCCTAGCTTTGTAAAATTTGGGGTGGGTAAGTACAAAAATACCCTTTTCATATTAAATAAATTAGGAAAACAATAATTCATAATTACCATCATGCCATTATAATAAATCTTTAGATGACACAAATCAACGACCCAGATCAGTTCACACAGTTCACTCTGAACATAGTGTTCACTCTAGATCCTCACCATATATATAGGGTAGGGATCCTAAGAGAAGTCCACCATATTTGAGAAACTTGAGAAGCAATCTGGACCACACATTTTCCCTAAGCAAAAAATGCAAAAAATGGTGAAAAAAATGCAATTTTTTTTAATTTTTTTTTTTTTTTGGATTTATGCACATGTGTATATTGTTAATCTTTTAACTATACATATATGTATATTGTCCATTATACATATATGTATATACATGTTTAAAATTGAAAAAATGTGTATATTGTTAATCTTAAACCATAAACACTAAAGCTAAACCTTAATGCTAAACCCTAAACTCTAAAGCTAAACCCTAAAGCTAAACCCTAATTCTAAACCCTAAAGCTAAACCCTAATGCTAAACCCAAAAGCTAAAACTAAACCCTTAATGCTAAACCCTAATACAAACCCTAAAGATAAAGCTAAACCCAAAAGTTAAAGCTAAACCCAAAAGCTAAACCCTAATGCTAAACCCAAAAGCTAAACCCTAATGCTAAACCCTAAATACTATTGCTAAACCCTAATGTTAAACCATAAAGCTAAACCCTAAACCCTAATGCTAAACCCTAAATACTAATGCTAAACCCTAAATAACACTTATTTTTCAATTTTAAACATGTATATACATATATGTATAATTGACAATATACATATATGTATAGTTAAAAGATTAACAATATACACATGTGTATAAATAAAATAAAAATTAAAAAAAAATTATTTCTTAAAAAAAAAAAGCTGCGATTTTTCAAAAAAAATTGCATTTTTTCACTTTTTTTTTATTAGGGAAAATGTGTGGTCCAGAATGCTTCTCAAGTTTCTCATTTAGCCTACTACTTCTCACATGATCCTTATCATATATATATATATATATATATATATATAGGAATAAGTTAAAATGAGAACCACCTCGAGTTGTAAGAACCAGCGAGAACCACCCCCGCGGGGGGCCGTTGACCACGAAATTTTTTTTACACCTAGATCCGTATATTTTAACACGGGGGGTAAATTTTGGGTTCAAACGGCGCGCCCGAGGGGGTAGTTTTTTACGCCCAAAGTTTGGTAAAAAAAAAAAATTAAAAAAATTAAAAAAACCCAAACTTTGGGCGTAAAAAACTACCCCCTCGGGCGCGCCGTTTGAACCCAAAATTTACCCCCCGTGTTAAAATATACGGATCTAGGTGTAAAAAAAATTTCGTGGTCAACGGCCCCCCGCGGGGGTGGTTCTCACTGGTTCTTACAACTCGAGGTGGTTCTCATTTTAACCTTCCCCTATATATATATATATATATAAATTTGTACATTTTTATAATAACTATTGGATTTTTATATATAATTATGATGGGTGGGTTTCTAGAGTGATCACTGGTGTATTTGTGAACTAGGTGAACAAATCCTGACCATTGATTTACATCATCAAATCGTAAAATACACTAGTGCATTTTTATCATCAAATCCTGATCAAATCCTAACCATTGATTTACACTTGTGTATTAATAATCAAGGGGCTAGAATTAATTCACATAGTTCACTATTAAGTGAGTTGTTCAGAAATGAACCTAACCCTACTATGATAAGGTAAGATGATGGTATATACTTATATATACACATATATTACACTCATATAGTCATCTTCATACTGTTTATTTGCTTAAGAAGAAAAGAAAATCATACTTAGTTTTCTTGAACTTTTAAATTATTTTCTTTCATGTCTAACTAAAGTATAGTATTTGTGTATGTTTTCTATATTCCTAAGTTGTTTAATTAATTATGACATCATTCAATTTACAATTAAGTTGGCCTTCAACGGAAAGCAAGCGAACATAAGAAGCATCAAGGAGGAGGTTCGAATACTGTCTTTTCTTTGGTGTAAAAACAGGTCCAGATCTACTGGGCTCATGTGAAAAAATTGGTGTAATTTTAATTTATTGTGTATTGGCATGTAGGAATCTTGATGTTGTTTGGTGTCGTTGGGTTAAGTGTTGTTAATCCTTATTATGAATAAAATGGTTTTTTGTTGACCGTTAAAAAAAATTGAACTCGTTCACCGATAAAGTAACAATTTAATAACCGATTCAGTTTTTAAAAAAATCACATATAAAATTATTAAGCTTATATAGGAGAAACATGAAATGTTTTGTATGAAATGAAAGTGGGACAAACAAATAAAATAGAAAGGAAAAACAAAAATGTTAAGCCAAGACAAGAGTACATTATCGTGCATGTGAATGGGTCGTTGGACATTCATGACTAAAGCACGTGACCAAATAATTTTGGAGAAGGTAAACATGGAATCTTGGGGCATGGGTGGGGCCTAGTTGCAAAGGTAAATTCACACCATATATAAATACAGAATTTTCATTTTTGTTTTTTTTTTTCTAACGAAAAATTACGATTTTGTTCCAAGTTTAAATTTACAATTTTTCCACGTCTTATTTTTTTACCCTTAAAAATTATGATTTTAAACTCAATTTAAAATTACAGTAATGTTATCGTTTTAATTTTTTCTTTTTTTGACAAAACTCTGGTAGTGTTTTGTTTTAATTTGTTGACCATATGTAATTTTCATTCGTGTCAAGCAGTGCTCATTTGTCCAGACAAATTACATTGTTCCCCCCATTTTAAAATTACAGTATTCCATTGTTTTATTTTTTTATTTTAGTTTAAAGATTTAAGTCAAGAGAAAATTGTTTTGTAAATTCTATATTAATTTTTGGGCAACCTAAGTTGTTGTGGAAGAACTAAAAAATTTATAAAAATGTGCTAAAAGTCAAAATATCGAAGAATTTTTTTGGAAAGAAGCATTTCAAAATTAAAAAGGAGGTAAAACCAAGAGCATGTCCACAACTCTACTAAGAACGTAGAGTATGGTGGAGCTTGGGTTGGGTTTAGGTTGGAGCATGAGTTGATACGTGTAATTTCAAAACTCAATTCACAAACCCACTTTGGATGGGGTGTGGTGGGCGTGGCTTGGCTTGGCTGGCGTGACCAAACCACATCAGCTTTTTTTAATATATATATATATATATATATTTATATTTATA
The DNA here is from genome assembly GCA_030545235.1 of Helianthus tuberosus. NCBI lineage: Eukaryota > Viridiplantae > Streptophyta > Magnoliopsida > Asterales > Asteraceae > Helianthus > Helianthus tuberosus. Next base: position 117,227,982 of record CM060445.1, on the reverse strand, counting down.
ACCATTAAAAACTACATAAACATACAAAATAATTATTAAAATAAACATACAAAATAATTATCAAAATAAAAAAACTATCATTCTTCATCGTCTTCGTCGGTTTCGAACCTAGGAATCGTTGAAACATGATCCACCAAATCAGATCGAAGGTTGTGATGTATATCACTTGACTTTATCAAAAATTCATTTGCTGCTTTATCTTCGTCTGTTACGTTACCTGGTTGGGGGTCATCGTCATCATAGTAGGTAACGACCGCTCTACATTCATCCTCCAAAATCATGTTGTGAAGAATGATACATATGTACATCACGTTTCCAATCTGATCCTTGTCCCATAGTCGGCAAGGCATTGCCAATATTCGCCACCTTTTCTTCAAAACACCGAATGCTCACTCGACGTCTTTACGTGCAGCCATCTGGACCCTGTTAAACTTTAATCTCTTTGGATCTGTGGTACCGTGTCTTGTGAACGATTTTACGAAAACCCCTCACTCTGGGTAAATCCCATCAACTAGGTAGTACCCATACACGTACTCAACCCCGTTTACAAAGAAAGTTCCTTTGGGTCCTATACCATTTACCCGATCATTGAAAAGGGGCGAGTGGTTTATGATGGTAATATCATTATGTGAACCTGACATACCGAAGAACGCATGCCATATCCAAAGATCTTGGGACGCAACCGCTTCAAGCATGATGGCTAGCATCCCGTGAAATCCACTAGTGTGAGCGCCTTACCATTGCGTAGGGCAAAGTTCCCAAGCCCATTTCATACAGTCTAAACTACCTAGCATGCCGGGTAGCCCATGATAATCTGCGTGATGTTCCAATATTTGTTGCATGTCACTGAAGGAGAGCTTTCTCAAATATATTTTCCTATAAAGTTCTAGAATACACGGACAAAAGTTGTGAAGACTTTCTCTAGCTACACGTGCAGACATTTTTAAATAGTCATCCATAATGTCCGAACTATTGTCGTACGCTAACTGCCTAAGTGCGGCCGTGACCTTTTGCCACGTACTAAATCCTAATTGCCCGGTTACATCGGGTTTTTGTTGGAAATAAACATACTTCTCCTCAAGATCTCTAGATATCCTTAAAAATAAGTTTCTATTCATACGAAAACGACGCCTAAACATTTTTTCATCATACTTAGGTTCCGCTGAGAAGTAATCGCTTACCAACAAATTGTTAGCGGTGTGCCGTTCACGAGCGATGTACCTTCTCCTTAGGTTGTTAAGTCTCTTCCTCATCGTTTTCGTCTTCGTCTTCCACGATAGCTTTCTCCACCGTCGCGATCGTTCGTAGAAATATTTCCGCACCATCGTCAGATGATGATGACGATTCACTATAACTTGAAGAACTCATGGCAATATTGTGTTTTATGTGTTTGATATTGTGTGAGAAAAATGTTAAATATGGTAAGGTATTTATTAAGGAATTTTTTTTAAAACATGCCCAACGGCTAGCCTAACGGCTAGTTTGAATTGGCCATTCACAGCCCGCCATGTCAGCTTGCTTCCCTCGCCCCACGCCCTGCTTGAAACCCAAGCCCCAAGGCCCACGCCCCAAGGCTGGTGGCTTGGGCGTTTTCCCCAAACCCACGCCCCAACCCAAGCCCCATACCCCATAGTCTAACCCATAGCTCGAGACCACCATAATTATTGTATTAAGCATCATACCAAGGGCGTGTCCGCAATTCTACTAATCCATAGCTTCACAATCTCTATTGTCATATGAAAAAAAACCAAGAACTCATTATGAAATTATAAAAATAGCAGAGTCATAAAAGCACCGTAACTTTGGTTACTAGTATTTAACATATACTTGGTTATGGTTGCGTAACTCATTTCGTGTGCGTGAGTTCCTTTGGCATGAGCATTAGTATAAATCTTTAGTGATTAGGTGTTTTAGCGTATCTATTATATATAATAAATGAAAGTGATTTGGGCTACGTGTCACTTAATTAAGGCATCATCAGTTCCCTTTTCCCGCCCAACAGTACCACACTTCCATCCCTTTTATACTTCCTCCGTATCCTTTTTTCCTTTTCAAAACACTAGATCTGAATCTTCTTCTCCTTCTCCTTCTACTCCACTCTTCTCCCTTCTGAATCAAAGATCAAACCAAATCATCTCATCATGAATCATTCGAAGCGTTACCAGGTAAGCCCTATATCTTCATTTATTTCAGTATCGTAGCCCTAATTTTAGTTGCAATCCTAACTCGGTTTTCTTGATTTTGTAGCTCTAATTCGACATTGAACCTGAAATTGAAGAAGACATAACGCGAAATCAGCCTTTGTAATTTTCATGTCTGATTATACCATGAAGAGGTAATATCTGGCTTTTGTAATTTTCATCCTGAGCTATAGTTGGGAAGATTCTTTCATCTTCTTCGTCGGGAAGGTTCTTCCATTTGAGGTTTGATTTGTATATTTATAGATCTGTGTTGATTTCTTCTTATTTTAATACAAAGTTTCTAATTAAACCCTAATTCTACTCCTAATCTCATCATATGGTTCCAGTGTTGTTGTCATCGACGATCATCAAAGTTGAGATCCGCTTACCTGCGGCTAGATTTCCGCCATGAACTGGTATGTTTGAATATGTTCAGAAACTAAGGGTTTTTTTTCTTAACGGTGATGATACGAGTACAACATCTGTTGATTATTGATCTGTGAATATGTTCACCTTATATATCAGTTGTCTGGACTTAAACAGAAGTTTGACCTTAAACAGATGTTTGCCCATAAACAGAAGTTTGTCCATAAACAGATGTTTGGCCTTAAACAAATGTTTGAGCTTAAACAAATGTTTGCCCATAAACATTTTTTTGCAAAAAAAAGACCAATTTCAAGAATACTATACCCAAACAATCAAAATGAGGAGCTTAATAATCATCCAAGTGTACTTGCTTTTTATTTAGTAATATAAAGATGAAACAGCTGTTTAATTTATAGTACAGATCAAACCACCGAAGTGATGTAATAAATACTGTTACATATAAACATTGTTGTGATAAACACTGTTATATATAAACACTGATGTCATAAAAATTGTTACATATAAAACACTGAGGTGATAACATCTAACAACCTAACAGACTATAAAACACTGTTACATATAAACACTGTTAACATAAACAAAGGTAGAATAACTGTCCACAGGGCTGCTTCTTTGAACATTTTTCGGTCTTCAAACATCTAGGAAGCATTATTTGAAAATAACCCTGAATTTATCAAAGCTGTAGAATGAGATCCTCAACTATTGGGTTATGATCTTTCAACCCCATTTTCACTAAATTTATCAATTCTGTTTTTCAGACCTCCAAAAGACACCTACCCAGCTCCAAAGAGATCGAGATAGCTTGAAGCATAACCTGGACTTGCTGTAATTCCATCAGTTCAGTATTTAATCCCAATATACCAACTCAATACAAATAACGAATATTTAGTGTGCTACAACTGTAAATAACTCAGGAATCAGATTTGAAACCATAAATATGGATTATAGAGATCTATGAATGAAACATGGGTGAATAAAACAACAAAACAGATTGTGAAAAACAAAAACTACAAACATATCGAAATCAATCTACTGGTAATCACATGGTACACCAATGCAAGCATCTGAATAAACAATAACAAATCAAAGACAATTTACCGATACTTACCGAAACGATAACTGGTCAGATTTATGTGCGGCTCTTAACTACATTCCATAGAATCTGTACATCTAACAAATAATCAAAGAACAAAGAAACAAATAATCAGAGATGAGATACATAAGTGCTTGTCTTTAACAGGGATTTATCTTCAACAGTGGATAGGCCTCATCAGTCTTTATAAAGAGCAGTGGTTAGTTATAACAGTCCTTAGCATGATCAGCTGTTATAACCACTCCATAACCCTTTGAGAGGAAGCAAGGGTCGGTCTATTTAATTGAGAGGAATAATTGCATTACATCCCTGTTGAAAAATAGAATTGCTAAATTTAGGGAAAGTGAGGTTGAAAAATGATAACCCAACAGTGGAGGATCTTATTATACAGCTTCGATAAATTCAAGGGTATTCTCAAATAATGGTTCATGGATGCTTCCAAAGAATCAACACTTTGGACATATGTTGTTCTTCAAACATCTATTATCTATTCTATCTATTATATATAATAAATGAAAGTTATTTGGTCCATGTGGCTCAAATAACTTCCATTTATTATATATAATAGATAGAATAGATAATAGATGTTTGAAGACAACAGATGTCCAAAGTGACGCTTCATTGGAAGCATCTAGGAAGAATTATATGAGAATACCGCTCAATTTATCAAAGCTGTAGAATGAGATCTCCACTGTTGGGTTATCATCTTTCAACCTCACTTTCCCTAAATTTATCAATTCTATTTTTCAACAGGGATGTAATGCAATTATTCCTCTCAATTAAATAGACCGACCCTTGCTTCCTCTCAAAGGGTTATGGAGTGGTTATAACAGCTGATCATGCTAAGGATTGTTATAACTAACCACTGCTCCTTATAAAGACTGATGGACTTAAAGACTGATGAGGCCTATCCACTGTTGAAGACAAATCCATGTTAAAGACAAGCACTTATGTATCTCATCTCTGACTATTTGTTTCTTTGTTCTTTGATTATTTGTTAGATGTACAGATTCTACGGAATGTAGTTAAGAGCCGCACATAAATCTGACCAGTTATGGTTTCGGTAAGTATCGGTAAATTGTCTTTGATTTGTTATTGTTTATTCAGATGCTTGCATTGGTGTACCATGTGATTACCAGTAGATTAATTTCGATATGTTTGTAGTTTTTGTTTTTCACAATCTGCTTTGTTGTTTTATTCACCCATGTTTCATTCATAGATCTCTATAATCCATATTTATGGTTTCAAATCTGATTCCTGAGTTATTTACAGTTGTAGCACACCAAATATTTGTTATTTGTATTGCGTTGGTATATTGGGATTAAATACTGAACTGATGGAATTACAGCAAGTCCAGATTATGCTTCAAGCTATCTCGATCTCTTTGGAGCTGGGTAGGTGTCTTTCGGAGGTCTGAAAAGCAGAATTGATAAATTTAGTGAAAATGGGGTTGAAAGATCATAACCCAATAGTTGAGGATCTCATTCTACAGCTTTGATAAATTCAGGGTTATTTTCAAATAATGCTTCCTAGATGTTTGAAGACCGACAAATTTTCAACGAAGCAGCCCTGTGGACATTTGTCTGTCTTTGTCGTTCTTCAAACATCTAGGAACCATTATTTATGAATACCCCTGAATTTATCGGAGCTATAGAATAAGATCCTCCACTGTTGGGTTATCATCTTTCAAATCCATTTTCTCTAAATTTATGGATTCTGTTTTTCAACAGGGATGTAATGCAATGACTCCTCTCAATGGAATAGACGGACACTTGCTTCCTCTCAAAGGGTTATGGAGTGGGTATAACAACTGTTCATGCTAAGGACTATTATAATTAAACACTGCTCCTTATAAAGACTGATGGACTTAAAGACTGATGAGGCCTATCCACTGTTGAAGACAAAGACCTGTTAAAGACAAGCACTTATGTACATAAAGCCTGATCATCGAAAGGAAAACCACTGCTCAGTAGCAGCAGTGGTTCAGCATCTACAGCGGAATCAACGAAAGGAAAACCATGGCAAGTATCTTATGGTTGGATGGTTGAAATAGTTTTATTTTGGATGATTTCATCCATTTCTTTAAATAGTTCATGATTGAAGATGCAGTTGAACGTATCTTTTGAGTGAAATGAATGTTGTGTTAGGCATGTATTTGATTTTTGCCCTTTTCTTTACCATTGAAGTTGTGGAGACACGAATTAAGATGGTGGAGTGGAAGACAATCTTAGATGAGTATAGGAATTTTAGTGCATGATTGAGATCATTTGGACCCATGTACTGTAAGTCATTGAATGTTTTAATCTTACAATCAGTTTTACTTTGTTGAAGACCAAACCACTGATGAAGACCAAAGTACTGTTGAAGACAAGCACTGATGAACCAAAGGCCTGATCAACCAAAGGTGAACCACTGTCCAACAACAACAGTGGTTCAGCATCAACATTAGTTATTCTACCTTTGTTTATGTTAACAGTGTTTATATGTAACAGTGTTTTTCACATCAGTGTTTTATAGTCTGTTAGGTTGTTAGATGTCATCACCTCAGTGTTTTATATGTAACAATTTTTATGACATCAGTGTTTATATGTAACAGTGTTTATCACAACAATGTTTATATGTAACAGTATTTATCACATCACTTCAGTGGTTTAATCTGTACTATAAATTAAACAGCTGTTTCATCTTTATATTAATAAATAAAAATCAAGTACACTTGGATGAGTATTAAGCTCCTCATTTTGATTGTTTGGGTATAGTATTCTTGAAATTGGTCTTTTTTTGCAAAAAAATGTTTATAGGCAAACATTTGTTTAAGCTCAAACATTTGTTTAAGGCCAAACATCTGTTTATGGATAAACTTATGTTTATGGGCAAACATCTGTTTAAGGTCAAACTTCTGTTTAAGTCCAGACAACTGATATATAATGTGAAACATCTGTTTAAGCCCCAACGTCTGTTTAAAAGCCTGTTACAACCACGGTGTTGGTTCAAACATTTGATTGTTAAAAGTTATCCACTGCTGAAATACAACCTCTATTTTTTCAATCTTCGTGTTGACCACTGACTGACCAAACATTAGTGTTTCAAAAACTGTTGGGTATCCACTGATAGGAAAAAATAGCAACTGCTCACTTTTTTATTGTTGGCATCCACTGATATTGACCATCAGCGGTTTTCCTAAAAACAGCCATTGCTCACATTTTTATTATTGATGGTGTTAATTAGTGATAAATTGAAATTATCAAATAAAAACTACAATGAAATGACCATTTTACCTAATCGTTACATTCCAATGAGATAAGAGTTCCTCCAACATTGTTTTCATGATAAAATTTAAAGTTAAATTAAAAAATAAAAAAAAATCTTGATGACTATTTGTTGCAAATCAAATCAGTAATTAATACTAATTTCTTGAGCTTTGGACATTTAAAATATGCAAAATGTGAATTTCAAACTGACGGTTATTAAAATCCAAACTACTGTCGATTCCCAATAAACATCAGTTCCCAATAAACATAAGTTCCCAATAAACATATGCCCTCAACATTTTATAATCAAACACCAGTTCGCAATATAGTTCAAAATTCAAACCATATATTCTAAAATTCAAAATTCAAACCATATATTCTAATCCTATGAATAAGATAGAATTATCTGCTTTCACATTCAAATCACGCTCGCTCATATATGTGAGCGTATCTCTCTTTCTCAAATGCATCTTTCTCGTGATTCAGCCGCTAATCTCCGATTACACTTCTTTGTTCGAATGTTTGTTGATTATGTTTACATGTTATCGTTCCAGTATCATTGTTCCAACATCGTCGTTTCAATGAAGCTTTCCATCACACATCAGCCTTTCAATATCGATGTTGAAGTATCATTGTTGCAACATCGTGAAAAGTTGCATGTGCTACCTTCTTTGATGGGAGAGTTGCAACTTGAACGGACGATATGTATCTTCTATCGTGAAAAGTTGCATGTGCTATCTTCTTTGATGGGAGAGTTGCATTGTTTGATTTTCGTTAAATCGAAAGTCAGCTTTTCTTGCGTCAGGAAGATTTTCTCTTTTTATAGAAAGTATAGATTCGTGCAATATCATGAAAAGTCAGATGTGCTACAACAGTTGAGTAGAGACCTTTTCATTTTAGGTTTGTTTCTTATTTTGATTAACTATTGATGATGTTGAGAGTTTTTATTTACATTGACATTTTAGAATATGTTAAGATGCATGTTTATATTATTAAAATGAACTACTACATAGAAAAATAGAAATTTAATGAAATATTTATAAAGTATTACACGCTAGAGTTAACATTTGCTAGGATTTCATAGACTCTGGCCTTTCTCCATGTGATTTCATCCTCTCTTTTGAATTTCAGGCCAGTTAGCATGTGGCGGATTTTCTAATCCTGTTTTAGAAGTTGTGTCAGAAACTCTTCGGCATTCTTCTGGAACTCTGATGGAGGAGAGTGGAGGACTTCATCGAGCAATGCTATGCTGTTCTAGGTTTTGTTGTAATTAGTGTCATTGATGTTGTCGACTTTCCTGTTTAGTTCTTCGTCTGTTCTTTGTTCTTTGAGTGACCACATCGAGAATTGTGTTTTAACATCGCTGGTGTCTGACCAGTGGTAGAAGCTGAAGTTTCCCATGTAGATTTTTTGTTGGTTTTGTGATTTGGAACAAATTTTGTCAGAAAGTGATTTGTAGGACAATTTGTTGATGTTTTGAATTAAAAGTAATCATCGGTCTTTTATAGAGTTTAAAAACGTGTCTACTTGGTAAATGAAGAGGTTAATTGTAATTGTGATAATTTGCTTTTGTTCTTTGAACTTCGAAATTTTGTCCCTTGGGTTTCTTGGTATTTAATTTTACAGTTTCCCATAAAAGTTGGGGTTTGAAAAGGTTTGTGCATTAAAGGACTGCTGTTTTGAAATATACATTAATATGTTTATATTAAATATACACGTTTTCACAATTACAAATTTCAGTATATAAACTCATAGTCACTTCGCCTGTTTTCATCAAGTTTTCCTACGAAGATATCATACTTTCAGGAAAGTCGAGTATTATAGTTTATTCAAATGGCGTCATTCACAAATGCAAAATCAGATGATTTAAAGCAGCGTTTTGTCAGGAAAATCGAGGAACATGTGTAAGAAGATAGGGCTACTCTTCAAGAGCTAAAGAGATGTTTTGATGGATTGCAAGTTGGCCTGTTCACTAGAGAGCAGGTTTCCAGAGATCTTATGCAGATGCCTTCAACTTCCGTTCGTGAGCTTTGTGTTTTCAGTAATATAGAGTGCGGTGATAGAGACATGCAGTTCATGGCGAAGCTGAAGGACATACATCGAGAGGTTCAGCAATCAATGGAGTTGAAACTAAAGTTTCTTAATTCTTGCTTTTATTCTTAGATTTGAACTTTAATGTTGTTTAGTATGTGATGTAATTATTGGACTTCTAGTTTTAAGGTCATGAATAAATGAATAAATTTTAATTTTATGAATCTATGTTGTGTTTTATTTTTACTTATTATTTAGTGTTTGAGTAAGATTTAGATTATGTTGATGTTGAATTGTGTCTAAACATCCGTTTGGTAAGTCAACAGAGGTTTAATAGTGTCAAGGATTGGTTTGATGGTGAACAGATTATGTTGATGTTGAATTGTGTCTGAACATCTGTTTGGTAAGTCAACAGAGGTTTAATAGTATCAAAGGTTCATTTGATGGTCAGTAGTAGAGTGCAAAGATAAAACAAATGTTTAGAATTTGATCATTGAGAGCAGTTTTTTGAATAATCTGTGCTCCTGCAAATTACAGAGAGTCAACCTCTGTTTCTTCATTCTTCATGTTGACCACTGACTGACCAAACATCTGTGTTTCAATCACTGTTGGTTATCCACTGATAGTTAAAAAATAGTCACGACTCACATTTTTATTGTTGACATCCACTGATATTGACAATCATTGGTTTTCCTAAAAAACATCCACTGCTCACATTTTTATTGTTGATGTGGTTAATTAATTATAGAATGAAATTATCAAATGAAAACTAGAATTACAATGAAATTACAATTTTACCTAATCATTACATTCCAATGAGATAAGAGTTCCTCGAATATTGTTTTGGTGATAAAAATTAAAGTTAAAATAAAAAAAAACTGTTGTTCAAAATCAGTGTTTTAACCCACTGATGGCTATCCACTGCTAGCTTAAAGTCAGTCACTGTTCTCATTTGTAACCGTTGCAAACCACTGATATTGTTCCATCTGTGGTTTCCTACCAACTGTCCTCGATTATCATCAGAGGTTGGCACGTGGACTGTACATAGCGGTCAGATCTTTTTGTAACCGCTGCCACATCAGCATTCACTTTTCTCCCTATAAAACGCTGATCAAAACCCCCAAATAGGGTTTTTACTGTCGAATCGAATTCAAAATTCCTTTCTCAAAGCAGTTATCATCCATTTCTCTCAAAATCACTGGCAGATGTGCTAACAAAAGATCAACTGGAAGATGTGCTAACAAAAGCGTTAGACACATCTACCTTTGAAAGCTTGATCTCTAGGATTGGCATGCTAAACATGGAATAACAAGCAAAATCCTGTTTTTCTATGAATATAAACATTAAAATGTTTCAGAAAATCAAAAATCCATTCTTAAAAATAGCTAAAAATGAAAAATTTTCATTAATCCTTAAAAAGTCTGCCATAACCACTGTTTTTGGTTCAAACACCTGTTTCTACTAAATGCTGTCCACTGGTGAAAGTCAACCTCTGTTCTCTCATTTCCTTGTTAAGCACTGTTGATCAAACATTAGTGTTTTAATCCACTGATAGGCTATCCACTAATAGTTAAAAATCACCCACTGTTTTCATTGTTACCGTTGCAAACCACTTATATTGTTCCATCAGTGGTTTCCTAACAACTGTCATCCATTATTCATCAGCGGTTGGCACGTGGACAATACTTAGCGGTCAGATCTTTTGTAACCACTGCCACATCAGCATACACTCTTTCCACCTATAAAACCCTGATCAAAACCCCAAACAGGGTTTTCACTGTCGAATCAAATTCTAAATTCTTTTCTAAAAGCAGTTACCATCAATTTCTCTCAAATCATTTCTCCATTTCATTTCTCAATCGCTCATCTTCTTCATTCACTCATCAAAATCCACGATTCATCATGGCTCTTCGATACAAAGCTCCTCATAACTACTTGGGTTTACTCGAAAAACCAAGTCATACCACCACCTTCGATTCTGTCATAGACGCTCATTCGTCCTCAAAGTACAAAACTTTGTTGACCTATGATGCTCCGATCTACCTGGAAACCCAAAGAGAGTTTTGAAAAATGCGAAACTTGAAACTAAGGATGAAATGCCCTTTGCCATTACTTCTACAACAAAGGATATTTCAGTCACCATTACTCCACAAACCATCTCGGAGGTATTTGAACTCGATGATCTTCAAGGTAAAACTTCTTTTCCAAAAATTGAGTATCAAACAGATTTCATTGAAAGAGGGTATGCTGAACAAATGAAAAAAGAAACTTTACAAAATGGGAGTTTTCCATCTGCCCCAAGGTTTTTATTTCATACCCTTCTAATGTGTGTGTCAAACAAAACCACCGCTTTCAATGAAATCCCATTGAAGATCCAATACCTGGGTTATGCTATAATGTATGAAGAAAACTTTAACTATTCCCAATGTCACTCCCCAACCGATGGCGGAAACATCAGGGCATGACACTGAGTGAAACAGATTGTCCAGAAGTTTCCATAACAACTATAATTACCAATTATTTAAAGCAACATGTCCCATACCATGTCATAAAAGATAACATAATTATTACAGGCAAGATCTAGTCAAATTGTTCTAATCCGACAACTCAGATTTTTATTACAAACAATTGTTTATTGTTGACCTAGGTCTTTCCTAGCCTCGATTTCACAGCAAGCTTAGAAAATAAGCATCCTAAGCACCTGTCACATACGTTAAAGTAAAAGTCAATACACATAGTGTAAAGGTGAGCATACAAGTTTAATAGATATAATAGAGTTCGAAATCGTTACGCATAACCAGCACATACATAGTGTAAAATGAGGCATGTTAGTTATCGACATGAACCTATCGATACCAATGACTGCGGGTTGACTGCCCAAGGCAATTCGTAATACACACTCACCACTGTGAGCCATGTAACAAATTGTCCTTAACAACCCCTGAGTGAACAGGTGCTGAGTCCAAACAAATAGTACTATCGTTGCTAAGGCAGGTAGACAGCATTCCATGTGTAAATATAACAAACAAGCATTCATTAAGTCGCGTATAACATGCGGAAATTGGTTAGCAATTAAAGTATTGCGTAGTGTGTTTGATGTGATTTAGAATAAGTAACGTATGTAACACCCAAAAGTGCATAAAGCAAAAAGGGATCGAGTATACTCACAACGATTAGTGGATTGAAGGGAGCGCTAGAGAGTAGGGTTAGCCTGAACATATTGATAGCATAACGATAAGCGACACGTAAAACGAAACAAGTGACAGTGGGTCGAACAGCAGTCCAATCGAATGGCAGTCCGTTCGGGCAGCCGGTCGTTCGGGTAACAACTCGCTCGGACGATCATCCGATCGGGTGACCTTTCGTGTGGATTGTTTCTTCCCTTGGGAAGGATATGTTTGTGTATGATGGTTTGTCTTTTGAAGTTTTTTTTTATTGTAGCATTTTGAAAACTTAGAAGTATATCTACCTTTCAGGTCGATTGATCGAACGACCGTTCGATCGGGCGACAGTCCGATTGGTTGGACACTTCAGCGAGAACAAGTTCACAGCAGATTGTCACTCGATCGGATGATGGTCCGATCGGGTGGCAACCCTCGTGCATTGAACATGTTGAAAATTGTTAAGTATTGAAGTCTGAATCATTACATAGTCGAGTGGTAGTCCGATCGGGTGGTAATCCGATCGGGCAACAATTCGTTCAACGTTCAAACTCTAAATACTTGAAAATGAGTTAAGTGTGGGACCCAAGGTGCAAGTTGATCGGGTGACAACCCGATCGGGTGACAATCCGATCGGCCCGTCCTGGTCGTTCTGATCGTCTCACACTTGGTTGTTTTGATAGTTCGTCGTTTTATCAAGATGTTTTGATAACGTGTTATGCAATAGAAACCTCGTCAAGCCATAGCAACCTGATCGGACAGGAATCACCCAAACCCGACAAGTTAACTGTTCGAGACTGTGTTCCATGTTCAACCCGAAATTGGTAATCTCGTGGATAGAATCCAGATCTTGAACCAACACATCCACATGAAAGAGTAGAAGATCAGATCAAGCTCCGATTCTATTGGTTTTGAGTGCATTGAGTGTAAAAGAGTTGAAAGAAAGTTGGAAAACCATCTTTCAATCATTTTTACCTTGGATATGTTTAGATCTATGAAAGATCTTCATTTATTTATGTGGAAATCATTCAGATCTAAGTTGTTCTTGAAGGATTGAGGCCAAAACATGAAGTTCCTAAGAACACCATGATGACATCATCCTAGAACACCTCAAATCTAGTGATTTCACGGTTAAAAGTTAAGATTCTAAAGATAGAAAGGTGTAGGAGTGCGTGTAGATTAAGAAAGTCCAAGATTTAGGTTGAAAACTTACAAGAATCGCGAGAAATCTGAAGAAAAGTGGGCAAGAAGAGCTGGTTGGACGAGAGATGCCAAAAATGGTAAGTTTGATGTTGACAGGGGGGTATTTATAGGGTTTCCCAAAAAGGAAAGGGGAAGAGAGGGGCTGGTCGATCGAGGAGCACCCTTGGTCGGGTGGCAGCTCGATCGGCTGGCCACTCGATTGGATGGAACGGCGCATTGAGTTTTGCAATTTCGAATGCGATTGTGAGCGTTGCAATGCGATAGAGTTTCCTAGTCAAATTACTTTTAATCCCAACTACTATATCAACATACAATCATCCTTATTTCATATTCGTTTAGCGTTTGCGATTCGATTGCGATTGATTTTCGATTGCGTTTTGATTAATCACCACACATAACATAATTAAACATGCACAAGTAACACATAAGGCACACACACACATAAAACAATAACCAGAACGCGTAATTCGAGTTGCGATTGCGATAGCGATAAAGCGATAAAACATGCGATAAATATCGAATAAACCTCGATTATTAATAAGTACTCCACATAATACAACTAACGTAAGGAATAAAATAGACTATCTACAAGTCAAAGAAGTCAGAACAGGAATTGAGCAAGGAGTGACAGATGACAATTAGCAATCTTGTCTCCCTTTGACTTCAATCTTGACTTTGACTTTGACTTTCGAAACACGGGGTGTTACAGCCTCCCCTAGTTGAGGGAATTTCGTCCCGAAATTAGGCTGAAGCCATAACAAACAACTGCGGGTACTTCGCCTTCATGTCGCTTTCGAGTTCCCAAGTGAACTCCGCGCCTCGTTTGCCTTCCCATCGGACCTTCACAATAGGAATGCGCGAGCGTCTGAGCTGCTTGGTTTGGCGGTCCATGATTTCGACAGGCTTCTCCACGAAGTGTAGTGTTTCGTTTATTTGGAGATCATCAAGAGGTATAATTAAATGATGCTCAGCCATGCACTTTCGGAGGTTCGAAACATGGAAAGTCAGGTGAACGTTACTAAGTTCCTCCGGTAGTTCGAGTTTGTAGGCGACTTTTTCGATTCTTTCTAGAATCTTAAAAGGTCCAACATATCGAGGCGCTAGTTTTCCTTTCTTGCCGAATCTGACCACACCCTTCCAAGGTGATACCTTTAGGAGTACGTAGTCGCCAACGTCAAATTCAAGGGGCTTGCGTCGTCTATCGGCGTAACTTTTATGTCGACTCCGAGCTTTCAGCAGATTGTCTCGAATTTGGAGGACTTTGTCAGTCGTTTCTTGCAATAGCTCAGGACCGATTAATTGCGAGTGCCCGATCTCGTGCCACACAATAGGCGATCGGCATTTTCTTCCGTATAAAGCCTCGAACGGTGCCATTTGAATGCTGGAATGATAACTGTTATTATACGAGAATTCGGCTAATGGCAGGTAAGCATCCCAATTACCACCGAAATCTATGACACACGAACGGAGCATGTCTTGAAGAGTACGAATCGTTCTTTCAGTCTGACCGTCGGTTTGAGGGTGGAATGCGGTACTTAGATTAAGCGTAGTACCGAGAGCCGCTTGAAACGTTTCCCACAATCGCGAGATAAACCGAGCGTCACTGTCAGAGATGATATCGCGAGGCGTCCCATGTCGACAAATGATCTCATTGGTGTAGATTCGGGTTAATCGCTCCACCTTGTAGTCTTCTCGTATTAGCAGGAAATGAGCTGATTTGGTCAAACGATCAACAACAACCCAGATACTGTCGTGACCTGATGGCGTGCGCGGGAGTTTCGTTATGAAATCCATATCTATACTCTCCCACTTCCACATAGGGATCGGGGGTTGTTCGAGTAAGCCAGAGGGTCTTTGGTGTTCAGCCTTGACTTTTGAGCAAGTCAAGCACTTCCCAATGTAGAGAGCGATATCCGTCTTCATGCCTGACCACCAGTACTTGTAGCGGAGGTCCTGGTACATTTTATCGGCACCGGGATGAATAGAATACCGGGATTTGTGGGCTTCGTCCATCAATATCTGTCGCAGATTGGTCCGCTTAGGGATCCAAATTCGGTCCAGAAAGTGGAATATCCCATTCGACTTATTCACGAGCTGGGCTCCATCGTGATAGATTCGTTCCTTCTTCAGAGTGCGTTCATTAAAACAGGCATGCTGAGCTTCGCGGATAAGGATTTCGAGATCGTATTGGGCTTGGGTATCACGAATGCTGAGCAGATAGCTCCGTCTGCTGAGAGCGTCGGCAACGACATTTGCGTTGCCTGGGTGATAACGAATCTCACAGTCGTAATCGTTGAGAAGTTCTACCCATCGGCGTTGACGCATATTAAGTTCCTTCTTGTCAAAGATATGTTGTAGGCTCCTATGATCGATGAAGATCGTACACTTGGTACCATACAGGTAGTGTCGCCAAATCTTTAACGCAAAAACAACTGTGCCTAGCTCGAGATCATGGGTTGTATAGTTCTTCTCGTGGATTTTGAGCTGATGAGATGCGTATGCAATGACCTTGTCCCATTGCATGAGGACACAACGAAGACCAAGGTTTAAAGCATCACAATAGACAATGAAGTCGTAGTTTCCGTCGGGTAAGGTGAGGACGGGAGCATTGCAAAGCATGTGCTTGAGGGTTTGAAAAACAGACTCTTGTTTAGTTCCCCAAATAAAAGGCTTGTCTTTATGCGTGAGAGCGGTAAGCGGCACAACGATTTTTGAGAATCCTTCGATAAATCGTCGATAATAGCCCGCTAGCCCGAGAAAAGAACAGACTTCAGCCGGGTTCTTAGGTGTAATCCAACTCTTAACTGCTTCAATCTTTGCCGGATCGACGTGAATGCCTTGACTATTGACAATGTGACTGAGGAATTGAACCTCCTCCACCCAAAATTCACACTTGGAGAACTTGGCATAGAGTCGATTCCCTTGGAGTAGCTCGAGAACCAAACGTAGATGTTGCGCGTGTTCGGCTTTCGACTTGGAGTAGATCAAGACAACATCGATGAACACGTTGATGAAGCGGTCGAGATAAGGTTTATACACGCGATTCATCAGATCCATGAAAACCTCTGGTGCGTTGGTTAAACCAAAAGGCATAACAACAAACTCATAGTGGCCGTATCGAGTGCGAAAAGCGGTTTTGGGTATATCTTCCTCTTGAATGCGTAACTGGTGATAGCCTGGGCATAGATCGATCTTGGAGAAACACGTAGCACCTTGCAGCTGATCAAATAAATCGTCGATGCGAGGCAAGGGATAGCGATTCTTGATTGTCAACTTATTCAATTCCCGATAGTCGATGCACGTCCAAAACGACCCATCCTTGTTTTTGACGAAAAGGAGTGGTGCGCCCCATGGATAGGTGCTCGGGCGAATGAAGCCTTTATCAAGTAGTTCCTGGAGCTGACTCGAGAGTTCACGCATTTTGGATGGAGCGAGTCGGTAAGGAGCTTTAGCAATAGGGTTTGCTCCAGGAATGAGGTCGATACGAAAGTCGATATCACGACTTGGCGGTAGTCCGGGAAGATCATCAGGAAATACATTCGGAAATTCACGCACAACAGGAACATCGTTCACACCATGATTACGTTTCTTTTCCTTCTCCACTACTACAATGTTTGCCAAGAAAGCTCTGTATTCCTTGCGGAGATACTTGCTGGCTTGGACACATGACATGAGCTTGAGACCTTTCGAAGCAGTTTCGCCATAAACACACAATACATCACCATTCACGAGCGAGAATCGAATCATCTTATCGAAGCACACAACTTCAGCGTGGTTTTCGGGAAGAAAGTCCATACCTACTATGAGGTCAAAACTTCCGAGTTGCATAGGAATGAGGTCGATTGGGAAGATGTGATTGTTGAGCTTGAGAGAACAATCACAAAGAACATAATTAACGGCGACAGTTCTTCCGGTGGCAACTTCGACATCGAACGTCGAGGGGAGTTGGGAGCGCTTACGACTAAGGAGCTTCTCAAATTCAAATAACATAAAGCAGTTATCGGCTCTAGTATCAAACAAACACGAAGAATAAATACCATTCACAAGGAACGTACCATTGACCACGTTGTTGTCAGCCTGGGCTTGGCGCACATTGATGTTGAAAGTTCTGGCGCGGGCGGCTTGTTGCTGTTGCTGTTGAGGCTGTTGCTGCTGCTGCTGAGGCTGCTGCTGCTGGGGCTCTTGTTTCACAACTCTGTTCGGGCACATGTTCGCAAAGTGGTTGTGATCACCACATGCGAAGCAGACTCTGGCGTTGATCGCAGGTGCCTGAGCCGCTGGTTGGCCTTGAGGAGCTGGAAGTAGAGCTTGATGAGCAGTGGCTTGAGCTGGTGCTTGGCGGGGACCAGTACGGTAGTTAGCAGTGAAGTGGCCGTACATATTGCAGTGCACGCAAAATCGGCAGGGGATACCCACCAGGTGATGATAAGTACATGTCGGGCAGGCAGGGTGGGGACCAGTGTATGCACGTTTTGCAGGCGGTGCATAGATAACTGGTGCTGATCGGTGCTGAGATTGCTGCTGAGCCGGCACGGCTTGTAATGGAGCGGCAGTGGTAGTGACAACACAGTTCTTGTTGCTGGAGCTGCTGTTGTTGTTCTTCTTCTTGCGTCGTGAGGATTTTGATGATTGGGTGGTGCGGCGGTAGCTTGGTGCAGGTTCTTCGAAGCTTTATCCCAAAAACCAGCTTTTACTCGCTTGTCGTTGATTTCAGCGGCAAGCAAGTAAGTCTCTTCGATTGTTGCTGGATTTGCGGCATGCTCACAATCTACAACACAGTCTGGCAGAGCTCGAATGTACTTTTTGATTGTCATCTCGGGCGTCTTCACTTGATCGGGATGGATGATACTGAGCTACTTAAAGCGAGCAGTCAGAGCCGTGTTCTCTCCATCCTTCTGCTTGATATGCCAGAATTCGTCCTCCAGCTTTTGGCGTTCATGGAGAGGGCAGAATTCATCCATCATAATGTCCTTCAGCTCTTCCCACGTCAGCTCATAGGCTGCGTCATTTCCGCGTTTGTTTCTCTCGGCCGTCCACCAGTCTAGTGCGCGGGACTGGAAGACACCGGTAACGTTTAGAGTACGGAGATTTTCAGGACATCCACTCTGGCGCAGAGTGACTTCGACGGAATCAAACCATTGAAACATAGCCATTGGGTCATCCTCGCCAGTAAATTCCTTTGGACCACAGGCTTTGAACTGCTTAAAGCTGAAAGCAGTCTTGGGAGTAGCTTTAGGGGCTTCGGTTCTGGACTCCTCGGATGATTTGCTCACATTCTCGTATATTTCACTCACGATCTGGGGAACTACCTTTGCCACTTGCTTAGCAACGAGAGCAGCAAGGCGTTTGTCTCTCTGTTCTTGGCGAGTGATTCATGGGTGACGGGGTCCAGATGAGGGTCCGATTGACATTGTCTGCAACAGACATCGTCATGGGTCTCAGACACAGTACAATCGGATCTCACCTCACACGTCTAATACTACTAAAGCTCAGGAATACGATCATGTAAACACGTATAACCACAGATTCACGTAAGCACAGAAACACATAAGCATGTATGGCACAGAAGCACATAAAGCACAGAAGCACATAAAGCACAGAAGCACATAAACACGTAATCCACCTAGAAGCACATGGAAGCAGTCAAAATACAGAACCCTATTGTTCAAAGTCCGCGAGTGTTTGAGAATAGCGATCGCGATTAACATATCAAGTGGTGTAGTATAAGCGTATAACATAGCAAGCAACATAGCGTACGGTGGTTCCTCATGGTAGTAGCGATTTGTTAACGTTTTGAGATAGAGTGTAGTGCGGGTAGTGTGTGTCGATCAAGCGATAGCGGAAATTGAATAAATCTCCAAAAATTAAAACATATAACACATAACACATAAAATCGACGAGTATCAGAGTCAGCAGTTGTGGGCTCAGAATTGAAACACATAAAGATCGAGAAAATGGATCGTCTGCGGCTATTTAGACATCGACTAAACCAGAGTGATTCGACTATTCACAAAGACTCTTGGTACACACTTTGGCCTTCGGGACTGTGCTAGAGCCTCGAATCTTAGGCGATTGGCACGCATCCCTCCAGTCATATCGTGACCTCAAGTCGTTGGAGTCCGTCGAGACTTTGGTGAGAGTTTTGTAAAACAAGTTTGAGCGGAATAAGTCATCAAGGTTTGGGTTTCACACCTGACTTAACAACTTTGTTCCTGTTTTGATAAAATAAAAGAGAATTTATGCGTCAAAGTATGGATTTCACTCCTGATTCAACGCAAATTCTCGTGTCGATAGATAAAAATTGTCACACCCCCAAAATCCACCACGGGGAGTATCACCGCTTGGAGGCGTGACGTGACCAGGATCTCGCCACCAATCATATTTAACAACATATTTAAGTAAGTAAAACCAACCACAATACAATTGGTGACCTTAAGACAGTAACCAACTTAAAGTTAACAGCGGAAGCATAAAACGTAAGTCCAAAACATAAGTTCGTAGTTCATAAGTTTAAAGACTTCAAAACATAAGTTCCATAAGTTTATAAGGTTTAATTATTAAGTACGGGACATAACAATCCTTATCCCACAACAACCTCCTCCTCGTACAAGCTCCATAGCATCTAGCGACCTGTAAGGCATGTAACAACGAGTCAACAACAAAGTTGAGTGAGTTCACGTTTGGTTGTTTAGTTTTAAGTTGTTTTTGAAAAACGTGGTTTGACTTTCGTTGGCTTATTTGCCATGGGGGTTACCCCATAGTTGAAAGTACGTTTAACCAGTTCCTTTTATTACCCAAACCATATCCATAATCAGTGGGGGCTTCCCCATGTAAACCACTAGACCGTTAAGATATCGACAACTGACGAACAATAGTTGTGCCCTACATCAGTGTCTATCATCAGTGATAGTTTGCCAAAGTCCATTAGTACATGCCCGTCCGAACGGCACGGTGTGAGGTTTGTTAAACCTAATAGCGCTATTAACTAATGACCCGCTCGCCATTGGCCTCGGCGATTAAGTCGATATAAAATGAGGGACTTCATGATAGAGTTTTGTCTAGTAAGTTTTAAGGGTGTTGTCCTACCCAAGGAGGACGAACGTACGTATTCTACTCAAGGAGAATACGCAGGATTAATATTGGCATCCTACCTATGGAGGATGGCCGTACATATCCTACTCAAGGAGGATATGTAGGTTCAGTTTTAATTCATTAACCCATTCCCAACCATCGGGAATCCCATGCCTTAGATAGTGTGTGAACTCACCTTTGGTTGCTCGGTTTGACTCTCAAATATAGCTAACAGTCAAGGTCGGTCAATCACATCCTAATATGATTACGAGTTAGTCATTTAGTGGTTTCAAATAGAGCACAAAGTTCCTACACGTATCTACTACATAACATGCATTCACTTCAATAGTTCACGCTCATATAAACATTCCACTTATAGCTACTCAAGAACAAGCATACGATATTGCACAATAATACTTTCATTGACATATAACATGTTAGATCATTCTCAGATAACATACTCGACATTTAGACACGCAATTTACGACTTATGTCATTTCAGCTTTTATATTCAAAACTGGGCTGTTTTCGGGCATTTTAATAAAATAGTTAACTTATTCCAAAAATTCCCAAATTTTTACAGAATGTCTTAAACGATCCAAACATTATTGTGTAAAAATCTCGGGATCCAATTCATCACCAATATTTTATAAAAAATCATTTTCCGGACTGCACTCAGATTTATCTTTTTCTGACTGCAGTCCACGGAATAATTTATTTAAAATTCATCGTAAGTCCGATTTACGAAATTCTAGTGGGAGGATTACAAATACATTAGTGGCCATTTACAGTACAAGTTTCATAACCTAGTTCTACTCAGGTTTCAAGTTATGACTAAAAATATAACACCCATTTACTGCTGTAAAAACTCGGCTTTAGCTGTTGTTACAAATCGACCCTTTAAAAATAGCAAACGAAGTCCAAAAATTATGATTCTGGTGCCATTAGAACCGTATTTCATAATATATAAATCTAGACTTCAGAAAATACATTTTTTCGTTTTATTAAGGTCCTGTTACAGCCAACTGAAGTTGGCTGTAATCACCAAACAGTCTTCTGTTTTCAGTTTTTAACATTCAAAAGCGCACTCGATTGATTCCGTTAACATGTTTAGCGATAAACAACGATACTTACAGCAGATTATAAGTCCTTCATATCAGCACATAATCATCATACACCAAACAACATCATTCTAACATCATTTCTTCATGTATCATCTTGTTTAAGCTTATGTTCAAGTTTTAAGTGTAAGATCTTATGGTGTTCATATGTTTTCTTCATAATACATCTATTAACCACTAAAACAATATGTAAAATGCAAGGATCTAAGTTCTTACCACTAGTTCATGACTAGGGGAGTTCAAGTGTGGAAAAGTGGTGGATAAAAGAAAACGAGAGCGGTCCTTGAGCTTCCGAACACACCGAGCTTACTTGTAGGATCTCTAACACCTTTGGATATCCTTAGATTGCATGAAAGAAAACTTAAAAGTGGTGATGATGGTGTGTGGGTTCTCGGCCGATCACAAGGGAAGAGAGAAGAGAGTGTTGGTTGAATGGTGAAGATGAAGTTTAATGTGTGTGACCCAATCTGTCGACCCGGACTAGGTCGAGTCTTTCCTAATTCCCTATAGACTAGGTCATTTCTAAGACATCGACCCGGACTAGGTCGAGTCTTTCCTAATTCCCTATAGTTATGGCTCTGATACCAATCTGTCACACCCCAACCGATGGCGGAAACATCGGGGCATGGCACTGAGCGAAACAGATTGTCCAGAAGTTTCCATAACAACTATAATTACCAATTATTTAAAGAAACATGTCCCATACCATGTCATAAAAGATAACATAATTATTACAGGCAAGATCTAGTCAAATTGTTCTGTTCCGACAACTCAGATTTTTATTACAGACAATTGTTTATTGTTGACCTAGGTCTTTCCTAGCTTCGATTTCACAGCAAGCTAAGCAAATAAGCATCCTAAGCACTTGTCACATACGTTAAAGAAAAAGTCAATACACATAGTGTAAAGCTGAGCATGCAAGTTTAATAGATATAATAGAGTCCGAAATCGTTACGCATAACCAGCACTTACACAGTGTAAAATGAGGCATGTTAGTTATCGACATGAACCTATCGATACCAATGATTGCGGGTTGACTGCCCAAGGCAGTTCATAATACACACTCACCACTGTGAGCCTTGTATCAAATTGTCCTTAACAACCCCTGAGTGAACAGGTGCTGAGTCCAAACAAATAGTACTATCGTTGCTAAGGCAGGTAGACAGCATTCCATGTGTAAACATAACAAACAAGCATTCATTAAGTCACGTATAACATGCGGAAATTGGTTAGCGATTAAAGTATTGCGTAGTGTGTTTGATGTGATTTAGAATAAGTAACGTATGTAACACCCAAAAGTGCATAAAGCAAAAAGGGATCGAGTATACTCACAGCGATTGCTGGATTGAAGGGAGCGCTAGAGAGTAGGGTTAGCCTGAACAGATTGATAGCACAACGATAAGCGACACGTAAAATGAAACAAGTGACAGTGGGTCGAACAGCAGTCCGATCGGATGGCAGTCCGTTCGGGCAGCCGGTCGTTCGGGTGACAACTCGCTCGGACGGTCATCCAATCTGGTGACCTTTCGAGTGGATTGTTTCTTCCCTTGGGAAGGATGTGTTTGTGTATGATGGTTTGTCTTTTGAAGTTATTTTTTGTATCATTTTGAAAACTTAGAAGTATCTCTACCTTTTAGGTCGATCGATCGAACGACCGTTCGATCGGGCGACAGTCCGATTGGTTGGACACTTCAGCGAGAACAAGTTCACAGCATATTGTCACTCGATCGGATGATTGTCCAATCGGGTGGCAACCCTCGTGCATTGAACATGTTGAAAATTGTTAAGTATTGAAGTCTGAATCATTACATAGTCGAGTGGTAGTCCGATCGGGTGGTAATCCGATCGGGCAACAATTCGTTCAACGTTCAAACTCTAAATACTTGAAAATGAGTTAAGTTTGGGACCCAAGGTGCAAGTCGATCGGGTGACAACCCTATCGGGTGACAATCCGATCGGACAGCATTCCATCCTAGTCGTTCTGATCGTCTCACACTTGGTTGTTTTGATAGTTTGTCATTTTATCAAGATGTTTTGATAACGTGTTAAGCAATAGAAACCTCGTCAAGCCATAGCAACCTGATCGGACAAGAATGACCCTAACCCGACAAGTTAACTGTTCGAGACGGTGTTCCATGTTCAACCCGTAATCGGTAATCTCGTGGATAGAATCCAGATCTTGAACCAACACATCCACATGAAAGGGTAGAAGATCAGATCAAGTTCCGATTCTATTGGTTTTGAGTGCATTGAGTGTAAAAGAGTTGAAAGAAAGTTGGAAAACCATATTTCAATCCTTTTAACCTTGGATATGTTTAGATCTATGAAAGATCTTCGTTTATTTATGTGGAAATCATTCAGATCTAAGTTGTTCTTGAAGGATTGAGGCCAAATCATGAAGTTCCTAAGAACACCATGATAACATCATCCTAGAACACGATTTAGGTTGAAAACTTACAAGAATCGCGAGAAATCTGAAGAAAAGTACAAGATTTAGGTTGAAAACTTACAAGAATCGCGAGAAATCTGAAGAAAAGTGGGCAAGAAGAGCTGGTCGGACGAGAGATGCCAAAAATGGTAAGTTTGATGTTGACAGGGGGTATTTATAGGGTTTCCCAAAAAGGAAAGGGGGGAGAGGGGATGGTCGATCGAGCAGCACCCTTGGTCGGGTGGCAGCCCGATCAAGTGGCACCTCGATCGGTTGGCTGTCCGATCGGGTGGCAGCTCGATCGACTGGCCACTCGATTGGATGGCACGACGCGTTGAGTTTTGCGATTTCGAATGCGATTGCGAGCGTTGCGATGCGATAGAGTTTCCTAGTCAAATTACTTTTAATCCCAACTACTATATCAACATACAATCATCCTTATTTCATATTCGTTTAGCGTTTCCGATTCTATTGCGATTGAGTTTCGATTGCGTTTTGATTAATCACCACACATAACATAATTAAACATGCACAAGTAACACATAAGGCACACACACACATAAAACAATAACCAGAACGCGTAATTCGAGTTGCGAGTGCGATTGCGATAACGATAAAGCGATAAAGCATGCGATAAATATCGAATAAACCTCGATTATTAATATGTACTCCACATAATACAACTAACGTAAGGCATAAAATAGACTATCTATAAGTCAAAGAAGTCAGAACAGGAATTGAGCAAGGAGTGACAGATCGAAATTAGCAATCTTGTATCCCTTTGACTTCAATCTTGACTTTGACTTTGACTTTCGAAACACGTGGTGTTACACCCAGGAGATTTTCAATGATCTTGTTAAAAATGTTAATAAAAAATCATTTTTATTATTTCCAAGTTTTTTAAGTTACTTATTTAGAAAGAAATTTTCAAAAGATAATGCTTATGTCCTTATTCAAGGAGAGCCTTTTCGAATAAACAGCCTAACCTCTGAATCATTTACAAGGCTGTCAAAACCTTCCAAAACACAAGCAGAGGTACCTGAGCAGACTTTAGCAGCAACCACTGCTCCTCAGACACCTGCTGTTGAGCCCACTACTCAAGGTGATCACGGCAGCACAACCACTACTTTGAAACCCACACCCAAAACTACCAAAAAGCCCAAAAAGAAAAATATCTAGAAGCCCCCCTAACCCACAAAAAGGTAACTCTGGAAGATGAGATCCTAGAGCAACTACCTGTGACATCACAAAAGTCACCAGAAACCACTGCTGCTACTTCCTCACAGCAGATGGAACAAAGATCTCCACATTTGCCTAAAACTCCTCCTGCATCCTCACAAAAGGATCAGCTTGTAAGCACAGGGACACCATAATATGAAGCTCTGGATCCACTTGGTTCCATCTTCCACAGTCCAAATCCCATGGACATATATCTTTCTACCCCACATCCTTCATCAATAACATTACCACAATCCATGTTACCTCTATTGGATGCAGTTGATTTAGCCCAGACAAAAATCAGTTCTTCTCAATCACCTATCACTGAGAATATGCCACAACAAGTGACTGAGTCTGGTGTCTCAATCTCTGTTAACCCACCAATAGTTGAGGAGGCTACACTGTAGGAATTACAAGTAATTCCTGTCAGTAGTTCAAGTGGACCAGCAACTACGGGAGTTGGATCCACTGGGTGAAAAATTCTACCCTGCCATAGCTAAACAACTGCAGGCAAATCTGAAAGAAGACATCATCAAGCTGATCATGGGTGAAAAATTCTACCCTGCCATAGCTAAACAATTCCAAGACTGGCCGCTTGTTGCTCTCAAAACAGAACTGAATAGAATTGAAAGAATAAAGAGAGATCCAGGCATGAAAAGGTCAGCACCAAATTGGAGCAAATACAAAAAGGAAATTGATGATCTTACATTGAAGTATAAAAGAAAGAAGCAGGAATTGGTTGATGTAATAGTGGGAACTACCAAAGCTATATCAAAATGGACAAGGCAGTACATTGATGAGGCTTATGAAAGGTTAAGAAAAAGGAGAGAAACATATCATAAACTTCCAAAGAAGCCTGATTAAAAAACCACAGCTAAACCAAAGCAGCAGGCTCACACTTCTGAACCACTGTTCACATCATCAGATACCTCTACCATTGTGGTAAATCAAAGAAAGAGGCAAAAACTGACTGATGAAGAAGAGAAAGAACAAGAAGCTGTGTATTTCAAAGAAGCTATCAAAACAATGGCACTAGAGGATGACAACTCAACATATCTTCAAAACATAGCCAAACAAGTTCTGAACATTGACTGACCAAACATCAGTTTTTCAATCACTGTTGGGGGAGAGTTTTTGCATGCATGCATTACTTTTGAGTATTGTAATCAAATACAATCATTCGACTCTATGTTCAACATGTTTGCTTAAAATTGTTCTCTCTTTGATTGTGTTGAAAGTTTATTCATCTATTTCCGCTGCAATTATTTCTGATTCATCTTCATTTTGGTTAAACAAACACAATCATATCAAACTCAGATCCTATCAGTTGTTGAATCCAATGAGATGCTTGATGTAATGATGTTGTATTAATAACAAATAATAATTAATATAACTAAGTTTCCCGAGCCCAGGAAACAATCTCGGGTAATAATCTATTATCTTATACATGTATATACTTAAATAGTTTATAAAACAGTTCGAGTGCTTTTACACTACATTTAAAAATAATATGTTAGTAAAATTGGTAAGAATGTAGAGAAGGGGGGTATGTAATTTTCTATTTAGTTGCCACTCTAAAAACTCTTTGTATATTTATAGAATATTTCTTAAGGAACTAAAAGGTTTAAAAACGTTTTGAACAAGTTTAAGATATTTAAGAACTTAGCATAAGATTTATAGTGGTTTGACTAGATGTTAAATAAGTCACCTTGTATTCACTCATTGGTGTCTATTAAGAATTTATCTTAATTTTATTATTAAGGTAGTAATCATCTTCATAGTTGTAGGGCTGGTTTCGGTACAAACCATATTTATCCTACAAACCATAAGAACAGATCCTAACACTTAAAAAAAGTTAAATTAGCACATACTAAAACAATATATACATAAAGGTAGCACTTTTGAATTATGTTAGCACTTGAAAATTAACCAAGATGATTGATTGTAGCACATATGTGAAATGATATCAGCACTTTTCTTTATCAGAAGTAAGATCCAAATAAAGAATTAATTGCGTGTTAGCATAATTATAAGGAATTTAAGATAATTGATATTATTTAGGTTATCATTTTACCATTTCCTAATGATTGGTTGGATGCCACATGACACTTTTTAAATGGTTCTTACAGTTTGTATACGAAATGTGGTTTGTATTTGATCCTACTCCAGTATATACATTCCCATTATAAAGTATTTATTGATGGTGTTCAAAATCGAAACATATATGTCAATTTCTATTTTAAGATACCTATTTGTTTATAAGGTATGTCTACCATTTGGTAAATTCATACTTCATTGCAACACAAGGAAGATAAATTTTCAAGTAACTGAATGGTTGATCCCCTATGCATTTGTAGATTAACGGCAAACATTCTTGTAAAAACTAACAAAGACATGTGGAATCAAAGGAGCAAGATCACCAAGGTCGATGTTACGGTTTAACCGCAGAACAACTATAAAAGCTCTATAAGAACATCAAGACAATGCAAAATCTAGAGAAGCCAAATTATCTATAGTCACAAGATCCTCTATACGAATATAGTTTTGGTATAAATTATAATCACATGAATATACTTTATAACTAACTAACCACACAAGAATTTATAAATGTTATGGCACTTTTTTGGTAAAGATGGTTTTTTTTTACAAAAAAATATATATTTGAATTTGATGAAACACTGGTTAACGCTAGGTTATTCCAGTTGGTCATCTCGTAAAGGGTGGTTCAATCCCTTTCTCCACTCGTCGTCAAGCTGAATCTCCTACAAAACAACACCGGTGACTCGCCACAATGAGGGGAATATGGGGGTTCTCCTTGTGACCACCCTCCGGCATGAGAATAAGTATTGTTCTGAGGAATAAGTGTGTGTTAAGAGTAAAAGAGTGAGAGAGCCGATCCTTAAACCTGGAGGTGGAGTCCTCTATTTATAGCTGTAGAATGAAGGAGGAGGCCTGCTAGCTAGCTAGTGCCCGCCATGTGTCCAACCAGGGAGAATATCCTTTCTGTCCCATCTGCCATCGTCAGTCCTGTGGGTGACGTGGCACACACTTATTTGTTCCAGCTAGGCACTGCTGGTACTGGCTGTCGGCTTGTTCTCCGGAGATCTTGCAATCGAAATTGATGTCCATTTATTGGTGCAACGTGTTGTCCTTTTTGCCAGTAGGAGCATCTTCCTTGTCACCAGACGATTCCTTCCAGAAGATTCCAGAACCTTCTGGATGCACTCGGGTGATGTTTACGACATGTTGGAAAGTGGTGTGGTCCCGGTGACATGTGTGCACTGATTTGGGGCCATACCTCTTCAGAATTGTTGAATAGGATCATTGCCAAAGGATTACAAATCTATAAATTATAATAAAGCAAAACATGCTTAGGCAACATGGCATGAACTTAAGCTACTAGATGCCACGTGGCAATGTGATACTCCTCCCTAATTGATTTTGAGCGGCAATTTGTTTTCTCAGTAATAAGCGGCTTCTGAAATAAGCTTTTCCTCCATTCTCCTTCATTCAATTGTGAAACCGCCTCTTCATGATCTCCCTCCAATCAATCAAACCTGCCAAAATTATTGAGATCCTTTGCTTCTTCATTTGAATTTCAACTTAAAAAACCCTAATTGATCTTTACTCTGCCGTCTTCTACACTTCCGACTTCTCAGTTTCATCTCTGCCTCTTGATTGTATGTTCCGACGAAAGCTCTGTAAGTCGTCTTTTGAAAGAAGCCATCATAATCTTCCATCAAGTTTTATTCACAGGTATTTGAACTTCTTTGTGTTTTGTTTTGTTTTGTTTTGTTTTGTTTAGGGTTTGATTGATTTTGATAATATGGGGTTCATAGTGTCTTTTAGTTTAGATTGATGATGATAACCCTAACTTCGTAAATTTACTTTCTCTGGATCTATATGATAATATAATAAGGATTAATTTTATTATTAATCATGTGTATATACAAATACCATAACACTAACAGATAATTACAAAAAAAAATTGATTATAAATTTGATTATGGTGGTATTAAGACCGAACAAGACTAGCCTTACACTGGTAGAGAGGGTAGATGTGATGCTTACAAGGTTTGGATTGTGTTCTTTGAATTTTTTTCAGTTTGGTTTTCTGGTTTATGTCTGATGTGTGTTTGCTTTGTGCGGAAAAAAATGTGAAGGTTGTTACTATTGATGGTTATGATGATGTATTGGTTAATGAGGAGTCATCGCTCAAGAAAGTTGTTGTAAACCGACCTATTTTTGTTGCTATTGAAGCCAGGGGCAGGGATTTCCAGTTTTACACTTTGGTAACACAATATATACAGGATTTAGTCATTTAGATAATCACAAACCGCATAAGCGAATCAGGAATCTAAATAATATTTGAGTCGTTTAATGTATGCAAGGTATCTTCACGTTCATGTGGAACAACTTCAGATCTTGGTGCTAGTTGTGGGGTATGGGACCGAAAATGGTAAAGATTTATTGGATAGTTTTTTTTTTGGTTTTGCTTCTTTAAAATATACTAGTGTTTTCTTCATAAAAATATGAGACTACAATCATATACCAAATGTTATTAGACTAACACTATTGATCTCTAATATACCCATTATTATAATTAATCATTATTTGTCCTTAATGAGTAAAAGACCAAAATATGACATTATTTGCTTTTTAATTTTATGTTGACGTAGCTTAGAGCCACACATTTAGCTGATCATATATAATTGCTTCTTTCTCATAGTTGCTTTCAGATGGTCTTAAGGCATTCTTTAAGGGATCTCCAAATACGAACTCTCTTGTTGATTTTGGGTCCATTGCTACATTTATGATAAGTACGGTGAGCAATTCTTGAATATTATTGATGTTTATTATACATATTAGTATATTACTGTATTAGACATTATTTCATACAATGTGTTCTCCATTTCTTAGGTTTCACTTTTTAACCCTGAGCTTGGATGGGATGCAACATTCTTTGATTAGTCGTTAGTATACCACAACTTATTGGTTCTCTTTAGAGGTATCTTATGTATGAATGGGTTGGTTAGGGTTATGTTGTATTTTAAGTGGTCAAGCTGGTATATAAAATTATTAGTTAAAAATTTAACGGGTCAAATAGGGTAAATCGTAACAGAATGAAAATAGTCTGGAGTGTGTTTGATTTCTTTTAAAATACCGAATAAGTGTGCATATTCAATCTAATTGTTATTATCTATCATTTTGGTTTATAATTTTCGGTTGGTGTTAGTTATATTTTTTGTATAGTCTAATTAGTTTTTGTTGATTCGATGATTCTAAAATGGTTTGGTTATTTGCTTTGTTTTGAATCAGATTGAATCAAACCAATCTTCTTAACGACAAAGTTGAAGTTTTACCATTCGCCCATTGTCGCCCATTGCATCAGGTTCTTTTTGAACTTTAAGTTGTTTTATTTTGATTTAGTGGAATTTAGTCTTTGGTTTATTCCTTGACAGGCCCTGCAAATGGAAGATCTAATTGAAGCGGATCTGGCTTGATTTAATCGTCTCAGGTTATCTGGCTTATTCTTAGCCAACACATATGTATTCGCTTGCTTTCCTTTTTTCATATATTACAACTTTTTGAATTGGAGAACCACTTAGACCAACCTTTGTGTAGATTTTAGGGGTTTTATACAAACCCATAACCCTAATGTTTGATCGATGTCCGTGATTTCATTCACTATAACACACACATGTTTGTGTCGATTCGTCCTCGACGGCGACTCAGGTAGGTAACCGTGTTAATTGGTCTTTTATGTTTGATTTTGTTTTGTTAATGGAAGCTTTTGATGACGAGGAAAATAATTTCTAAAGCGTAAACCTGCTGATTCTATGATTATCATGTATTCTGTTTGGGAATAAGAGCTGCTCGCCATGTGGTTTACATTTAATCATAAATGTGTTCTAATATAAATACCATGTATTCTTTTACAAAGCTTGAGGATGGTTATAGAGAAGCGGTCTTTTACAAACAACGGTATTAACTTTACTTGGAACAGGTGGGTGTCGTTGAAGGTAATTTTTTTGGTTTAATGAGTCGTCATAGATAGGCTTCCTACGACTATGAATTTGATGAGTCGGCTAGCCAATTACGGTATTGCCAGGTATTGTTGTTTTTAATTGAAGAAGACTCTGTATTTGTTGTTTTGTTTTTTTTTCTCAGGTTACCATTTAGAGTTGTTTCCTTTCGATGATACCATTACTGTTGGAGTGCTAAGCCGATTACACTATTGCCAGGTACGTTGTTTTTAATTGATCGATTGAATATGTTTTTATTCTACCTTGAATATAGGATTTGTAACTTGAGTAGCAGCATTTGAAAACAAGCGAATGAAATAAGAATAAGAATAAGTAAAACTTTTAACTAAATTTTGGTTACTAAGACCTTTTATATCATGGGTTGAAATTATGTGTTACGGGTCAAAATTATACACTATACAGCTTATAATTTTTCACAGATATGTGTTAATTTGTACACCTTAATGGGTTAAAATTCTTTAGTGTTTTAGGTTAAATGTTTATACTATTTGAGGTTACAATAGTGCATCATTAACCTTGAGCTTGGATGGGATGCAACATTCTTTGATGAGTCGGTTAGTATACCATAACTTATTGGTTCTCTTTAGAGGTCTTTTATGTATGAATGGGTTGGTTAGGGTTATGTTGTATTTTAAGTGGTCAAACAGGTAATATAAAATTATTAGTTAAAAATTTAACGAGACAAATAGGGTAAATCGTAATAGAGCTGAAAATAGTCTGGAGTGTGTTTGATTTCTTTTAAAATATCGAACAAGTGTGCATATTCAATCCGATTGTTATTATCTATCATTTTGGTTTATAATTTCCGCTTGGTGTTAGTTATATTTTTTGTATAGTCTAATTAGTTTTTGTTGAGTCGATGATTCTAAAATGGTTTGGATATTTGCTTTGTTTTGAATCAAACCAATCTTCGTAACGACAAAGTTGAAGTTTTACCATTCGCCCATTGTCGCCCATTGCACCAGGTTCTTTTTGAACTTTAAGTTGTTTTATTTTGATTTAGTGGAATTTAGTCTTTGGTTTATTCCTTGACAGGCCTTGCAAATGGAAGATCTAAACGAAGCGGATCTGGCTTGATTTAATCGTCTCATGTTATCTGGCTTATTCTTAGCCAACACATATGTATTCGTTTGCTTTCCTTTTTTCATATATTACAACTTTTTGAGTTGGAGAACCTAAAAAAACAAAGTCCAAACTCGGTCGCCCTCAATGTAGTCAATGAATGTATAACAACTCTCCTAAAATCCTTAAAACACCCTTATATGTCCTAAAATACACCCCGTATACAAAAAACGGCCCCGTATTACCTTTAGTTTTTACAAAAATCAAATAAAACCAAATCTGGTAGGTTCTCGCGGGGCGCGACACAGATAGGAAAGTCTGTCGCAGGGTGCGACAGTTGGCCACCAGGCCGCACCCCATGCCGCCACTTGGCATGACACCCGGTAAGCCTATACCGGTGACTAACCGAGGCTAGGTCCTACCCTATAGCCTCGCGGGCCACGAAGCCCTGTCTTAAAACTCTCGTGGGGCGCGAGCCACCCCTAATCAGGCCCTATAAATTGAGAGTCCGAGCTTTAAGTTGAAATCGTTCATTTCTCGAAAATCTTCTCAACTTCTGAATAGTAATTATAATACTCGGGTATTATACCCACTAATTAGCAAAGCTCTGCCTCGATATAAGTATTATAACCCCAGGTTACGTATTAGTTATGCTGCCCGATTGATCTAGAGTTCTGTAACGCATGTCAAGGCTCTGCCTGACTTAGTCGTTGGAGTCCTGTCTCGGGGATATAACTAATGTAAATTTGGGTTATCTTACTAACACGTGTGCATTGTTTAAATTTAATAGATTATAACCAGGAAGTCACCAGGAAAAATCTAAAATAGCAATGTGAGTAATTCCTCTTTTTGTAAACTGTTTTTATAAAACCTCAATTGTTTTAAACTATAATTAACGGTGATTGAGTAATTCTGATTCTACAATTACTGTCGGTATGTTGGGGTTTTGTATACATAACTTGTTACTACACTGTGAGTAGTAGCATGACCACAAGTCAGGATTGACAGTACCGTGGGTGGTAATTGAGTAAATGTAAACAAATGTAATTGCGGATGCCCTCAATGCTGTAAATTGATAAAACTTGTTTTGATTAAACTGGGATTAACTCACCAGTATTTCTTGCTGATAAAACTTTTTAAAACGCGTTTCAGGTAACAAAATGTGAAAGCCAAATAGAAGCCAGCTAGAGAGCACTAAAGGCTTGGAAAAGTGGCTATAAAAGTTACCTAAATAGTGAAGAAGTTTTATTTCAATAAATTAGGGTTTTCCCCTATAAACATGTTGTAATGGAAACTTGGGATTTTCCCATGTATTTATTTCTATAAAAATGTGGCGTTTTACTCTGATAAAAATATTTCCTAACTACGGTCCTGATGTAATTTCCGCTGCCAAATTAATAAACATCGATACCACTGAAACTGCGTGCCGCGGCCGCCCAGCTCCCTGGGCAGGGGACGGGGGTTGCGACAGAAGGTGGTATCAGAGCTACAGCCACTGATTTCAGCCACAGAAGTGTTCTGCTGACACCAAAATTTTAATTGTGTTAGGAAATAATTACGTGCATATCTGTATATTATTGTTTTGTGTTATTTGACAATTTGTTAGTTTACAGAATGAGTGATCAAGGTCTGTCTGACGCCTATCGTCACCTGTCTAGTTCTCCCAAAAGTGAAGGAACTTCCTCACAACCTACTCCTTCGGGGTATTCTGCTGATACCGAAGAGGGGATCTTCATCTTTAAGGTGCAATCCGAAGAACCATTCCCTACGAAAAAGAAAGGATGGTTTAGTCGGGGAGCACATGAGCGTAGGAAGCGAATGAGAAAATTGCAACAACAAAGGACTTTAGCAGCAGCCAATAGGGAGATGAACGCTCAGATCCAAGACATAGTCAATAGGCGATTATCCAACTTTCACATACTAGCCACCACTGCAGCTGACCCAAACCTAGACCAAATCATTGTACCACAACCACTACCACTATTCCCAACCCAACCAATGGAAATAGAACCTAACCAAGGAGACCAGATTCCTATACCCGCATTCGACCTAAACGAAATCCCTAGAATCCCATCACCTAATCCTCTAGCATATGATCCATAGGAAGATGAACATAGGGATTATCGAGAACTCTATCCACAGGAGGAACCCATACCAAACCCCATAGCACAATATACCAACCTTAACCCTCTAGATACATATTGGGATAACGACCAGTATGTTCAGGAAATACAAGACAACCCGTACCCATATGGAGAACCTATACCACAGTACCCTGACCCAATACCCGCACCACCACCACCCATGAGTAAAGAAAACGTGCAGGAACTCCGCACATTTGGTGAGGAGTTAGTGGATGAAGGAGAAAGGATAAGACAAATAGGGGAAAAGCTCGTGTGGAAGAACGACGAGCGAAATATGCAATACTGGATGAACTCCTAGTAATAATATATATATATATATATGTGTGTGTGTGTGTAGTTTATATATATATATATATATATATATCAACTAAAATATATAACCTAATACCTACTAACGCATAACTAGTAGTGTGTTTCAATTCCAGTTGTAGATTGTAATAGACATATTTGAAAAATAGTAAATGTCGCAATGCTCGATGATTTTGATCAATGTGTTTGCGTGATTGTCTACATTAAATCTTATTCTGTGATATTAATACCTGGTAAATGTTGTAATCCAGATGGACAATGAAGTGAATCAGGAAAACCAGAATAACGATAATAATGGGAACCAAATAGATAACAGTGCCATCCAACACATAGTAGCACAAGGGATTATAGACGTTATGCCATATATTATCAAGACTGTTAAAGAAGCAGAAAATAATAAAACTAATAGTGGAAGTAAACAACCACCTACTGAACCCAGTCACAGTGTGAACAATGGACCATTACTTCAATTGCCTATTCCAAAAAGAAGAAGAACCATGTCATATGGTTGTTCTTATAAAGAATTCTGGTCTTGCAAACCAATAGAATTCTCTGGCAATGAAGGAGCCATTGCAACTCTACGCTGGATAGAAAAGACAGAAGTAGTCTTAAAAATAAGCAAATGTGCAGAGAAAGATAAGATTATGTTTGCTTCCATTCTTTTTAAGAATGCAGCTTTAGAATGGTGGAACACTATTCTCCAATATAGGGGAAGTGACAGAGTCTATAATATGGAAAGGACTGACTTTAAGAACATGGTCGAAAGATAATTTTGTCCTCCCAATGAAAAAGAACAAATTGTTTATAAGTTCTTAAACCTTAGAATGACTGGAGTAGACTGTAAGGGTTACACTACCTTATTCTTCGAATATGCTAGAATAGTGCCAACCCTAGCCTCACCAGAACCAGTATTAGTCTCCTGTTACATCTGGGGATTAATCAGTGAGATTAGACATGTAGTCAAAGCAGCTAGACCACAAACCATAGAAGAAGCCGTAGAACTAGCCAATACCTTGACTGATGAATTAGTACGTACACAAGAAGAAAACCAACGGAAGAACCTAGTCCAAAAGCTCACCCAGAAATTTCGCTACGGTAATTCCAACCGTGGGAAAGGTACAGGTTCTACTTCTGCACCTTACTGTAAGTACTGCAAGAAGAAGCATTCAGGGAGATGTTCCATATACTGCAACTTCTGCAAAATACCTGGACACAAGGAAGAAGACTGTAGGAAGAAACCCAGTAATGAGATATGCTTCAACTGTGGAGAAAAGGGACATATCAAACCAAACTATCCGAAACTAGCTCCACCCAAGACTACTAAGAATGCTAGAGCATTTGTTCTGACTGCGGAAGAAGCCAAAATGATTCCGGATGTGATTACCGATACGTTTTTAGTTAATGATGTTTTTGCTAAAGTATTATTTGACTCTTGTGCGAACAAAAGTTTTATTAGTACTTCATTCTGCAAACTTCTTAATAAACCATTAAGTAAATTTCAACAAGAATGTCTGGTAGAAACAGCAAATGGTGAATCAATTAAAATTACTGAAATCTTGTAGGGAGCAAGAATAGAAATACTAAACCAAAATTTTATTGCTAACCTTTACCCAATGAATCTGGATGGATTTGATATCGTATTAGGAATGGATTGGTTAGTAGCCAATAAAGCCAGTATTCTATGTGATCAAAAGTCAATACAAGTAAATTCACCAAAGGGTGAAAAGATCACAATTAAAGGAGACAAGCCATCTAGATCCACAAAATTCATCTCTGTGATGAAAACAGCAAGTTATGCAAGAACAGGATCACTAGTGTATATGATTTCCATAATCATTAACACTAAAGGAAAAGAATTAAAAGATATTCCCGTAGTATCTCAACTCTTAGATGTTTTTCCAGAAGAACTACCTGGATTACCGCCAGATAGAGAGGTTGAATTCAGAATTCACCTACTACCAGGGACAGCACAGATTGCCAAGACACCTTATCGTTTAGCACCAGCAGAAATGCAGGAACTGAAGAAAAACAATTGGACGAACTTCTGGAGAAAGGTTTCATACAGCCTAGTTCATCACCATGTGGAGCACCAATCTTGTTTGTCAAAAAGAAGGACAGATCGATGCGTATGTGCATTGATTACCGAGAATTGAACAAGGTCACGATTAAAAATCGGTACCCGTTACCGAGGATCGATGATCTGTTTGATCAATTGCAAGAGCTCGATTCTTTTATAAGATTGATTTGCGCTCAGGATATAATCAACTGAAAGTACAGGAAGAGGACATTCCTAAAACTTCTTTCAGAACTAGGTATGGCCATTATGAATTTACAGTCATGCCATTTGGTTTAACCAATGCCCCAACCGCATTTATGGACATGATGAACAGAATATGTAAACCATATCTGGATAAATTAATAATTGTCTTTATAGATGATATTCTTATTTACTCTAAGAGTAAAGAAGAACATGCAGCGCATCTGCATACACTTCTAAACTTGCTAAGAAAAGAAAAGCTTTATGCTAAATTTTCAAAATGTGAATTTTGGTTACAAGAAGTTCAATTCCTTGGACACCTGGTAAATCATAAAGGAATTCATTTGGATCCCACAAAGATCGAGGCGATTACTAAATGGAAAGTCCCTGAATCACCAACGGAGGTGGGAAGTTTTCTTGGATTAGCAGGTTATTAAAGATGGTTTATCCGAGATTTCTCTAGAATAGCCATTCCTTTAACCAAACTAACTTGTAAATCAGTTAAGTTTGAATGGGGACTAAAACAGGAAGAAGCTTTTAGAATTCTTAAGCAAAGATTAACCAACGCACCCATACTAGCATTAGCAGAAGGAATTGAACACTTTGTAGTCTATTGTGACGCTTCTAAGTTAGGTTATGGATGTGTGTTAATGCAACGTCAAAAGGTTATAGCCTATGCCTCTAGACAACTTAAGAATCAGGAAGAGAATTATACAACCCATGATCTAGAGTTAGAAGCCATAATTTTTGCCCTTAAAATTTTGAGACATTACCTTTACGGTAGTAAGTTTACCATTTTCACTGATCATAAGAATCTAAGATATGTTTTCGGGCAAAAGGAGTTAAGTATGAGACAGAGACGCTGGATGTAAATTCATAGTGATTACAATTGTAATATCCGGTATTATGCAGGAAAGGCTAATGTAGTAGCTGATGCTTTAAGTCGAAAGTATCATGAAAAGGCAAGACGAGTACGTTCTCTTAAGTTAAATCTATAGATAGATTTAAATGATCAAATTAGAGAAGTACAGGAATCAGTAATCAAGGACGATACTGAAAAATTAAAAGGAATGATTAAGGAATTAGAACAAGGAACAGATGGAATTTGGAGATTCATAAGAAAAGAATATGGAAACCCAAACAAGGAAACCTACGCCACCAAATTTTAGAAGAAGTCCTGGTAGTGATAAAATGTATCAAGACTTAAGAAAGAATTTCTGGTGGATAGGAATGAAAAGGGATATAGGTTCTATGTTACCAAGTGTTTAACCTGTTCACAGGTTAAAGCTGAACATCAGAAACCCTCAGGTTTATTGTAGCAATTAGAAATGCCGATTTGGAAATGGGAATTGATAACAATGGACTTTGTTACCAAATTACCCAAGACACGAAAAGGTAATGATACAATCTGGGTGATTGTAGACAGATTAACCAAGTCTGCTCATTTCTTACCAATGAAGGAAAGCTTCAGTATGGAACAACTAGCCAAGTTGTATGTAAATGAAATAGTTTCATTACATGGAATTCCTTTATCTATTGTTTCTGATAGAGATAGCCGTTTTACTTCTCATTTTTGGACTAGTTTCCAAAAAGTAATGGGAACCAAGTTAAATCTAAGCATTGCTTATCATCCTCAAACGGACGGACAAAGCGAAAGGACAATTCAGACGATGGAAGATATGCTTAGAGCTTGTGTAGTTGATTTCGGAGGAAATTGGGACGATCACCTACCATTAATATAATTTTCCTACAATAACAGTTATCATACCAGTATCAACGCCGCACCA
This sequence comes from Helianthus tuberosus, assembly GCA_030545235.1. NCBI lineage: Eukaryota > Viridiplantae > Streptophyta > Magnoliopsida > Asterales > Asteraceae > Helianthus > Helianthus tuberosus. The sequence goes on along the minus strand of CM060445.1, from coordinate 117,189,232 downwards.
TTTGAAGCACTTTTGTAACATCCGTAAAAAATCGGGTCTCCGAAATCCGACCCGGATTGAAAAAACCGGACCCTTTTCAGTTAATTTATTATTATTATTATTATTATTATTATTATTATTATTATGTAATTAATCGTCACGTTTTGCGTTGGAGCAGAACCGGAATAAAAGTGGAGGTCTATAAGCGAGACTCAGTTAACTCGGTAAATAGTTATAAGGAAAATAATTAACTATGTTAATTTTGGTGGTTAAAACAAGTATTTTTTAGCTTAAAAGGATTAAAACCGTCAAAATATCAAAGTTACAAGTTAGGGGTTGTTTTTGTTATAACAATCCTCCTAAAAATTTTCCGACACTCCTAAAAATTGTTAGAACACCCCTATACGTCCTAGAATACACCCTGTATACATAAAATGGCCCTAAATACCCTTAATTTTATAAAAATTAAATAAAAATGAAATTCATGGGGCTTGCGGGGCGCGACGCCCATGATCAACTCTGTCGCGAGCCGCGACAGCTAGACCACCAGGCGATCCCCGGAGCTGCCACGTGTCGCCACTAGTCGAGCCTATACTCGTGACTGATCAACCCTAAACCCTAGCCACCTAGCTCGCGGGCCGCGAAGACCCTTGTGGTCTCTTTCGCGGGGCGCGACAAAGTGTCGATCAGACACTATAAATAGAAGGCATCGGCCTTCAGTCCCAACTCGTTCACAATTCAAAAATTTCTCTCAATTTATGAGGTGTAGGAATTATATCGGGTATTATACCCACTAAAATAGCGAATTCCTGCCTCGATGTAAGTATCATAACCCCCGGTTACGTATTAGATACGCTGCCCGATTGATCTAGTGCTCCGTAACGACTGTCGAGGCTCTGCCCGACGTAGCCGTTGGAGTTTCGGTCTCTGTCTCGGGAAGGGTATAACTAATGTAAATTGGGTTATTATACTAACGTGTGTGCATTGTTTAATTAATAGATTATAAAAAGGAAACCACAAAGGAAAAACCTAAAGTATCAATGTGAGTAATCTCCTTTTTGTAAACCTTTTTGCAAACTGTTTTTACAAAACCTCAATTGTTTTTACATTATAATTAACAGTGATTGAGTATTTGTAATTCAACAATTATCGTCGGTATGTTGGGGTTTTGTATACAAAATTTGTTACTACACTATGAGTAGTAACATGACCACAAGTTGGGTTGAAAGTACCGTGGGTGGTAATTAAGGTAGAATGGTAAACAAATGTAATTGCGAGATCGCCCTCAATGCTGTACAATGATAAAACCTGTTTTGATTAAATTGGGATTCACTCACCAGTATTTCCCACTGACAAAATGTTTTTAAACGCGTTTCAGGTAACAAAATGTGAAAGCCAAATAGAAGCCAGCTGGACAGCACTGAAGGCTTTGAAAAGTGGCTATAAAAGTTACCTAAATAAAAAAGATGTTTTATTTAAATAAATTTGGGTTTATCCTAATAAACATGTTTGTAATGGAAACTTGGGAATTTCCCATGTATTTAATAGAGTAAATTACAAGTTTTGTGGTTTATGTTTACATCAAATTGCAGGCGCTGTCATTTAGCGCAAAAGTTTGCAAGTTTTGTGCTTTATGTTTCAAAATCTTGCAAGTTTTGTCCTTTAGGCCTAACTCAGTTAGATTTTTTAGTTAAGTTTGGTCATGTGCCTTACACATGAGGACATATTTATCATTTCACATTCACAAGGGTTATTTTGTAAACACTTATTATTGAGGGACTGTATCTATAATACTAAAAAAAATCTAAACTGACACATGGTTTGACCTACAAACGTTTGAAACCACAACATTTTTTAAACCACACCATTAACACCCCTAAAACAAAAGCTAAACAATCTTGATTATACAAGTAACAACTGCAAGCACGACTCAATTTCATCCTTTCTATCTTCAATCTCCACCACAAACTCTTCCGACAAATCTCGGTCCGTAAACAATGCATTGGCTTAATCTCCACCTTATCCGAAACCCACGGCAACATCTTATCACCTCAATTATCAAAACTCCTCTTCGCCGTCGTCCGCCGGTTACGTGATCCAGACACCGTCGTTGTAACACCCCGAAAACGAGTTTGGTAATTAAACTACATTAATAATAATGAACGGGTAAAATAGAGTTGGTGGTAAAATTTACCCGGTGAATACTAGGACTTAGACAAACAATCCTAATATTAGTTATAAAATTTAATAAATGCTTGAGAAAACAAAGTTATAAGAAGCCCGAGTTAACGGGACTTAAAATAAAACGGGTTATGACTTCCCGAACCCATTAAGTTAACTAGGGATAATTAACCTAGTTAATAAGAGGGAACTTTACTAGAAATAAGTGGGTTGTAGCCTACTTAATAACAAACCAAAACGTGAGTGACCGAAGTTGGATAACTTGAAAAAGGGTTTTATAAACAAAAAAAAATTAACATAACACACACCTAAGGTGTGTGTGTGTGCGTGTGGGGGAGTTCGACCAGGAGGGTGCTCCCAAGAGCTCAAACCCTAGAACTCAACAAAACATCAAATTGAAGCCTGATTCAAGGTCAAAATGGATGCATGAATACATAGAAACGATCACCTAGTCGTGGGGATCGTAAGGTATGCCAATTTTTTTATGTTTATGAAGTTGAGATTTTTGATGAACTTGTGAAAATCGAAATTCAAGCTTGAATGATTTATGTTTGGGTGAAACTAGGATGAAATTCATGCTTAGAAACAAACCCTAGTTGAAAACTTGATGAATTAGTACTAAAACTAGGAATTTGATAATTACCCTCTTATGTGCTAGGTGGGTTTTGATTGTGTAGTGAAGATGATGATATGTTTATGCTAGAAATCATCATAGTTGATAGTTGATGCAAGATACTTGAACAATTTCCAAGTTTGAGTGTTGATCATACATGACTTGAAAATGGGTTTTTGGATGATTTAATGAAATTGATGTGGTATTGGTGTTTATAAACACCATACTAACTTGTATGAATGAACTACTTGAACAAAATGGGGAATTGTTAAGAGTTCATACTTGATTTGAAGTGCCACTTGACACAAGAATTAAACTCAAGATTTATGATTTAGTTCAATAAGAAAAGTAGTCAAAGATTCATAAGGTGTGAAAGTCATGATTTAGAATGACTAATCTAACAACCTTGTGAATGATGAATGATAGTTGGCGCTTAACAAGCTAGGTGAAGCTTGGGGAGGAAGCGGGTCGAACGAGTCAAGCATAAAGGAAAAGCGTATTCGGAATGCAAGGTAAGTGAAACTTACACAAATATGTAGAATACTTGTTTATTCTATACGATATAAATGCGATAACGATAATATAGAAAATATGAATTTCTGACGTGATCGATACGAGTCGGAACACATAAAGATGATAAAAACCTTGGTTTATGGCAAAAAGGGCAAAACGGTAAATAAATCATGTAATGATTTAAGAAATTATGAATTCCCGTTAAGATTACCTTGTAGTATAATCTAATAATGAAAAAAAAAGATAAAATGGAAATTTGTAAGTGTTGACTAATGTAAATTGAAGTTAAAAGAATACACATGGCGTAAGCCGAAATGGGTTGAAGTTGTAAGAAAAGAGTTTAAAAGAAAAGGGGTATGATAATAAAATCCGGGATGGGATGGATGTATGAATTGGAAATCAAAAACGATGTTTTTGATTAAATAGATAACGCTGGGCATATAGTCCAAACGGGTCGAATGGTGGTGATAACGCCATTTGACAATAGCGACTAATGTGGTTGTCAAGCCTTGTGTTAACAGGAGCGATTAGCGATTCGGAATATTGCGTCGCCATAGAATATGTGATAATAAAAGCGAGGTATAAATCGGGTCTATTTGTTAACCCGAGCCAGGTACGCATCAATGAGATTATATTTTAAATGTGCGATTTTGATCATAATTGTAGTGAAAGTCCTTCGTCGTAAATGAGGGACTAATGTTGATAAATATGCCCTAATGGGTAAATCAGGCAAACGGCCCTTATGGGTGGTTTGGGAATCACGTATTATAATCACGTAATCCTTAGATAGGCATCAAGGTGATAGGCATAAACCTTTGTGGGTCAATTGCCTAGAAATAGGTCTTTTTCGTAAAATGACAAACCGAGGAGTAAAACGCGACATAAATGGTTTACTATATCAAATCCACCACAAATATAATTGTGGTGGAAGATCATTTGAGAACTAATGTGAAAATATGGTGCTAAAAATGAATGAGCGAGATTTATGCCTAAAAGGACATAAATACCCTTAACGGGTCAAAACAAGTAGTTAAGTAAAAACGGGTTTAAGAACGTATGTAAACCCGAGATTTTGAACCTCTTATGATAAACAACAATGACTTTTTAGAATATATGAGAAAATAGAGTCAAACAACATGTTTGTTTGATAAATACACGAATGGGTCAAAAGTTGGTAAAAAGGGTAATAAGCCGAAGAATTAAAAGTCTGAAATTTTATTATGTTGGACGTTGGATTTTAACTCCATTAGATGGAGAATTAAATTACAGACACGTAGGAAAAAGAATCGCGTAAGACGGACAACCGAGTAAAAAGTTACGCTAGTTTAAAGTTGAATTTTTAGAAAATTCGGAGCTGGCTGATATGCAGGTCCAGAAACTGGACCTGCTGGAAATAGCATTCCCTCACGACACGCGACGGATGACCTGAAACACATCGTGACACGCGATGATATGTCGCGGCCCGCGTAAGATGTCATTAAGTCTGTCGCGGCCCGCGACAGACTACAGAACTGGAAATTTTTCGTTTATCTTATGGTTAGTTGTTTAGAACTTGTTTAACCTATTGTTTAAGCATCAAAACTAACTTTTAGGTTGGTTTTGATCACAGGAAAATATACCAAGTGTTCCCGGATGAAGATTGAGCGTCGAGCAAGAACCGAACACGCGTTAAATGGAGCTTCCGCAAGTTGTTTCGTCGTTATTTTAAAACGGCGAATTAAACCACATTATGTGGTATCACTTAAATTTGTAACAAAAAAAAAGTTTAGTAAACCCGTATTTCCGATCCATATGTAATCATTAATTACATGATTGTTTTCGCAAAATATACGTTAAACCTAGATTTAGTTGAACGGGTGTTACAAGTTGGTATCAGAGCCTTGGTTTAAGAGATTTAAGTATGGTGGGAAAACTATGCTTGGACTTAAACCTTATGCTCTTAATAAAGATTGGTGTTTGGTTCGAGGCTTGATCGCAAATCCGGTAAGTTACATGTATACCAATGGTTTAGTATGATTAAAGTGTTGAGAACAACACATATGGTTATCGTGTAATACACGTTACACCAATAAAAACGATATGGAATAGATATAGTCAACGAAATTACACGCGTTGATGCGTATAGTAGAAAAGCCTTGTATTATAATACGGGCATCCTTTAATGTCGAAATTACTAACTGTTGTATTTGTTTTAGTTAAAAGACACTCGCATATGAAGATAGCGAGAGTTTAACAAATCACGGATTTGACAGAGAAACGGTCCAAAGAGTATGCTCCACAAGGACCTAAGTCGTGTAACGGTCGCGAACAAGGCTAATGGCAAGAGAAGCCCGTTAGGGCAAGCATTACCAGGTGCACATTTTAAGTTTAATTGCACAAATAGTAATATGCAACAAATATGTAGAAATTTAAAGTTGCATATGTAGATTAAAACTTGGAAAAAAACCGAATAGAAAATGTATTCGGGATATTGTTTCCAAGAGAAACAAATAGAGGCATTACATACATAGGGCGTGATGTGAAAACTATAAAAAGGTCATGCATGTCATGTGTTAATCGCTTACTCTGGCCAAGTAAGTAGTGGCATATGATACCATGAACTTCTTATGGCGGACACGTTTACATCCGATGTAGTAAGGGCGGGGTGAATGGGACTAACTTAAAAGTACCCAAATGAATCAAATGAGCAAAATATTTGATAATAATGTAAACGCACAGTCGGGTGACGGAAGCGTATTACATTATGATGATGAGCCCGAGTGAAGGGACAAAGATTAATGTAAAAGGATTAAGGTATGCAATTGGGAGGGGTGTGCTTACACTCGAACCCGGAGAATGCAAATATGACTCTTAACGGGCCGATTTTGTAAAACACCAAATTTGAGAACAAAGTAGGAATATAAAAGCGAAACGAAGTCATAATGCATACCGTAAGGGTTGCAATAATAACGACTTCGGTAAAACACCCGGTTGGTGGGTAAGGATTTAAACGCATGCGTAGACTGAGAAACAGGAACGCGAAATAGAAAGTCAAAAGACTCGGAATATGAGTCATGACTAAAAGATGACAAGAATTTTCGCAAACATAAATTTTGATAAAAAAAATTACGTTCGACTAGTTAAAAGTCGAACGGGTCGAACAAAGAATGAAATTTGACGTGCACCAGTGATGAAATTTCACACGAACAAGTCAAACGAATTAAATAAATGATGACGCTTGCTAATGTAAGTAGGCGCGGACTGAATAAGTAAAAGTGTGAGATGTTAACTAACAAATGTAAAGGGTTATGGGCGTTAAGAACGTTAAGATAAAAGAACCCTGGTAATGGGTTGTATAGAAGTATAAGTATGAACCGGGAAACGGTAAGCGTAGAACAAACTGACGCGTAAATAACGTCAGAAGTCATAAAGTTGGAGGATTAGTCCAAAAGTAAACAAATGAAGCCTTAGACTACGGTCAAGGTCAATTGAGGTTCAAGAGCGAAAATAAACGATTCTGAACATAATAAGAGATGCCTTGAAACTATATATGTATATATACATTTGAATATGGACAAGAATAAAAGATGATCCACTGGATCATCATAACCTACGGGATTAAACACAGTGTTAAGGTCTACGGGACCAAAAAGACCCTCGGGTCATAAAGAGAAGGAAACGAGTTGTTAATGTCTCACCTTAAAAAGGTGAAAAATTTAAAGAAATAGCCTATGAGGCTAAGTGAAAGAACCTACAGGTCAATAGTGTAAAGCAAGGGAACTAGTTATGATTCCCCGCGTAAAATGAGAACGGAAAAGAATAAATTATGGGTTGTCAATTTCCTTAATATGAGTAATTGACATAGTTAAAAGGAAAAACGTTAAACTAAAATTCAGTTTTAGTAAGAAACAACGTTTTAACAAATATGAATACTATAAGACGAATTTGGAAATAACAAATATCAAAGAGTATGGGTCTTAACATCGATAGGTGCAAGACGATATATTCGAAAAAGTGGTATTTTCGAAAATGAAAGGTTGATATAAATTAAACATGACGTGACACGATCACGGTCAAGAAATGCAATGTGAAGTGGAATCACATTATCACCAAGCGAGCGGTAAAAAGCAACTGGACTAATAAGTCTAGTTAGTGAGACCGGTTAAGGTCATTTAAGTAAGTTGGTTGCTTGTAAGCGGTGGATTCGGTATAACTGAACCGAATAAATGAATTTGAAAACAAAAGAAATTGTTGCTAAAAGTGAAAGATTTCACTAAAGACCTTTTAAACGGGTCAAGGTAACGGATCCATAAAGAATTCGATAGTATATGAAAGTGATGAATATCGCTAAGTAACTAAACTAGTGGAAATAACGAGATTACGTTATTCCGAGTTGCACTATGTCGTATGAGATACGTAGACAAATAACAACCAAAAAGATGTTACCATACTTTTCTGGTAATACTAACAAATGGATAAAAGTATAAGTAATGTTTAAGAGATTTCTCGGCTCAAATACATTGAGTTTAAACTCAATGAATTATGTAAGAAAAGGTTTCGAGGACGAAACCTCTTTAAGGGGGGTAGACTTGTAACACCCCGAAAACGGGTTTGGTAATTAAACCACGTTAATAATAATGAACGGGTAAAATAGAGTTAGTGGTAAAATTTACCCGGTGAATATTAGGACTTAGACAAACAATCCTAATATTAGTTATAAAATTTAATAAATGCTTGAGAAAACAAAGTTATAAGAAGCCCGAGTTAACGGGACTTAAAATAAAACGGGTTATGACTTCCCGAACCCATTAAGTTAACTAGGGATAATTAACCTAGTTAATAAGAGGGAACTTTACTAGAAATAAGTGGGTTGTAGCCTATTTAATAACAAACCAAAACGTGAGGGACCGAAGTTGGATAACTTGAAAAAGGGTTTTATAAACAAAAAAAAATAACATAACACACACCTAAGGTGTGTGTGTGCGTGTGGGGGAGTTCGACCAGGAGGGTGCTCCCAAGAGCTCAAACCCTAGAACTCAACAAAACATCAAATTGAAGCCTGATTCAAGGTCAAAATGGATGCATGAATACATAGAAACGATCTGTAACACCCCGAAAACCGGCTTTGGTAATCAAACCACGTTAATAGTAAAGACGGGTAAAATACCTTTAGTGGTAAAAATTTACCCGGTAAATATTAGGATTTAAATAATTAATTCTAATAATAAATAAAAAGTGAATAAAAGCTTTTAAGAAATAAAAGCTTAGAAGGCCCGAGTTAACGGGACCTAAAATAAACTTAGTCATAAATATTCCCGAACCCGCTAAGTTAACTAGAAATATTAAACCTAGTTAATAAGTGGGAATATTGTTAAAAATAAGTAGGTTGTGGCTTACTTAATAACTAATCAAACTAGAGGGGCTTAAGTTGCACAAAAGGAGACTTGATTTATAAAAACAAAAACTAACAACACAACACACACTTAATGTGTGTGTGTGCGTACGACCAGGAGAAAGAGCAGGGAGCTCAAAACCCTAGTTCCACAAATTGGTCAAATTGAAGCTCGAATCAAGTCCCAAATCGAAATTCAAGCACATATTCGTGATCACCAAGTCAAGGGGATCCTAAGGTATGTCAAATTTCTAACATTCATGAAGTTGTAAAAAAATTGATAATCATCCTAATCACGAATTAGGCATGAATTAGAGAAGCTATGACTAGATTAGTGATGTATATTTGCTTAGGAACAAAACCCTAAGTGAAAATCATACATAACATGCTATGGATTGAATGATTGAATGATTTACCACACTAGGTTAAGTGGGTTTTAATCATATGATGAATTTGATGATATGATTGTCATTAGGATCGTCATGCATGTTAGTAATTAGGAAATACTTAAACAATTTGCAAGTTTGAGTATTTAATCATAAGTGATAATGGTGAATTGTGATGTTAATCTTGGTAAAAATAACTAGTTATGAACTAGTTGTAAATGTGTAAAATGTATGCACATTAGGTGTTTGTTAAAATGCCTAAGTGAAAACTAAAGTGTTGAAATTAGAGTGAAAACGCGCATTTGAATGTTATGGTGATTACGTGTAATATGAAGTGAGAAGGGTTCTAAATATTATGTTGATTTAGACTCAATGTTGAGAACCTTGTGATTTAAAGTGGTTAACTTTAATAAGCTAAGTTAACTAATCATGAAGTCGAATAGTAGTTCCGACGTATGAAATAAGTGAGATGGAATAGTCGTGAATAATTATGACTAATCTATCCATCTTACAATTTGCAATGATAGTTTGACGATTAACAAGCTAGGTGAAAGCTTGGGAACAAAGCGGGTCAAACGAAGAAAGAATGACGGAAAAGCATAGGTGGAAATAAGGTAAGTATAGCTTACACTAGTCTTATATGTTAGAATACCCCCTTACCGTATTAGTTACGAAAAAGACAAATACATAATTGAGGTATGATGTTCCGACGTGTAAACGTACGGAACAAGGTAGTCTAGCACGACAAGAAACCATGTTGATGGTTAAAAAGGAATTAAATCGGTAATTCGATCAATTTATGACAAATGGAAAATGAGCTTTTGAATGGTTACCTTATAGGGTAAACCCAAAACAAACAATAAGGGTAAAAAGGTAAATTGGTCATGCGTTGACCATAACTATTGGTTTTGAAAGACACTGTAAGGCGTAAGCCATAACGGGCTAAAAAGCGTTAAGAAAATCAATTAATAAGTGAAATGGCCACACGGTGTAAATCGAAGCGAGTCGTATAGATGAGATGGTAATAAATATCATCTCGCCAACATAATCGGTCACTTAGACCAAATGGGTCAAAAGGTGAAGATATCACCCTTTGACAATAGCGACTAATGATTATTGTCGAGCTATATTATTTCAGGTGTAAATGTCAAATTGGTGTTAGCAACGCTATGAATTAGCGGTTATAAAAGCAAGGTATTAAAAACGGGTCAATATATTGATCTGCGCCAGGTATGTGAAATAAGGTAACACTCATTTAGAACATATGGTTCAAGAGTGTTAAAAGAGGTCAAACGGACATTTGGTTACTTGTTAGGTAAACCAAATGTTTTATGTAATGAACATGGCGTTTGGAAAGCTTAATGACTTTTCAAACATAATTATAGGTTAAAAGAGGGATTATGGGTCCAATATACTTTCAAAAGTCCTTCATTGTTAATAAAGGACTAAAATGGACCAAAACGCCCTTGGTGGCTAAATTGACCAAACAACCTTTAAAAGTTGTTCGGAAATAAGTTTTATGATTAAATGAATACTTAGATTAATTATAGAAGCAATTGAAAGCGATTTTAGGCTCGAAAGTACTTAAGAACCCTTAACAGGTCAAAATAAGCATACGAGTGAAAACGGGTTTAAATTGTGTAATAAACCTATGATTAGAACCTAAAATGGTATGTAATATTAAAATTAAAGAGTTGTATGTGATATAGGAATCAAACAAATACGTTTGTTTGATAAAACCGCGAATGGGTCAAAAATTGGTAAAAAAAGGAAATAAGCCGAAGACTTAAAAGTCTTAAATCTTGTTAAGTCGGATGTCGGATTTTAACTCCAAATGATGGAGAATCAAATTACAAACATGTAGGAAGAAACGGTAGGTCAAACGGATAAGCGGTTTGAAAGATACGGAAGATTTCGTGTCAAATTACGACAAAATAGAGAATCTGGATGCAGAGCCCACCGTAATTTACGGTCCCACCGTAAATTACGGTGGAGTTGATTATGTTACGGTGCTAAAGGTCTGATTTACGGCAAAAGATTTGAGACCCAGGGGCCACCGTAATTTACGGTCCCACCGTAAATTACGGTGGAGAAATTTTTATTATATTTTGTTTTTCATTTGAAAGTCTATTGTTTCCCGGACATCGTTTGGACGTGATTAAACCCGTATGACTAAAACATTTCATGTTTATGAAATGTAGGTACACCTTGGATGCCGGAAGACGATCAAGCTCAGCGAAGAACCGAGCACGATAAATATACACGCTTCCGCACTTTGCCACGTTGTAAATTTTAAACAATGAATTTCAATCACGTTTTGTAGAATAAATTATAAATTGTAAAAGTTTTAAGAAACCCGTATTTCCGATGTATATCTAATCATTAATTACATGATTATTTTCCCAAGATATACGTTAAAACTTGATTTATAAGAACGGGTACCTAGTCGTGGGGATCGTAAGGTATGTCAAATTTTTGATGTTTATGAAGTTGAGATTTTTGATGAACTTGTGAAAATATAAATTCAAGCTTGAATGATTTATGTTTGGGTGAAACTAGGATGAAATTCATGCTTAGAAACAAACCCTAGTTGAAAACTTGATGAATTAGTACTAAAACTAGGAATTTGATAATTACCCTCTTATGTGCTAGGTGGGTTTTGATTGTGTAGCGAAGATGATGATATGTTTATGCTAGAAATCATCATAGTTGATAGTTGATGCAAGATACTTGAACAATTTCCAGGTTTGAGTGTTGATCATACATGACTTGAAAATGGGTTTTTGGATGATTTAATGAAATTGATGTGGTATTGGTGTTTATAAACACCATACTAACTTGTATGAATGAACTACTTGAACAAAATGGGGAATTGTTAAGAGTTCATACTTGATTTGAAGTGGGTCTTGACACAAGAATTAAACTCACGATTTATGATTTAGTTCAATAAGAAAAGTAGTCAAAGATTCATAAGGTGTGAAAGTCATGATTTAGAATGACTAATCAAACAACCTTGTGAATGATGAATTATAGTTGGCGCTTAACAAGATAGGTGAAGCTTGGGGAGGAAGCGGGTCGAACGAGTCAAGCATAAAGGAAAAGCGTATTCGGAATGCAAGGTAAGTGAAACTTACACAAATATGTAGAATACTTGTTTATTCTATACGATATAAATGCGATAACGATAATATAGAAAATATGAATTTCCGACGTGATCGATACGAGTTGGAACACATAAAGATGATAAAAACCTTGGTTTATGGCAAAAAGGGCAAAACGGTAAATAAATCATGTAATGATTTAAGAAATTATGAATTCCCGTTAAGATTACCTTGTAGTATAATCTAATAATGATAAAAAAAAGATAAAATGGAAATTTGTCAAGTGTTGACTAATGTAAATTGAAGTTAAAAGAATACCCATGGCGTAAGCCGAAATGGGTTGAAGTTGTAAGAAAAGAGTTTAAAAGAAAAGGGGTATGATAATAAAATCCGGGATGGGATGGATGTATGAATTGGAAATCAAAAACGATGTTTTTGATTAAATAGATAATGCTGGGCATATAGTCCAAACGGGTCGAATGGTGGTGATAACGCCATTTGACAATAGCGACTAATGTGGTTGTCAAGCCTTGTGTTAACAGGAGCGATTAGCGATTCGGAATGTTGCGTCGCCATAGAATATGTGATAATAAAAGCGAGGTATAAATCGGGTCTATTTGTTAACCCGAGCCAGGTACGCATCAATGAGATTATATTTTAAATGTGCGATTTTGATCATAATTGTAGTGAAAGTCCTTCGTCGTAAATGAGGGACTAATGTTGATAAATATGCCCTAATGGGTAAATCAGGCAAACGGCCCTTATGGGTGGTTTGGGAATCACGTATTATAATCACGTAATCCTTAGATAGGCATCAAGGTGATAGGCATAAACCTTAGTGGGTCAATTGCCTAGAAATAGGTCTTTTTCGTAAAATGACAAACCGAGGAGTAAAACGCGACATAAATGGTTTACTATATCAAATCCACCACAAATATAATTGTGGTGGAAGATCATTTGAGAACTAATGTGAAAATATGGTGCTAAAAATGAATGAGCGAGATTTATGCCTAAAAGGACATAAATACCCTTAACGGGTCAAAACAAGTAGTTAAGTAAAAACGGGTTTAAGAACGTATGTAAACCCGAGATTTTGAATCTCTTATGATAAAAAACAATGACTTTTTAGAATATATGAGAAAATAGAGTCAAACAACATGTTTGTTTGATAAATACACGAATGGGTCAAAAGTTGGTAAAAAGGGTAATAAGCCGAAGAATTAAAATTCTGAAATTTTATTATGTCGGACGTTGGATTTTAACTCCATTAGATGGAGAATTAAATTACAGACGCGTAGGAAAAAGAATCGCGTAAAACGGACAACCGAGTAAAAAGTTACGCTAGTTTAAAGTTGAATTTTTAGAAAATTCGGAGCTGGCTGATATGCAGGTCCAGAAACTGGACCTGCTGGAAATAGCATTCCCTCGCGACATGCGACGGATGACCTGAAACACGTCGCGACACGCGGCGATACGTTGCGGCCCGCGTAAGATGTCATTAAGTCTGTCGCGGCCCGCGACAGACTACAGAACTGGAAATTTTTCGTTTATCTTATGGTTAGTTGTTTAGAACTTGTTTAACCTATTGTTTAAGCATCAAAACTAACTTTTAGGTTGGTTTTGATCACTGGAAAATATACCAAGTGTTCCCGGATGAAGATCGAGCGTCGAGCAAGAACCGAACACGCGTTAAATGGAGCTTCCGCAAGTTGTTTCGTCGTTATTTTAAAACGGCGAATTAAACCACATTATGTGGTATCACTTAAATTTGTAACAAAAAAAAAGTTTAGTAAACCCGTATTTCCGATCCATATGTAATCATTAATTACATGATTGTTTTCGCAAAATATACGTTAAACCTAGATTTAGTTGAACGGGTGTTACAGTTGGCCATACCGCTTGCGCCGCCGCCGCTTCCATCGCTGCTCACGTCACCAAACCGCCGTTCATATCCGTTGTAAAACCGTTTGTTGACGTATTAGTTACCGAGCAGGATCTGAACGCTCAGATCGGCGTGGCTCTGTGTCTAGCGACGGCTATCAACGGCGCGCCGGAGCCGGACACGGCTTGCTTGAGGTCCATAGGGAGGTGAATTTCAATTTGAGTTTGAGGTGCAGGTGAATTTGAGGTGGTGTTACAAGGGGCTACTGCAATGGAAAAAGCCTGGTGGGTAAAAAGGGTTTTGGGAGAGAAGAAGATATTCTAAAAGTAGGCAGGATGATGAGTTTGGAAGTTTACACAACTAGTCCCTTAAATATCAAGTTATTTACTCAATAGTCCATAGGGAGGTAAAATGACGAGAATACCCTCATGTGCATGGCACATGACCATAATTAACTAAAAAATCTAACTGGGTTTGGCCTAAAGGTTAAAACGTGCAAGATTTTGAAACATAAAGCACAAAACTTGCAAACTTTTGCGCTAAAGGACAGCGCCTGCAATTTGGTTTAAACATAAAGGACAAAACTTGTAATTTACTCTATTTAATATTATAAAAATGTGGTATTTTACTCTGATAAAATATTTCCTAACTACGGTCCTGATGTAAATTTCGCTGCCAAATTGATAAACACCGATACCACTGAATCTGGCTCGCGGTCGCCCGTTCCCAGGTGACTAGGGGCCGGGGGTTGCGACAGAGAGTGGTATCAGAGCAACAACCACTGATTTCAACCACAGAAGTGTTCCGCTGACACCAAAATTTTATCCATTTTGTTAGGAAATAATCTACGTGATTACGTGAATATCTGTATATTACTGTTTTGTGTTATTTGACAATTTGTTAGTTTATAGTATGAGTGATCAAGGTCCGTGAGATGCTTATCGTCAACTGTCTAGTTCTCCTAAAGATGAAGGAACTTCTTCCCAGCCTACCCCCTCGAGGTATTCAGCTGACACAGAGGAAGGAATTTTCATATTCAAAGCGCAATCTGAAGAGCCATTCCCTACCAAAAAGAGAGGATGGTTCAGTCAGGGAGCTCACGAGCGTAGGAAAAGGATGCGGAAATTACAGCAACAGCGAGCTTTAGCAGTTGCTAATAGGGAGATGAATACCCAAACTCATGATATAATCAATAGGAGACTGGTCAATTTCCACATACTAGCTACCACAACTACAGACCCGAACCTAGAACAAATCATAGCACCCCATCCACTACCCTTATTTCCAACTCAACCCATGGAAATCGAACCCAACCCAGGAGACCAAATTCCAGCACCTGCCTTTGACCCAACTGAAATCCCTAGAGTCCCAGCACCCCCTCCTCCAGACTATGATCCATGGTTTGATGACCTTAGGGATTACCCAGAACTCCATCCATAAGAAGAAATCATGCCAAACCCAGTAGCACCCTATCCAAACCTTGACCCTCTAGACCCATATTTTGATAATGACCAATACATACAGGAAATCCTAGAGAACCCATACCCATACGAAGAACTGATGCCCCAGTACCCTGACCCGATACCAGCTCCCGCACCACCCATTAGCACTGAGAATGTGCAAGAAGTTCGCACCTTTGGTGAGGAGTTGTTAAATGAAAGTGAAAAGATAAGACAAATAGGGGAGAGACTCGTCTGGAAATACGACGAGCGTAACATGCAATATTGGATGAACCTCTATCAGTAATATTAATAATAATAATAATGAAATAATATATATATATATATATATATATGTATATGCGTGTAGTTTGAAAAAATCAACTAAAATCCAATATCTACTAATGCATACTAGTATTGTATTTTAAATTCCAGTTGTTGTTGTAATAGATATAGATGCATATATATTGCTTCATGATATTAATACTTGGTAAATGTTTATAATCCAGATGGACAACGAAGTGAATCAAGAAAACCAGAATAATGATAATAACGGCAACCAATTAGATAATAGTGCCATCCAACACATAGTGGCACAAGGGATTATAGACGCTATGCCATATATTTTCAAAACAATTAAGGAAGCGGATAATAATAAAACTAATAGTGGAAGTAAACGACCACCTACTGAACCCAGGCACAGCGTAAACAATGGACCCATAATTCAAGTGCCTATTCAAAAAAGAAGAAGAACCATGTCTTATGGTTGTTTATACAAAGAATTCTGGTCTTGTAAACCAATAGAATTCTCGGGCAATGAAGGAGCCATTGCAGCTCTACACTGGATAGAAAAGACTGAGGCAGTCTTAAAAATAAGCAAGTGTGTAGAAGAAGACAAAATCATGTTTGCCTCCAATTTGTTTAAGAATGTAGCTCTAGAATGGTGGAACACTATTCTCCAGTCTAGGGGAAGTGACAAAGTCTATAGTATGGAATTGACTGAGTTTAAGAACATGGTTGAAAGGAAATTTTGTCCTCCCAATGAAAAAGAACAGATAGCCAATAAGTTCTTAAACCATAGAATGACTAGAGTAGACTGTAAGGGTTACACTGCTATATTCTTCGAATATGCTAGAATAGTGCCAACCCTAGCTTCACCAGAACCAGTATTAATCTCCTGTTACATCTGGGGATTAATTAGTGAGATTAGACATGTAGTTAAGGCAGCTAAACCACAAACTATAGAAGAAGTTGTAGAACTAGAAAATACCTTGACTGATGAGTTAGTGCGTACCCAAGAAGAAAACCAGAAGAAGAACCTGGTCCAGAAACTTACCCAAAAATTTCGCTACGAAATTTTCAACCATGGGAAAAATGTAGGTTCTACCTCCGCACCTTACTGTAAGGCCTGCAAGAAGAAGCATTCAGGAAGATGCTCCACCTACTGCAATTTTTGCAAGATACCAGGACACAAGGAATAAGACTGTAGGAAGAAACCCAGTAATGGAGTATGCTTCAATTGTGGAGAAAAAGGGCATATTAAGCCGAACTGTATGAAACTAGCTCCAGCCATGAAAAACAAGACTACTAAGAATGCTAGAGCATTTGTTCTGACAGCCGAAGAAGCTAAAATGATTCCGGACGTGATTGTCGGTACGTTTTTAGTTAATGATGTTTTTGCTAAAGTATTATTTGACTCTGGTGCGAACCAAAGTTTTATTAATACTTCATTTTGCAAACTTCTCAATCAACCATTAACTAAACTTCAACAAGAATGTCTAGTAGAGACAGCAAATGGAGAATCCATTAAGATCACTGAAATCTTGCAGGGAGCAAGAATAGAAATTTTAAAACCAAGATTTTATTGCTAACTTTTACCCAATGAATCTAGCTGGATTTGATATTGTATTAGGAACGGATTGGTTAGTAGCCAATAAAGCCAATATTCTATGTGATCAAAAGTCAATCCAAGTGAAATCACCAAAGGGTGAAAAGATCACAATTAAAGGAGATAAGCCATCTAGATCCACGAAATTCATCTTGAATGGCAATGTAAAATATAAAAGATTATATCATTTAATATATTAAACTAAATTTCGTTTTGATGTGAATATAATATGATAATCATGGGTGAATGGGTGGATTAGTTATTTTATTAATAAAAATGTTGTTGTTTCAAAATATATCTTTTAAATAGAATTCAATGAACATTTTTATTGATTATTTCAGATTATATAAACACTAGGTAATTTTTATAAAGACTTTCCTTAATTTTTTGGGAATTGTTAGATCTAATTTGCATAATCTTCCTATACTAATAAACAAAAATCTTTTTGTACACGTGTCACTCTCTGGTGCCTCCTCCCTTTTAATAATAGTATTACATATTAATTTTTATACACAAAATATAATATAATATTAATTAATATAGTTAGAGATAAACGTATAAATTCAAATTTAATTAATAAATTATCTATAACAAATATAAATGTATCAAATAATATAATAAGTATAATATTATTTAATATAGTTAGAGATCAAACGTATAATTTCAAATTTAATTAATAGTAAATTACTTTTTGAGTCCCTATGTTTTAGTGGTTTTAACCATTTGAATCCAAAATCAAAAAGTTTAACGTCCTGAGTCTCTAACCGCTCATTCACACCCCTGTAAAAAAAATTCAAAAAACCTTTTGTAAGGCCAAGTTCTCTAAGTTCTCACAACTTGTCGAAATTTTCATTTTACCCTAACCATATATATTTGTTAAGATAAAATATATTATTTGGATATAAACAATAATTACTAATAAAGTATCAAATCACATGTACAAGTACTTATAGTATATAACTTAGAAGACTAAAATTACAAGCGGATTATCTAAATAAAGTACCAAATTATCTTTAAAGCGAACACTAAATGGTTTTTAAAAGACATATTTTTTTTTGCTATTAAGTATATAACATTATATTTACTTAAGCCGTGTAATACACGTGTTCAATATTTTCTTCCAATTTAAATTTATGTTACTATCAATATGTTTTCATCTTAAAAATGGTCTAACTTCCT
This sequence comes from Helianthus tuberosus, assembly GCA_030545235.1. Taxonomy (NCBI): domain Eukaryota; kingdom Viridiplantae; phylum Streptophyta; class Magnoliopsida; order Asterales; family Asteraceae; genus Helianthus; species Helianthus tuberosus. Next base: position 117,170,700 of record CM060445.1, on the reverse strand, counting down.
AATAACATTGAGTTTTAAATATTAAACTTAATTTCAATCATATTACGCAACTAAAGACATTATCATCATGCTAAATAAAGACATTATATAATATTATAAAAATTTTAATTTGAATATTTAAATGTCAACTACTAATTAAAAAAGTTGTTGTAGACGCTCAAATTTATAGTTTAAAAAGCTTTATTCCTACTTTTTTAAACGTATACTTTATTTTTAGTATGATTTTTTTAATATGTAATATTTTCTATATAATGATGATATTCGTATCTTATCTCATGATCCATATATCTAAAAATAGTATTTATATCAAAGTATTTATTATATCATTAATATACATAGTAGAATTTAATTACAATTCATTTACCATAACCTCATAACTTATAATTATTTTTAAAAATACGTACAATTTTATGATTATTGTTTTTTTTATTTTTTAGTGTTACTTCTTTTTAAGACATAATAAAATGGATTGTAGTATCTCAAAAGAGAAGTGAAAACTTAGAAAATTATTTTGAATAGCGAAAATACAACTGTTCTTTTGTTTTACTATTTTATCTGAATAAGTCATTTCATTAATAAGGATTATATACAAGTTTATAATTTATATTTTTTTCGTCATTTAACCCGTGTAATACACGGGGTTGTAAGCTAGTATATGTTTATATATTTTAATCCTTTAAAAATATATGCAAGGTTATCATAAATAATTTTTATAAATAATCTTACTGATTTTTACAGATTATATGATGGTTAAAGTTATTATATATTTTCTATATTTTTTTATTAAGTTGCCTAGACGCATAGGCTATCACATTTTGTCGTTGCATCAACACACATCCATAACCTAACTTAGAAGCGTCACAAAAGACTATAAAGTCTTAAGTTCCTTCTGGTATTGCTAGTATGGGTGCTTTGGTTAATCTTTGCTTAAGAATTCTAAAGACTTCTTCTTGTTTTGGTCCTCATTCAAACTTAACAGATTTACAGGTCAGTTTTGTCAAAGAAATGCTATTCTAGAAAAATCTTGGATAAACCGTCTATAATAACCTGCCAGTCCTAGAAAACGTCTCACCTCCGTTGGTGATTCTGGGACTTTCCATTTAGTGATCGCCTCGATCTTTGTGGGATCCACATGAATTCCTTCATGATTAAGTATATCTCCGAGGAATTGCACTTCTTCTAACCAAAACTCACATTTCGAAAATTTAGCATAAAACTTTTCTTTTCTCAATAAGGTAAGGAGTACATGCAGATGCGCTGCATGTTCCTCTTTACTCTTAGAGTAGATAAGAATATCATCTATCAAGACAATTATGAATTTATCCAAATATGGCTTACATATTCGGTTCACCATGTCCATAAATGCGGCTGGGGCATTGGTTAAACCAAATGGCATGACAGTAAATTCATAATGGACATACCTTGTTCTAAAAGCGGTCTTAGGAATGTCCTCTTCCTGTACCTTTAATTGATGATATCCTGAACGTAAATCGATCTTAGAAAATAATCGAGCTCCTTGCAGTTGATCAAACAGATCATTGATTATTGGTAATGGGTACCAATTCTTAATCGTGGTCTTATTCAATTCTCGGTAATCAATGCACATACGCATTGAACTGTCTTTCCTTTTAACAAAGAAGATCGGTGCTCCCCACGGCGATGAAAACAGCCAGCTATGCAAGAAAATGATCACTAGTGTATATGATTTCCATAATCATCAACCCTAGGGGCTTTATACCACATCCTCCAGCCTAACGGTCTAGTGATATGGTATTTTCTCTCACAAAAATAGTATGGGGTCAAACATTTATAAATATAAAGTTAGGTGGTATTTAGGTATAGTAAATTATTGTCTAAAAAAGAACACATTATATATATATATGTTATATTTTAATTAATGATTTTCTTTTTTAATATGGACGAAGCTGAGAATCGTTGACATCTTTGTTAAAAATCTGAGTTTCTACTTTTTAAAATTTAAATTTGGAAATGACCTTAAAACTATTTAGAAATGGCCATAACCTAGAAAGGTTCCATTATGGTTGTCCATTCTTGATTTACCTTTGAGATTGTGGAATGGTGGGAATACTAGCCGAGTGGTATTTGGTGGTGGATCGTCTGACCACACAAACACGCATTAAAACGTTAGGAAAGTTTAGATGTACTCTAGTGTTTCGTAGAAGTATATTATGGAGTTTTAGTGTAACATTTCGATGGTAAATTGATATAATCTATAACTAAAAGGTTGGGACCGTAGAGTGAATGTTGTGATTAGGTCTGGCAATAAAAACCTATTTAGGTATTTTAAGTTATTTTGAGTCATTTTAAAAATGAGAATAGATCAGAATGGGTAGGATGGGTATTACGCTGGATAAAAGAGTAACTATAAAAAGAGTATCACAGTCAGATTTTTCGTCCAATTCGAGTGTTCGTAGACATTGACTTCACAAAAAAAAAAGTTAAAAAATAAAAAAAAAAAGCTTAAAAAATCTAAAAAATTAAAAAATCAGAAAAAAAATAATAAAATTAAAAATAAAAAAAATATTCAGAAACATAAAAAACATTTTTTTAAATGCTTAAAAAAATACAAAAAACAGAAAAGGAAAAAAAATTTAAAAAATCATAAATTAAAAAAAATAAAAATCCAAAAAAAATCCGAAAAATAAAAAACAACTAAAAAATTTTAAAAAATAAAAATAAACTGAAGAACAAAAGTATAAAATCCAAAAAATCAAAAGAATAAAAAAAATTAAAATCCCAAAAAAAATAAAAAATATCAGAAAAATATAAAACCAAAAAAATTAAAAATTAAAATAAAAAATGTTATAAAAAATAAAAAAAATCAAAAACATAAAAAAGTTTGAAAATAAAAATATCCAAACAACTTTATTTATTTTTGAGTTAATTGCCATTTTCGCCCCTGAGGTTTGGGCACATTTGCCATTTTCGTCCAAAATGACAGTTTGGTACCATTTTGCCCCTGAGGTTTGGGCACATTTGCCATTTTCGTCCAAAATGACGTTTAAAAACCATTTTGCCCCTCACGTTTGGCCATTTTTGCCATTTTCATCCAAATCTCTAACCTAGTTAAAAAGTTCTCTTAAATGATAATTTTTTTAATTTAATTTTTTATATTTACTCTATAAAATACAATTGTTTAATTTAATTTTTTAAAAAGTTCTCTAACATAATTGTTTATTATATTTTGAGTAAATTGCCATTTTCGCCCCTGAGGTTTGGGCACATTTGCCATTTTAGTCCAAAATGACACTTTGGTACCATTTTGCCCCCCACGTTTGTAACTTTTTGCCATTTTCGTCCAAATGGCTAATCAAGTTACTTTATTTTTGGACGAAAATGGCAAAAAGTTACAAACGTGGGGGGCAAAATGGTACCAAAGTGTCATTATTTGGACGAAAATGGCAAAAAGTTACAAACGTGGGGGGCAAAATGGTACCAAAGTGTCATTTTGGACTAAAATGGCAAATGTGCCCAAACCTCAGGGGCGAAAATGGCAATTTACTCTATTTTATAGAGTAAATATAAAAAATTAAAGAGTTAATTACCGTTTCGACCCGTACCGTTTCGAGCCGAACCGTTTCGACGCGAACCGTTTCGACCCGTACCGTTTCGACGCGAACCGTTTTGACGCGAACCGTTTCGACGCGAACCGTTTCGACGCGAACCGTTTCGACCCGTACCGTTTCGAGGCGAACCGTTTCGACGCGAACCGTTTCGACCCGTACCGTTTCGAGCCGAACCGTTTCGACCCGTACCGTTTCGACCCGTACCGTTTCGAACCCGTACCGTTTCGAGCCGAACCGTTTCGACGCGAACCGTTTCGACCCGTACCGTTTCGACCCGTACCGTTTCGCCCCGTACCGTTTCGAGCCGAACCGTTTCGACCCGTACCGTTTCGAACCCGAACCGTTTCGACGCGAACCGTTTCGACCCGTACGGGTTCGAAACGGTACGGGTCGAAACGGTTCGGCTCGAAACGGTACGGGTCGAAACGGTACGGGTCGAAACGGTTCGCGTCGAAACGGTTCGCGTCGAAACGGTTCGCGTCGAAACGGTTCGCGTCGAAACGGTTCGCGTCGAAACGGTACGGGTCGAAACGGTACGGGTCGAAACGGTTCGCGTCGAAACGGTTCGCGTCGAAACGGTTCGCGTCGAAACGGTTCGCGTCTAAACGGTTCGCGTCGAAACGGTTCGCGTCGAAACGGTACGGGTCGAAACGGTAATTAACTTTTTAATTTTTTATATTTACTCTATAAAATATAATAAACAATTATGTTAGAGAACTTTTTAAAAAATTAAATTAAACAATTGTATTTTATAGAGTAAATATAAAAAATTAAATTAAAAAAATTCTCATTTAACAGAACTTTTTAACTAGGTTAGAGATTTGGATGAAAATGGCAAAAATGGCCAAACGTGAGGGGCAAAATGGTTTTTAAACGTCATTTTGGACGAAAATGGCAAATGTGCCCAAACCTCAGGGGCAAAATGGTACCAAACTGTCATTTTGGACGAAAATGGCAAATGTGCCCAAACCTCAGGGGCGAAAATGGCAATTAACTCTTTATTTTTTGAATTTTTTATTTTATTTTTGTCTATATTTTTAATTTTTTTAATTTTTCTGATTTTTTTTTTATTTTTTTGGTATTTTTAAATTTTTTTAGTTAATTTGATTTTTTGGATTTTTAATTTTATACTTTTTTCTTATTTTTTAACATTTTTTTTTCATTTTTTTACAACGTTTTAAAAATTTTAGTTTTTTTTTCTATTTTTTTATTTTTTCTAAATTCTTTGATTTTTTTTGGGATTTTTGCTTTTTTTTTAATTTTTTTGAATTTGTTTTTTAAATTTTAACTTTTTCTAATTTTTTCTAATCTTTTTTTATTTATTAACATTTTTTAATTTTTTTACTTTTCTGATTTTTTTTATTTATTTTCTTTTTTGTTTTTTCAAATTTGTTTTTTTCATTTTTTTAATTTTCAATTTTTTTGGTTTTTATTAATTTTTGAGTAAATTTCCATTTTAGTCCCTAAGGTTTGGTCTAAATTGTCATTTTAGTCCAAATAGTTTTTTTTTCTACTCTGGGTCCCTGACTTTTCTATTTTATTGCCATTTTGAACACATTGCATAACTCAATCTAAAAATCTGGTTATAACTAGGGGTATTTTTAGCATAACTGTTTTGTAGTGATAAACAGTGGTAGTTTACAACATAATTTATAAACCTCAAAATAATTTAATGCCAAAAGTACCCCTGATTATAACCTGGTTTTTAGACTAAGTTAGTCAATGTGATTAAAATGGCAAGAAAAAGGAAAAGTCAGGGACCCATAGGAGAAAAAAAAAACTATTTGGACTAAAATGACAATTTGGACAAAAACTCAAGGACTAAAATGGCAATTTACTCTTAATTTTTTATGTTTTATTTTTTGCTTGTCATCATCGAAAGTCGAATCAATATTTACCTAAACTCATCTTAACCTTTAATAAACCCATCTTTACCCAAACTCATCCTAACTATAAGCATTTTAACCTTTTTTCTTAAAAAAAATCATCCTAACACAAACCCATCTTAACCCATGACCCAAACCTGCCCAATCCATCACTTTTGCTACCCCTAGTTGTGATGCATCTGACTTAGAAATTTAGGGATTGTTGTTTAAATTTATTATTTTCTTTAGGGTTGGTCTATTTTTTAGGGTGGAAGGGCCCAAATGGGGAGTGGTAAACTTTTTCCCTGATCAATAATATCATGCCATGTCAACTTCCCCCTTCACTCCGTATTTTCACTCAAACACTATGGGTGCTCAAATAAATAGAGAGCGATAAACATTTTTTTAAAAGATAAATTTGTGATTGGTTGAAAGAGGGTAGGACCCACCATTAACCCCCCTCTCTCCCTTCTCTTTCCTCTTCCCCAGTCGGTGACTACTCACCGTAATAAGCTTTCACCGAATCCACCCAAGGGGTGCCTCCCCGATCGACATATACACTCACCGAAGGGGTCACGAACAGTGCCCTTTCCACCCTAAGCAAGCTGAGTCAAATCCAAGCTTGTTATATTTAACTTACAAGAGCTCAAGTTCAGCTCAAAAGTAGTTCTTTAAATTCGAGTTTGGCTTATTTATTATTTATTAATTAAATCATATATGTTATATATATACATATATATATAGGACAAAGATCCGTTAGGAACCACCCCTTATTGCGAGAACCGCGAGAACCAGTGTGAACACAAACAGTAATTCCTAAAAAAATCTAAAAAACACCCAAAATTTTTTTTTTATTTTTTTACTATTTTTTTTGAAAAAATCGCTATATTTTGTTAATAAAAAAAAATTTCAAAAAAAAAAAAAAAAAATTTTTGAGTAACAGTTATCCATGCACATGTGCATATGTGTCGTTTCTTTGTCAAATTCCGTAATTCATTACAAATAATAGTCAATTGCACTTTCATTTACACTACTACGTGTAATACACTATTTTTTACATTACCAATGTTAGAAATGCACATGTGCATCTATATGTATCAACAGGAAATAAGGTGTTTTGGTACACTACTTTCTCTTTCATCTATCATTCCATCCATAATACACAAGCATGCACATGTGCATTTTTGTCATTTCTTTGACAAATTCCGTAGTTCATTACATATATTAGACAATTGCACTTTCATTTACACTACCATATGTAATACACTACTTTTTACATTACCAATATTAGAAATGCACATGTGCATTCATATGTATCAACATGAAATAAGGTGTTTTGGTACACCACTTTGAATACACTTTCCCTTTCGTCTATCATACCATCCATAATACACTACCATTACCTCCTACCATCCATAATACAATACCATTACCTCCTACCATCCATAATACAATACCATTAACAATATTTTCACTTTATTACATGTATGTAAACACCATTTATACCATCCAATCAACATATTACATAAAAAATTGACAACTATAACCAAACCATCAACCACTAGATATAACTAACCAAAAAACATGTATATGGGTCTACTTCTCCATTCAAAATCACAAACTTTTTGTACCAAAACACGTTATATCATGGTTATACCTAATTATGCACATGTGCATTTTGAATATTGGTAATGTAAAAAGTAGTGTATTACTAATGGTATTGTAAATTAAAGTGCAATTGTCTATTCCTGATAACGTATTACCGAATTTGTTGAAGTAATGATACATATGCACATGTGCATGGATAACTCTTACTCGAAAAAAAAAGTTTTTTTTTTTATGGGAACGAAATATAGCGATTTTTTATTAAAAAATATTAAAAAAATAAAAAAAAAATTTGAGTGCTTTTTTGATTTTTTTTAGATTTTATTTTGTGTTCACATTGGTTCTCGCGGTTCTCGCAATAAGGGTGGTTCTCGCATGAACCTTACCCTATATATATATATATGGTAGGAATCTTAAGAGAAGTACAACATATTTAAGAAAATTGAGAAGTATTCTTGACCACACATTTCCCTAAACTTTACCTAATATACACATGTGTATAGTTTAAAACTGACTATATAAATATATGTATATTGTCAAATCCTGAATTATACACATATGTATATAGTCAGTTTTCAACTATACATATGTGTATATTATGAAAAGGTTAGAGAAATGTGTGGTCCAGAATGATTCTCAAGTTTCTCAATTAGCCTAATGCATCTCACATGATCCTAACCCTATATATATATAGAAACGGGATCAGAAGAAAACGCCAAAAAGTGTGAGAACGGTGAGAACGCATCCTGGCCCAACACATGTCACGCGACATAGAGAAGGCCGGAGGGGCTTTTTTGTCCTTTAATATTCTTTTTTTAAACGCGTGTCACATCACCTTTCCATTTTTTGGCGTTTAACAACTACGCGGCGTTTTATTGTTTTTAGATCAGGATCATAGTAAATATGTTGGCGTTTTAACTAAGTATGGCTATGATTGTTGTGCCAATTAGGATGCAGGCCTATAATGTAAAAAACATCAGTAATTTTCTTGATATTTATTTATTTTTTCTATCAAGTGTTGTACCATGTAGGATGCAGGCCTATAATGTGACAGACAATTATGTCGTTTTGAAAAGATAAATAAATTCAATTTTCCATGTAGTGGCTTTTAATATAATAAATGTTTGGCAATAATGTTACCATCTCTTCATTTTACTGTTTTGCAATTACTGTTTCGTTCAATTTCATCTGTCAATTAGTTTTTTTTTCCAGTAATACTTTGTTTGGCATTTTTTTGCGTTTTATATAGCAACAACGTGGACGCTTTCTCACAGTTTTCACACTATCAGGCGTTTTGGTGTTTGTAGTTTTTGGCGTTTTATACTCAATTTTTTTTATTAGTAGAGAATTAGATAATAAACAACGGATAATTAGATAACAAACAATAGAAAATGAAAAAAAAATTAAAAATTATAATCTAATTTCTCATCCAAATCTTCACTGTCATCAGCCTCTTCTACTTTAACCTTTTTGGCATTTTGAACCTGTTTTGAATACCTTATGTAGATCCTTATTTTCCTACATAATGTCCGTCTTTAGAAGATGCTTATTTTTTGTGGCATCCTTTATTGTGGTTTGATATATACTTGTTTGGTGACATGTTGAAGATCAACGCCTGCTCGAATGTATTGATCCCTTCATGCCATCAATATATCCATCAAGAACAAAGTGACATGATGACATATCAGTGTCATCAGTCTCTTTTTCATGAATATTTGTGCATCTCATTCAACAAAAGCTTATGGAGATACCCACCTCAGAGAAGAATCCATTCAGTGAAACTTCATTCAGAACAATACTCAATATAGAAGAAACAAGGTTTTGCATCTGTGGCTTTTTTAACTATTTTTTTGGCGTTTTAAAGTGAATGGTTCCTAGGAAACATGGCGTTGTTTTTGGTGTGTGATCAGTTGATTGTGCAGAGATGTCTCTCTTATATGATGTTTTTGGCGCGTAGTTTACGCGGGATTTTATTTATAATAAATAATATTAATAAAGTAGTCGTCTTTTCAGTTACTGTGTGCATTTTTACTTTTTTGTTCAGCTTTTTGTGAGTTTTTAGGGTCATAGACGTTCCATCTTCCAAGTTTGGCTTTTTTAATGGCTTTAAGTAGTTTTTGGCATTTTTTTTTCATTTTTAGCTTTTAATAATACTTCTCCAAATTACTTTTATTATAGTTTGGGAGTTTTTGGTGTTTTACTGCATTTTGGCGTTTCACAATCATTATGACTGTTTGGCGTTTTATTAATATAATATATTTTTTTATTCTTAGTTGAAACATACATAACAAACACCAGAAAAAGAAAATTAAAAAAATAAAAATAGAAACAATTCATCTTCCAAATCTTCACTGTCATCACTCTCTTTCTTCTTTGAAACATGTTTACTGGCGGTTAGGCTTTGTTATGCTTGTGTTTTTGTGGCCATTTGGAAGAAACAAAACATCTCAGGGAAGAATGCATTCTCCGAAACTTCGCGTAGAACAATTTTGAATATAGAAGAAACGATATTTGCCATTTTTGGCGTTTTACTGAGGAAATAGTGTATCTAAAAGAAACGTCGATTTTTTGGAATCTTTGATGTTTGAGTGTTTTGGCGCTTTCTAAGATGATTGGTATATAGTAAAATATGGCGTTTTTTAGTATGTGTGTTTGATGTTTTGGGAATTTTGGCGTTTGTAAGATGAATGGTATATAATAGAAAATATGGCGTTTCAGGTTCGGGGGGTGTGTTTTTTATGTCTGGGATGTTTTGTTTATATAGGGAATGTGTTTTGGCCCGTAATGGCGTTTTATTCATTAGTTTGGCGTTTTTGTATAGAAGTGTAAAGACCCTTTTACCCTTAATGAAGCGCGTCCACTTAATAGAATTCGTGTTATTTATGAAAACGCCACCGCGCCAATCTAGTCCATAGATGGTTTTGATCGGACGATCCATAAGCGTTCTCACATTTTCCACCGTTTTCTCTAAATCCTGACCCTATATATATATATATATATATATATATATATATATATATATTAAACCTATATGATTTATTTAGTTACCTTAATGATATATAAGGGTAAGATCAAATAAAAATTTTATTTTGTCTAAGTAGGATGGGAAATAATCTTAATCATTCATTTTAATCAATGGTTAAGATGAAAATGTAGGAAAAAAGAGAATTGTAAGGTAGTGTTTGGTATGCAGGTGGAATGGATCATTATGAGTGAATGAAGAAAATGGTGTTTCGTTGGTCAATAATGGAATGGAATCACCAATTCCATAAGTCATTTCATTCCCTCAAAATCATTCCATCCATCACCCATGTTTTTTTTTCATTACATCCCCTCTTGCACCATTCATCAACAACACCATAACCCACCACCTTTGCCGCCACCACCAACGCCATCGTCGCCGCCACCCGCAACCCGCCACCATCTATGTCGCCACCCCGACAGCAACCACTGCCGCCGCCAGCTACCCGCCACAGTTGCCACCCATCGCTGCCACCACCCACCACCACCGCCGTCACCTCCATAGCCACCAACCACCATCGACGACCCCTGTCGCCCCTCCAATTACCGCCACCCGCCGTCGCACTGTCGCCGCCGCCCACCACCGCCACCTATAACCCACCCACAATCACTACCACCGACCACCACCACCACTCACCGCTGGTTTTATTCCTTTGTTTTTCTTGCCTATCAAACAATACACAATAATAATTCATTACATTCACACATGGTAACCAAACAAGATATGAAATGGTAATGATCAATTGCATTTCTCTCATCCATTTTATTACCTTGTTTATTCCATTCACTCGTCCATTCCATTACCCCATACCAAACAAACCCTTAAGGATATCTTGGGAAAATTATATTTATTTTATTGACTTGCTCTCTTCACATGCAAGTCACATGCATATTACACCTGATTTTTTAAATGTTCATCACTTTTTTATACGACATTATTTTTTCATAAAAAAATCACTATAAAATCAAGCGTCTTTTTATCTTTAATTTGAGTACCATACTGTTATATAAAATATGACGACTAAAAAAACTAACAAAAATGTGTTGTATTTCTATGTTATATAGCATTATTAGTGCTAGATTTTTGGACTACATTTTCTGCTAAACTTTTTGTGCTGAATTTTTTTGTATTATTTTTTTTTTTGAATTTTTTGTACTGGATTTTTTATAGCAGATTTTTTGTGTTATATTTTTTTTGTACTAGATTTTTTGTGCTACATTTTTTTTGTACTAAATTTTTTTATGCTATATGTTTTTGTACTATATTTTTTGTGCTAGATTTTTTTGTACTGGATTTTTTTTTTATTTTTTTAGAAAACAAAAGAAGTGCCACATGTCATTTTCACACTCCTACTTATAAGGGTGTAAGGGGTGCTCACCTAAGAGGTGAGTCCCCTCTCTTACGCCAAACCAATCCTCGTGTGCCACGTCAACTCCCCTCTTAAACTCCCCTAACACCCTAAATTGATGGCGGCACTCCCCTCTTAGGTGACTTGGTTTTTTATTAAAAAAAAAAAAGAAAATTTTTGATTGGCCATCTCCTCCCTCTCTCCTCCCTCTCTTCGGTAACTTCCCACCGAATTTGGTCCCCTCTCTTGGTCACCGCTTGATTGGCGGCACCTCCACTCTTCGGTGGATGAGGTTCCCGCATGGGGTCACCGCGAACGCCCCTTACACCCTAAGGACCAAAATGTTTTAGTACTAAAATGTTCTTCCTTCCTACTTATAAGGAGTGTCACATGTTATCATCACAATCTTTCTTAGACTATCTAGGCAAAATCCACTTTTTAGTGGATCCTTGCCCATGTGTGTGTGCGTATATATATATACCCAAGAAAACCCTATATAATATTTTTTATTTTTTTTCTAAAAAAACAAGGAATGTAACATAAATGTACTTAAACATTTTTATAAAAAAATGTAAAAAGCGCCTACTAGTTTTTTTAAGAAAATCTTCGAAATTTGTATGTTACATTTTTTTGGACATATATATATATATATATATATATTATGTAACATGAAAATTTTAACATATTTTAAAAATAAACTGCTCGCCGTTTTTTTGTTTTTCTTTTATAAAAATGTTTAAATATATGTACGTTACATTTACTATTTTTTTTAGAAAAAGGTATAAATGTTACATGGAGTTTTTACAAAGATTTTTTGAGTTTTCTCAACTCAGGTGGGTTTTCGTTTTATTCTTCCCCTATACATATATTATTTAGTTACCTTAATCATAACTTTATATATAATAATTATTGTTATGTAAATATACATTTAGTGGGTTGAGTTATAATGCAAAGTATTTAAAAATAAGAAGGGTAAGAAGCCACCAAAGAGTGACAAGTGTCCTAGGAGGAATTAAATGGAAATGGTAATTTTGTCTACAAGAGGAAAGAGAATATGCACATGCAAGTCACATGCTATTTCCCTCCAATTTTAAAAACGTCTATAACTTTTTTATACATCATTTGTTTTAAAAAAAATATACCATAAAATCGAGCGTTTTTTATCTTTAATATGAGTACCATATTGTTATATTTACAAAAAAAAAAAAAATCAAAACCCCAGTTACATATTACACAATGGACATGATATAAAACACAATGTAAAGTAGATAAAAAACACAATCAATGACAACAGATAAAAACACAATGGACAACATACTAAAACACAATGACCATAACGTATAACACAATGGCGATAACATATAACACAATAAATATCAGACTAAATAAAAACACAATTGATGACAACAGATAAAAGACACAATTAATGACACCAGATAAAAGACAAAATGGAGAGGAGTGAAAACACAATAGAAAACAAACTAAAAACACAATACACGACAAACTAAAACACAATGAACAAGATAATAAAAAAATTGAACAAATTATTGAAACACAATGGAAAACAACACAATGACCATAATGTATAACACAATGGCGTTAACATATAACACAATAAATATCAGACTAAATAAAAACACAATTGATAACAATAGATAAAAGACACAATTAATGACAACAGATAAAAGACACAATGGAGAGTAGTGAAAACACAATAGAAAACAAACTAAAAACACGATACACAACAAACTAAAACACAATGAACAAGATAATAAAAAAAAATTGAACAAATTATTAAGACACAATGGAAAACATATTAAACACAATGACCTGAACTAATAACACAATTTATAGAAAACCCAGATATAACACCATCTTCATTGTGTCATATATTGTGTTATAGGTTCTTATAAAAATGCAATGGATAGAACCCAAATTGACATTGTGTTATAGGTTTTGAAAATAACACAATGTATAGAAACTCTACTAAAACGTAATGACCAAAACCCAGTTAAAAGACACAATGAATTGAACCTTTAACACAATGCGAAAAAACCTAGTAAAAATGAAAATTTTCATTTTATTTTTTTATGATAATATGGTACTCATATTAAAGATAAAGAAAACACTCGTTATTATGGTGAATTTTTTTTAAATGCCGTATGAAAAAGTTATGGACGTTTTAATCGATGGGGGAATTGACACGTGCCTTGCATGTGGAGAGAGAAAATCCATAAATATAGGATTCCATTTATGCCCTTCTATTATATTTTTTTTCCCTACAACTAATCTCAACCCTCCAAATCTAAGATCAATGGACTAGAAACCTTCTTACCCTTCTTATTTATTTTATTCTTTGTATTTGATTCTACCCTACATTTAGTATATTAAATAAAATGTGTATAAATAATATGCTTGTTTAGAATTGTCACTCTAGTTCAATAAAGGAAACTAAGACTCATTTATTAAACATGCTTATTTTAGACTCGAGCTTGTTTTAAATTGCCTCAGTGAATCTCACAAACGACTTTGTTTATTTACACCCAACGACTTTGTTTATTTACACCCGTGTTTTCTCTCCGTCGTGAGGCATGTCTAGCCCTAGGGGTGGAGTTTGTTTTGTAAATTTTTTAATAATTTTGTCTGATGCTCTATTTTTATTTTAAATGGTTATTGGATTTTATCACCCCCAAACTATTAGCTATTGGTCGGTGACACCCCCAACTATCACTTTGACGCTTGTCACCCACAACTTAACATTTAGTATGTTCTGTCACCACGTCGTAAACCGATCACTAACTTTTGATCATGTTACTATACTTTTGTGGGTGTCATAGGGATCTTAGGAAGGTTTTAGGGATCTTAGAACACCTCCAAAAGTATAGTAACATAACCAAAATTTAGTGATCAGTTAACGACATGGTGACAGAACACACTAAGTGTTAAGTTGGGGGTGACGGGCGTCAAAGTAATAATTGAGGGTGGCAGCGACCAATAGCCAATAGTTTGGGGTGATAAAATCCACTAACTCTATTTTAAAAGAAAAAAAGTGAAAATTGAGTGATATTTTTCTTTAACACACTCAATAATTCCAGAGTTTGTTTATGTTAAGATTCTTAATGTTCAAGTGCGCATAAAATCGTGTTTTAATCATCTCCGAATATAAAGAACTAGATACCGCTCTAAAACCTTAAAACTCCTTGGTGTATTTCATTCATTCAGAAAATACAATATCCTAACTTTTATAAGAAAAATAAATAAATAAATAAATAAATAAATAAACAAACTTTGACAACCACTAGATTCCGTGACAAGAAAATAAAATAGTTGGTAAAGAATCTGTTGACGAAATGATTTGAATGGGTTCCTGGTTTAGATTCGTTTTAAGCTTCTCGAACCCATTGGTTTTGTCGGGCATGAGAATCTCCTTTATTCCAATTATACCCTCGCTTTATCCTTTTCCCTCTTTTCTATCTTTTTTTTTTCATTTTCTTTTACTTGCTTTTTAAATAAGAAAAATTGAGTTCATTAGACGAATGGTCCATGTGATTTATCCACATCATATTTGATCCCTAAGGCTATAGGGTGTGGGATGGAGCCTCTAGGGGTTTTATCAGGACACGTCAGCGCTACGTAGGATCCACGTCAGTCAGGAGGCTTTATCACGTCCTCCCTTAACTTGCAGGGTTTGGGATAAAGCCCCATGTTAAACAAAAAAAAAAGAGATTTGATTGGATGAAATCAAGTGGGCCCCACCTGAACACATGTACCATGTTGGCGAGCTACCTACAGCGCCCCTCCTTTAATCGCATGGTGTGGGGTGGGGTGACGCCACTACCCAGGCGCCATTGATGTTGAGTTGGCAAGGATGACGCCCCCACACCCTCCGATCACCTGCCTAAGTATTAAGGATTATACAAATGGTCATCACTGTTAACTTTCAGATAACATATATGGTCATCGGAGTGGATGAACAATAAACTTAGGGGTATATATATATATATATATATATATATAGGTAGAGGATCCTGTAAAAAAGACTAAAAGTGTGAGAAGGATAAGAAAGAATCTACACCATTAGATTTTTGATCTAATGGTTTAGATTAATAGGGACCAAATCGTAAAATTTGTTTTATTTTTTGGACTGAATTGAAAATTATAGGGGTAATAAAGTCTTTTAGATCCATTCAAAATAGGTAACTGTAATCAAAATCCCTATAATTTCTCTCTCTCTCCAATCGACACCACAACCCTAACATCGCCACCACCCTCAGCCATCATCATCGTCGCCGGTCAACCACACCCCTCCATCCGACGCCGGTTCACTCACAACAACCGGCCTGAACCACCTTCTCCGCTGCTTATCGTCGTCGACACCCTCCCCACTCCTCCCTTTCTCTCTCTCTCTTTCTTCTTGAGTAGCGAAGAAGATGGATTTTGATCTGAACCAACGACTGTTTGGGTTTCCGGTGTGAAGGGTGGTGATCGGAGACTGAAGAAGACGGCTGAGGAACGAAGGCGATGACGGGCGATGTTGATGTCCGATGGGGAATTACGGTCTGACGCTCGAAGGAGATGACTGCGAGCGGCAGCGGCGACGGCGAGATGTGTAGTTACGTGGTAGGACAATTATCGGTGGTGCAGCAGTAGTGGTGCCGGAAGTGGAGAAGATGATACAGAGGTGTTATTTTTTTATTTACTGAATGGTGTTATATCTTGTACTGAATGGTGTTATTTTGTGTACTGAATGGTGTTTTTTTTATTTTCTGAATGGTGTTTTTTCTTTTTCTTAATGGTGTTTTTTTACTGAATGGTGTTATATTCTTGTTCTGAATGATGTTTATTTTATTTACTGCTGAATGGTGTTTTTTTTGTGCTGAATGGTGTTTTTTTTGTGCTGAATGGTGTTAAATTTTTGTGCTGAATGATGTTATTTTTGTGTGAATGGTGTTTTTTTGTGCTGAATGGTGTTATGTTTTGTGCTGAATGATGTTATTTTTGTGTGAATGGTGTTTTTTTGTGCTGAATGGTGTTATATTTTTGTGCTGAATGGTGTTATATTTTTCTGAATTGTGTTATAATTAAAACACCATGTATGAACATGTTCTGAATGGTGTTATATTTATGGACGGTTATTTTCCTTAAATCAGGCATTTTCTCTCTCCAAATCCTTAAATCAAGGATTACCATATTTGAATTTGTTAATTAATTTACAATCTTACTCTTTTCAATTAATTTAGATCTAATGGTTGAGATTATTTCTTACCTTTCTCACACTTTTGGTCTTTTTTACAATAACTCCACCCTATATATATATATATATAGTGGATGGTTCAAATGAAAACCACTTTTATTGTGAAAACTCGAAAACTAACTAAAAAAAAGCCTAAAAAACACACAAATTTTTTTTTCATTTTTTTATAAAAATCGCTGCTTTTTATGTATAAAAAAAACTTTTTTTCAAAAAAAAAAAAAAAATTTGTGTAGTGCACATGTGTAATACTACACAAATTTTTTTTTTTTGAATTTTTTTTTATATAATAAAACCTGCGAAAATTGATTTGCAAAAAAAAAAATTGTATGTTTTTTTGGCTTTTTTTAATTAGTTTTCGAGTTTTCACAATAACTAGTGGTTTTCATTTGAACCTTCCCCTATATATATATATAGGATAAGGATCATGTGAGAAGTAGTAGGCTAAATGAGAAACTTAAGAAGCATTCTGGACCACACATTTTCCCTAAGCAAAAAAATGCAAAAAAAAGGTGAAAAAATGCAATTTTTTTTTTGAAAAATCGCAGCTTTTTCTTTAAGAATTAAATTTTTAATTTTTTTTTTGGATTTATACACATGTGTATATTGTTAATCTTTTAACTATACATATATGTATATTGTCAATTATACATATATGTATATACATGTTTAAAGTTGAAAAATAAGTGTTATTTAGGGTTTAGCATTAGTATTTAGGGTTTAGCATTAGAGTTTAGGGTTTAGCTTTATGGTTTAGCTTTAGGGTTTAACATTAGGGTTTAGCATTTGGGTTTAGCAATAGTATTTAAGGTTTAGCGTTAGAGTTTAGCTTTTGGGTTTTGTCGCAACCCCCAATCCCTGATCCCCGGGAACGGGCGGACGCGAACTCGGAGTTTGGTGGTATCTGTTTGTTTAATCTCGCAGCGGAATTTTTAATCAGGACCGTAGTTAGGAAATGTTTATCACAGTAAAACCACCATATTTTATATTAATAATCACATGGGTAAAACCCAAGTTTCTTATTACAATACATTTATAGGGACAAACCCTATTTTATTTAATTTAAAACATCGTTTCTTAGATAACTTTTATAGCCACTTATTTTCCAAGCCGTCAGTGCTCTCGAGCTGGCTTTTTCCCAGTTGGCTTTCACATTGTGTTACCTGAAACATGTTTTAAAAATATTTTGTCAGCGGGAAATACTGGTGAGTGAATCCCAATTTAATCAAAACGAGTTTTATCAATTACCACAGTATTGAGAGCGATTACAATGTTTATATCTACACAATTACCCATTCAGTACTTGCCACTCGACCGTATCTATGGCTATGGTCATATCACACATTGGCTACTCGTCGTCCAATTGTGAAGGTTATCAAGTAATGTATACAAAACCCCATAATACCGGCGATAATTGAAGAATTACACGACTCACATACTGGTAATATGATATAAAGAATTGAAATTTTATAAAACAGTTGACACAAAAAGGAGATTACTCACATTGCTATCTTAGGCTTCTCGTAAGGGTTTCCTGGATATAATCTATAATTTATACAAATGTACATTGGTTAGTATCATAACCCTTTAAAGAATATAAATGATACCCTCCCTGAGACGGCATTCCAACAACTACGTCGGGCAAAACCACGACAGTTGTTACGGAACCCTAAATCAATCGGGCAGCGTATCTATTACGAAAATGGGGTTATAATACTTACAACGGAGCAGAACCTCGCTAATTAGGGGTATAATACCCGAGTATAATAACTCTCCTACAGAATTCGAGATTGAGAATTGAAAGTTGAACGAATTGAAATGAGATCCGAAGCCTGCTATTTATAGTTGCTGAACTAGATTTTCAGGCGGTCCGCGTAAGGTAAGGCTAAGCCTTACGTGGCCCGCGTCAACTCGCGGTCAACCTATAGCTTAGCCTGATCATCCACTAGACTCGACACGATGTCGACATGTGTCAGCACCGGATGTCTCCGCGTTTTATGATCTGTCGCGGCCCGCGTCAACTACACATATACTCTTACGCGACCCGCTTCAACTAAAGAAGTCAGCGAAGTCAATTCTTGCATTGATACCGCCCGCGTAAGATGTTGGGGTGGGTCTACGCGGCCCGCCTCAGCCCTATATTTCAGATTTTATTTATTTTTAATGCTATACTATATTTCGGGCTCGGTTTTCACATACGGGGTGTATTTTTAAGACATATTGGGGTATGTACTATATTTTTAGGATGTTGGAAAATATTCAAGGGTGTCGGTTTCTTGAGGGTTGTTACATTCTCCCCACCTTGTTTTAGAGCTCGTCCTCGAGATCTACTGGAACAAGTGTGGATATTCTCTTTTTCATTTCAGATTCAAGCTCCCATGTGTACTCAGGTTCTCTTTTTGGAATCTTACTTTACTTTGACTAAATCTAATATCTTATGCTTGAGATTCTTGATTTGAATGATCATGTCAATTATTCCCTGCACTATTTTAGGTCCAGATAGTTGCTTTTCCACAATTTCTACCCAATAAAGTGGGGTTTGGCACTTTTGTCCATAAAGTGCTTCGAATGGTGCAGCTTTGATACTTGTGTGATAACTATTGTAAGAAAATTCTTATGAAAGGTAAGTGATCGTTTGACCTTTTGGTGAATTTACTTGAATTTACTTTTGATCACATAAAGTACTGGCTTTATTGGCTATTAACCAATCTATTCTTAAAACAATATCAAATCCTACCAGATTCATTGGGTAAAGATTTGTAATAAACTTATGGTTTAGAATTTCTATTCTTGCTCCCTGCAAGATTTCAGAAATCTTAATGGTATCTCCATTGACTGTCTCTACTAAACATACTTGTGGTAGTTTAGTTAATGACTGATTTAGAAATTTGCAATACGAAGTATTAATAAAACTTTAGTTTGCACCAGAGTCAAATAATACTGTAGCAAAAATATCATTAACTAAAACATACCAGTGATCACATCCGGGATCAGCTTTACTTCTTCTGCCGTTAGAACAAATGCTCTAGCATTTTTAAAATTTTTTTTGTCTGGAGCTGGAGCTAATTTTGGACAGTTTGGCTTGATGTGACCTTGTTCTCCGCAGTTGTAGCATATCCTGCTGTTTTTCTTCCCGCATTCTTCTTCCTTGTCTCCCGATATTTTGCAGAAGTTACAGTATATAGAGCATCTTCCCGAGTGCTTTCTTTTGCAATATCTACAGTAGGGTGCAGAGGTAGAATCTATATTTTTCCCATGATTAGAATTTCCAGAACGAAATTCTTGTGTAAGCTTTTGGGTTAGGTTCCTTCTCTGATCTTCTTCTCAGGTACAGACTAACTCATCAGTCAAGGTATTTGCTAGTTCTACAGCTTCTTCTATAGTTTGAGGTCTAGTTGCCTTGACTACATGTCTTATTTCTCCAATTAATCCCCAGATATAACGGGAGATTAACACTGGTTCTGGTGAAGCAAGAGTTGGCACTATTCTAGCATATTCGAAGAATATTTTAGTGTATCCCTTACTATCTACACCAGTCATCCTAAGGTTTAGGAATTTATTTGCTATCTGTTCTTTTTCATTAGGAGGGCAGAATTTCCTTTCCACCTTGTCCTTAAACTCCTCCCATTCCATATTGTAAGTTCTATTAATTCCCTTAGTTTGGAGGATAGTGTTCCACCATTCTAAGGCTGAGTTCTTAAACAGATTAGAAGCAAACAATATTTTATCTTCTTCTGCGCACTTGCTTATTCTTAAGACTGCCTCAGTCTTTTCTATCTAGCGTAGGGTTGCAATGGCCTCTTCGTTGCCCGAGAATTCCATTTGTTTACAGGACCAGAATTCTTTGTAAGAACAACCATAAGGCATGGTTCTTCTTCTTTTGGGAATGGGTGCTTGAAATACAGGTCCATTGTGAATGCTGTGTTCTGGTTCAATTGGTCGCTTACTGCTATATTTACTCTTGTTATCAGCATCCTTAACAGTTTGAAGAATAAATGGCATTGCATCTATAATTCCTTGTGCTACTATGTGTTGGATAACACTATTATCCACTTGGTTTCCATTGTTATTGAGGCTAGGATTTTCATTAACCAAGTTTATGTTACTCTGGTTATCATTATTCAGATTTCCTTGATTTACTTCATCGGCCATGTGAATTTTTAAACATCTACCAAATATTAATATCATAGAATAATATTTAATATAGCTAATCACATGACACACAATCTAGCAAAAAACGTAGATCATTGCTACTTACTCTTTTCATATACTTATGCGTCTATTACACACTAGTACAGAATAAAGATTACAATACCAGCAGAAATAAAATAGTAATATGCATCCGTACACACATATTTTATTATTACTACTGCTTCCTCCATTCTAACATTTACGGATATGGATTCATCCAAAAATCCATATTGCGCTCAAAGTATTTCCATACGAGACGCTCTCCCACCAGACGCATCCTTTCACTGCTTTCTAAAATTTCTTCCCCAAAAGTACTAAGTTCTTGTACGTTTTCTGCACTTATTGGGGTTGCAGGTT
The DNA here is from genome assembly GCA_030545235.1 of Helianthus tuberosus. Taxonomy (NCBI): domain Eukaryota; kingdom Viridiplantae; phylum Streptophyta; class Magnoliopsida; order Asterales; family Asteraceae; genus Helianthus; species Helianthus tuberosus. The sequence continues at coordinate 117,149,474 of CM060445.1, read as the reverse complement.
CTAGGACTGGGTTCGGAATCTAAGATGCAGGTTACTGATATGGGGTGTAGGTGCCTGGATTCGATAAGGATTTTCTAAAATTTTCCCTAAGGTATACATCATAGTAATAGGGATCTAAAGGATTTATACCTGGATAGGCTCCTAAGTTTTATGAAGAAACACACAACATTCTAAGTTAATATTTTGTAATTCACAAAATAACAAAATGGTAATTTAGAAATTTTCTAAAATTTATTTAAAACAACTTGTTGGATCTGAGTTTCTTTTTGATTGTATTTTCGTTTGAAATTAAGATGGAAATGAAAGAGTTGTGCAGCGGAATTAAGATGAAAACAAACTTTGCATACAATCAAACAGGAGTAATACTTTTAATCAAACATCTTTACACAATGAATCGAAAGATTGAATTTGTTTCAACACCGATTACAATGATTGATGAATGAATGCAAACTCCCCCTCAGCCAGAGCTCAGTAGTTTGTTCGTGCAAAGAAGACGATGTGGTGAAAGAGCTAATAGAACAGTACAAAGTACTGAACTATTTATAGGCACTTGCAAACCACTGAGCATCTTAGCTGACGTCACCATGAAAGTGACATCTAACCTCCTAACAAACTCTAACCTCTGATCTATACAAACACTGATGCACTAACTACTGCTATTACAATTCATTACATAAAAGACACTTAAACAGCTGCTGCATCCTTCCACTGCTGTGAACCCAGCAGTGCTTGTCCGGATCAGTAGTACTTGACTCAAGGCAGTAGATTGAGTCAGCAGAGCTTTGGTCTTCCATCAGTCTTTGACATTGGTCAGTAGATGCAAAGCAGCAGTTGTAGGTCAGCACTTAGTAAGATCAGCAGATAGAAGATCAGCAGATATGAAACCACTTTCAAGGGGAGAGATTTGCATGAACTAATCTGTAATCGTCTGCTTATTCTTGATCCACTGCTCTGATCCAGTTTTGGCTTTAATTATCTGTTCCTCTGATAGGGTTCAATCCCAACAATCTCCCCCTGGAACAGATAATGCCAAAACTCTTCATTATTTGTGGAATTTTTTATTGCCTCATCAACAGCTCCCTTATCTGACCTTTAAATTGTAATTCAAAGTCTAGGGCGTCTGTATCTTCATCATCCCTGCTAAGTGGAAGATCAAGGAGATCCTGCAAATCTTCAAGACTCAGGCCAAGAGCTTGTTCCCTTGATATTTTCTCCACTACTCCACCAGACCTGAGCAAAGTCAATACGCAGGTCTGTTTGTCAGTTTTCCCACTTTTGTATTTTTGAGCCTGGTGGGTTTCTTGGGAGATGTTTATTTGCAGAAGTATTTGGTGAGGCTGGCCTGTTCATAGCTGGCTGAGCAGCACTTGCAGATTGTTCCAATTCAAGATCTTCTTTTATCATTACTTTCGTGCCTGCTTTTACAATGGCATCTCCAGATAATAGATCTTGAATTGTTTCCATGCTAAACTGGTTTTTGCTCCTTCTTTTGTAGATGGCAGCACCAGCTGGAGCAGTGGTTCTTTTGACTTGCAGCTTTGGTGGTCTTTTTGAAACCGCTGCTTTGGAATAGTCAGGCTTTTGTGGAACTCTTGGATCTTTCTTTCTAAGTTCCTCTAATCTTTTATAGGTTACCCTGACTCTATCTTCTCCCCACTTTATCACAGAGTTCTTTGACCCATAATCAGCTACAATCAGCTCCTCTTTCATTCTCCTCAGCTCTAACATCTTCTCAGCTTCAAATTGTTTGAATTTTTTAGGAGGAGTCTGCTTGACCTTATTTTTGATCATGTCTTGAATCCTGGCTGCTTCTTTTTCAAGCTCAGGAATGGTCCAGTTCTTGTACATGTGTTTGTCCCCCTTGTATTTCTTGTAGGTCATGATGTTTTCAATGTAGTCTTTTCTTAAGGACTCATCTGCCCTTTCTGAAATTTTCTGACATACATTTTTGGCAAAACGCTCCATAGCATTGACCTGTGAGAGTAAAAACTGATAGTTTTGTTGAAATTCTCTATCAGATTTCCCTTTTCTGTTTTTGATTGCAATATCCTCTGCTTGTTTGGCTTTGAGTTTCAAGTATTCTTCAATGTTGTTAGGCCTGGGATAATTTGCAATTGATGGTAAACTCCTTTTGGCTGGGTCATCTTCATAATAAAAAGATTTGATTTCTTCTCTGACTGCAATGAGTTCCAGAGGAAATGAGACACCAGCAGGAGGTAGTGATTGTATAATTTGAGCTGAAGAGAGAGGTATGGGTTTTGGAATAGTGATAAGTGACAGGGATTTTGAAGATGTTGGTGATGGAGATGTGTCATCATCTTTTAAAATTAGCCTTCTCCTTTTTGTAGGAGGGACTGATGATGTTTTGGATGGAACAATGGTGGTAGATGTAGTGGCAGTGGATTGTGATTGACTAACAGCTGTTGAAACAACTGGTGTTTCAACCACTGTTGTCATTACAACAGATGTTATAACATCTGTTGTCTTCTGCTGTATGTCAGCAGGTATTGTTTTTGGTGGTGATGTTGGTAAAGCAGTGGATGTTGTGTGTGTTGAAGTGGTGTGTGTTGATGGAACAACTGTTTGGCAAGCAGTAGTTTTTGTAACTCCTGTTGCATCAGTTGTTTTGTATGGTGGTTTTTGAACGTCTGGTTGGAATGGATTTGGGTTGCCTCACTTTTCTAGTAGGCTTCTTCTTTTCCTCAACAAGATTTTCATGATCCTTTGAACCAGAAGTACCCTGAACTGGATGATCCATTCTCTCCACCCTGGCTTTCCTTTTGGCCTCTCTATCCCTTTTTACACTTGCAACTGCTTCTGCTAGTGCATTCATTGTCACATCAACTTTCTTGCTGCCATCTGGCAAAGGGATCTTTTTGGTCATGTTTGAATTTTCTGGTTCAAGATAAAGACCATCCTCTATACCCTTCTGTTTCCACTCCTTCCTTTTCTCCCCCTTTTTGGCATTATCTTCTGGAAGTTGATAAATGTAGCGTACTTGTGGAGGAGCAGTGCCAGTGGTGTGCAAGATCTGAGTTTTGAGAGCCTGTAAATCAGCCTGAGTGTTCTTGAACCTTGACTCCATTGCATTTCTCAGCTGTTGAACATGTTTTTCATGTTGCTGATCTGCTAGTTTTGCTTGTTGATGGAGAAAAGGTTGAAATAACTTCCAGAGCTCATTTGGAGCAGATGCCCTTTGTGGAGCAGGTGCTTGAGATTAAACAGCAGTTGATTATACCTTCTGAATTTGTAACACCTGTTGTAGCATATCTTTGAGTTCTGCAACAGAGTTATCAAGTTTTTCAATGCGATCCGTCAATTTCTGGTACTTTAAACCATCACCCAAGTTAATGGGATCATCTGATTTCCCACTAGCAGTGGTTTTATCAGTGGTAGATATAGGGAGTATACTCCAAACATTAACCACTGATGCCCCTTTTTCTTGGTACTGGGGTCTTCTTCCTTCAACACTTGACAACCGTTTGATGTTGCCAGTAGGATAAATAAATCCACTGGTGGTTGGCAGAAGTGCTATGAAAGGAATTGCCTCCAAGGAAGTCTTATTAATGTAACCAATGTCCAAATATAACCCAGTGGGTGTAACACTTGTAACTCAAGGGGTGTAACCTCCTCAGGTTGTGTTGGTGGGTTAGCAAAGATTGATACATCAGACCCAGTTAGTTGTTGAGGTATATTCTCATTAGTAGGTGATTAAGAAGGACTGGTTAATGCCTGGTTCAAATCAATTGCATCCAACAGTGGTTTTATTGATGAGGGAATTGTGGATGTGATGATTGGTGTAGAAAAAGGATGTGTCCCGGGCATTGGACTGTGGATGATAGAAACGAGTGTTTCCAGAGCATCATGATGTGGAGACCCTATTTGTACAACCTGTTCTTTTTGTGAAGAAGCAGGAGGAGTTGTGGTTATGGGTTGAGATATTTGTACCAACTGCTGTGAGGAAGTAGCAGCAGTGGTTTCTTGTGACATTTGTGTTGTCACTGGCAGGAGCTCTGGTATCTCATCCTCCAGAGTTGCCTTTTTGATGGGTTTTGTGGGCTTTTGAGTTTTTCTTTTTGGCTTTTTGGAGATAATAGGTGTGGGTTTCAAAACAGTTGTGCTGCTGCTTTGATCACCTTGAGCAGTGGGCTCAGCAGCAGATACCTGAGGAGCAGTTGTAACTGCTAAAATCTGCTCAGGCACCTCTGCTTGTGTTTTGCAAGGTGTAGACATTCTTGTAAAAGTTTCAGCAGTTAAGCAATTTGTTTGAATGAAATCACCTTGTTTTATTGCAGCAGCACCCGTCTTTCCAAGTTTCATTTCAAAGTAGTAACTTAAAAATCTTGGAAAAAGTAGGAATGCCTTTGTTTCAACATTTTTAACCAAATCATTAAAAATTTCCTGGGAGTAGTTAAAATTTTCATCTTGAAGAATTGCAAATCCCAGTTTTTGAATTTCTAATGGTATCTCATTGAAGGAAGTGGTTTTGTTTGAAACACATTTTAAGAGGGTGTGAAATAAAAATCTTGTTGCAGGAGGAAAGTAACCTTTTTCTAAGGTGTCCTTTTTGACCTCTGCATTGTACCCCCTTTCCAGAAAATCATTTTTTAACTCGTTTTTAGGGAAAGTAATTTTACCTTCTTGATCGTCGAGTTGAAAGACCTCTGAAATTGTTTGTGGTGTAATCTTGACTTCTTTTCCCTTTAAAGTAGAGTTAATGGCTATTACAGCTTCTCCTTGTGTTTCAAGGATTGCATTCTTCCAAAACTCCCTTTGGGTTGCCAAGTAAATTGGTGCATCCGCTGTCAACAAAGTTTTGTACTTTGAGGCGGTGATGATATCAATGATGGAATCGAACTCCTTTGTGGAACTTGGTTTTGTAAGAAGACCAAGAAGATTGTGAGATGGTTTGTGTGGAATATCAGTGGAGATTGCCTTTTGAGAGGCTGTTTTCGAAGAAGATTTGGATGAGGGTTTTGCAGATTTCTTTGATTTAGTCATTTTGAGGATGATTGATCGAAGAAATTTGTGGAAGATGAGATGAAAAACTGTTTTGAGAAGAGAATTTTTAAGAATTCAATTCGACAGTAAAACCCTGTTTTGGTGGTGAGTGGGGGATTTTATAGGGAAGAAAGTGAATGCTGAGGTGGCAACCGTTACAAAAGGTCTGACCAATACGTACTGCCCACGTGACAACCCCTGATGAAAGTGAAGGACAGTACTTTGTGTGATATGGACATATGAAAGCAGTGGTATGAGAGCAGTGGCTAATACACTGCTTTTGAACAACAGAGTTTATCAAATAATGGGAGAGCAGGGGTTGACTTTCAGCAGTGGACAGACTTTTGAAGAAAGCAGACTTTTGAACAATCAGTGGTTAATGGCAGACTTTTAAGGATTTTAATGAAAATTTTCATTTTTAGCTATTTTTAAGGATGGAATTTTGATTTTCTGAAAACATTTTGTTGCTTTTATTCATAGAAAAACAAGATGTTGCTTGTTATTCCATGTTCAGCATCCCAATCCTAGAGACCAAACTTTCAAAAGTGGCTGTATCAAGTGCTTTTGTGAGCACATAAGCCAGCTGGTCTTTAGTTGGGACATGATGCAGAGAAATCAAACCTTTTTCATAGCAATCCCTCACAAAGTGATGTCTGATGTCGATGTGTTTGGTGGTTGAGTGGGAAACTGGATTTTTGATGATATTTTCTGCTGCCTGGCTGTCCAACATGAGTGGTGTCTTTAAGGCAGTGATACCAAAATCCAGTAACTGATTTTGAAGCCACAGGAATTGGGCTGTACAGCTTGCAGCAGCAATGTATTCAGCTTCAGCAGTGGATGTTGAAACAGCTGCTTACTTTTTGCTTTGCCATGAAACTAAGCAATCACCTAGAAACTGACACCCTCCTGATGTGGACTTCCTTGTGGTGTGACATCCAGCAAAGTCACTGTCTGAGAAACCTGAAAGCTTGATGTTCCCATTAGCTGGATACCAGATACCAAGTGTGGGAGCACCTTTTATGTATCTGAAGATCCTTTTTACAGCAATGAGATTTGATTTTCTGGGAGCTGATTGACTTCTTGCACAGACACATGTTGCAAACATGATGTCTGGTCTAGATGCAGTTAGGTACAATAAAGACCCAATCATGCTTCTATAAAGTGTTTGGTCAATCAGCTCATCCTTTTCATCAGACATGACCAGCTTATTTGTTGCCATGGGTGTGCTGCATGGTTTACAATCATTCATATCAAATTTTGTCAAAAGTTCTTTAGCATATTTGCTTTGATGAATGAAAGTTCCATTTTGCATTTGCTGAACTTGGAGACCAAGAAAGCATTGCAGCTCACCCATTGCACTCATTTCAAACTCAGCTGTCATGAGTTCTCTAAACTCTTCACACATTGAATTACATGTGCTTCCAAAAATAATGTCATCCACATAAATCTGGACAATCATTAAATCCTTCCCTCTCCATTTTAAAAACAGTGTTTTATCAATGGTACCTCTTTTGAAACCATTTGAGAGTAGGAAGTTGGAAAGAGTTTCATACCAGGCCCTTGGTGCTTGTTTCAAGCCATACAAGGCTTTGTTTAGTCTGTAGACATGATCTGGATAAAATGGATCCTCAAAACCTGGAGGTTGACAAACATACACCTCTTCTTGAATTGTACCATAGAGGAAAGCACTTTTGATATCCATTTGAAACACCTTCATATTGTGGTTGACAACAAAGGCCAGGAATAGTCTAATGGCTTCCAATCTTGCAACAGGGGCAAATGTTTCATCATAATCAATCCCCTATTCATGTTTGTAACCTTGAACCACAAGCCTGGCTTTATTCTTGACAACAATACCCCTTTCATCAGTTTTGTTCTTGAAGACCCACTTTGTGTCAATGGGACTAACCTCTTCTGGCAGTGGTACAAGCTCCCATACTTGTTGTCTTTTAAACTGTTGGAGCTCCTCTTGCATGGCTTCTACCTAGCTGTTGTCTTTCAGTGCCTCTTGGTACTTGACTGGCTGATGGAGTGATAGAAAACCAGCAAAAAGACAAATGTTTTGGGTTTGGCTTCTTGTGAGCACCCCTTCATTTATGTTGCCAATGATTTGATCAGGTGGATGAGATCTCAAGAAGATTAAATCTCCTTGGTATGGTATGATGGCATTGGTTGGTGAAGGCTGCAAATGTGTATCATCTGAGCTAACCACTGCTGGGGACTTTGATGATCCAGCAGTGGCTTCAAAAGGTGGTGGTATAGGAGGTAATGAAGTGGACAACTGCTGACTTTTATCCACTGTTTGAGGACTTTTGTCAGCAGTGTTTGAGGATGTGGAAGCAGTGGTTGATGGGCTACTTTGGTCAACAACTGTTGAGGTAGCAGTGGTTGAGCTTTGACAACTGTTTTGAACAGCTGGTGCTTTTCCCTTTGTGGCAGACCTTTGAGGGATGATGATTTCATACCCATAGTCTGGTGTTGTATCCTCTGATGGACCTGCACTGTTAGTCTTGACAGCAGTATTTTCAAAAGTGAATTTTTCAAGATCAAACAGATCTGCAGGGTTTGCTGGGATTTTCATTGATGAGAGTTCATTGAACTTAACATTCAAAGTCTCCTCCACTGCCTTGGTCCGTGTATTGAACACTTTGTAGGCCTTGGCAGTGGTTGAGTATCCCAGATGATAACCACAATCAATTTTGGCTGCAAATTTTGAAATGGAATCTTTTAAGTTCAAAATAAAGCATGGGCAGCCAAACACTTTGAAATATGAGATCAGTGGTTTAATTTTATACAGAATTTCATAGGCAGTCTTTTTTGTGCCTGGGGTTTATTAAAACTCTGTTCTGAACATAGCAAGCAGTGTTTACTGCCTCTGCCCAGAAAGTTAATGGCAAACCTGAATCTGCAAGCATGGTTCTAGCAGCCTCAATCAGAGTTCTGTTTTTCCTTTCCACTACCCCATTCTGCTCTGGTGTTCTTGGGATGCTGTACTGCCTTACAATCCCTTTCCTCACACAGAAGGCATCCAACTCCCTATTTTTGAATTCTGTGCCATTGTCACTCCTGAAGCTTTTCACTGGAAGGTCAAATTGCTTTTCAACCTGTGTTACAAAGTCTTGCAAAATGCCTGCAGTTTCATCTTTTGAGTGCAAAAAGAAAGTCCATGTGAACCTAGAAAAGTCATCAACAATAACCAAACAATATCTTTTCTTTTTGAGGCTCATGACTTGAACTGGGCCAAACAAATCCATGTGTAGCATTTGCAAACACTGGGTTGTTTTGGACTCTTCAATGGACTTGTAAGAACTTTTATGCTGTTTTCCTTTTAAACAGGAAATGCAATGTTCAGGACATGAAAACAATTTTTGTGGTAGGCCTCTCACCAAACCATTTTTTGAAATTTCTGTGATTGTCTTAAGATTTGTGTGTCCCAGCCTTCTGTGCCAAAGTTCTGTCTCTTTGTTAGAGGCAGCTGAGAACAGACAGGCATCAGCTCTGGGACACTCTTTTGACATGTCAACAACATAAACATTGCCACTTCTTTGAGCAACAAGTTTAGTTTGACCAGTTTTGATTATTGCTTCAATCTTTTTGACCATTTCTGGTCCAACAATCCTACAACAATCTTTTGTGAAGAATGACCCAAAACCCTTGTCACTCATTTGGGACACACTCAGAAGGTTGAATTTTAGATTGTCTATTAGATTGACATTTTCAAATTTTACTTTTCCAGACTCCACTGTACCCGACCCCGGAACTTTTCCTTTACTATTATTCCCAAAGGATATATCACCCCCTCCATGGATTTTAAAGTCTTTGAGGAGGGCTTTACATCCTGTCATGTGCCTGGAGCCTCCACTATCTACATACCAAAGACTATCAAAGCATGCAGAAGCTCCCTGCACATGAAGTAAAAGGATTAGTTCATTAAGGTCTCCAAAGCCAACAAGGCTTTGGATGGGGTCTCAACAGTGTCTGGGATGGATGCAGAATGATGAACAGTGGTTAGGTCAGGAGTTTGAACTGTTTTAGGACAGTTCTTCTCTAACCACTGTTGTGGGTCCTGACCAATCATCTGCTGATAACCAAAAGGATGCTTGTTCACTTTGGGTTTAGAGGGCCTTTTGTAGGCCTCATAAACGTGTGGAATCCTTTGGTAAGACTGTTTTTCTCTGCCTTTTCTGAACTGATTGGCAGGGGGTGCATCAGTAACCTGAACATCTCTTTTGACAGATGTTTGGTTCAGCTGTTTTGTAACAGCTGTTTGAACTGGCACAAACAGTGGTTGTTTCTTGGTGAACTTGACAGATGATGAGGATGATGATGATGGACTCAAGGATGTTTTAGCCATGTACTCGTTCTTTTTCACATCAAAGTTTTTGAGGTACACACATGCTTGAGTTTTGTGGTTTGTATTACCACAGACAATGCAGCTTTCTGCTGAAACAATGACACTTGTTTTGTTTAAATCATAAGCTTTCAAGTGGAAACAGTCTTTTGTTAGATGATTCCTTTTTTCACAGAATTCACAAAACAAGTTGTCAATTTTTTCTTTCTTCTTTCTCTTTTCAGACTCCTTTGCAGCAGAGGTTTTAACCACTGCTGGGATGTCCTTGAGAGGTATAACTTTAGCTTTTGGAGCTTTAACACCATCAGTTGATGTAAAGTCCATTGGCTTGAAATTTTCAAGAATATCACAATCGTCAGACCAGGTAGGTTTAAACTGATATTTTTCAAGTTCTTCAAAAGTTGAGGAACTCCTTGTTCTGCCAAGTGTGATTTTGTTACCAAGTTTGTCAGTGATTTTCACTTCTTGGCCATTCTTGTTTGTGGGGATGAACTCAGTGGTTACATCAGTGTTTTGAACAGATATTTCACAAGCAATGTGTTCATCATCATATTTTCTATACCCAACCCCAAATTTCACATTACTTTCAATCTGTTTAGCAAGCATCACCTCATATCCTCTGCAGGATTCCACCCATCTTTCACAAGTAATCTGGGTGGATTCCAACTCCTTTTTGCAACTTTGGTATTTTTCTACCATAGTTTGAAGTTGGGATTTGGTGATGCTTTGCTCTTCTTTTAGACAGCTGATTTCTTTTTCCTTTTCAGTCAATTTGTTTTTAAGATCTTTTAAAGACCTTTCAAATTTGACCTCATCAGACAAGATTTTATCCCGAAGGTTTTCATTCACCTCTTTGATGTTAGCAAAAGCAATTATGCAATTGTCAGAACACAGTTTTTCAAGAACTTGAGGAGATACCTTGGCAGCTGCCATCATTGCACAATCACATTGATGATCTTCATCATCATCAGCTTTTACCTTCTTTTCACCAGCCTTTTCTTCTTTCTCTTCTTCTTTGTCCTCTATGGACCATGGATCTGTCATTGGTTCAATCAGGGTACCTGAACTTTCTCCCAACAGTATTTCATCAGCCACTGCAGTAACCACTGCTTCAATCACCTCTTCCACTGTTTCAAAGCACTGTTATTCCTCCTCATCTTCAACCCCCTCCTGTATTGACTCTAGTGCCATCAAACAAAACTCATCATGTGAAGAATCATTAGAAGCATAGAGTGCAAAATTTTCATCACTAAGATCATCAGGCGTATTGCTCCAGTCAACAAACCCTTGAGTGAAAAAACTTTGTTGATCTGGTTGTGCTGCTGCTGGAGCAGTGGTTTGAGGTGCAACAGATTGCACTTGTACCTGTGGAGCAGGGGTTTGAACATATTGGATTTGTGGAACAGTAGTTTGGACATAATGTACTGGCACATGGGCAGCAGCATAGTGAGCAGTGTTCACTTGTGCTGCTGGGGCATATTGGGCATAGTGCACAGTGTTTTGGTTTTGAGGTCGAGGATTTGAGCTAGGATGAGTAATTATGGGACCAGCGGTTTGACTCCTACATTCCCTAGCGAAATGTCCCAACCTATTACACTTGTAGCACTTGATTTTCGATTTATCCAACCCAACCCTTAGATTCCCATGCAAACCTGGGAATTTTCTCCCTGTTCTTTTGTAGAACTTGCTAGTTCTAACACTTAGCAAGGCCAGTTGGTGCAGGATGTCCATTTCCTCTAAATCAGTGGGATCAAAATGTTGTAAATCATTGAGTTCAAAGCTTAAATTGTCTGACATCTGGTTTTCGTTAGCAGTGAATGCATAACTTGCAGAGTGAGGATCAGGGTTGTTAAAATTTGCACCAGCAGTTATGTCAATGAAGTGATCATAACCCTGATCCTTACCACTGCTTCCAGATTCTTCTTGACCCAGAAGAGCAGTATTACCGAAAGTGTAATCCTCGGTAGCTTTTCCTGACTCTTGTAACCTCCTTTTCTGGTTCAACTCCCTTTCGTAGGTCAGGAGTCGACCATGGAGTTGGGTCAAGGTCAGATCCTTGAATTCAGATGAATTTCGGGTGACGAAAGCTATAGTGTCCCATTTTTCTGGCAGTGACCTGAGGAACATGCTATTTTGAGTTGAGTTTGTAAAAGTGGTGTTAACAAGCCTCAGTTCACTGATGAGACAACTAAAACGCTCAAATTGTTGCGTTAGTGATTCACCTTTAACGTAGCAAAATGTTTCATACTGTTGGTTCAGGATTTCCCTATTGTTTTCTATGGCTTCTTCAGTTCCACCAAACTGTTCCTTAAGTGCGTCCCATAACTCTTTGGCACTGTTACAGTGTAACAGTCCAGCATATATCTCATTGGGCAGCGCTGATGCTATGATGCTAAAAGCCTTAGCATCTAGTTCGATCTTTTGAAAGTCGGTTTCGGTATAATTTTCAACTGGTTTTGGAACGAACTTTTTAGCATCTTCAGCGCTTGGCACTGAAGGAACATGGGGACCATAAATGACAGACCTCCAACAACATGTGCTTTGTTGAGCGAGGATGTGACCCATCCTCCTCTGCCAGATGTTGTACTCATTTCTTTTTAGCATAGGTGGTTTAAAAAGCGAGCCGATGTTGTTTTTATCATCCTGAGATTGTGACGTCATTCTTGTTGTTTTACAGACACTGAGAAATCAACTTTAATGGTGATTAATCCTTGCTCTGTTTTTCAACGGACGAACAAACGATCAGTATCAACTGTTATGAGCTGAACTATTTACGTCAAAATGATTGTTAAATCAAATTTGACTGTCCAAGCTCTGATACCAATTGTTGGATCTGAGTTTCTTTTTGATTGTATTTTCGTTTGAAATTAAGATGGAAATGAAAGAGTTGTGCAGCGGAATTAAGATGAAAACAAACTTTGCATACAATCAAACAGGAGTAATACTTTTAATCAAACATCTTTACACAATGAATCGAAAGATTGAATTTGTTTCAACACCGATTACAATGATTGATGAATGAATGCAAACTCCCCCTCAGCTAGAGCTCAGTAGTTTGTTCGTGCAAAGAAGACGATGTGGTGAAAGAGCTAATAGAACAGTACAAAGTACTGAACTATTTATAGGCACTTGCAAACCACTGAGCATCTTAGCTGACGTCACCATGAAAGTGACATCTAACCTCCTAACAAACTCTAACCTCTGATCTATACAAACACTGATGCACTAACTACTGCTATTACAATTCATTACATAAAAGACACTTAAACAGCTGCTGCATCCTTCCACTGCTGTGAACCCAGCAGTGCTTGTCCGGATCAACAGTACTTGACTCAAGGCAGTAGATTGAGTCAGCAGAGCTTTGGTCTTCCATCAGTCTTTGACATTGGTCAGTAGATGCAAAGCAGCAGTTGTAGGTCAGCACTTAGTAAGATCAGCAGATAGAAGATCAGCAGATATGAAACCACTTTCAAGGGGAGAGATTTGCATGAACCAATCTGTAATCGTCTGCTTATTCTTGATCCACTGCTCTGATCCAGTTTTGGCTTTAATTATCTATTCCTCTGATAGGGTTCAATCCCAACACAACTATTGCTACATTACAACTGAACTTTCGAATTTATACTAACGGTTTATTTAATAGTTTAACGTTTCCGGCTTGTAAGTGTCGCAGGTGCTAGAACTGGTTTTGTGATTTTACGGCTATAGTAGCTAACATGTAGAGATTTGCCCATTTTTCGTGTAATTTATCTTCCCAAGGTGGGTTACTGCCTATTTTCTAGGTTTCCTGAGACTTTTTCATATTCTCTTGACTTTTTCTAAGAATCCAGCTTCTTTTACTAGGGGTAAGTGGATTTTCAAACTGTGCTTTACGGACAAATATTCCCTCCTCAGTATCTGCTGAGTATCTTGAGGAATTTGTTTGGGATGAACTTCCATTTTCTTTCGATGAACTATCTAGTTTATGATAGATGTCCGAAATTCTTTTCTTACTCATACTATAAACTAACAAATAGTCAAATAACACATAACAATAATTAAAATTATGCATGTATTTCCATAATTTATTTCCTAACAAAATATAACTTTAAGTGTCAGCAGAACACTTCTTTGGCTTAGACCAGTGGCTAGGCTCTGATACCACTTTCTGTCGCAACCCCCGATCCCTGATCCCCGGGAACGGGCAGACGCGAACTCAGAGTTTGGTGGTATCTGTTTGTTTAATCTCGCAGCGGAATTTTTCATCAGGACCGTAGTTAGGAAATGTTTATCACAGTAAAACCACCATATTTTATATTAATAATCACATGGGTAAAACCCAAGTTTCTTATTACAATACATTTATAGGGACAAACCCTATTTTATTTAATTTAAAACATCGTTTCTTAGATAACTTTTATAGCCACTTATTTTCCAAGCCGTCAGTCATCGAGCTGGCTTTTTCCCAGTTGGCTTTCACATTGTGTTACCTGAAACATGTTTTAAAAATATTTTGTCAGCGGGAAATACTGGTGAGTGAATCCCAATTTAATCAAAACGATTTTTATCAATTACCACAGTATTGAGAGCGATTACAATGTTTATATCTACACAATTACCCATTCAGTACTTGCCACTCGACCGTATCTATGGCTATGGTCATATCACACATTGGCTACTCGTCATCCAATTGTGAAGGTTATCAAGTAATGTATACAAAACCCCATAATACCAGCGATAATTGAAGAGATACACGACTCACATACTGGTAATATGATAAAAAGAATTGAAATTTTATAAAACATTTGACACAAAAAGGAGATTACTCACATTGCTATCTTAGGCTTCTCGTAAGGGTTTCCTGGATATAATCTATAATTTATACCAATGTACATTGGTTAGTATCATAACCCTTTAAAGAATATAAATGATACCCTCCCTGAGACGGCATTCCAACAACTACGTCGGGCAAAACCACGACAGTTGTTACGGAACCCTAAATCAATCGGGCAGCGTATCTATTACGAAACTGGGGTTATAATACTTACAACGGAGCAGAACCTCGCTAATTAGGGGTATAATACCTGAGTATAATAACTCTCCTACAGAATTCGAGATTGAGAATTGAAAGTTGAACGAATTGAAATGAGATCCGAAGCCTGCTATTTATAGTTGCTGAACTAGATTTTCAGGCGGCCCGCGTAAGGTAAGGCTAAGCCTTACGCGGCCCGCGTCAACTCGCGGTCAACCTATAGCTTAGCCTGATCATCCACTAGACTCGACACGATGTCGACACGTGTCAGCACCGGATGTCTCCGCGTTTCATGATCTGTCGCGGCCCGCGTCAACTACACATATACTCTTACGCGGCCCGCTTCAACTAAAGAAGTCAGCGAAGTCAATTCCTGCATTGATACCGCCCGCGTAATATGTTGGGGTGGGTCTACGCGGCCCGCCTCAGCCCTATATTTCAGATTTTATTTATTTTTAATGCTATACTATATTTCGGGCTCGGATTTTTCACATACGGGGTGTATTTTTAAGACATTTTGGGGTATGTACTATATTTTTAGGATATTGGAAAATATTCAAGGGTGTCGGTTTCTTGAGGGTTGTTACATTCTCCCCACCTTGTTTTAGAGCTCGTCCTCGAGATCTACTGGAACAAGTGTGGATATTCTCTTTTTCATTTCAGATTCAAGCAACCATGTGTACTCAGGTTCTCTTTTTGGAATCTTACTTTACTTTGACTAAATCTAATATCTTATGCTTGAGATTCTTGATTTGAATGATCTTGTCAATTATTCCCTGCACTATTTTAGGTCCAGATAGTTGCTTTTCCACAATTTCTACCCAATAAAGTGGGGTTTGGCACTTTTGTCCATAAAGTGCTTCGAATGGTGCAGCTTTGATACTTGTGTGATAACTATTGTAAGAAAATTCTTATGAAAGGTAAGTGATCGTTTGACCTTTTGGTGAATTTACTTGAATTTACTTTTGATCACATAAAGTACTGGCTTTATTGGCTATTAACCAATCTATTCTTAAAACAATATAAAATCCTACCAGATTCATTGGGTAAAGATTTGTAATAAACTTATGGTTTAGAATTTCTATTCTTGCTCCCTGCAAGATTTCAGCAGATATGAAACCACTTTCAAGGGGAGAGATTTGCATGAACTAATCTGTAATCGTCTGCTTATTCTTGATCCACTGCTCTGATCCAGTTTTGGCTTTAATTATCTATTCCTCTGATAGGGTTCAATCCCAACACAACTATTGCTACATTACAACTGAACTTTCGAATTTATACTAACGGTTTATTTAATAGTTTAACGTTTCCGACTTGTAAGTGTCGCAGGTGCTAGAACTGGTTTTGTGATTTTACGGCTACAGTAGCTAACTTGTAGAGATTTGCCCATTTTTCGTGTAATTTATCTTCCCAAGGTGGGTTACTGCCTATTTTCTGGGTTTCCTGAGACTTTTTCATATTCTCTTGACTTTTTCTAAGAATCCAGCTTCTTTTACTAGGGGTAAGTGGATTTTCAAACTGTGCTTTACGGACAAATATTCCCTCCTCAGTATCTGCCGAGTATCTTGAGGAATTTGTTTGGGATGAACTTCCCTTTTCTTTCGATGAACTATCTAGTTTATGATAGATGTCCGAAATTCTTTTCTTACTCATACTATAAACTAACAAATAGTCAAATAACACATAACAATAATTAAAATTATGCATGTATTTCCATAATTTATTTCCTAACAAAATATAACTTTAAGTGTCAGCAGAACACCTCTTTGGCTTAGACCAGTGGCTAGGCTCTGATACCACCTTCTGTCGCAACCCCCGATCCCTGATCCCCGGGAACGGGCGGACGCGAACTCAGAGTTTGGTGGTATCTGTTTGTTTAATCTCGCAGCGGAATTTTTCATCAGGACCGTAGTTAGGAAATGTTTATCACAGTAAAACCACCATATTTTATATTAATAATCACATGGGTAAAACCCAAGTTTCTTATTACAATACATTTATAGGGACAAACCCTATTTTATTTAATTTAAAACATCGTTTCTTAGATAACTTTTATAGCCACTTATTTTCCAAGCCGTCAGTGCTCTCGAGCTGGCTTTTTCCCAGTTGGCTTTCACATTGTGTTACCTGAAACATGTTTTAAAAATATTTTGTCAGCGGGAAATACTGGTGAGTGAATCCCAATTTAATCAAAACGAGTTTTATCAATTACCACAGTATTGAGAGCGATTACAATGTTTATATCTACACAATTACCCATTCAGTACTTGCCACTCGACCGTATCTATGGCTATGGTCATATCACACATTGGCTACTCGTCGTCCAATTGTGAAGGTTATCAAGTAATGTATACAAAACCCCATAATACCGGCGATAATTGAAGAATTACACGACTCACATACTGGTAATATGATATAAAGAATTGAAATTTTATAAAACAGTTGACACAAAAAGGAGATTACTCACATTGCTATCTTAGGCTTCTCGTAAGGGTTTCCTGGATATAATCTATAATTTATACAAATGTACATTGGTTAGTATCATAACCCTTTAAAGAATATAAATGATACCCTCCCTGAGACGGCATTCCAACAACTACGTCGGGCAAAACCACGACAGTTGTTACGGAACCCTAAATCAATCGGGCAGCGTATCTATTACGAAAATGGGGTTATAATACTTACAACGGAGCAGAACCTCGCTAATTAGGGGTATAATACCCGAGTATAATAACTCTCCTACAGAATTCGAGATTGAGAATTGAAAGTTGAACGAATTGAAATGAGATCCGAAGCCTGCTATTTATAGTTGCTGAACTAGACTTTCAGGCGGCCCGCGTAAGGTAAGGCTAAGCCTTACGCGGCCCGCGTCAACTCGCGGTCAACCTATAGCTTAGCCTGATCATCCACTAGACTCGACACGATGTCGACACGTGTCATCACCGGATGTCTCCGCGTTTCATGATCTGTCGCGGCCCGCGTCAACTACACATACACTCTTACGCGGCCCGCTTCAACTAAAGAAGTCAGCGAAGTCAATTCCTGCATTGATACCGCCCGCGTAAGATGTTGGGGTGGGTCTACGCGGCCCGCCTCAGCCCTATATTTCAGATTTTATTTATTTTTAATGCTATACTATATTTCGGGCTCGGTTTTCACATACGGGGTGTATTTTTAAGACATATTGGGGTATGTACTATATTTTTAGGATGTTGGAAAATATTCAAGGGTGTCGGTTTCTTGAGGGTTGTTACAGGTTTAGCATTAGGGTTTAGCTTTAACTTTTGGGTTTAGCTTTATCTTTAGGGTTTGTATTATTGTTTAGCATTAAGGGTTTAGCTTTAGTTTTTAGTTTTAGCTTTAGGGTTTAGAATTAGGGTTTAGCTTTAGGGTTTAGAATTAGGGTTTAGCTTTATGGTTTAGCTTTAGGGTTTAGCTTTAGGGTTTAGAGTTTAGGGTTTTGCATTAAGGTTTAGCATTAGTGTTTATGGTTTAAGATTAACAATATACACATTTTTTCAATTTTAAACATGTATATACATATATGTATAATTGACAATATACATATATGTATAGTTAAAAGATTAACAATATACACATGTGTATAAATAAAAAAAAATTTAATTTTTTTTTAATTCTTAAAGTAAAAGCTGCGATTTTTCAAAAAAAAAAAAAAAGTTTTTGCATTTTTTTCACCTTTTTTTTGCTTAGGGAAAATGTGTGGTCCAGATTGCTTCTCAAGTTTCTCAAATAGGGTGGACTTCTCTTAGGATCCCTACCCTATATATATATATATATATATATATATATATATATATATATATATATATATAAGATCAAATACAAATACAGTTAAGTTACTCCTAAAAATAAGAAGTGTAAGAAAGCATTATAGAGTGACAAGTGTCCAAGAACCTAAACTCACTACACCACCACCCAAAAGCTAAACAACCCCCCCCCCCCCCAAAAAAAACCTAACCCCAACCCTTTCTAAGGCAGAAGCACGAGTTGTGATCCTGAAAGGTTCTGATTGCATAGAATGGGTGAACATGCTACATGAATGTAAAACAACCCCACAATGCCATTGATAGTTAATTTCCAAAACAAAAGTTAAGTTTTAAGTTTACATCACCCATAAGATAATTGTTTGAAAAGTTTACAACTTCATTTCAAAAACAAATATCAAGGTCTTGATCATTATATCACCGCAGGAGGTGGGATATAACAACCAAATCCTTCAAAAGTGTCATTGGAGCCTCGACACATAATAACTTGAAATACAAACGACATCCTTGAGCAAAAGGGACCGCGCGCACATCCAGCTTAGTTACCTGAAATAAATGTAAGTTTTGAAAAATCGTCAACATAAGTTGGTGTGAATTCATGCAGTTTTCGTATAGAATGTTTGTATACTTGTATGAAAACATGGTATGTAATTTGTAAAACGTATCTGTAAACTAAGTTCTGTAAATGTAAGGAATACGAGATCGCTAATGTTTAGTTATGACATTAACATATGTGTCACGACATAGGAAGCATCCAAACCATAGACATTTTTCTGTCGATTTACGACTTGAGACACAAAAGCACTCTAGGTAGAACGTGGCCCAGAGTGTGGCTGCCTGAAACCCATTAGATCTAAACTTTTCTTCCGCGGTCTAGGTATATAGTTGATTAATGGTGCTTATGACACCCTATTCGTCACATGATCTATGTGTCATTCCTTAGTTTTTGTTTTCTACATACCATAGTACATGTATTTTTCCCAAGTTTAGAAAACAAGTAAAAGTTTAAAAGTGGGGACATGAACTCATAGTTTTGTGTATCTTGCGTCGTAAACTTCACCGGATTTGTCTCGTAAGCGTCGTAACCTATACGTATTCTATGTACGTTAGTCACTAGGCTTGTAACACACGGAGTACAAGTCACCATCTTAGGTTTATGTATTTGTTCTGTGTATGTTCATCATGTGTGAGGGTCGTGCCATTGTTTGTCGGGTTTCGCCCGTTCATCGTGTTCTTGTATTTTGAATTTGTATTGTTTTTTTTGTAAATATATATTTTACTTCCCAAAAATGTATAGTTGTTAATGTGATCGGTGAAGATCAATAAGTGTTAAAAATAAACTATATTTTTAACTTATTCAAAATATGTTACTTATATTATTTTTCGAAAATACATATAAGTATTTTGTTAAATAATATTCGAATATTATTTTTGTGCAAGTATACTTAGGAAAGTATACTTCTATTTTAATGTAAATACTTGTGTAATTTACATTATGTGTCAAAAATCAATACTTTGATTTCTAATACTTTCCGGAATATATTTCTTAAAAATAATATATTTTTAAGGCTTGTGTGAAATATATAATTTTATTATCTTGTGAAATATATATATTTATTCTTGTTATTTTCCGATTTTGTATAATTCTTACTACTTGGTAATAGTTATATATATTTGTCCAAATATATATATATTTAAGTCCAAAATTGTCCATAAATTGTCCAAGTTCAAAATTTGATAAGGAATATATTTATATAAATATATTTTCTTGTATTTGTCCATATACCCTTTCATGGGTTATTTTGTATGAGTATTCTTGGGGATTTGTTATGTATTTTTATGTGTATTTTGTTGGTGATACTCCTTGGGAGTCTTTAGTGTATTTTTATGCTCCTAATACACTACTACATATAATACACATAATATATACTTAGCACAAAAATTGGTGATCACTAAATATATATATTTCCCTAAAAATATACGTACTTAATATTGATTTTAACTTGAAGAAATACTTATTTCTTAGCTTGTAATTTTGTACAAAAATTAGGAAACCTTGGTAAATATTTTTAGGTGAATTTTTGGGGATTAAGTTTCACCAAAACTTATATTTTTCTAAATGTCAAAATTTTATAAAAAATTTGACATAGTTTCTCCTAAAAATGGAGGTTTCCCATGTTTTCAAAACATGTGTTTATTTTCTTTTCATCACCAAAAACAATTTCCAACAATTTTCACAAGTAACATACATTAATTTTATCATGTAAAACCTTATGATGAACTTGATTTTTGTTAAAAATGTGTAGTCTTTTAGATCTACACTTCACATATAAGGATTTTTCAAAAACAAGTGTTCTCGTTAATTTTAAACCAACTTTTTATGAAACTTTAACTTACTAACTAAACCATCCATGAGTTTTAGGGTTTCAAAGTCTTGAAAAACATGTTTTAAAACCATTCTTGTGCTTATTTAAAAGATCTTTATGTTTAGATTCATGTTTCATTATGGATCTTCCAAGATTCATGTTTCATTATGGATCTTCCAAGATCCATACTTAACATACTTGAATCTTTCTTAAATAAGCTTCTTGATGAACCTTTTACAAACTTTTCAAGGAGTTTAGTTTCAAAAGTTAACTTTACATAAACTTAGTTACTTCAAGAACACAAGATCTTGCTTAAAAATCATTTTTCAAGTTCACATAATGGTCTTTCAAGTTCATCTTCAAGTTTAACCATGGATCTTTCAAGATCCACGCTTTAACTTGTTAGATCTAAGCTTATAACAAGCTTTAACTTGATAGATATAAACATAAACACAAGATTTAACCACAACAACTACATCACAAACATCAAACACTACTAAAATCACTTGTTTTCCTTTAGGTTATGTAGGATCTTCACATCTTCATCTTTTAAAGTTTAGTTTCTTAGATGGTGTAACTTGTACATGACACTAATATGAAGTAAAATGGAGTTTAGCAAGCTTACTACTAGCTCTAATGGCTAGGGAAGTGGCTCAACAAAGAAGATGATGAAGAATGATGAAAGTGAGAGGTTAAAAGCTCCATAGGGTGGTCCTTTCACTTCTTGTGCTCCAAACCTTCTTAGATCATGCTTGTGCACCCTTGTATACCCTTAGATTGCTTGGTTTAGAAGTGAAAATGAAGATGTATGTGTGTGTGTTAATGGCCAAGAGTTAAAGGGAGGATGGAAAGAAGATGGTGTTTGAAAATGGAGTTATGATCTTGTTCTTCATACCCTTGGTTCTTATTACATAATCTTCCAACACCTTTATTAACCACAAGTTAATGTGTCCAAAATCTAGACAACATGGTAATATTTTAATGGGAAAGTGTTGTGGGTCCCTATGGGGCCAGTCAAGATTAAGGGGGGGGTATTATGAAAATTTTTGGAACTTGAAGGTTACATGTGTAAATTGGAAGGTTTATGTAAGATTAAGTGTGTTTATGTGTTTTTATGATTTTTAAGGTGTTTTATCACCAACACTAGCTTTATATCATAAAAACAATGCTTCTAGTTTAGTTTTGATGTTTTGGGTAGTGTCCGGTTAACGGTTCGTTAAAGTGTTAAATTGCGCAGTTTTACTAGGTATGAAGCACCTTTTGTGACAGTTTTAATACCCATCACTTTACAAGTTATTCTGGACACTAAAACATCAATTCTACATAGGATTTTGGTGTTTAAATGCTGAATTATTGTTGATTTATGCTGAATTCTGCAGAATTCAGCATTTAAAGTGAGTTTCGGGTGTCTTTTAGTGCTTGTTTTAGCTTCCGGAAAGTGTATATGTTAACCCTTGTATCCACACTTGGGTTTTAATGTGTTTTTGATGTTGGACCTACTCCTAGGCCCTAAATTTACTGTCTGACTGCTTTCTACGGAAATACTGACACAACTTGTCTTACCGGTGAGTTTACTAGTCTTTCTGACGCAACGCTTAATGTATTGCACAATCCAATATTTGAAGTTTAAAACATGCATGAATTCATATGTAAAGTAAGTAAGCACATAATGTTCATGTTTAAGCACATAATTGCAGATAATAAATAATAATTAAAATCATACGGAAATTACCAGTTTTGTGCCAGTTGTCATAGTCTCCCCCCGTTAATAGAATTTCATCCCGAAATTCAATATGAGTTATCTCTCGCAGAAGCTTTCTCGAATAGGTGGGAGTGCTTAGCTTTAAATTAGTCCTCACATTCCCAAGTATACTCGACTCTGTGTTTAGAGTTCCAACGTACTTTAACAAGTTTAATGCGACTTCTCCTTGTTTTCTGGATCTTCCAATCCATTACCTCAACATGCTCTTCTGTAAATCAGAGTTTGTCATCGATGTGCACCTCATCCGCTGGGATGATAACTATTTCCTGGGTTGGACTCTTTTTGAGGTTTGACACATGGAATGTATCATGTACACCATTTAGTTCCTCCAGTAATTCCAGTTTGTACGCTACTGTACCAGTCTTTTCCAACATCTTGAATGGTCCAATGTACCGTGGATTCAACTTTCCACGTTTTCCCTACCTTGCTACACCTTTCCAAGGTGAGACCTTCAATAACACTTTGTCTCCTGCCTCGAAGTCTAAAGGTTTTCGTCTTTGATCGACGTAGCTCTTTTGTCGATCACGAGCCGCCTTGATACGGTCTCGGATCTACATGATTTTTTCGGTCGTTTCTTGAACAAGTTCGGGACCAATCAGTTGTCTATATCCGGCTTCGGCCCAACACAACGGTGGGCGACACTTGCGGCCATATAGAGCTTCGAACGGTGCAGCTTTTATGCTCGTATGGTAGCTGTTATTATAAGAAAACTCAACTAAGGGTAGATGAGTATCCCAGCTGCCGCCAAGATCCATTACACATGCACGAAGCATGTCTTCAAGAGTTTGTATGGTCCGTTCGCTCTGGCTATCTGTCTACGGATGGAAGGCCGTGCTCAGATCCAATTGAGATACAAAAGCCTCTTGAAAGGATTGCCAGATCTTTGATACAAAACGTCCATCTTTTTCTGATATTATCGAAATAGGCACTCCATGACGCGCCACAAT
Organism: Helianthus tuberosus; assembly: GCA_030545235.1. Taxonomy (NCBI): domain Eukaryota; kingdom Viridiplantae; phylum Streptophyta; class Magnoliopsida; order Asterales; family Asteraceae; genus Helianthus; species Helianthus tuberosus. The sequence continues at coordinate 117,126,251 of CM060445.1, read as the reverse complement.
TTCCTTAAGATATAGCTCAGCAAGCTTTCCAGTGCTATCTTTCCCCCAAATTGGTAGGAAGTGTGCAGACTTGGTTAATCGATCAACTATTACCCATATCATGTCATGCCCTCTAGGGGGTCCTGGGTAACTTTGTTATGAAATCCTTCGATATTTGTTCCCACTTCCATACGGGAATTTCAGGTTGTTGCAGTAGACCTGATGGTTTCTGATACTCGATCTTAACCTTAGTGCAGCTTAGGCATTTCCCAACGTAAGCAGCAACGTCATTCTTGAGATTCGGCCACCAATAGTATTCCTTCAAGTCTTGATACATTTTGTCTGATCCTGGGTGGATCGAGTACCTTGACTTGTGAGCCTCATCAAAGATTACCTCTCGAACACCGCCAAAGAGCGGAACGCAAATGCGTCCCATGAAGTATAAAGTTCCCTCTTCGTTTGGCACCAATTGTTTCTCCATACCTCGAAGATATTCAGCTTTAAGGTTTTCCTCCTTGAGGGCTTCTTGTTGTGCATCATGAATGCGTGATGTGAGATTCGTTCGAATCGTCATCTCCAGGGCTCGAACTCTCAAGGTCTTAACCCTTTCCTTTCAACTCAAGGCATCTGCTACCACATTCTCCTTTCCAGGGTGGTACTTGATTTCACAATCGTAATCGTTCAGCAACTCAACCCATCGTCATTGACACATATTTAATTCTTTCTGATTAAATATGTGCTGCAAACTCTTGTGGTCTGTGAAGATCGTACAACGAGTACCATAAAAATAATGTCGCCAAATCTTCAAGGCAAATACCACCGCGCTTAGCTCCAGGTCGTGGGTGGTATAATTCTTCTCATGAACCTTCAATTGTCGTGATGCATAGGCGATGACCTTTTGACGTTGCATGAGCACGCAACCCAAACCTTGACGTGAAGCGTCACAGTATACCACAAAGTCTTCAGTGCATTCGGGTAGAGATAGTATTGGTGCATCACATAGCTTGTCTTTGAGAAGTTGGAAGGCTTCTTCCCACTTTTCTCCGTAGTGAAACTTCTTGTCTTTCTGTGTAAGGGATGTGAGCGGTTGAGCAATTTTAGAAAAATTCCTAATAAATCGTCGGTCATAGCCTGCTAATCCCAAAAATTGTCGTACTTCAGTCGGTGTCTTGGGGGCTTCCCAATTCTTTGTCGCCTCAATCTTTGACGGATCTACATGAATACCATTCTCGTTTACCACATGGCCAAGGAACTGTACCTCGTGAATCCAAAATTCGCACTTTGAGAACTTTGCATAAAGCTTCTCTTTCTTCAGCAGTTCCAGAATGGTTCTAAGATGTTGCTCGTGCTCTTCCTTTGTTCGTGAATAGATCAGAATATCATCGATAAATACAATCATGAATTTATCAAGATATGGTTTGCATACATGATTCATCAGATCCATAAATACAGTTGGTGCGTTCGTCAATCCAAATGGCATCACTAGGAACTCGTAGTGCCCATAACGAGTTCTGAACGCTGTCTTCGGTATGCTCTCCTCCCGAATCCTCAACTGATGATAGCCCGATCGAAGGTCAATCTTGGAGTAATAGCTCGATCCTTGTAGTTGGTCGAATAAGTCGTCAATCCTCGGTAACGGATACCGATTCTTAACAGTTAGCTTATTCAACTCTCTATAATCAATGCACATCCACAAAGTTCCATCCTTCTTCTTCTTCATGAATAGTACCGGAGCTCCCCAAGGCGAGAAGCTCGGCCTTATAAATCCTTTATCCAAAAACTCCTGGAGTTGTGTAGATAATTCTTGCATCTCGGATGGTGCAAGTCGATATGGTGCCTTGGCTACAGGTGCGGCGCCTGAAGCCAAGTCAATATGGAACTCGAGTTGTCTTTGCGGAGGTAATCCTGGTAAGTCTTCGAGGAAGACTTCCGGAAAATCCTTTACCACAGGAATATCTTCTAGCTTCGGCTCCTCAACCTTCTTATCTACCACGTGTGCCAGGAAGGCAACACATCCTTTTCGTAAGCATTTCTATGCCTTTATACAGTTTATGATCCGTAGAGGCGTGTCTCTTTTCTCTCCATGCACAATGAGTGTTTCATCATTCGCAAGGGGAATGCGAATGATCTTCTGCTGACAAACGACTTAGGCTCTATTCTTGGATAGCCAATCCATGCCAACCACAACATCAAAGCTAGCCAACTGGACCGATAAAAGATCAATGTTAAATCTTCGGTCACCAAGTTCCAATGTACTTCCTCTAACAACTTCGCCCGATTCAACAAGTTTACCATCGGCTAGTTCTATGGAGTAAGGGTTATCAAAATTAATAGACTCAACGTCAAGCATACGTTTAAATTCCACAGACATGAAACTATAATCGGCACCAGTGTTAAATAATGTGGATGCAAAGTGATTGTTAACGAGAAACATACCGGTGACCACATTAGGGTCTTCGCGAGCGTTCCTTGCTCCTATCACGAATGCTCGAGCTTGAGCGTTGTTTTCTTTCGGACAGTCTTTCTTGAAGTGCCCTTTACTTCCACAACCAAAACATCCTTGGTTTTGCCCATTTCCATTTCGATTTCCAACACCATTGTCATTACGATTACCATTTTCGTTGCCAGCACCATTTCCATTCCTATTTCCATTTCCATTTCTATTCCCATTCCCATTTTTATTATTGCCTCCGTTTCCTCTTCCCCAACAATCTTCCGTTCGGTGACCCAATCTACCACATTTGTCGCACCTCGGAATGCGACAAGCTCCATCATGATGATACTTACACTTGTTGCATTTAGGCATAGTGCCTTGGTATCCTCTAGCTACGGTATCATTCGTAGCTACAAGTGTTTTCGCCTCCTTAGGCCGGTTAGTATCACGGCCTCTTGCTATTGGAACCTTTGTTGTTGCTGCGGGTCGATTGATTCAGATTTGAATGTTTCCTTTTCTTGTCACCAGACGACTCAGCATGTGTCTCAGTTTTCTCGGTAGTCTTCAACGATAACTTGTTCATGCGAACAACATCCTCGGTAAGGCTAACAGCCAGAGTTACAGCCTGGGTGATTATTGTGGGTTCTGCCGCAGTCACCAAACTATGAAACTCTGGAGCCAATCCCCAGATGTAGCGCTCAATGCGCTTAAATTCAGGAGTCACCAGATAGGGGATCACTCTCGAGAGATTATGGAATCTTTGAGTATAACCAACCATGTCCACACCAACCATGGACAGATTCCAAAACTCAGTCTCCAGCTTTTGAAGTTCAGCATGTGAATAGTACTTCTCCCTCATTCTTTCCTTCAAATCGTCCCATGACATACCGTAAGCGGCATCATCACTCAGAGTTTGGACTTGTAAGTTCCACTAAGTCAAAGTTTCATCGGCGAATAACCCAGTAATAAAGGTGACTTGTTGATCCGCGGTGCACTTGCTCATTCGGATCGTGGAATCAGTTTTCTTCGTCCAGCGCACGAAAGCCACTGTACCTTTAGTGCTGTCGTAATTGAGTGGCTTGCAGTCTAGAAACTGCTTGTAGGTGCAGCCTGGAATTTATTCAACCAATTCGCACATGAGCAATCAATGAAACAATGAAACAAAGACCATTCATAAGTTTCATCAAACTGTAGCAAATCAACTTAACATTACCTTGGGTAGGGTTTCCTCCAGATGAATCTACATGTCCATTGCGTCTGGTACCTCCTGAGCCTCCACTGTGCTCAGCACGGTTCGCCTCGTACTGGGCGATAGCTTCAGAAATTCGTTCCTCCAGAAGAGAGTTCAGTTCTTCAGCAGTCCTCGGCATCGGCGGTGGTGGAGGTTGGTCAGAACCTCTGGTGTTCACCATTCTACTAGGTGCCATATTCTTTCAAAACACAACACATTAGAGTTAGGCGTTTATCTGATACCATCATACTAGATAATAGAATATATATATATATATATATACATATACATATATACACACACAACATCAACAATCCACCAAACATATAAATCAATTCATACAGCTACAAGCATGCATAAACAGATAAATATTGACGTGTCACAAAGATAATCACCGAGTTTTTATATATACCAGGACAACTTGTTACATAATTGTTTGTGAAGAAAACAAAAATGCATAAGGGTTACATCACCCAAATAGTACAAGTTTAATACATATAAAAGGCAAAATATCTTTCTACATAGTGGCGGTCCTTTGTCTTCAAGTTGTAGCAAAAACTCGGTTGTAGTCTTTAGACCCAAAAATACTGCTCCAACATAAAGTACCTGCAAAGAAAATCTAACGGGCTGGTGGAGTGGGTGGGGGTGTAGGAAAAGCCAAGCTACAAAGAGGAGCTACCTCATCCTCGAGCTCGTGGACTCGATGGATCAGAAAACTATCATGCTGCTCTAGAGTAAGGAATCCAACAGCGTGACCATCAACAGGTGCATGAACAGGTGGTGGTGGAGATGCTGGTGGGGGTGAAGATGGTGGTGGTGGTGTGATTGGTGGCGGAAAGTCGGTGGAGGAGGTCTACTAGCGTTGGCCTCGTTCTCCAGCTCATAGACTCTACGACACTGGATCTCTACCTGAAGCTGGAGTGATAGCAGGAGATCATCTTTGGTGTAACCAGAGTGATGAGAAGGATGATACGGACCAGACAACAACATAGTATAAGGAGGGAATAATCGAGGTGACTGAAAACATGGACTCGACTCGGGTGGAGGTATATGTGGATGACCTAAAGGCTCTCCCCCATGAGTAGGAGAGGTACGTGGAAAAGCTGATGTAACAACCCGACTTTTCGGATCGCTACCCGTTTGCTTTAACCTCGATTTGTAACCACCTTGAATCATGGTATTCGATATAAATAAAGGGCTATCACTACGTCAAAATTTAGTTATGGTCACACATAAAAACTGTGACCATATGGCAACCGCCACACAAATTTTTTTCACCCCAAGTGTGACCAAAGGTTGAGTCATTGTAGATATGATACTGCTACATTCACTTATATGTGGCCATAGCAACTTAAGCTGTGGCTAAAAGGTCTTGTTGTAATCAATCATTTTTTCTAATATGTGTGGCTAAAGGGGTAGTAACGGCCACATGAATTTACCATGAGTGTGGCCATTTCTACTATATAGTCACGAATAAGTTTGTTTTAGCCACATTAATTTTGAAAAATTGTGACAAAAGGTTGTTGTAATCAAGTAAATGGTCCATTATGTGTAGCTAAATAGTATCAATGGTCACATTACTTTATTGTAAGTGTGGGTGTTTGGATTATATAGTCACATGAATTCACTGTAAGTGTGACCGTTTCTATTATATAGTCACTTAAAAGTTTGTTTTATCCACATGAATTTTAAAAAACTGTGGCAAAAAGGTTGTTGTAATCAAGCAAATGGTCCATTATGTGTGGCTAAATGGTATCAACAGCCACATGAATTTACTATAAGTGTGGCTATTTCTATTGTATAGTCACATGAAGTTAGTATAAGTGTGTCCATTTCCATTGTATGGTCACTAAAAAGTTTGTTTTAGCCACATCAATTTTCAAAAGCTGTGACAAAAATGTTGTTGAAATCAAGCATTTGTGTGGCTAAAGAGTAGCGACGGCCACAAGATTTTACTGGAAGTGCGGCCATTTCCATCATAAAGTCGCATCAATTTACAATAAGTGTGGCTAAAAACTATTTCTAGACACACATTTGTACTTATCAATGTGGCTATTGTCTAACTTTTGGTCACACATTTATTATGATTGTATGTGGCCATTTTCATATAATTAGCCTTTTTATTTTCATTATTTTGTGAAATAAAAAGCAGCAATAAGCAGTAAATATGAGAAAAAACTAAAAGCAAATAATATTAACAATAATAAACCAAAATCCGTACATAAGTTTTCAATTTAAATACTAAAGAAATAAATTACTAATAAAAAATATCCACAAATGATACAACTCCAACAGAACCTACATCACCCCTAGTAGCACTTGCAACAGCAACACTTGCAAAACTTGCAACACCAGCAAACCCACGTGCTCGAATTGCTGGCATCTTCTTTTGTCAGAGTTTCCTACATAATCAGCATTACAAGTTGGTATTAGGCATCAAGAATCAATTCTTAATAATCAATCAAATAAAAGAAAATGGTGAAGTTCCATAAAATACAATGACACGTAAGTCTTACCATCAAAAGATAATGCTCATGTATATTCAAATCCCACTTTATCATGTCAGGAGTTGTAGTGATCTGTCTTGGCAGAAATCACTCCACAGGTGAAGTCCACTCACTATATAAAATTAAGAATCTGATTTAAAATCTATATGAGTATATAAATCAGAAGGCATAGCACAGTAACCATAATGACTTGAATAAAATACATATTAAGTTTGAATAACTGAAAACTAACAGGCGTGTTCCAGGTTTAACAAATCCTATTTCTGTCAAGATTTGCAATGTTGGAAATTGTGCAATGTCATCATTTCCAACATGATAGTTCCCTAAAATAAAATCCTCTTGTAGCTGCAAAAGAGTATGATCATCAAATGTCTATATAAGAACCGATTGTCGAATACACAATAAGATAACTACATACTTTAACATATGATAGTTGAACAAACATTGGGTCTGTAATAGCTTCATCTGACTCACGAAATAACTCCATTTTCAAAGTTACAAGAAAGAATATAGAAACTTTAATAGATACCAGTTGCAGGTTCATGTGTTGTTGAGGTGGTAACAACTTTACAGCACTCAAATAAATAAACCAAAGGTTTTGGATTAGGCAAAAATATTAAAAAAAAAACAACAAAAGTGTAAAACAGTTGATAGGGAAAGTACATCAGCTTGGCATACAAAGACTCCTAAAAACATGACAACACAAGCACAAACTGCATATGTAGCCAAATGGTGTAATATATATATAAATTCAGGGGCATAGCTTTCAGGGGGGGGGGGCACCCGAACCCCCCAAACTTTTCGCTCAGTAGTGTTACGTATGTACGTTTCGTATAGAATTTTTGAGGTATATACGTTTTCGACCCCCCGGTTTTATAAAAAAAACTACTTATATAGAATTTTTAGGTCCGGTGACTTTCGACTCCCCGGTGGAAATTTTCAAGCTTCGCCACTGTATAAATTATAAAGTATTTAGCACTAAGATGTGGCAACTACTGAAATTTGGATCACTTATGGCCTCAGCCCCTATCAAAAATAATACTACAAGTCATCTGGGATAATGTTGTTGACCAATAAACAATTCATATGTATATTTAGAGATGTATTCAAATGAGAGACTAAATACTTAAAAAAGTGCATTCACAAATGAATAGATTTATTGAAGAATAAAATGCTTCTACGTATTAGTTGTTCTCATTTAGTCATTTCTATCCACCCCCATTGGGCTTGTTCAACAGAGCCTATTTTTAATAAAGAGCTACTCAGCTACAACCGCATAAATAGGAGAAAATGAGGTGGTTATGTAGTTACATAGTTACCTTATGTGTCATACTTTAAGCAAATAATACAAGTGTTTATACGATGCCCATAATTCTTTACTTAAAATTGGTTTTCTACAGAAAGCATAATATTAAGAAATATATACAATATATGACCTACCTGAGCCTCAAAGCGTAAACTTGGCTTAGATGAATCAGTTTGACCAATGTCAGAAGTGGGTGGTGAGTATGAGTGTACGACGCCTTTTCAGCCTCATCTTGACTCATCCGTTTATTGGTTGAAGCAAAGTTTTCCTGCACCACAATTTCTACACCACCTTCAATGGTCCACTAAGAAATGGCTATCATTATTCAAGTATGTGTAATCCGTCAAGAGCAAAGCATTCTGAAAAAAATACTATCAGATGATATTGAACACAAACACTAGCTTTGCAAAAGTTAGAAACCATAGTTTACTTCAGCACCTCCAAGTAGTCGAGTACAGATATATTGGACTTGGAGTTAATTTCGGCTGGAACTAATGTATATGTTAATGTAAAATCTTATCCATCGGAAGTCCGTGTGACCAATAAATGTCAAATAATGTACCATATCTCTTGTGCATAGTTTTTGAAGAAGATGTAGAAGAGGGCGTAAATCACTGTATTTTTCAGCATTTGCTTCACTTTGTAAACTGCTTGAAATGCTTACGGATATCTGAAAGATACAAGCAGTTATACAAAATTAAAGACAACATGACTATTGATATAAAAGAGATACATCCACCCAGTCAATAACAACCTTGAGTAAGAGAGAAACAACTGTCGAGTGATCACATCCAACAATAAGCGATCACATCATTAATCTCTTATTGCTAATAGTGAAAGAAAGTAAAGTTAAGAGGTCAACGTTTGATAATACTATGTGGTGGGTATCAAGCCTGAGAGCTTATTCCCGGTCATTTTAAGCTTCACTAAACCTCTGGGTGACAGAGTTCGTCCAGTATGCCATCAGTGAAGGTTATTATTCCCAAAATACAGTCCTTGTAGTTTCAACGAACCACCTAATTCCACAGGTATCTCGCCAAAAAAACATGATGCTTGATAAATCTAAGGTGGTGAGGTTTGTTAACTTGTCCAAAGCTTTCGGGGATTTCGCCAGAAAGATCAAATGAACAACAATAACCGCCTTGGTCCGTGCACCTCCACACCTCCAGCCACAACATAACACACAACACAAACGACAAAATTAATAGTAGATCTGAGATAGTAGATCTGAGATAACAGAGGCTGAAAAAAGGTAAACCTATCAGGTGAAATCTAACCAGACTTGCACCAGGCTAAAAAACCAAGTTTATAAACATCTTAAATGATAGTATAATCACTTAACCTTACCTTCTTTCACTATTAGCAATAAGAGATTAATGATGTGATTGCTTATTGTTGGATGTGATTAGTCAATTCTGATTTTAATTTTATTCATAAATTACCAATTATGTTGTCTTCCACACACAATTTACCAGACCCCTAATACAACCACAACAAAATAAAACAGTAAATTACAAATAATACCTATAGGAGATGACCAAGCGTCATGAAAAAACACATTGATCCTGCATATTCGAACATAATCCAACAATAATCTTATTCAAATCTCCCCGTAAAACGGCACCAATGCAGACCGACTTACCGACCAATACAACATTTAGAGCAATGGAATGATCTTCCTCTGGCCTCTGCAGCCCAATTCACACGATTTGGAGCGTGGCGGTGGTGAGCGTGCGGTGGGAGGTGATTGCGACAGTTAGGGTTAGGGTTTTCTTGAGAATCTTGTTAGTGACAACAATTTCAGATCTTTTGTGAAGATGCTGAGGAATGTGAGTAGTTGGGTTTTTTTCTTTGGTTTGATTTTTTTGGACCTGGTGTTTATGGGAGGAAGACGAAGAGAGAAGAAGGAAAGAGAAAAGGAGGGGGAGATGAATTTTAATAGGAGGGAAATTTAACTTTCAGAAATTTATTGGAAACTACATGTAATTTTTCAAGAAGATTCATAGTAACATAGTTTAACTTTAATAAAAACATAAATATATTTATATAATTTAATATATACAAGGCTATAAAGAATATTTAAAACAAACAAATAAACTTTCTCTAGTGGTATCAACATGACTTTATCTAGAGAAGGTCGTAAGCGGGCCTTCGGGAGGTGGATTTCCTCTAGAATTAGCAGTGGCTTGGGTCATTAGCGATGTCTAAGATCGCGGGCGTGAGTGGCCTTTTGCCTATTCGTGTACCCGGGTGGTCCATTAAGACATATTCAGTCTACTATTGTTCATTATGGTCCATTAAGGCCTAATATGGTCCATTAAGACATAGACGATCTAGTATTGTTCATTGTGATCCATTAAAGCTCGATATAGTTTGCTAGGATACATGCGATCTAAAATTAGTAAATGTGATCAATTAAGGTCCAATATGGTCCACTAAGACATATATGTTCTATTATTATCCAATGTGATCCCTTAAGGCCTAATATGGTCTACTAATACATATATGATTTACTATTATCCATTGTGATTTGTTAAGACCCAATATAGTCCATGAAAACTTGTATGATCTATTATTGTCCATTGTGATCCATTAAGACACTAGTTGGTTGATTAAAACATATATGATATACTATTGTCCATTGTGATCCATTAAGGTCCAATATGATCCATTAAGACATATATAATATATTATTGTCCATTGTTATCCATTAACGCCCCATATGGTCCATTAATACATATGTGATATATTATTATCCATTAAGGCCCAATATGGATCATTAAGACATATGTGATCCACTATTGTCCATTATGATCAATTAAGCCCAAATGGTCCATTAAGATATGTATGATCTACTATTGGTCATTGTGATCCATTACGACCTAATATGGTCCATTAAAACATGTGTGATCTACCATTGGCCACTATGATCGATTAAGGCCCAATAGGTCCATTAAGACAATATGATCTACTATCATCCATTGTGATCTATTAAAGCCCACTATAGTCCATTAAGACATGTATGATTTACCACTAGCCATCGTGATCAGCTAAGGCCCAATATGGTCCACTAAGACATATACGATCTACTATTGTTAATTGTGATCCATTAATACCCAATATAGTCTATATACGATCTATTATTGTCCGTTGTGATCCAACAAGACCCAATATGCCTCATTAAGACATATACGATATATCATTGTCCATTGTGATATATTAAGGGCCCAGCTAAATATTTCAATTTTGTCCCCGTTTCAAAATTACGATTTTGCCCCGTTTCAATTTACAGTTTCGCCATTTGTTTTTTTCCCTTAAAATTACGATTTTGCCATCAGTTAAAAAATATGTTTTTACCCCCACTTAAAAATAAATTTACGCTTTGGCTCCCAGCTAAAAATTTCAATTTTGCCCTCGATTCAAAATTACGATCTTGCCCTGTATAAATTTATAGTTTTGCCATTAGTTTTTTTCCTCACAGCCAAGTTACGATTTTGCCCTCAACTTAAATTTACATTTTGTCCATCGTTTTTGTTTGTTTTCCTGGTGAAATTACAATTTTGCCCCCAGTGTAAAATTACAGTCATGCCGGCAGCTTCCTGGCACTCCCCCATTTGGTCCATTTAATTTACAATTTTATCCCTGAATAAAAATTATGATTTCGCCCTCAGTTCAAAATTACGTTTTTCCAATCGTTTTAGTTTTTTTAGCAAAACTACAAAGGTTTTTGTTTTAATTGGTTTACTCGAATTAATTTTTTTTCGTGTGAAGGAGCTGCCTAACACTCGCTCATTAGTCCTGAAAAATTACAGTTTTGCCCTGAACCCAAAATTACGGTCTTATCATAGTTTTTGTTTTTTTTCCCTACCAAAATTATAGTAGTCTTTTTTAATTGATTGAGAATTATTCGGCCATCACTCCGCAACGCGGGCGGGGCATCAACTAGTAATAATACAAACAACATTATAATTTTAATTTATAATATAATACCTTCTCACAAATCTTATAAACAAAAAACGATTCAACTTATCACAAGAATAACTAAATAATGTTATGATTTATGAAACAATTCATATACCTATAAAAAGTACATACTATACAACCGGATTTTTTTATCTTCAATCCGTGTAATTAATGGCACGCACCGAGCTCCATTTCCGATGTATCGAGTCGCCCAGTTCCGTATAACAGTCCGCAACCCAAGCCCCTTTGTTTTTAGCGAGCCTATAAATTTATGGGAACCTCGCTTTAAACAAACCTTCTCCACACTAGATATCCATCCAAAAATTCACCTTTGTGCCACTTCCTTGCTCATTATCAAATTATGAATCCCAGTAACATTACATGTCAATTCCACCACAAAACAATTCAACAAACCATAAAAAGTTGGATTATTCCTGCTGTTAACTTTCCTATTTACATATTCATTGACTTTTCAGTCTTGGCACCAGTAGGCTATAGAGATACTTCAAAATTATCTTCACTTGCCAAAACCAGCACGCACAATTAAAAGAACATCCTAGTATTTGAAATCAATCCTAGTATATAGTAGAAAGACCCAAAAACAAGTTTGTTTATGTTTCATCTTCGTAGTTACAATTAAAAAGAAAAGTCATCATTACAAAATTATGCCAACTGACTCTATACAAGTGTACCAAATCTGACCTTTATAATGGCATCTGCATCTTCTTCTACAGTACCACCAATAACAATCAGAACAATACCTGAAGATACACACAGCATCAAGCTTCAAATTATGAACCAGAAAGTTTTAACGACAATTTAACTAAAAAAAATTCAAGGATAAAGAGGTTGCTTCTAGAGAGACCCCCGGCCCTAAAACAAACAACAGACAAACAAATAGAAACTAAAATTAGGGAGCATCCGATAACAACAAAAGTGGTGATGCCAAATGTTAAATTGTTAAAACTACATAATATTTAAGTAAATGATACGTATAAATATATGTTTACTACCCATTCTACTGACTTCCTTTACCATATCAAAATTACCGTCCACATTACTATTCATTCAATAAATGTATAGAACGGTGTTGATCACCGGTTTGTGGCAAATATAAAAAATACCCTTACAGATACATGAAATTACCTAAAATCAGTGTAATGAAAACACCCTCATGTTCTTTCCATATATTCCCTGGCATCCCACTTAACACCGGTACATCTGTAAATATTACGCACGTGCAAGTTAGGTTCAAGTAATGAAGATAGCGAACATAAAAAAAATTGTAGGCCCTACACTTGAAAACAAAGTTTTGAGTGCAAGCTTATATATCCTACATCAGTAATTTCCACAAACACACATCAGTAACACAACATTAAAGAATCTCATAGATGTACCTTCTTGCATACGACCTCCTGCACCAGTCTTGGTAGCAGCAGGACCAATTCTCATTGGCCTAGAAGAACAAAGAACACCATTCATCTCAGACATGGCATGAACTTGTTAACTCTCATCTCCAAATCTAACAAAACTATAACCCCGAGTTCATCCAGTTGTTCTATCAGTGACAACTTTTGCTCCTTTGGCAGATGAATAAACATTTTTGAATGGTTTCAACATCTTCTTGTAAATACTAAATACTCTTTTATGGGATATTGTTACAAATCACAATGCATATACAAAAAAAAAAACCATAATTAGAATTGAATGCATCTGAGTCATACAAACTGATTTTAACACTAGGTGTGCATTTCATTCAGGAAAATTCACAAACACCTAATATGCGTCCAAAAGATAAACATATCTTTTAATCTATGTTAGCACGTGGATCTTTATATTTCACTCGTTAATTCAGTAAATCGAAAGAACATAAAGCCCATATAAGAATATTGGGATAAAGGCAAATGAGATAATGTAAAGAATGCTACCTTAAAGTACACAAAATCACATTCTTTATGATAAAAATCATCTACAATGAACTCTTTTTTTTCATCTAAAAACACAGAAATTCCTGAGACTAAGAGATACCGAATTTGTTCATTCAAGTTCAGAAAAGGAAAGAGCTTGATTGTTGAAATAATGAAACTCCACGTTCTGCAATTTTTGCTGACACACAGCTGCTAATGCAGCGTCGTCTCTGTCTCTCTTAGCTAGGGTTCTTAATTTCATAATTGTAAAACTTTTGCATCGTCTTCCTCCATAAACCCAGGGTTATTAATTTCAGAATTAGGACTATTCCGTAGGGGAGAGTTACGTGGTTGTGGCTGTGGTTGCAGACGAAGGCACTGGAGCGGAGGGATGCGTAGATAGAGTGAAATGATGGAACCGACGGAGGATGCACTGGAGCGGAGGGATGTTTTTGTCCCCTTTGCCTTTGACACATTTGGCTCCCTAGCGCCAGAAGCTATCCAATTCCTGACTAGGGTCCAACGGGTCATCCACAACAATTGGTCAACATCAGGGGGACGAGGTTTTGTGTTTGGCAGATTAGGGTTTGCAATTCAGAAAGGGTGGCGGCGCAGCTTGTTGCCCGTCTACCCTTTGTTTTGATGTAACTTGGCAAGTATGAATGAAATTTCTAATAATAGAAGAATGACTTAGAGTAAAAGATGGTCACATAAAGTAATTACAGTGTCGTTATAGACTACCTATAGCCACAATTTTTTGTTTTATCATGACCATTGATAATTTTTAGTCACACATCAAAACTTATAAGTGGCTAATAAATGCTACTCTTTGGTCACATAAATTCATAAGTGACCATATATATCATTCTTTAGCCACATCATTAAAAACTTAATGTGTAACAGTTAAGAACATTTGGCCACACTATTCTACCGTGGCTACTAATTGTCACATTTTTATTGAAAAGTGTGACTAAAGGTTTTGAAAATATATGTTTTCATCACATAAATTAAAAAATTAAAGAAATACCGTGGCAGTTGGTTACACTTGGCCACACTTTTCGAGTTGTGGCTATAATTACTAGTAAATGCCACATTTTTTTTCGAAAAATGTGGCTAAAGGTTTTAAACCATTATACGATGGTCACATTAATAATAAAATGTGTGGCTAAAATTGTTTAAAAATATTATTAAAGACATTTAGCCACACATTTATTCAAATGTGTGGCAGGCCGGTTTTGGGAAAAGTGTGGCTAAAGCCAAGTTTTGACGTAGTGTATGTTAAACTAACTACTTTTTCATCACACCGCATCGCTATACGCTTAAACGCTTTATATTCGCAAAGCTTACGCAACACGAATTACAGAGAATTATGCTATTTAAATTTCCGAGTGTGTTTGTATGGTTATCACACGCCTCCGCCTACGTTTATCACGACTAACACGCTAAATCGCAAACGCAGTTATTAGTAGTAGTAATGTGATAACGTGTGTTCTTATGTGTCTCATTTGTGTGTGCTTATTATGTGTATTGTTACTCGCAAACGCTATCGCAACGCAAACTCAACGCTACTCGCACAACTCGATTTATCACACCGAAACGCAACGGAACGCAACTCGAAACTCGGTACTACGCTAAAATACTTAATGTACCAATATTATCTAACGCAACAAAACGCATTAAACGAGCATCTTACACGCGAAACGAGGAAAAGGTTGCACAAAACAACACCTTGTTTGAAGCTAGGCAGCTTCGTACGAAGGCACTGCCTTCGTACGAAGGCAGCCTGTTCGAACCAAGACTCCCTGTGCGAACCCACTAACTCTATAAATACCCAAGCCCCTCCTCATTCATTCTCACTTGCTGATTTTGAGCCGAAACTCTGCCGATTGCAATCCGACCATCTTCTAGTAAGATTTAACAGTTTTCTTCAATTATACAACGTTTTCCACTTCGATTTTCATAAGAATCACTACGTTTTCATCTAAATTTTTCTGTTTTCACAAAAAACAATCAACTTTTCACTTAACTTCTTCTTTTCTCCATAAATTCCTGCTTTTCACAGGAACCCTTCATCTTTTTCACCAAAAACTTCTTCTTTCACCTCTAATCTACACTTAACCGGGTGTATTGGGACTAGCTACGGCTTCCCAAGTTAGAAATCAGTTGATTTCACACTCACCAAGTGTTGGATCTGGGTGAAAATTCTGTAAAACCTTTTAAACTTGATTTTTACACCCTAAACGGACCTAAAACGACATGTATCTCATTCACTGAACAGTGGAACGAGGTAATATCGAAACCACCTTCAAGAGGACTCGGAAGCATATCCGATTCAGGCAAAAACACAACATCGAATGCCACAAACAGCCACGTTTGTGAACTGGACTGTTCTGTGCGAAGCCAGCCTCGTACGAAGGCACTGCCTTCGTATGAAGGGACATGGCCTCGCACGAAGGAACTGCCTTCGTACGAAGGATCTGGTTTTACACAACACAACCCAATTTTGCATTCGTGACACAATCAAAGACCTCTCCGACTCTAAACTCAATCAATAGCTTAAGATTGGAGGGATGAAAACTCGATTTTCCGAAGACGACGTGAAGACACCCGATTTTGGACAACGGAAGCTACACGTGTACGAAGACCCACCTTCGTACAAAGGCATCAGCTTAGCATGAAGCTTTTGTTCTCCAACCGACACTTCGATTTCGATCATTTCAGCACTTTGGAGGACTTATGCTTCTGTTCCTATACGCAGGCTGACCCGACGCTCCCTTCAATCCATTGAGGATTGTGTTCTTGATTAGTATACGCTCTGTGAGTATACTCGAACCCATTTTCATTTAACACACTTTTGGGTGTTACATACGTTCTCTATTAAAACACAACACACAACGCAAACACTTTATAAACGCTAACCGCTCCCTCATGCTATACGTGATTTGTTGAATGCTTGTTACTATGCTTATACAGTGTTACAGTAGACCGCCTCTAGCAATGATAGTACTGTAGTTTGGACTCAGCACCTGTGTGGCAGGGGTTGCTAGGGATCACATTACTTTACTTCACGTGTTCGCTATGGTGAACATGTGTTGCGTATACTCTACAACGCAGTCTCGCGGTTAGGTTGTATCATTGTTGGTAGTTACATGCTTCGCCCGTTACATGTTACATGCTGGTTATGCGTAAACACTTTTATACTATTATCTATTCAAACTTGTATGCTCACCTTTACTTTATATATTGAATTTTATTTTAAAGTATGTGACAGGTTGATTGTATGTTGTGCTGCAAACAAGTTTGGAAGTCTAGAAACCCACCAAATAAAAATATGAGTTGTCAGAATGGACTTTGTTTTTAAGACTGAATATATGTAATGACTGTTTTAAATTATTTGTTTAATAGTATGGGATATTAAACCTTATAAATAATGTCATTTTATAGTTGCTATGGATTCTCTTGAACAATCTGTTTCGCTCAGTGCCACACCCTGATGATTCCGCCATCGGTTGGGGTGTGACAGATGTGTATCAGAGCCATAACTATAAGGAATTAGGTCGAGTCGTGTAGAATTGACCTAGTCTATAGTCTAAGTGCCAACATACCAGCTTCGTACGAACCCAGTAGGGGCTTCATACGAACCCACATGCTGATTTCATCCTAGTTCGAACCTACAATGAACACCTTCGTACGAACCCACTCATATCAGCTTCGCACGAAGGAGAAGCCTTTCCTAAGGCGTGTAAACTTACTTTTGCCTTTCCTAAGGTTGACACAATACACACGTTTTAGAAAATGCTCACATAACACAGCCGAGTGATGGTTTCGAGATTAGGTGTGAAAACCAAGAACTCTCGACAAGATCACTCACTTTGCGTGTATTTTTACTCTCAGCACGAGACTCTCCGTTGAGTTAGGAGTGACATCCACACCTCAACGGGAATCTCCCATTCTATCTCATGGTTGTTTCAACCACAATTAGGGGCGAAGTAGTTAAGTTAGGGGTGAAACTCGCATCTTAATAACTCGTTCCATTCCCTACTTCAATTCTACAAATCTCACCAAAGTACGTAGTAACTGGAAGGATGAGTGTCGTTCGCCGTATCTCGGTGAAAGCACAATCTATTAGGGCAAAGCGTGTACCCAAGTTTGTTGGGGATAGTTGACTCAATTTGGGTAGTCGATGTCTAACACCCAGGACACTCCATTTATTTTTCTAGCCTGCAATCGCCGATTTTACGCGTCATATATTTTATGTGTTTATATGTTTCGGTTTTGGAGATCTTATGCTTTCCGCTCTCCGCCTTACAAAAGGCGCACAACTCGCACAGCTTTTCGTAAATCTATAACGCTAATTAATCGCGAACAAACTAGGAACTCTCATATGCTAAACTCCTCGCTTATGCTACTTGCTATCGCTCGCAACTCTCGCTCACGTTACGCACCCTTGAAAGATAGGTGAATACGTGCAAAATATGTAGGTGGATACGTGCAAAATATGTGCTTACATGAATTATGTGCTCATACGTGCCTATGTGCCTATGTGTATACGTGCTTATGTGAATTATGTGTATACGTGATTATATGCCGACGTGTTACTGAACTTTAGGTGAATAACAATAATAATAAAAAAGGGTTGTTAAACGCTAAACTTTTTAAAACGAACCCCTAATATAATCGAATCTCGTCTAATCCCTTTGGGATAATGTCTGCTGCAGAACCTACACTCGACAATGTCTTCATTCGGTTCCCATACTCACCAACATGTTCAGAGGAACAAGGCTGATAAGCGAATCGCTTCTCTTGCGGCCAAGGAAATGGCCAAGGTCATACCTCAAGTTGTTAGTGAAATCAATGAGGTCAGTAGCAAATCTTCTGTCGAATTAAAGAGTGATGCACCCAAAACTCCCTTCAGCTTCAAACAATTCAAAGCCTATGGTCCAGCAAGTTTTACTGGCGAAGATGGACCCAGTGTAATGTTTTAGTAGTTTGACTCGATTGAGGTTACCTTCAGGCAAAGCGGATGCCCAGAGAACCTCCGCACTGTGAATGCTAATGGAGTCTTCCAGTCAAATCCGTTGGATTGGTGGACCACTGAGCGCAACAGGCGCGGTAATGATGCAGCTTATGGTTTCTCATGGGAGGAGCTCAGGGAGCTCATGATGAAGGAGTTCTGTACTCCTCAGGAAGTCCAGAAGCTGGAGAATGAATTCTGGCACATCAAGCAAGAAGGAGGTGACAACGCTGATCTCACCGCTCGTTTCAAACAATTGAGCATTATCTGTACCAGTCAGGTGGACACGCCTGATAAGACCATCAAGAAGTATATCTGCGCTCTTCCCAACTGTGTAGCTGATTTTGTTCAAGCATCTAGACCTGCTACTATCGAGGAAACCTACCAACTTGCCGCTGAGATCAATGACAAACGAGTCTTGGCTGGAGCTTTCAAAACCTCGACCAAGAGTCTTAATCAGGCTACTGCTACTCCCAGTACCGACAATGCAGTATCTCAAGGTTTAAAGTCTTCACGCCGAAGCCACAAGCGAAAGAGCAACAACAAAAATAACTATGTGACTACCGCATCACCGCTCAACGCACTTCCCGCACCTCCCAATAACCAAAATTGTCAAGTTGCTACTACCAACGCACCGCCTGCCAAGCGTGCGTACACTGGTACTCACCCTCTATGGCCAACTTGCACCTATCATCATCCGACAAGGGTCAACTGTCGTTTCTATGCCAATTGCAACATCTATGGACATTTTACTGCGCACTGCCACTCAGGCCCCCGACAACAAGCTCCTCAAGCTCTTCCTGCACCGCCAGCTCAACTTCCTGCTCCTCAGGTCAACTAAGCAGCTCCTGCACCCGCCGTTCATGCACGAACTTGCTACACTTGTGGTAACCCGAATCATTTTGCTAATGTTTGCCACTGCATGTGGTGAAACAAGAATCACAGCAGCAACCACCACCACAGCAACAACAACAACAGTAGCCTCAGCAGCCACAACAGCAACAACATCAGCCACAACAAGCAGCCCTCTGAAGAATCTTCAACATCAATGTCCACCAGGCTCAGACTGACAACAATGTTGTCAATGGTACGTTCCTTGTTAACGGTATTTATGCTTCTTACTTATTTGATACTAGAGCCGATAACTGTTGTGTCGTTTGAATTCGAAAAGCTTTTACAACGTAAACGCGCTAATTTCCTAAACACCTTCGACGTAGAAGTTGCCACTGGAAGAACCGTCACCGTCAACTCCGTTCTCCGTGATTGTACTCTTGCACTCAACAATCACTTTTTCCTGATCGATCTTAGTCCTATGCAACTTGGCAGTTTCGATGTCATAGTAGACATGGACTTTCTTCATGAAAATCATGCCGAAGTCGTTTGTTTCGAAAAGATGATTCGCTTCTCTCTTCCAAACGGCGACCAATTGTGTTTTTATGGTGAAGTGTCCTCAAAAGAGCTGAAACTTATGTCGTGTATTCAAGCAAGCAAGTATCTCCGCAAGGAGTACTTGGCTTTCTTAGCCCACATCGTAGTAGCAAAGGAGGAAAAGAAGCCAACGGAAAAGGTACTTGTGGTTCGTGATTTTCCTAATGTCTTTCCTGACGATTTCCCCGGTCTACCTCCTACCTGTGATATTGGATTCCGTATCGACCTCATTCCTGGAGCTAACCCTGTGGCTAAAGCTCCTTATCGCCTCGCACCGTCCGAAATGCGTGAACTTTCTAGCCAACTTCAGGAGTTACTTGATAAAGGCTTCATATGCCTTAGCACATCTCCTTGGGGTGCACCAGTCCTTTTCGTGAAAAAGAAGGATGGATCGTTCCGAATGTGCATCGATTATAGGGAACTCAACAAACTTACTGTCAAAAATTGCTACCCTCTACCCCGAATCGACGACTTATTTGACCAACTGCAAGGCGCTCCCTGTTTCTCTAAAATCGATCTACGTTCTGGCTATCATCAGTTGCGCGTCCAAGAGCAAGACATTCCGAAAACCGCTTTCCACACCCGTTATGGCCATTACGAATTCGTGGTCATGCCCTTTGGTCTTATAAACGCACCCGCGGTCTTCATGGACTTGATGAACCGTGTGTGTAAACCCTTCCTTGATCGCTTCGTTATTGTGTTCATCGATGATTTCCTCATCTACTCGAAGTCGAAAGTCGAACATGTGCAACATCTTCGCTTAGTTCTCGAGCTTCTCCAAGGAAATCGCCTCTACGCCAAGTTCTCCATGTGTGAATTTTGGCTCGAGGAGGTTCAATTCCTCTGTCACATCGTCAACAGTCAAGGAATTCATGTCGACCCCGCGAAAATAGGAGCAGTAAGGAGCTGGATTATGCCGAAGAACCCTTCCGAAATCCGCTCTTTTCTCAGATTGGTGGGTTATTATCGTCGATTCATCGCTGATTTCTCTAAAATAGTCGTACCGCTTACCACTCTAAGTCAGAAGGATAAACCTTTTGTTTGGGGTCCCAAATAGGAGGAAGCCTTCCAAACCCTCAAGTTTATGCTCTGCAATGCTCCCGTTCTTACCCTTCCAGACGGAAACGATGATTTTGTCGTATATTGCGATGCCTCTAACCTAGGTCTTGGTTGTGTTCTTATGCAACGAGACAAGGTTATCGCGTATGCGTCTCGACAACTCAAGATCCACGAGAAGAACTACACTACCCACAATCTCGAACTCGGTGCAGTTGTTTTTGCGTTGAAGATTTGGCGACACTACCTTTATGGTACCAAGTGTACGGTCTTCACCGACCATAAGAGCCTACAACACATCTTGAACCAGAAAGAACTAAACATGTGCCAACGCTGATGGGTTGAACTTCTCAATGACTACGATTGTGAGATACGCTACCATCCAGGCAAGGCAAACGTCGTAGCCGATGCCCTCAGTCGACGAAGCTATGTGTATAGCGTTCGCCATGTTCATGCCCAGCATAACCTCGAAGCCCTAATTCGCGACGCCCAACATGCATGCTTCATCGAGAATACCTTAAAAGTTGAATTCCAGAATAACCTCGAAGCCCTAATTCACTAACACTAAAGGAAAAGAATTAAAGGATATTCCAATAGTGTCCTAGTTTCCTGATGTATTTCCAGAAGAGCTACCAGGACAACCTCCAGACATGGAAGTTGAATTCAAAATCCACTTAATACCAGGAACTGCACCAATTGCCAAAGCACCTTACCATTTGGCACCTGCAGAAATGCAAGAGAAGAAGAAACAATTAGATGAATTATTGGAGAAGGGATTCATACAGCCAAGCTCATCGCCATGGGAAGCACCGATATTATTCGTTAAAAAGAAGGACAGATCAATGCGTATGTGCATTGACTACCGTGAACTAAATAAAGTCACGATTAAGAATCGGTATCCATTACCAAGAATCGATGATCTGTTCAATCAATTGCAAGGAGCACGATTTTTCTCAAAAATCGATTTAAGGCCAGGATATCATCAATTAAAGGTACAGGAAGAGGACATTCCTAAGACCGCTTTCAGAACAAGGTATGGACATTATGAATTTACTGTCATGCCATTTGGTTTAACCAATGCCCCAGCTGCATTCATGGACATGATGAACCGAATATGTAAGCCATATTTTGATAAATTCATAATTGTGTTTATAGATGATATTCTTATTTACTCTAAAAGCAAAGAGGAACATGCAGCACATCTGCACGCACTTCTAAGTTTATTGAGAAAAGAAAAGCTTTATGCTATGTTTTCGAAGTGTGAGTTTTGGTTTGAACAGGTACAATTTCTTGGACATTTAGTCAATCATGAAGGAATTAATGTAGATCCCACCAAGATCCAGGCGATTACCAAGTTGAAAACCCCTGAGTCACCAACTGAAGTTAGAAGTTTCTTAGGATTGGCCGGTTATTATAGAAGATTTATTCGAGATTTTTCTAGAATAGCCATTCCCTTAACTAAGCTAACCTGTAAATCAGTTAAGTTTGAATGGGGACCAAAACAAGAAGAACCCTTTAAAATTCTTAAGCAAAGATTAACCCATGCACCCATACTAGCGTTACTAGAAGGAACTGAAGATTTTGTAATCTATTGTGACGCTTCTAAGTTAGGTTATGGATGTGTATTAATGCAACGTCAAAAGGTTATAGCTTACGCCTCTACACTGCTTAAGAATCATGAAGAGAATTATTCGACCCATGATCTAGAGTTAGGAGCTATAATTTTTGCCCTTAAAATTTGGAGACATTACCTTTACTGCAGTAAGGTTACCATATTTACCGATCATAAGAGTTTAAGGTATGTTTTTGGACAATAGGAATTGAATATGAGACAAAGACGCTGGATGGAGATACTTAGTGATTTTGACAGTAGTATCCAGTATCATGCAGGAAAGGCAAAGGTAGTAGCCGATGCTTTAAGTCGAAAATATCATGAAAAGCCAAAAAGAGTACGTTCTCTTAAGTTAAATCTGCAAATAGATTTAAATGATCAGATTAGAAAGGCACAAGAATCATTAATCAAGGATGATACTGAGAAACTGAAGGGAATGATTAAGGAATTAGAACAAGGAACAGATGGAATTTGGAGATTCCATAAGAAAAGAATGTGGATACCTAAATTAGGAAACCTACGCCACCGTATATTAGAAGAAGCCCATAAGTCTAAGTATACGATGCATCCTGGAAATGATAAGATGTATCAGGACTTAAGGAAGAATTTTTGGTGGATAGGAATGAAAAAGGATATAGCAGCATATGTTGCAAGGTGTTTAACTTGTTCACAAGTCAAAGCTGAACATCAGAAACCATCAAGTTTATTGCAACAGTTAGAAATGCCGGTTCGAAAATGGGAATTAATAACAATGGATTTTGTTACCAAATTACCCAAAACAAGAAAAGGTAATGATACAATCTGGGTGATTGTAGACAGACTAACCAAGTCAGCTCATTTCCTACCAATGAAAGAAACTTTCAGTATGGAAGAGTTAGCTAAATTATATGTAAATGAAATAGTTTCATTACATGGAATTCCTCTATCAATTGTTTCTGACAGAGATAGTCACTTTACCTCTCATTTTTGGACAAGTTTCCAAAAAGCCATGGGAACCAAGTTGAATTTAAGCACCGCTTATCATCCTCAAATGGACGGATAAAGCGAAAGGACAATTCAGACAATGGAAGACATGCTTAGAGCTTGTGTAATTGATTTCGGAGGTATTTGGGACGATCATTTACCATTGATAGAATTTTCTTATAATAACAGTTATCACACAAGTATCAATGCTGCACCCTTCGAAGCACTTTATGGAGGAAAATGCCGAACGCCAGTCTGTTGGGCAGAAATTGGAGAAAAGCAACTATCTGGACCCGAGATAGTACAAGAAACAACAGACAAACTCATTTAAGTCAAGGAACGACTAAAAACAGCACGTGATCGACAAAAGAGTTATGCTGATAACAGGCGAAAGCCCTTGGAATTTCAAGTAGGAGATAAAGTGTTATTAAAAGTCTCTCCTTGGAAACGAGTGGTGAGATTCATCAAAAGAGGAAAGCTAAGCCCCAGGTACGTTGGACCTTTTGAGATTATTAGAAGAATAGGACCTGTAGCCTATCAGCTACAACTGCCAGAGGAAATGGCAGGAATACATGATGTATTTCATGTATCTAATCTCAAGAAATGCTTAGCTGATGAATCACTGGTAGTACCTCTTCAAGATATAGAGGTAAATGAACAACTTAAATTTGTAGAGAAGCCTCTACAGATTGAAGACAGGAAAGTTAAGAACCTCAAGCAAAAGAGATTAGTTCTGGTCAAAGTAAAATGGGACTCCAAAAGAGGACCAGAATACACATGGGAGCTTGAATCAGAAATGCAAAGGAAATATCCACACCTATTCTAGTAGATCTCGAGGACGAGCTCTAAAACAAGGTGGGAGGATTTAACAACCCTCCTAAAATTTTCTGACGCCCTAAAATATATTAAAATATCCCAATATGTCTTAAAATATACCCCGTATGTAAAAACCGAGCCCAAATACCTTTATTTTTATAAAAATTAAATAAAAACAAGTAAATTGAGGCTGTTGCGGGGCGCGTAGCCTTTGGCTACAGCCTACGCGGGCCGCGAGCGATCATCATCGAGGCGACACCTGGAAGCCGCCGTGTGTCGACACGTGGCGAGACTATACCGGTGATAAATCAAGGCTAGGGCCTACAACCCTATGTCACGGGCCGCGTAAGCCCCAACCTAATCTTACGTGGGCCGGAGGGAAGTCAAAGGGTCGCATATATATAGAGGTGCTCGATCTTCAGTTTCCTTTGCTCAAATCTTCGATCTCTCTCTCAAATTCTGCATAGATAATATAATTTTCGGGTATAATACCCCCCCTAATTAAATGAAGTTCTGCCCCGATTTAAGTATCATAACCCCGGTTACGTATTAGATACGCTGCCCGATTGATCCAGGGTTCCGTAACGACTGTCGAGGTTCTGCCCGACGTAGTCGTTGGTATGCCGTCTCGGGGAGGGTATAACTAATGTAAATATAAAAGGTTATTATACTAACACGAGTGCATTGTGTAAATTATAGATAATTACCAGGAAACCCTTAAAAGAAGTCTAAGATAGCAATGTGAGTAATCTCCTTTTTGTAAATTGTTTTTACAAAACCTTAAATGTTTTACAATGTGATTAAGCAGTGATTGAGTCTTTGTAGTTCTTCAATTACTGCCGGTATGTTGGGGTTTTGTATACAAAATGTGGAACACGTTACCATTGGACAAAGAGTTAGCCAATGTGTAATATGACCCACCAGTCAGGATTGACAATACTGAATGAGTAATTGTGTAGAAATAAACAATGTGATTGCTCTCAATACTGTTAATGGATAAAAATCTTCTTGATTAAACTGGGATTCACTCACCAGTATTTCCCACTGACAAAATATTTTTAAAACGCGTTTCAGGTAACAAAATGTGAAAGCCAACTAGAAGCCAGCTGGACAGCACTGAAGGCTTGGAAAAGTGGCTGTAAAAGTTACCTAAATAAAAGAAGATGTTTTATTCAATAAAATAGGGATTTTTCCCTATGAAAATGTTTGTAACGAAAACTTGGGTTTTCTCCCAATATGTTTAATTTTATAAAAGTGTGGTATTTAATCTGATAAACATTTCCTAACTACGGTCCTGATGAAATTTTCGCTGCCAAATTGATAAACAAACGATACCACCAAAACTGGTCTCGCGGCCGCCCATTCTCGGGACAGATAGGGGGCGGGGGTTGCGACAGAAGGTGGTATAAGAGCTAAGCCACTGATTCAGCCACATAAGCGTTCTGCTGACACTAATATATTATGCAAATTGTTAGCAAATTAATTATGGAAATACGTGCATAATTGTATTTTATTGTTGTGTGTTATTTGACTATTTGTTAGTTTACAGTATGAGTGATCAAGGACCCTCAGACGCGTATCGTCAGTTGTCCGATTCACCTAGGAGTGAAGGTATCTCTTCCCAGCCTGCCCTCTCTGGGTATTCAGCTGACCAGGAAGAAGGGATGTTTGTCTTTAAGGCTCAGTCTGAAGAGCCATTCCCTCAGAAAAAGAGAGGATGGTTTAGTAAGGGAGCATTCGAGCGTAGGAAAAGAATGTGAAAGTTGCAACAGTAGAGAGTCCTAGCAGCCGCTAAGCGAGAGTCAGATGCTCATACACAGGATATGCTTAATAGGAGCTTAGCCAATTTTCATATCCTAGCAACAACAGCTGCCGACCCAAACCTGGAACAACTAGTAGCCCCACAACCCTTACCTTTGTTCCCCACTCAGCCGATGGAGATAGAAGACAACCCCGAAAATCAAGTTCAAATGCATGATTTCAACCCTGAGGAGATACCTAGGATACCAGCCCCTAATCCCTTAGACCCAGATTATGATCCATGATTCGATGATCATAGGGATTATGTTCCACGCTACCACCTAAACGACGAACCCATGCCAAACTTAGCAGCCTATCCAGGTCTGGACCCTCTAGATCCCTACTACTACTACGATAACGATGAATACATTAGGGAGATCTTAGAAAATTCGTACCCTCAGGAGAATCCCATGCCCCAGTACCCAGACCCAGCACTAGCACCTGCACCCCGAATGAGTGCAGAAAATGTGCATTAACTCCGAACTTTCGGAGAAGATATTTTAGAGAGTAGTGAAATGATGAGGCAGGTAGGAGAGCGACTTGTCTGGAAGTACGACGAGCACAATATGGATTACTGGATGAATCCAGATCAGTGAAGGTGACAATAGAGTTGGTAATAATAATAATATAATAATAATATATAATATGTTTGTATGAAAATATATATATATATATATATATGTGTGTGTGTGTAATAATAATATATATTGTAGTATAGACCACTTCGTGGTTAGCGATGCATAGTAGTAGTGTAATTTTAATTACAGGCTTACTGTGTATTTGACGCATACTATAATAGAAAAAAGTAAGTCGCAATGCTCGACGCTTTTGATCAATATGTGTGTTGTGTGGTGGTTGCCTAAATTATTTACTATTTTGTGATATTAATAATTGATAAATGTTTAAAATTCAGATGGACGACGAAGTAAACCAAGAAAACCAGAATAATGATAACCAGAGTAATATTAACCCGGATAATGAAAATCCGAAAAACAACAATAATGGAAACCAAGTGGATAACAGTGCCATGCAGCATATAGTGGCACAAGGGATAATAGATGCGATGCCATATATTATCAAAACGGTTAAGGAAGCAGAAAATAAAAGTAAGCATGATAGCAAACGAACTTCTGAACCTGAAAACAGCGTGAACAATGGACCCGTACTTCAAGTGCCCATTCCCAAAAGAAGAAAAACCGTGTCTTACGGTTGTTCTTATAAAGAATTCTGGTCTTGTAAGCCAATGGAATTCTCGGGCAATGAAGGGGCCGTTGCATCTCTACGCTGGATAGAAAAGACCGAGGCAGTCTTAAGGATAAGTAAATGTGCAGAAGAGGATAAAATAATGTTTGCTTCCAATCTGTTCAAGAATTCAGCACTAGAATGGTGGAACACCATCCTCCAGTCTAGGGGAAGTGATAGAACTTACAATATGGAATGGGAGGAGTTTAAAAACATGGTAGAAAGGAAATTCTGCCCTCTTAATGAAAAAGAACAGATAGCAAACAAATTTCTAAATCTTAGGATGATTGGGTAGATAGTAAGGGTTATACTACCTTATTCTTTGAATATGCCCGAATAGTACCAACCCTTGCTTCACCTGAACCATTTTTAATCTCTCGTTACATCTGGGGATTAATTGGAGAGATTAGGCATGTAGTCAAGGCAGCTAGACCTCAAACCATAGAAGAAGCAGTAGAACTAGCCAACACCTTGACAGATGAATTAGTCCGTACTCGAGAAGAGGATCAAAGGAGGAACCTAACCCAGAAGCTGACCCATGAATTTCGTTCTGGAAATTCTAACCGTGGGAGAAATGTAGGTTCTACCTCTGCACCATACTGTAAGTATTGCAAAAGAAAGCATTCAGGAAGATATTCTATATACTGTAACTTTTGCAAAATATCTGGACACAAGGAGGAAGGCTGCATGAAAAAGCCTAACAACAGGATATGATACAACTGCGGAGAACAAGGTCATATCAAGCCTAACTGTCCAAAAATAGCTCCAACCACGAACACCAAGAATACTAAAAATGCTAGAGCATTTGTTCTGACTGCAGAAGAAGCAAAGATGATCCCAGATGTGATCACTGGTACGTTTTTAGTTAATGATGTTTTTGCTAAAGTATTATTTGACTCTGGTGCAAACCAAAGTTTTATTAATACTTCATTTTGCAAACTTCTAAATCAATCATTAACTAAACTCCCACAAGAATGTCTAGTAGAGACAGCAAATGGGGAAACGATTAAGATTTCTAAAATCTTGTAGGGAGCAAGAATAGAAATTTTAAATCATAAATTTATTGCAAACCTTTACCCAATGAATTTGGCAGGATTTGATGTTGTATTAGGAATGGATTGGTTAATAGCCAATAAAGCCAGTATTTTATGTGATCAAAAGTCAATTCAAGTAAATTCACCAATGGGTGAAAAGATCACAATTAAAGGAAATAAAACCTTTAAATCCACAAAGTTCATCTCTGTGATGAAAACAACAAGTTATATAAGGAAAGGATCATTAGTGTATTTGATTTCTATAATCACTAACACTAAAGGAAAAGAATTAAAGGATATTCCAATAGTGTCCCAGTTTCCAGATGTATTTCCAGAAGAGCTACCAGGACATCCTCCAGACAGGGAAGTTGAATTCAGAATCCACTTAATACCAGGAACTACCCCAATTGCCAAAGCACCTTACCGTTTGGCACCTACAGAAATGCAAGAGCTGAAGAAACAATTAGATGAATTATTGAAGAAGGGATTTATACAGCCAAGCTCATCGCCATGGGGAGCACCGCTATTATTCGTTAAAAAGAAGGACGGATCAACGCGTATGTGCATTGACTACCGTGAACTGAATAAAGTCACGATTAAGAATCGGTATCCATTACCAAGAATCAATGATCTGTTCGATCAATTGCAAGGAGCATGATTTTTCTCAAAAATCGATTTAAGGTCAGGATATCATCAATTAAAGGTACAGGAAGAGGACATTCCTAAGACCGCTTTCAGAACAAGGTATGGCCATTATGAATTTACTGTCATGCCATTTGGTTTAACTAATGCCCTAGCTGCATTCATGGACATGATGAACCGAATATGTAAGCCATATTTTGATAAATTCATAATTGTCTTTATAGATGATATTCTTATTTACTCTAAAAGCAAAGAGGAACATGCAGTGCATCTGCACGCACTTCTAAGTTTATTGAGAAAAGAAAAGCTTTATGCTAAGTTTTAGAAGTGTGAGTTTTGGTTAGAACAGGTACAATTTCTTGGACATTTAGTCAATCATGAAGGAATTAATGTAGATCCCACCAAGATCCAGGCGATTACCAAGTGGAAAACCCCTGGGTCACCAACTGAAGTTAGAAGTTTCTTAGGTTGGCCGGTTATTATAGAAGATTTATTCGAGATTTTTCTAGAATAGACATTCCCTTAACTAAGCTAACCTGTAAATCAGTTAAGTTTTAATGGGGACCAAAACAAGAAGAAGTCTTTAAAATTCTTAAGCAAAGATTAGCCCATGCACCCATACTAGCGTTACTAGAAGGAACTGAAGATTATGTAATCTATTGTGACGCTTCTAAGTTAGGTTATGGATGTGTGTTAATGCAACGTCAAAAGGTTATAGCTTACGCCTCTACACTGCTTAAGAATCATGAAGAGAATTATTCGACCCATGATCTAGAGTTAGGAGCTATAATTTTTGCCCTTAAAATTTGGAGACATTACCTTTACTGTAGTAAGGTTACCATATTTACCGATCATAAGAGTTTAAGGTATGTTTTTGGACAATAGGAATTGAATATGAGACAAAGACGCTGGATGGAGATACTTAGTGATTTTGACTGTAGTATCCAGTATCATGCAGGAAAGGCAAAGGTAGTAGCCGATGCTTTAAGTCGAAAATATCATGAAAAGCCAAAAAGAGTACGTTCTCTTAAGTTAAATCTGCAAATAGATTTAAATGATCAGATTAGAAAGGCATAAGAATCAGTAATCAAGGATGATACTGAGAAACTGAAAGGAATGATTAAGGAATTAGAACAAGGAATAGATGGAATTTGGAGATTCCAAAAGAAAAGAATATGGATAAGTAAATTAGGAAACCTACGCCACCGTATATTAGAAGAAGCCCATAAGTCTAAGTATACGATGCATCCTGGAAATGATAAGATGTATCAGGACTTAAGGAAGAATTTCTGGTGGATAGGAATGAAAAAGGATATAGCCGCATATGTTGCAAGGTGTTTAACTTGTTCACAAGTCAAAGCTGAACATCAGAAACCCTCAGGTTTATTGCAACAGTTAGAAATGCCGGTTTGAAAATGGGAATTAATAACAATGGATTTTGTTACCAAATTACCCAAAACAAGAAAAGGTAATGATACAATCTGGGTGATTGTAGACAGACTAACCAAGTCAGCTCATTTCCTACCAATGAAAGAAACTTTCAGTATAGAAGAGTTAGCTAAATTATATGTAAATGAAATAGTTTCATTACATGGAATTCCTCTATCAATTGTTTTTGACAGAGATAGTCACTTTACCTCTCATTTTTGGACAAGTTTCCAAAAAGCCATGGGAACCAAGTTGAATTTAAGCACCGCTTATCATCCTCAAACGGACGGATAAAGCGAAAGGACAATTCAGACAATGGAAGACATGCATAGAGCTTGTGTAATTGATTTCGGAGGTATTTGGGACGATCATTTACCATTGATAGAATTTTCTTATAATAACAGTTATCACACAAGTATCAATGCTGCACCCTTCGAAGCACTTTATGGACGAAAATGCCGAACGCCAGTCTGTTGGGAAGAAATTGGAGAAAAGCAACTATCTGGACCCGAGATAGTACAAGAAACAACAGACAAACTCATTCAAGTCAAGGAACGACTAAAAACAGCACGTGATCGACAAAAGAGTTATGCTGATAACAGGCGAAAGCCCTTGGAATTTCAAGTAGGAGATAAAGTGTTATTAAAAGTCTTTCCTTGGAAACGAGTGGTGAGATTCATCAAAAGAGGAAAGCTAAGCCCCAGGTACGTTGGACCTTTTGAGATTATTAGAAGAATAGGACCTGTAGCCTATCAGCTACAACTGCCAGAGGAAATGGCAGGAATACATGATGTATTTCATGTATCTAATCTCAAGAAATGCTTAGCTGATGAATCACTGGTAGTACCTCTTCAAGATATAGAGGTAAATAAACAACTTAAATTTGTAGAGAATCCTCTACAGATTGAAGACAGGAAAGTTAAGAACCTCAAGCACAAGAGATTAGTTCTGGTCAAAGTAAAATAGGACTCCAAAAGAGGACCATAATACACATGGGAGCTTGAATCAGAAATGCAAAGGAAATATCCACACCTATTCCAGTAGATCTCGAGGACGAGCTCTAAAACAAGGTGGGGAGGATATAACAACCCTCCTAAAATTTTCAGACGCCCTAAAATATATTAAAATATCCCAATATGTCTTAAAATATACCCCGTATGTAAAAACCGAGCCCAAATACCTTTATTTTTGTAAAAATTAAATAAAAACAAGAAAATTGAGGCTGTCGCGGGGCGCGTAGCCTTTGTCTACAGCCTACGCGGGCCGCGAGCGATCATCATCGAGGCGACACCCGAAAGCCGCCACGTGCCGCCACGTGCCGACACGTTTCGAGGCTATACCTGTGACAAATCAAGGATAGGGCCTACAACCCTATGTCGCGGGCTGCGTAAGCCCCAACCTATTCTTACGCGGGCCGCGAGGGAAGTCGAAGGGTCGCATATATATAGAGGTGCTCGACCTTCAGTTTCCATTGCTCAAATCTTCGATCTCTCTCTCAAATTCTGCATAGATAATATAATTTCCGGGTATAATACCCCCCTAATTAAACGAAGTTCTGCCCCGATGTAAGTATCATAACCCCGGTTATGTATTAGATACGCTGCCCGATTGATCCAGGGTTCCGTAACGACTGTCGAGGTTTTGCCTGAAGTTGTCGTTGGAATGCCGTCTCGGGGAGGGTATAACTAATGTAAATATAAATGGTTATTATACTAACGCGTGTGCATTGTGTAAATTATAGATAATTACCAGGAAACCCTTAAAAGAAGTCTAAGACAACAATGTGAGTAATCTCCTTTTTGTAAATTGTTTTTACAAAACCTTAAATGTTTTACAATGCGATTAAGCAGTGATTGAGTCTTTGTAGTTCTTCAATTACTGCCGGTATGTTGGGGTTTTGTATACAAAATGTGGAACACGTTACCATTGGACAAAGAGTTAGACAATGTGTAATATGACCCACCAGTCAGGATTGACAATACTGAATGAGTAATTGTGTAGAAATAAACAAGGTGATTACTCTCAATACTGTTAATGGATAAAAATCTTCTTTATTAAACTGGGATTCATTCACCAGTATTTTCCACTGACAAAATGTTTTTAAAACGCGTTTCAGGTAACAAAATGTGAAAGCCAACTAGAAGCCAGCTGGACAGCACTGAAGGCTTGGAAAAGTGGCTATAAAACTTACCTAAATAAAAGAAGATGTTTTATACAATAAAATAGGGATTTTTCCCTATGAAAATGTTTGTAATGAAAACTTGGGTTTTATCCCAATATGTTTAATATTATAAAAGTGTGGTATTTACTCTGATAAACATTTCCTAACTATGGTCCTGATGAAATTTCCGCTGCCAAATTGATAAACAAACGATACCACCAAAATCGGTCTCGCGGCCGCCCGTTCCCGGGACAGATAGGGGGCGGGGGTTGCGTCATAAATAAAGGGTTATGTTAACCACCGCCATACGCTTAAACGCTTTATATTCGCAACGCTTATGCAACACGAATTACAGAGAATGATGCTATTTAAATTGCCGAGTGTGCTTGTATGGTTATCACACGCCTCCGCCTACGCTTATCACGACTAACACGCTAAATCGCAAACGCAGTTATTAGTAGTAGTAATGTGATAATGTGTGTTCTTATGTGTCTCATTTGTGTGTGCTTATTATGTGTATTGTTACTTGCAAACGCAATCGCAACGCAAACTCAACGGTACTCGCACAACTCGATTTATCACACCGAAACGCAACGCAACTCGAAACTCAACACTACGCTAAAATACTTATTGTACCAATATTATCTAACGCAACAAAACGCATTAAACGAGCATCTTACACACGAAACAAGAAAAAGGTTGCAAAAAATAGCACCTTGTTCGAAGCTAGGCAGCTTCGTACGAAGGCAGCCTGTTCGAACCAAGACTCCCTGTGCGAACCCACTAATTCTATAAATACCCAAGCCCCTCCTCATTCATTCTCACTTGCTGATTTTGAGCCGAAACTCTGCCGAATTGTTGTCCGGCCATCTTCAAGTAAGATTTAACAGTTTTCTTCAATTATACAACGTTTTCCACTTTCATTTTCATAAGAATCACTACATTTTCATCTAAATTCTTCTGTTTTCACATAAAAACAATCAACTTTTCACTTAACTTCTTCTTTTCTCCATAAATTCCTGCTTTTCACAGGAACCCTTCATCTTTTTCACCAAAAACTTCTTCTTTCACCTCTAATCTACACTTAACCGGGTGTATTGGGACTAGCTACGGCTTCCCAAGTTAGAAATCAGTTGATTTCACACTCACCAAGTGTTGGATCTGGGTGAAAATTTTGTAAAACCTTTTAAACTTGATTTTTACACCCTAAACGGACCTAAAACGGCATGTATCTCGTTCACTGAATAGTGGAACGAGGTAAAGTCGAAACCAGCTTGAAGAGGACTCAGAAACATATCCGCTTCAGGCGAAAACACAACACCGAATGCCAAAAATAGCCACACTTGTGAACTGGACTGTTCTGTGCGAAGCCAGCCTCGTACGAAGGCAGTGCCTTCGTACGAAGGACATGGCCTCGCACGAAGGCACTGCCTTCGTACGAAGGCTCTGGTTTTTCACAACGCAGCCTAATTTCCATTCATGACACAATCAAAGACCTCTCCGACTCTAAGCTCAATCAATAGCTTAAGGTTGGAGGGATGAACACTCGATTTTTCGAAGATGACGCGAAGACACTCGATTTTGGACAACGGAAGCAGCACGTGTACGAAGACCCACCTTCGTACGAAGGCATCTGCTTGGTACGAAGCATATGTTCTCCCACCGACACTTCGACTTCTGACCGTTTCAGCACTTTGGAGGACTTATGCTTCTGTTCCCGTACGCAGGCTGACCCGACACTCCCTTCAATCCATTTAGGATCGTGTTCTTGATTAGTACACGCTCCATGAGTATACTCGAACCCATTTTCGTTTAACACACTTTTGGGTGTTACATACATTCTCTATCAAAACATAACACACAACGCAAACACTTTATAAACGCTAACCACTCCCGTATGCTATACATGATTTGTTGAATGCTTGTTACTATGCTTATACAGTGTTACCATAGACTGCCTGTAGCAACGATAGTACTATAGTTTGGACTCAGCACCTGTGTGACAGGAGTTGCTAGGGATCACATTACTTTACTTTACGTGTTCGCTATGGTGAACATGTGTCACGCATACTCTACAACGCAGTCTCGCGGTTAGGTTGTATCATTGTTGGTAGTTACATGCTTTGCCCGTTACGTGTTACATGCTGGTTATGCGTAAACACTTTTATACTATTATCTATTCAAACTTGTATGCTCACCTTTACTTTATGTATTGACTTTTATTTTAACGTATGTGACAGGTTGATTGGATGTTGTGTTGTAAACAAGTTAGGAAGTCTAGAAACCCACCAAATAAAAATCTGAGTTGTCGGAATGGACTTTTTTTTGAGACTGGACATTTTTAATGATTGTTTTGAATTATTTGTATAATAGTATGGGATATTAAACCTTATAAATAATGTCATTTAATAGTTGCTATGGATTCTCTTGAAAAATCAGTTTCGCTCAGTGCCACGCCCTGATGATTCCGCCATCGGTTGGGGTGTGACAGCTGAAGCATAACGAATACTACGTAACCAACTGGAATGGTCCACTAGGACAGGTGGCTGTGAAGAGCTATCACTGATAGCTCGAACGGGGGTATGAGGAGGTGTACCAGTAGGTGTAGGAACATGAACGGGAGTAGCTGGTGCAACAGACACAACATCATCATCATCGGTGGGGTAAGCCTCTAATCCAGCGGCTTGAAGGGCAGAGGAAGTCACTGACTCAAAAGAGTCGGCGTCAGACTTAAGATCAGAATCAGAAGAGATATCGATAACAGAGACAACTGGGGATGCTATGTCAAGGATAGCGATGTCGAACACCTCGCCATCGCCAAGATCGTCTTCAGGGTGCTCCACCTCAAACACGAGGACATCAACACCATCATCCAAATCAACAAAGAAAGGCCAATCCTCAGTAGAGATGGCAGCAAGGGGAATAGCATGAATCGGAATAAGCTCAACAAGATGCTCACCATCAGGATGTCCGATGATAAGCTGGTCATGGAGGGGTAAAGGTAAAGCTGGGACATCATCAATGAAAGAGACGTCGTCACCAAAATCTGGTAGGGCGAAAGGCTGAAAATCGTCGAGATCGTCGTCATCAGACATCATCTCCGGGTCGTTCTTGGAGTCAGACGTGAAGATCTCGGGGCGTGTGCTCCCTCATCATCGGAGACGATCGCCATAGGATCATGCTCATCAGACAGACCACTGTTCTCAGAAGATGACATGAATACCTGTAACATAAAATCCATGGTATATGTACATATATTAATTATTACTACTTAATCAATATATATAGTTACACACAAATAAGAAAGTAGTCCCTAGTTGAAGATAAGTGCTACCCCTGTGCACCCTAAGTCTCGTAGTGTCCTTACTTGACTCTTTGAAAAACAAGTTCAGGTAGTGGATGTCGTGGAACGTTTTACGTAATGAAAAACTTTTTGTAAAATTGTTTTCGTGAGAGGATCCTAGGGATTGTAGTCTAGACTTGGTGTGTGTCGGGTGTATTATGTTTTTATTTATATTTTAATCCCTTTTTTAACACATTAGTCAAGTTTTAAAATTATAAAACACGATATTCTACTAACACTAAACACACACATGGGCAAGTGCACCCATCGTGAGCGTAGTATAGCGTTGGTAAGATACCGAGGTCGTCCAAGGACACAAGAGCTTTTAATACCGGTTTATCCTCAACGTCTAATCAAATCAAAAGTTTTAGAAAAGGTTTTAAACATGAAAAATAAAAAACTAAAATGCTGAAAAATAAAAATAAAAACAGATAGACAAGATGAATCACTTGGATCCGACTTGCCTTTAATGTAACCTTGGATGATTTCCGCACTTTTGCACTTTTTAAGAGATTATCTTAGTTATAGTAGTAGGGCTCTCTTTTGAAGGTGACGTTACCCTCAACCCAGTGGTTTGAGTCAGCAAGGATACAATCCCAAAGGGTCGGAATATTGGAAGATAATTAATTAAGTTATTAAAGCGTAATGTGGTAGGCCCCTCTTTTGAAGGTGACGTTACCCTCGGCTAACTGGTTTGAGTCAGCAGGGATATAATCCCAAGTAGCCGGGTTAATGTATTAATACTAGTTTACATATGAGGGAATCAAGCCATTCACACCCCCGCCATCCAATACCAGTGGGTATTGAAGGAGGTCATAGTAAGCTTAACCCAGGTCCTTGCAGGATCTATACACTGAACAAGGCAAGAACCTTACCAAACCATTCCCTTAACCCCCGACCAGGTAGCCAACATATCTCTATATAGACCGTAGAGATATGAATGGTGAAAATCTTTTATTTTATATAGCTAGTAAAATAACGCCAAGACACCACAGACAAATGATGAGGAAGTTTCACCTTCAACATAAGAAACTAGTTATTAAAGTCATTAATACAAAACCAAATAAAAAGTGCGAAAAGATTAAAAATCAAAAGTATTACATTAAATTCTTGTCTTCGCCAAGTGATGTAAGAGACTTAGGCAAACATGGCCTTTGATTGTCAAGAACTCTTACTATCAATCTTGGATCTCGAGACTACTACACACACTCTAAGATGGATGATGGATGATGGTGGTGGATGTGGGTGTTGTGATGGTGGTGGAGTGTGGGTGAAGTGGGAGAGAGGTGGTTTGCCAAGGGATGCCTTTGAAGTGAACCAAGCACCCCTATTTATAGCCTGTTCAGAAGCCTGGACACGGCCCCGTGTCCGCTGGACACGACCCCGTGGCCATTCCCTTTCTCTTTCTTCATTAATTGCAATTGTCTGTATTAGGCTCCACACGCCCTCGTGTCCGCTGGGCACGGCCTCGTGTGCAGAAGTGTATCTGTACTATCAAGATTTGCAAGATTTTGCGAATCTTAACGTTGACCACTGCCCGTGTTGAGCTGGGCACGCCCCCGTGCCGGGAATAGAAGCTTCTATTACTTTGTCTTTTCTCCAGGCATCTGGCCACGCCCCCGTGTCCGTTGGGCACGGGGCCGTGGTCAGCCTTTTGTTTTCTTGTTTTTGCTTGGGAAGATGCTGTCGAGGGGTCGGGCATGCCACGTTTATTCCTTTTC
This sequence comes from Helianthus tuberosus, assembly GCA_030545235.1. Lineage (NCBI taxonomy): Eukaryota > Viridiplantae > Streptophyta > Magnoliopsida > Asterales > Asteraceae > Helianthus > Helianthus tuberosus. The sequence goes on along the minus strand of CM060445.1, from coordinate 117,088,664 downwards.
TTTGTATTTATGTTAGATTTGGCTGCATATTTGTTCCTTTTGTTCAATTAATCTCATTTGGTCCTGAAAATATAGAAGGAAGACAAAAGCACATTTTTTTCAATATTAGTACTAAAAAAGGGTTAGTTTTATGCCTCATTTGATGTAATTTATATGTTGCATTTTACACACATCAAATACCTCCACACTTGAATATTTGCTTGTCCTCAAGCAAAACTCTTTATTATGTGGCTTACACACCCAAATGGAATGGGTAGAAGAGAAGTTTTGGGCTTGTCTTGAGTGTCGGGAATCCAAGATCTTTATTGGGTTTTATTTTTATGCTATTTACAATCCTATTCGTTATGATTTATTCAGAACGTTTCATAAGAGAAATTACTTATTTGGGCATAACATGCCTCTTTAAAATTCCATTTATATACAAGTTCACATACCTCACGGAAGATCACTCATCACTCGGCCGAAGATGTAATTTTGCGTAACACTCGAGACCGGCATGGAACTTACTTCTACCATATGTTTGCCAAGCAATCAATCCTCCTCCTTTTTAACTATAAACCTTTGCAAATATCAAGAGGACTTAGGGAAGGGTTAGGCTTGGGTTAAAGGTAGGTGGTTTGGGGTTAGTGGTTAGTAAAAAGGGCTAAAAGCGTAAAAAGCGTCGGTCGTCGTAAAAATTTTCATTTTTGTGACTTTTATTCAGACTAAACACTTTCAAACAAAGTTTCTTTGAGGAACTTGTTTGTTTATTGCTAGACTTCATTTTTTTTATAAGGAATGTCACAAGAAAACCGAGCTTTTTACTAAAATAAAGGGTTTAAAATGAAAAAGGGTTTTGGTGGGTAAAGGGTGTTTGTTTTGTGGGTTTAGAAATGAAAAGGTTTAGGCTCAAAGGGGTTAACTAGGGGGATTTTGGGTAGATGAAAAATAAAATGAAAAATAATGGTGTTGAAAGAAAAAGGGTTAGTCCTAATGCCTCCATCATTTACTTACTTGGGTTTAAGTTGGTAAGGACCGGGAATGTATTGTCGTGGCAAGTTCTAGAGTCGTAAGAAACCAAGCGGCTATTCACACAAGAAATGAAAATGAGCATTTAGTTTAAAGATGTATGCTTGTATGCTCAATAAAGGCTCAAAACTCACTTTTTGTGGGAATGGGTTTATAATGTGATCAAGTATATATAATCAAATTTTAACTAGATTTGTCATGCCGTTTCATAATTTTCTTATGTTGGTTCTTTTTATCACGGCGCTATCGGTTGTAAATTTGTAAAAATATAACCTTTTTAGAACTTGTTATTCCCAAATTAAACCAAGAAAATTAAAAAAATGAAAAGTGTTTGAAAATATTTGGGGTGATTAGCGGTACAAATAAAGTTTTGGTTAAGGCTTGTTATTAGGACTTGCAAAATTCAAGGTTTTAGCATCCCCCCTCCCATACTTAAATTACACATTGTCCTCAATGTGTCCCAAAAATAAGTTTTTAGGTTGATTGAATGTGTAAAAAGGTGTTTAAAAACAAAATTTTATGTTACTGTGCGTCTGGACACGGGCCCGTGTTGGTCCGGGCACGGCCCCGTGTTCAGATCGCTAGTATTATAATTAACAGAAGGCTGGGCACGGGGTCGTGTTCAGTGAGCACGGCCCGTGTCCAGTTACCTGAACTGGGCGTTTTCTGCAGATCCTTGGGCATGGGGGCCTATTAGGGTGAGCACGGCCCCATACTGAACTTGCTGTAATGAAGAAAAATTATCAGGAGGCTCTGTTTTTGTGCATGGGGTGTGGGTTCAAGTTTCCCTTAGTGACCTTCACCATTTCGAGTGCATTCAACCATTACAACATCATCCAAACACCATTTATTACTTAAAAACCATGATTCATTTAAGAGTGGATTACATAATGTCCTAAAATAAGAAAGCATAAACTAAATATGGATAAATAGATCATGGAATACATGAAATCTCAAACCACAAAGAAGTCCTAGCCTAAATATTTTTTTTTATTTTAAGAACAAAACTTCTAAAAAGATAATTTTTTCGGTTGAAAAAGGCTTGTAGAACTTCTCCTCCGGTAAAGGCTCCTCACATATCGTTAAGCCATTTTTCTATCTCCCGAGGAAGAAGGAAGGCAGGCTCATTGGCGTCCTCGTTTTGAGGGGGTGTGACTTCCACCGGAACCTCTTGTAAGTTGTCAAGATAAGGTTCCGCGGGGATGTCATCCCACCCGGTGGGGTTAATGATTTCTTGTGCCAAGTACCAATCTTCTTGGGGAAAGATTGGTTCCATAGGAGTCATTGCAAGAATATTCAACCTTTGGTGCAAAAGGTTGATCTCTTGAAAGCTATTTTCTAGCCCCACCGTTAGATAGTTGATACGGTCGATAAGGACTTCTCCTACAGATGTCATTTCGTCGAGAGCTTCCCTTAGTGCCATCACATAATGCACGAGGGTTGCTTCGATCGAAGGCCTTCGTTCCCTGTGACTGTTCCTTGAATGTGCTGAAGAGGTTCCGCTATTCTGGCTTGACATTCTAAGAAAACAAGTCGAAAAAGTCAATTTAATGAAACAGTACTCCGGCCATGGCCCCGTGCTCGCTGAGCACGGCCCCGTGGTCACCTCTCTGCAGATTTTTCAAACAAGGAATCTTATAGTTTTATATAATTTTTTTTTACTTTTGAAGCATTTTTAAGCAGAAATAACTTAAAACAGTGTTGTAAAACTTATTTTTGATAAGATTCCTTGAATAAAAACCTAACAATTAAAACAATAAAGCTTGAAATCGTGGAGATTTCAAGTTTTAATGGAGGTTTTGAGGAGAGGATGAAGAAGAAGGCAATAGACAAAAGTAGAAAAGACAAGATGGTTGTTGAGAACCTTCTTTAGAATATACCTTGTAGGGTATATGTGAAGATCCCACCAGATCTTTGTCTTTGGAATGAGTCCAAGTGTGCAGGAATCTTGCTGCATTTATAGAAAACGACAGCACGCTAGACACGACCCTGTGTCGGCTTGACACGTCCCCGTGTGCAGACAAGTTTCTGACACTTTTTGTCCGTATTCTGACCTATAGTCAGACAAGAATCTTCAGGTGGGCACGGGGGCGTGTTGACCTGGACACGGCCCCGTGGCCAGAGGTTTTTATGAAGTTTCGTCTATTTTTAAGGAATTTATCCTGATCGGGCAGTTCCTTACTGGACGGAACAACACTGAATTGCCTGAGGTACCTTAATTGCCCTAGTTTTAGACAAGAACGCAAGAGGTTATCGGAAAGGGTGAACCCTAAGCTAAATACCGGTGGGCGAGACCAACCTTTATTTTCCTTATCCGTGCTCTCGTTAAAGAAAGTATATGTCGAATCGCTCAGGTCTATGTATGCATCGGCGGAGACCGATGGGGAGTCCTTCACGGCACAATCGACACAGGGACGACTATCGCTCAATTCCTCACAAGAGTTAGAGGTGCTTTCGGGAGCAACGATGTTGTTGTAATCCGGATGCGATCTCAATAATTCTCCTTGATCGTCGTCTTGAGATGAATTAGTTATTTCTGTCACAAGTTCTCTTATCAATTGGAGAATTATTTCTTCCATTTGAAACAATTCTTCGAGGATCATATCATCTAGAAGAGATGATAGAGAGCATTCGAGAGAGAGATAAGGATTGTTTTTACTTTTGCCCATCTTAAGGCTACAGGCAAACAATGGGTCTATAGAGTGGGGAACGTAATTTAAAAAATAACATTTTACATCTTCATGAGATCCGCGACATATTTGACACCACGCACCATAAGAGGAGCGAAAGTAAAAATGATCAGTATCATTCATGTTTATGCCAGAAATTACCAACCGTCGGGATCTTACGGTTCTATTTTCAGTAACTGAAAATTGGGCACGAGGGCGTGTTGTTGGTGCACGGAATGTCTGTTGACTTTGTCTGCATTAAGTCTTGTGTCTAGATAGGTTGAATGAACACACATTAGGGTTTTACATGTTTATCTTGTAGATTTACCTTGAAATGGTTCAAGGGAAATCAGATTTAGCTTGAACAGGTTCAAGGGAAATCTGATTTAGCTTGAACAGGTTCAAGGGAAATCTGATTTAGCTTGAACAGGTTCAAGCGAAATCTGATTTAGCTTGAACAGTCTCAAGCGAAATCTCTATCTTATATATAGGTGTGTGGTTCATTTGTCAAGTAACTTGGTCAGTGTATGTGAGACGAAGTGCTGACGGATTTGTATCAGAAAACCTTGTACAAGCACTCAAATTAATCAGAAAAGAAAGATTAAAAGAATTAGAGCTGTTATGACTTTATGTGCATTGATTTCGCCTTTACACATGAAGATGAACGTCCTTGACTGACATTTTAGGGTCATAGAACGGTCCATCAAGTGGTATCAGAGCTCAGGACGAGGAGTTCATACCATAGCAGCTTAATTCTACCGGATTTTCTTATTTCTACTCACTTCTTCTCTTACTTTTCTGATCTGAACAAGTTCCAATGGTCGAAATGGTCTGAGTTCAGAGTATAACGTGTAAAACTGAGTTTTAACAAAGCCTACAAAGTTTCAGACTTAAATTCAGATTAAAACTCATTAAAATTGACATAAAACAGGATTTCGCTTGAAATACTTAGATGATTTCGCTTGAAACTTGAGTTTTAGCTGTTAATTTCGCTTGAAACTTGAGTTTATCTGACGATTTCGTTTGAAACAGATCTGGTCATAGATTTCGCTTGAACTGCTACTTACAACCTTCAAGCGAAATTGAATGAGCTGATTTCGCTTGAAATCATTGAACTTGTATTAGAGGTTTTCGCTTGAACACATTGGTCAGTTGAAGAGAAATAGTAGGTTTCGCTTGAATAGTGCTTTGAAACAGATTTCGCTTGAAACACTTTGAAACAGAATTTCGCTTGAACAGTTTTAAAAAGAGATTTCGCTTTAACAGTTTAAAAGGACATTTCGCTTGAATTGTTATTTTGAGCTGTTTTCGCTTGAAGCTGATTATATTTCAAATATTTCGCTTGAAGTTGCTGGGTGTTCAAAATTGAAAATTTTACTAAGTGTTTGCTTGTTTGTTTTGTTTGCAGGTGATCTGAGTGGATTTTACAAAGTACAAATACAAAGAAATCAAAATGTTTGACGAAAAGGAAAACAAGAATTTTGAAAATTTAAATGATTGGCATTGTGAGTCTTGGCGTGAGAGATTAGGTGATAAGGATGTTTATATTAAAAGATGGGAAAATTTTTTATGTAAGAAGAATGAATCAGTGGAGGAGTTGAAAGAAAGGTTTTATGATCTAATCATCAAGTTAGAAAGACATAAGATATATCATTCAAATGATGAAAGAATTTCAAAATTTGTTGATGCTTTACCTTTGGAATGGGAGAAATTCGTGAATGGACTGAGAAGGGATTCTAGTTTGTCACGTTTTGATTTAAGAAGTTTCATCAATACAATAACAAATCATAGGAGTGATGAAGATTCAAGAAAAAGGAAATTATTGGATGAAATAAAAGAAGAATCAAGAAAGATAGATTTGGATGTGATCATTGAAATGAGAAAACGAATCACTGTGTGTCTTGCAGCAAAAAATGTTATGAGATACGATATTAAGAGGGGTTGTTATATTGATGAAAATATGAATCCTCTTGATTTTGTTAAAATTTTCTGTGCAGGAACATACATGAAGGAAACAAAGAAAGAAGCTGATGATGGAAAGATGAATGGAAAATGCTCGAAATGTGAAAAATCAGAAACAGACAATGTCAAACTTCTGAAGAATGTAGAAAGTTTAACATTGGAAATCAAAAGCTTGAAGGATGAGAAAGAATCTGATAGTAAACAGATTCTTGAAATGAGAGAAAATTGTGAAAAGTTGATGTTGGAAAATGTCAAACTGTTGAGTGGTTTAGACAGTTTGACATTGGAAATTAAAAATTTTAAAGAAAAAGAAAATGTTGTTGAAAATGAAAAATTAAAAATTGAAAAAGATTTTCAAAATCAAATAAAGATTTTAGAAGATGAGAGAGATATTTTTGGTAAAGATAATCTTCAAAAACAAATTGAAATCAATTCTCATCTTGCTAAAATCATTCAGCTTGAAAAAGAAGCTGAAAAAGCTCAGATGAAAATCAAAGAGCTTGAAGTGAAATTGAAAGGTTTTGTGAATTTTACATCACATGTTTCTCCAAAACCGATCAATTCTGTTTCAATAAGTGACAATGTCACAAATTTTGACAAAGTCAAAATTGAAGATTGTGATGAAATATCTGATGATGAAAAAGAAAAGAAAAGAAAAATATTTTTAGATTTACAAGAAAAATTTAAAAATACTGTTTTGCAATCTACTGAAACAGGTGAATGTTCTAAACAAAAACCTGTTAAGAAGAGTGTAGAACAGAAACAAAAAGATAAAAATTTTATGAAAAATGTTAAAATTGAAAATAAAAGCTCATCAGATAAGTCATCCAATCATTATCAAAAACCACAAAAATCGAAAAATGAAAATTCACAAAATGTTGGTAATAAGTGGTGCAGGTTTGACCACAGTGCTTCAAAGCCAAAACAAGTTTTCAAGAAGAGTGATGATTACCACAAAGCCAGACAATGCTATGATCTAAGTATATGGTGTGAAAGTGGTGAATGGTACGATAACAGAGTGTGTTACACTTGTGGTGTAAGAGGACACATTGCTGTTAACTGCCAGAATTGGAGTTATGAGACAAGAAGATGCTATAATTGTCAAATCAGAGGTCATATTGCCAGAGATTGCCCAAGGAGATCGATGGGAAGATCGAGGGTTGAATCTCAAAGAATGGCAAAGAAGCCAGTAAATGTCAAGCCCCATGAACAGAAGGTTCTAAAACCTAAAGTTCAGGATCAGACAATTCAAGAAAAGAAAGTTAAACTTTCACAGGGGCAGAAAGACAAACTGCGAAAGAAAAGGAAGAAGGCCAGAGAATATCTGGAAAAGATTTTGTCCTCGAGTTCTTCGGTTGGTAAGAATAAGAGTACTGATGAATCGCTTCAATCGACTGCAAAGTCAAACAAGCCGAGTTCATCAGTTACAAATTTGAGGACAACAGAGAAAAAGAAGAAGAAAATGGTCGGCGATGAATCTGATGTGTCAAAGTCAGACAAGCCACCATCAGGCGATGAATCTGGCTCATCAAAGTCAGACAAGCCATGTGCAGGCAATGATTCTGGTTCCTCAAAGCCAGAAGAGCCTAGTGTTGAGGTAAAATCTGAGAATTCAGGTTTAACAATGGATAATGCAAATTTTCCACCATTGTTGAACAAGAATTCAAAATCACCCAAGACTGGTCAGGCTTGGGTGAAACTTTTCAAATAGAAAAATCTGACTTGCCGGAGCTTCCAGGTTGGTAAGCGTGAAGCAGGTATCGGCATCATTCTTGAGAAATTCACAGGATGGTAACTGTGATATTTCGATTTACAAGTGGTAAATCAGGGACATTAAGTTGTACTTGATTTTCTACAAGTGTTTGTTGTTCTCAAGGGTCTTAATTGTTAAATCTTTCAAAATGGTTGAAATAGAACAATGTGATGAAAACCCGAGTTTGTAAAAAGACAAACAAAACTAATTTTCCGGAAAAACCATTTGATTAAAACAAACTTAAGTGTTTTGAAATCTAAATGGGAAAATAGTTTGTTGTCAGGGGGAGTTCTGATTGTTTATGCCAAGTGGATGGCGAATTGAAGCGATTTGATATCAGTTTGTCATGTTTCTTGTATAGTTTGTTTTCAAATTTTCTCAGAAAATCAAAATTGAAACATATTTTGATTTTAGGAGAGAAAAATTTTAAAAAAATTAGAAAATTTGAAAGTGACAAAAACATTGTAAAATCAAAAATGAGTTTTGTTGTGAAAAAGAGGAAATGATAGAAAATCAGTGGACTATCACAGCATGCTAAAGAAATGTAATGTCAAATGTGATAAACGGTCTCACTAAGGATGTGACGATAGGCTCAGCTAGACTAGTAGATTTGTGATAACGATACAAACTTAAATGAAAAAGCCTAGTTCTAGTGGGAAACACGGTTGAAAGCATAGTACTTAGTTTTGTCCTTCTTGACTGTGTGCCTACTCAGTAATCGCTGAATGTCGAAATACATAAAAACCGGTCAGTTTGTGAACTTTCACAACTTGCTGAAAAGTCGCTGTGATTTTGTGCATTTCATTTTGCAAAGACTTAAACTTGTTTTATTTCTTTATTTTGTTTAAGCATCGGACATCCTCTGCGTATACGTGAGTATCGACCTAGATGTTGTTGCCTAAACGTTCTGCTTTATTTTCTTTGGTGTTTCGTTTAAGCTTTGGATCACCTCTGCGTATACGGAAGTATCGACCTGGTGGTTAAAGCCTAAACAACTTCAACTTGTTTTATTTTTCTTATTTTGTTTAAACATTGGACTTTCTCTGCGTATACGGAAGTATCGACCTGATTGTTAATGTTTAAACATTCTGTTTTGTTTTCGCACATATCACAGTTGATGAAAGTTTAAAGGCATTACTTGAGTTAGTGTATTGCATGATGAGGGGATATGCTGAGATCGTGGGGTCCATAAGAATTTTAGTGTTGTCTTAATATACTTTAACGTATCGGTAAGCATGTTGAAAGTTTTTAGATTGAGCTTAAGAGGACAACAATATCGTCAATCTATGTGAATCGTTTAGAGCTTAAAATGTTTAAAGCTTAACGGTGTTAGTGATTTGTTTCATAAACTGATATGATCCTCTTACACAAACTCACAAAAATATTATTTGTACATATTTGTTTACTGAATTTCTTTAAACTCAAAATTCAAAAAGATTTTCGACAATTGATGTTGAAGAGTTGATTTTCAAAATTCCAAGTGCTAAACTTGATGAACAGGGTTGGGAGAGTTTGATGAAAACTTTGAATGTCATATACAAATGTTTTGAAAGATTGTGGAGTTAGTTAATCAAGGTCATTCGTTTGAACTTGATGTAACTAGTATGTTTGTTGAATGAATGTTGTCTAACAGTAAGTTTTTAAATCTAAATGTAATAAATTTGTGAAACTTATGTTGTGGTAGAGAATATGCAGGTTTTAGGAATTCCCATGGAAGCTAAATGTCAAAGCTTGAACCAGATATCTCAGATTCTAGCATATCGAGAGGGGGAGTCAATGAAAAAGGGGAGTCTGGATCAACAATCAAAGGGGGTTTGAAGATGGAGTCAGTTTATGATCCTAAACCTGCGAAGATAGAGTGTTTTTGTTGAAAAGAGTGTTGGAGAAAAGACCAAGACTGAAGACTCAGGAGCTGAAGACTTCGTCAACATCCAAGGGGGAGTCTGTTGGTGCACGGAATGTCTGTTGACTTCGTCTGCATTAAGTCTTGTGTCTAGATAGGTTGAATGAACACACATTAGGGTTTTACATGTTTATCTTGTAGATTTACCTTGAAATGGTTCAAGGGAAATCAGATTTAGCTTGAACAGGTTCAAGGGAAATCTGATTTAGCTTGAACAGGTTCAAGGGAAATCTGATTTAGCTTGAACAGGTTCAAGCGAAATCTGATTTAGCTTGAACAGTCTCAAGCGAAATCTCTATCTTATATATAGGTGTGTGGTTCATTTGTCAAGTAACTTGGTCAGTGTATGTGAGACGAAGTGCTGACGGATTTGTATCAGAAAACCTTGTACAAGCACTCAAATTAATCAGAAAAGAAAGATTAAAAGAATTAGAGCTGTTATGACTTTATGTGCATTGATTCCGCCTTTACACATGAAGATGAACGTCCTTGACTGACATTTTAGGGTCATAGAACGGTCCATCACGTGTTTAGTGGGCACGGCCTCGTGTTCAGCTACTGTCTGACTTAAAACAGGATTGCCAGTACCAAAGATTGGGCACGGGGGCGTGTTCAGCGGGCATGGCCCCGTGCTGAGCTCGGCAGAAGCTGAAAATTTAGGAAAATCCTAAAAAACAGAAAAATAAGAAAAACGATTAGGCCGTTGATTCCTAACTTTCTTAAAATCCTTGTGTCCCCGGCAACGGCGCCAAAAACTTGGTGTGTGTCAGGTGTATTATGTTTTTCTTTATATTTTAAGCCCTTTTTTTTTATCACATTAGTCAAGTGTTAAATTTATAAAACACGATATTCTACTAACACTAAACACACACATGGGCAAGTGTACCCATCGTGAGCGTAGTATAGCGTTGGTAAGATACCGAGGTCGTCCAAGGACACAAGAGCTTTTAATACCGGTTTATCCTCAAGGTCTAATCAAATCAAAAGTTTTAGAAAAGGTTTTAAACATGAAAAAGAAAAAACTAAAATGCTGAAAAATAAAAAATAAAAACAGATAGACAAGATTAATCACTTGGATCCGACTCGCCTTTAATGTAATCTTTGATGATTTCCGCACTTTTTAAGAGATTATCTTAGTTATAGTAGTAGGCCCCTCTTTTGAAGGTGACATTACCCTCAACCCAGTGGTTTGAGTCAGCAAGGATACAATTCCAAAGGGTCGGAATATTGGAAGATAATTAATTAAGTTATTAATGCGTAATGAGGTAGGCCCCTCTTTTGAAGGTGACGTTACCCTCGGCTAAGTTGTTTGAGTCAGCAGGGATACAATCCCAAGTAGCCGGGTTAATGTATTAATCGTAGTTTACATATGAGGGGATCAAGACATTCGCACCCCCACCATCCAATACCAGTGGGTATTGAAGGAGGTCCTAGTAAGCTTAACCCAGGTCCTTGTAGGATATATACACTTAACAAGGCAAGAACCTTACCAAACCATTCCCTTAACCCCCGACCAGGTAGCCAACATATCTCTATATAGACCGCAGAGATATGACTGGTGAAAATCTTTTATTTTATATAGACAGTAAAATAACGCCAAGACACCATGGACAAATGATAAGGAAGTTTCACCTTTAACATAAGAAACTAGTTATTAAAGTCATTAATACAAAACCAAATAAAAAGTGCGAAAAGATTAAAAATCAAAAGTATTACATTAAATGCTTGTCTTCACCAAGTGATGTGAGAGACTTAGGCAAGCATGGCCTTTGATTTTCAAGAACTCTTACTATCAAACTTGGATCCCGAGACTACTACACACACTCTAAGATGGATGATGGATGATGGTGGTGGATGTGGGTGTTGTGATGGTGGTGGAGTGTGGGTGAAGTGGGAGAGAGGTGATTTGCCAAGGGATGCCTTTGAAGTGAACCAAGCACCCCTATTTATAGCCTGTTCAGAAGCTCGGACACGGCCCCGTGGCCATCCTCTTTCTCTTTCTTCATTAATTGCAATTGTCTGTATTAGGCTCCACACGCCCCCGTGTGCAGAAGCGTATCTGTACTATCAAGATTTGCAAGATTTTGCGAATCTTAGCATTGACCACGGCCCGCGTTGAGCTGGGCACGCCCCCGTGCTGGGAATAGAAGCTTTTATAGCTTTGTCTTTTCTGCAGGCATCTGGCCACGCCCCCGTGTCCACTGGGCACGGGGCCGTGGTCAGCCTTCTGTTTTCTTGTTTTTGCTTGGGAAGATGCTGTTGAGGGGTCGGGCATGCCACGTTTATTCCTTTTCTTTGTATTTATGTTAGATTTGGCTGCATATTTGTTCCTTTTGTTCAATTAAGCTCATTTGGTCCTGAAAATACTAAAGGAAGACAAAAGCACACTTTTTCCAACATTAGTACTAAAAAAATGTTAATTTTATGCCTCATTTGATGTAATTTATATGTTGTATTGTACACACGTCAAGACTTGAGAAGGAATCCTGGTTCTCTACAATCATAGCTCTGATACCAATCTGTCACACCCATTTCTAAGGCGGAAGCACGAGGTGTGACCCTGAAAGGTTCTCATTGCATACAATATGTGAACATGCTACATGAATGTAAAACAACCCCACAATGCCATTGATAGTTAATATCCAAAACAAAAGTTAAGTTTTAAGTTTACATCACCCATAAGATAATTGTTTGAAAAGTTTACAACTTCATTTCAAAAACAAATATCAAGGTTTTGATCATTATATCACTGCAGGAGGTGGGATATAATAACTAAATCCTACAAAAGTGGCGTTGGAGCCTCGACACATAATAACTTGAAATACAAACGACATCCTTGAGCAAAAGGGACTGCGCGCACATCCACTTAGTTACCTGAAATACATGTAAGTTTTGGAAAATCGTCAACATAAGTTGGTGTGAATTCATGCAGTTTTCGTATAGAATGTTTGTATACTTGTATGAAACCATGGTATGTAATTTGTAAAATGTATCTGTAAACTGAGTTCTATAAATGTAAGGAATACGAGATCGCTAATGTTTAGCTATGACATTAACATATGTCACGACATAGGAAGCATCTAAACCATAGGCACTTTTCTGTCGATTTACTAGTAGAGACACAAAAGCACTCTAAGTAGAATGTGGCCCAGAGTGTGGCTGTTTGAAACCCATTAGATCTAACCTTTTGTTTAGCGGTCTAGGTATATAGTTGATTAATGGTGCTTATGACACCCTATTCATCACACGATCTATGTGTCATTCCTTAGTTTTTGTGTTCTACATACCATAGTACATGTATTTTCCCCAAGTTTAAAAAACAAGTAAAAGTTTAAAAGTGGGGACATGAACTCACAGTTTTGCGTATCTTGTATCGTAAACTTCACCGGGTTTGTCTCGTAAGCGTCGTAACCTATACGTATTCTATGTACGTTAGTCACTAGACTTGTAACACGTGGAGTACAAGTCACCATCTTAGGTTTATATATTTGTTCTGTGTATGTTCATCATGTGTGAGGGTCGTGCCCATGTTTGTCGGGTTTCGCCCGTTCATCGTGTTCTTGTATTTTGAATTTGTATTGTTCTTTTTGTAAATATATATATATATTTTACTTCACAAAAATATATATTTGTTTATGTGATCGGTGAAGATCAATAAGTGTTAAAAATAAACTATATTTTTAACTTATTCAAAATATGTTACTTATATTATTTTTCGAAAATAAATATCAGTGTTTTGTTAAATAATATTTCCAATATTATTTTTGTGCAAATATACTTAGGAAAGTATACTTGTATTTTTATGTAAATACTTGTGTAATTTACATTATTTGCTAAAAATCAACACTTTGATTTTTAATACTTTCCGGAATATTTTTCTTAAAATAATATATTTTTAAGACTTGTGTGAAATAAATATATTTTATTATCTTGTAAAATATATATATTTATTCTTGTTATTTTCCGATTTTGTATAATTCTTACTACTTGGTAATAGTTATATATATTTGTCCAAATATATATATATATATATATAAGTCCAAAATTGTCCATAAATTGTCCAAGTCCAAAATTTGTTAAGGAATATATTTATATAAATATATTTTCTTGTATTTGTCCATATAACCTTTCATCGGTTATTTTGTATGAGTATTCTTGGGGATTTGTTATGTATTTTTATGTGTATTTTGTTGGTGATACTCCTTGGGAGTATTTAGTGTATTTTTATGCTCCTAATACACTACTACATATAATACACATAATATACACTTAGCAAAAAAATTGGTGATCACTAAATATATATATTTTCCCTAAAAATAAACATACTTAATATTGATTTTAACTTGAAGAAATCCTTATTTCTTGGCTTGTAATTTTGTACAAAAATTAGGAAACTTGATAAATATTTTTAGATGAATTTTTGGGGAGTAAGTTTCATCAAAACTTATATTTTTCTAAGGGTCAAAATTTTATAAAAAATTTGACATAGTTTCCCCTAAAAATGGAGGTTTCCCATGTTTTCAAAACATGTATTTATTTTCTTTTCATCACCAAAAACAATTTTCACAAGTAACATACACTAATTTTATCATGTAAAACCATATGATTAACTTGATTTTTGTTAAAAATGTGTAGTCTTTTAGATCTACACTTCACATACAAGGATCCTTCAAAAACAAGTGTTCTCCGTTTAATTTTAAACCAACTTTTTATGAAACTTTAACTTACTAACTAAACCATCCATGAGTTTTAGGGTTTCAAAGTCTTGAAAAACATGTTCTAAAACCATTCTTGTGCTTATTTAAAAGATCTTTATGTTTAAAATCATGTTTTATCATGGATCTTCCAAGATCCATACTTAACATACTTGAATCTTTCATAAATAAGTTTCTTGATGAACCTTTTACAAACTTTTCATGGAGTTTAGTTTCAAAAGTTAACTTTACATAAACTTAGTTACTTCAAGAACACAAGATCTTGCTTAAAAATCATTTTTCAAGTTCACATAATGGTCTTTCAAGTTCATCTTCAAGTTTAAGCATGGATCTTTCAAGATCCATGCTTAAACTTATTAGATCTAAGCTTCTAACAAGCTTTAACATGATAGATCTAAACATAAACACAAGATTTAACAACACTTCATCACAAACATCAAACATCACTAAAATCACTTGTTTTCCTTTAGGTTATGTTGGATCTTCACATCTTCATCTTTTAAAGTTTAGTTTCTTAGATGGTGTAACTTGTACATGACACTAATATGAAGTAAAATGGAGTTTAGCAAGCTTACTACTAGCTCTAATGGCTAGGGAAGTGGCTCAACAAAGAAGATGATGAAGAATGATGAAAGTGAGAGGTTAAAAGCTCCACAAGGTGGTCCTTTCACTTCTTATGCTCCAAACCTTCTTAGATCATCCTTGTGCACCCTTCTATACCCTTATTTTGCTTGGTTTAGAAGTGAAAATGAAGATGTATATGTGTGTGTTAATGGCCGAGAGTTAGAGGGAGGATGGAGAAAAGATGGTGTTTGAAAATGGAGTTATGATCTTGTTCTTCATACCCTTGGTTCTTATAACATAATCTTCCAACACCTTTATTACCCACAAGTTAATGTGTCCAAAATCTAGACAACATGGTAATATTTTAATGGGAAAGTGTTGTGGCTCCCTATGGGGCCGGTCAAGATTAGGGGGGGGGGGGTATTACGTAAATTTTTGGAACTTGAAGGTTACATGTGTAAATTAGAAGGTTTTTGTAAGATTAAGTGTGTTTATGTGTTTTTATGATTTTTAAGGTGTTTTATCACCAACAATAGCTTTATATCATAAAAACAATGCTTCTAGTCTAGTTTTGATGTTTTGGGTAGTGTCCGGTTATTCGTTCAGTTAAAGGTTCGTTAAAGTGCTAAATTGCGCAGTTTTACTATGTATGGAGCACCTTTTGTGACAGTTAACCTGACACTTTACAAGTTATTCTGGACACTAAAACATCAATTCTGCATAGTATTTTTGTGTTTAAATGCTAAATTATTGCTGATTTATGCTGAATTCTGCAGAATTCAGCATTTAAAGTGAGTTTCGGGTGTCTTTTAGTGCTTGTTTTAGCTTCCGGAAAGTGATGTGTTAACCCTTGTATCCACACTTGGGTTTTAATGTGTTTTTGATGTTGGACCTACTCCTAGGCCCTAAATCTACTGTCTGACTGCTTTCTGCGGAAATGCTGACACAGCTTGTCTTACCGGTGAGTTTACTAGTCTTTCTAACGCAACGCTTAATGTATTGCACAATGCAATATTTGAAGTATAAAACATGCATGAGTTCATATGTAAAGCAAGTAAGCACATAATGTTGATGTTTAAGCACATAATCGCAGATAATAAATAATAATTAAAATAGTACGAAAATTACCAGTTTTGTGACAGTTGTCACAACGTGTGTGTGTGTGTGTGTGTTTGGATGTAGTGGTTTTTTTAGGAGTCTTTGTACACTTCTTATTTTTAGGAGTCTTTGTATTTGATCCTAATCCAATACAAATGACAACATAAATAAGAAGAGTAAGAATGATTCTAATCCATTGATATTAGATTTGGAGGGTTGAGACTAGTTTTAGGGAAAAGAAAATAATAGAATGACATAAAAGGAATCCTACATATATTGACTTTCTCTCTCCATATGTCAGGCACATGACAATTTCCTCATCAAATTTAAAACGCCCAATGCTTTTTTATACGTCATTTGTTTTTAAAAAAAATCACCATAATAACGAGTGTTTTTTATCTATAATATGAGTATGATATTACTACATAAAAAAAATAAAATAAAAATTCACTTTTACTGTGTTTTCTTTGTATTGTGTTAAAGGTCATAACCATTGTGTCTTTCAACTGGGTTTTGGTCCTTACATTATTACTAAGGTTTTTATACATTGTGTTAGAGTAAAATGCACGGATAGTCCATGTGGTTTTGCAAAATAATACCTATAGTCCCCAACTTTTGGAAATTACATCGGTGCTTCATGTGGTTTGACAGTTTGTTACTCGGATAGTCCCTAGAGTGGATGACGGTTAGTTTTCTCTGTTAAGTGGATGTGAAATGACAAATTTACTCTTCATCTTCTCCACCTTATAAAAACAAAACAAAACAAACCCACCCCAACCCCCCCCCCCCCATATTTCTCGTTGTTTCCCCCACCATTAACCACCACCCACCTACACCACAAGTAACCACCTTCACCGTCTTCTCTCTAAACAGAACCACCTTCACCACCTCTCCATCTTCATGTTCTCATTTTAACACTCACTCACACACATCTGTGGGTAAATTAGAGAATCAGATAGAGAAATGAGAGAAAGATAGAAGCCGGAGATGGAGGCACCGATCTCCACCATCATTCCTTTATTCCGTCGGCGGTTGATCAGAGTCAGAGAAATCGATTTGGTTTCGATTTTGATCGGAGTTGAGTTTGTTATGAGGAGGTAGCGAAACTCGTCATCATCATCATCATCATTATTTGCTTTTTCCCTTTGATACATATATTTGTTTTTTTTCCGATCTGGACGCCATCATCATTATTGTCGTTGCCTTTGCACGTTCGTGACTTATTGACAAAATCCTAACGCCTCTAACCTGCGTCTAGAGCCACCATCTTCGATTAAGTTGATTTAGGGGATACACCGCTGAAAGCCCCATCGTTGCCGCCGTGATCGGCAGCCGTCCGTCGTTCCACCGCCTATTGCCGGATGCCATTTTCCTTTATCCTCAACTTTCTCTCTATGGGTGTAGAGATGGTTCAATTTCCCAATTCTCAATTCCTAAATATTCTTACATTTAAGTTAGGTTAGGTAGGTTTATCTTAATATTTCTTGTTACATACTGATATTGTGATTTGGGTATTCAAGATCTGCAATTTTATGAAACGTTATCCGAGTGGAATTCAAAACTTTAATTTCGAGTTTGAAGTTGTTGTTTCATTTTTCCTTTATTGCACCTGCAAATCCGACTAACAAAATTGTCATAATTTGGATAATGATGTATAAAAATTAGAAGTTTATTCATTTACCATTAAATCTGCCTTTCAAAAAAAATCTACTATTAAATCTGTAAATTGTAAGAAAGGAAGCTTTTTTTTTCTTGACTAACAATTGCGTTTTATGTTTCTTACAATTTTTTTTTGAAAAGAAAACTTCATAAAATGTTTTGTATAATTAATGCATAAACATTTCAGAATTAATGTAGAAGTCTCTTGATATAGTTTTGCTGTACGAAAGTCTATAGTTTCATGTTAGAAAAACACAAAAGACTCCCTCAACGTAATTTTACTATTTCAGAATTTTCTTTCGTGTAAACAGTTAGAAAACATGTTAAATAAGAAATTAAATAAAAATATGAAAAAAAATAAATTTTATGTTAATTAAGAGATATAATAAAAAGATGAAAATAAAAAATAAATAGATTTTGTAAAATTGATTTAAACTTAAATAAAAATAGTTGTTAGTACCCAAATGTGTTACATTGATAAAATTGAAAAAAAATGGAAGGGTATTTTAGTCATTATATTGATAAAATTAACTATTTTTGGTGTTAGTATCCAAATGTGTTACAAAATTAAAACATTAAAACCTAAACCTGTTTAAAAAAAAATAGTACCCAAAGGTGAAACTAGGTATAAACCATAGGGTCCATCTGTGTAATTAACTCTAAATTTTATAAGGATACACCATAGATACAATAAGATGAAAACCATAGAAAGAAAATGAAATTTGGTGGAGTGGTAAACCCCTCTCTTTACCAAAAAGAGATCATGTGTTCAATCCTTGTATAACCCATTTTTATGTTTTTTATTAAATCTAATTCAAACCTAACTCTGACCCACCGGAAAATTTTAACGTTTTGTTATGAAAATTTTGAACACCGAAAAAAATGGACCCCATTGGAAAAAGGATCTTGGGTCCGCTAATGTTTGGACATATATACCCTTCAAAATCATTGGTTTTGCAAATAATATAAAACGATTGATGATTGTATGAGCCATTTTTTTTTGCAAGTTGAATTTGGAAGTGAGGATTGTGTGCATATATCGAAGCTGAAGCTGATGACAATCTTTGTTAACCTTGAATATTGATATACACCTTATATATTTATTGTCAATCCTTGTATAGCCCCTTTTTATGTTATTTTTTTTAAATCTAATTTAAACCTTGCTCTGACTCGACCTGAAAATTTTATCGTTTTGTTATGAAAATTTTGAACATCGAAAAAAATGGACCAAGTTGGAAAAAAAAATCTTAGGTCCGCCACTGTTTGAACATATATACCCTTCAAAATCATTTGTTTTGCAAATAATGTAAAACGACTGATGATTGTAAGAACCATTTTTTTGCAAGTTGAATTTGAAAGTGAGAATTTTGTGCATATATCGTCAAAGCTGATGACAATCTTTGTTAACCTTGAATATTTATATACACCTTATATATTTATTTTCAACCTTTACAACATTATATATTTATTTTCAACCTTTACAACATTAAACAACACATTATAAAAATACGGTAAGATTAAACAAATTATTTTGCATTTAGAAAACGAGCAAATAAAACGGGTGAAGTCACATCACAATGAAACGAAATTTTGCATAAGATTCAATGAATGGATTCTGTATCGGAATATAATCTATAGAATTTCATAAGATGACAACAAACTTTATCGAATTTGAATAAGAAAAAGATTTTATGATAATGTTGGTGCAATTAATGTTTTCAACGATTTTATATAATTTATATGAGAGTGGATAGGTTTTAGGATAACTTCTAATACACTCATCTAAGATTAGTTAAATCCCTTTTGTTTAAAAAAATAGATCAAATTTAGAGTGGGATGATTTTCCGCTTCGAATATATAGGTAACATAGCAATTTATATGTTTTGCTATGATATCTAGTCCTTGTTTATGTCTAAAAAACGCGAATGTGAATTTGTATTATCCCATTACAGATTTCGTGAAACTCTGGACAAATTTGAAGTAAGAAAGTATATTAACATGATCTATATTCTATCCGCATTGATTATAAATATCACCAAAAGATATCCACAAGATAGAAATACACAACATAATTAACCATCAAATTCATGAAAATAACATGTTTTCTATATTAAAAAAATCCCACAATTAGCTTCGATTAATTTTAGGGGCTGTTTGATTAACTCTTAATGAGGCTCTTAATAGTTTACACATCTTACTGGTTCAGCACTTAATGGTTCAGACTGTTTGTTTCACGAGCAGATATTTGAATTGATCAGACATTTGCCTCTGAACGGTTAAGCATTATATTGGCTCTTAATGATTCAGACCTCTTACTTTTTTGAACGTCCAACATAAGAATCGTCGGGTACTCCGTACGCGGCACCCATTGGCCGAAAGGTAGCCCGCGGCAGCCCAACCTGCACGCACGGAGCCCCTAGCCCACCATGCCACCAGTTCCGGGGAAAACCCGACCCTGCACCCGCCCGAAGGCACGACAATGCAAAGCCGGTAAAACCCGGGTGGATCAGGAATCGAACTCAGGACCTTTCGGTTAGGAGTCTTCCCTCATTTCCATAACCACTGAGCTATAAGCCCAGGGTTGATTCAAACCTCTTACTAATTCAACACTTAATGGTTCAAACCTCATATTGGTTTAACATTTATCCATTCAGAAGTTGTCAAACAATCCTAAAGTTTTGTTGTATTATCAAGAAAACTTGATAACCTTTATTTTATTTTTATTGAGAACGAATAGACAAAACAATCCTAATCAATCTACTCTTTGTACCATGTGAATGAGTGGATGTGGGGGTGTTATCATGTATATGACCTCTTCACCAGGGTAACTCTTGTCCCATTCTTATATTCTTCCTTTCTTATCATGAGGGATTTTCTATCAATATTACTTCGTATAAGTTGCAACATTATTTCATGTATAAGTTATAAATTACGATATTATTTCATGGGTTAAGTTATTCTACAAAGGCTCCATATTGTAAAAAGTGTAAGAATGATTTATAGAGAGATAAGTGTCCAATAACATAAAACATAAACACACTACACCACCACATAAAACTTAAACCCACTAAACCACCACCTAAAACCTAAACACCCACCCCACCCCACCATCACCCAAAAACCTAAACCCCAACCCCCCCCCCCCCCCCCACCCAGCAAAAAATATATATATATATATACCTCACCAAAAAACCTAACCCCTCCCCTCCACTCTTCTCGGCAAAAAAAAAAAAAAAAATTATTATTTTTTGTTTTGGGTGGGTGATGTGGGGGGTTTAGGTTTTTGGGTGGTTGTGGGTGTTTAGGTTTTTTTTTTTGTGTAGTGAGTTTTTTTTTAGAAACTTTTGTATTTGATCCTAATCCATTATTTCATATATAAGTTATAATATTATGTCATTTGTAACAAGTAGAAAATGATTTAGAGATACTACAAATAATCATAAAATTATTCTTTGTTACAATACCAATAAAAATGGTGACTATAGTATTTTGGAAAAGGACAAAATGCATCGCAAGGGGAATTTCAGTACACGGGACCATTAATACTTGGAGTTATTGATTTCTCGTGCTAGAGAATATAAGCCTTTTCTCCTTTGAAAAGAAACATGTATTATAAATTGAATTTTCCGGATGCATGATTGATTTGATATGTAATCGATAAAGTCCTGGTTGAAACTTATTTAGGGCACTTGATTAGCTTCGAGATTTGTTTATCATGTCATGAAATCAAGGGAGAGCATCTTTAAGACGCGAAGGTATGGTGTGGGGAGGATGAGCCGCCACGTCATCGAGAGTGAGGATGGCCTAAAGGGGATGGACCAACAGTGGCGGAGCTTGACCAAAAGTTTCGAGCGAGCGTAAAGTGATAGGACCCAAATTTTTTTTTCCTATCGTTATGTTTCGGGTCGGGTCGGGTCGGCTATCGATTCGGGTCAAGTCAAATAATAATAGTTCCAAATAAAACTAAAAGAATTCATTCTTTCAAAGGACCCGTTCTCAGACATAAAAATTTGTGATTAAGTTTATTGTGTGGTGGGTAACCTAGGGTTAAACAAATAAGAGTTAAAATATATTTACAAAACTACCCATCACTTATATACAAAGTGGTTTGAAACTTTACTTTAATTTATATATTGTATAAATATTTAGGAAAAATAATTGGGGGGAGGCGATCCTATATATTTTTTCCTAAATATTTATACAATATATAAATTAAAGTAAAGTTTGTTACCTAGGGGGTGGAAATCTAGGGGTGTTCATCGAATCGAATAACGAATTTTCGAATCGAATTATTCGAATAATTTTTATTTTTCCTTGAATTTGTATTCGATTAAAACCTATTGAATTCGAATCGAATTCGTATTCGAATAAAAAACCCAATTCGTATTCGATTCGTATTCGATTAAAGTTTCGAATTCGAATCGAATTCGAATAAATTCGATTTAATTCAAATTCTTTAAAACATTTAAAAAAGAGTAAAATGCACGGATAGTCCCTGTGGTTTGGTGAAATTTCACCTTTAGTCCCCAACTTTTCAAAATTACACTCTTAGTCCCTGTGGTTTGACAAGTTGTTACTCGGGTAGTCCCCAAAACGGATGAAGGTTAGTTTTTCTGGTTAAGTGGGTGTGAAATGACAAGGACTATCCGAGTAACAACTTGTCAAACCATAGGGACTATCCGAGTAACCTTCATCCGCTTTGGGGACTATCCGAGTAACAACTTGTCAAACCACAGGGACTAAGAGTGTAATTTTGAAAAGTTAGGGACTAAAGGTGAAATTTCACCAAACCACAGGGACTATCCGTGCATTTTACTCTTTAAAAAACTATCAAAATGAAACATAAATTTTAAAGCAGCCATAAAGCACGATATCACATTAAAAAGTTTCAAATAAAGTACCACAAGTCTAAAATTCAAAACGAGAAGTCGGGAATAATCACTCCACATTAGAAGTTAATATTTTTATGGTTAGAAATCTATTGATAGATACTTAGATTTTACTTATGGGTCATGTAATGGGTTTGGTAATGGGTCATTTTAATACTTAGAAAAAATTTTGAAAATAATTTATAGTATGTCTTAATAAAAGTTATATATGTATTATATATAAAAATAATAAATAAAAATGTATAATTTTTATTCGAATTTCGAATCGAATCGAATTTGAAATTATAAATTCGTATTCGATTTACTTGACTCGAATTGAATCGAATTCGAATTCTTATAATCGAAACGAATTCTTGATAATCGAATAGAATTTAAACGAATTTCGAATTTTTCGAATTCGAAACGAATCCTGAACACCCCTAGGAAATCCTATATAATTTTTAAAATTCCGGACGAAAAATCGAAACATACACATTTCTAACCGAAATATTGGGGTGGGCGGGTGCACCCCCGGGCACCAACAAACCTTCTCCCCTGTGGACCAAGGGGGTGGAGGACGGGGTTAAATATATATACATATATATGTATGTGTATGTGTATAGGTATGTGTGTGAAGGAGAGGGCCGGCGAGCATGTCTTTTGGGCGATGGTGAAGCCGGGACAAGCATAAGGGGGCGATGTGGGGGTGCGGCGCCGGGCCTCGCCGGGCCAAGGCCAGCCCCCATACCCTCCAGTCTAATAGGTTGTTTTCATCATCTTTGAAAGGTGATGTCGCCATCCTTGAAAATTACTGAGATAATCTTTTAGAAATCGTTGGGGGCGTTACCCTTGCACTAATAAACGAACGGTCATTTTTCTATTAAAATTTTTACAACGCGTTTCTGATTTCTAACGAACGGAAGTCCCGACGCAATTCAAGGAAAAATAAAAACCCTAAATCTGGGAAAGAACTGCGACAAAACAACGACAGAAAGATAATGCGGATTGCGGAGGAACATAAAAATAACTTATCTTCAACTGGAAATGCATAGGAAACTTACTATGAACCATTTTTTGTCGTTATTGTGTTGGAACTTGCGTAGCAAATGTGTTGGAAAACTTTTCCTACGAACATTTTTCCGGCAAACCATTTTTTGTAAAAAATGCGTCATAGACATCGGTTTTTTAATTTTCGAACAAAAAACTTAAGAAACTTTTCAGTTTTCTAATAGTGTGGGTGAAAGATGATAAAAGAAGGGGTGGTGTGCAGGGGCGGACCAACGTTAAGCGGAACGGGGTCCCCGGACCACAATCTTTTTTTAAAAAGTAGTGAAAGCGGTATATAAAATTTTCTATGGACCCATAAAATTATTTAGTTGGACCCCATAATAATGAGAGTGAGCCTGGTGCAGTGGTAAAACCCCTTGTTTGCACACAAAAGGTCCCAGGTTTGATACATGTTTGTTTTGTTTTTTTTAAACCTGATTTTAAATTAATCACTCTATTTTTTTTTTCTATTTCAATTTTTTCTCACCTATATTTAGCTGAATGTGTAGTAAATGAAACTTGTAATTTAGTTATGATATTGTTTTCTATTATGTTTCTCGACCCGACCCGAACAACGACCGATCCAAAAAATTTGAACACCGGAAAAATTGGACCCCATTGTCCAAAAATCCTGGGTCCGCCATTGGTGGTGTGGGTTATTTGCTTCTCTCTCTTTGCCTTTTGTTTTACTTTAGTTTTTTCTTTTGTTAAATAATTTAGAAAATAGGTTAAATTAAAGTATGATTGTTTTTTTTTTATATTTATTATATTATATTAACTCGCTTCTTAAAGAAGTTGTCAAATTCGAAAACTTAACAAAGTTATAAAATTTCATAAAAGTTGTAATAAATTTTTTTAAACAAAGATAAAATGATACATAGTTCAGTAATGAAAGAAAATGTAAAATGTTAGTGATGATTTGGGAAGAGTAAAATGCAAGGATAGTCTCTGTGGTTTGGTGAAATTTCACTTTTAGTCCCCAACTTTTTAGAATTACACTCTTAGTCCCTGTGGTTTAACAAGTTGTTACTCGGATAGTCCCTAAAGCGGATGAAGGTTACTCGGATAGTCCTTGTGGTTTGACAAGTTGTTACTCGGATAGTCCCTGTGGTTTGACAAGTTGTTACTCGGATAGTCCTTGTCATTTCACACCCACTTAACCAGAAAAACTAACATCCATCCGCTTTGGGGACTATCCGAGTAACAACTTGTCAAACCACAGGGACTAAGAGTGTAATTTTAAAAAGTTGGGGACTAAAGGTGAAATTTCACCAAACCACAGGGACTATCCGTGCATTTTACTCATTTGGGAATGTAAAGATATTTGTAAAGGATGAGAGATTAGTGGCAATGTAAAATAAAAGGATGTGGTTTTTTTTGGGCTTCTTTTGGAGATCTTCTAGCAAGGTTAGACACTTCATTGCCCAACTCATAAAATAACAAGTATCTTAAGATGCAAATTTTTGTTGTTGTTTTTTTAGGTTATATGGTGTGCACGCTAAATTAACGTCGTCTACATGATATGTAGGGGTGTGTATAGGTCGGTTTTGACAAAAACCATAACCATAACCATAACCATAACCGTGATGTCGATTATTAGATAACCATAACTGACCGGTTATGGTGGTTATGGTTATTCAGTTTTGATGGTTATAGCGGGTCGGTTATAGGTGGTTAACTGTGTATTTAGCTTAGCTAAAAATAGCTTAATTTTTTTAACATGAAATAAATTGTTATTGCATATTTGTATATATATTAGTACTAGGTTTTTACCCGGGATTGCTTCCCGGGCTCGGGAAACTTAGTTATATTTATTACTATTTGTTAAAGGCGAAAGGCGCATTGATGGTATAAAAACAAAAGATGAAAAAGTAAAACATGAATTGAGGAGGGTGTAAGTTCTTTCTGCATCAGAATTATCAACCACTAATACAAAGTAAAACACATAGCTCCTAAATGAAAGATTCAAACAGCAGTAGCCATATGATATCAAAGATAATTTTATTGCAAAACATTAAGGGTCATATTTATTTTACCATCGCATAAACAGATATTAGACAGTTTAATATATCAGTCTGCATCTGAAGTAAGATGGGTTGCACAAGAGAAAAAAAAACATAACCAGCATTGTTTTCAAACCAGCATTGAACCAGCATTGAACCAACATTTTAACCAGGGATTTGGGAAGTCAATTGGGCCTCAGTTGCATCCTAAACTCCCCAGTTTGGGCCTTCATAACCAGCATTGAACCAGGGATTTAGGAAGTCAATTGGGCCTCGGTTTTAGCCCAAAACATAGCAGGCCAGAGTTTCCTTTTGTCGGCCTTCATGAATGGATATAAGGCCCAGTTTCGATGCTCATCATACACCCATCTGCACCAGCTCCAGATGCTGTACATCAGCATGAAACCGGTCCTCAGCAGCAATAAATACGCAATAGTCAAGCCATTTTCACGGATATCCCACTTCAGTAATATTCCAACAAAATAGAATCTTTTACGCTGAGAAAAAATGCTAGCTTGATGCCACCAGCTCTCGGTTGTCCAGTGACATCCAACAGACAAACCGAGACCCAGAACCATCAAATTAACATTCCTGTATAACTCCCCTATAGAGCCATAATGACGCTGCAATGTCTCAAACCTTCTGCAGTAGTACCAGCTTGAGAACATCCCATTACACTGATTGTGCAGCCTTTTTGACCTGTCCCAACCCAAAATACCCCTTATGCAACACCAGTAAACCACGTTAAAATTACACCAGTAAGTAAACAAACCAGGTTTCTGGGCCTGTGGGCATGAACAGATTTGGGTACCGACTAATACGGTCTTACCTTCACACCAGCCTTTTTGCAAAACTCTTGTATCTCTCGCATTCGGCATACAAGATTCCTGCATATTACAATACTGCCACATGTGTCAAAACATCATTTTTCCTTAAGCTTTAGTTCTCTCTAGAATGTTAATTAGGCCCACTTACTATTAGTGTTATCAGCACCATATGCGATTCTCGGTTTAATATCCACAACTTTACTGGTTTCTGCATTAGCCTGCATTTGAACACACACAAAAGAAAATAAGTCGACCACAGATAAAAAATGGTAAATGGTTAAGGGGCATTTTAACCCAACAGTGGTTTAACGGACTGTTTTAACCCAATAGTGATTTCAACCACCGTTTTTAACCCAACAGTGGTTTCAACCACCGTTTTAACCCAACAGTGGTTTCAACCACTGTTTTGTAGGTCCCTGAATCACGAATGGATCGTACAAGACTGTTAATCTATCAAGGGTGCGGAATCCCCTTGATTGATCTTCGAACACAGAAACAAGATTAAGTAGAAGAACAAGAACTCGAACACACAAACACGCAAACTTTCAAACTGATCTTCTGTGATTATCAAACCTTTAGAAGTGTTTTACAATCACTAAGATCTACAAGAACCTAACAGCCGATTTCTGTTTTGTTCTTAACCTCTCACACTTGAATGCTCTCTCAAGTTGTCTAAAGTGTCTCTTCATAGAACTCAAGACTAAGGCTGTTTATATACACACAGCCAAGATCTCGAATTGGGCTTTGCCCATATTACATTTGTCACATAAACTTGGGCCTAATAGACTTAGTACAAACTTGGACTGATTGGGCTTCATAGAGCTCGTTTTTCTTTAAGTCTTCATGATCCAATCTTCTGTTTAATATCCAAAGACCAATCCAAAGCTGTTGTCATATAACATGCACCAACAAACTCCCCCTTGACAATAGCTTGCAAAGGAAACTTTAGTCTTCAGAATCTCACAGTCTTTGGTCTTTGGATAGCGTCAGCTTCAACATGAATTCTGTCTTTGTCAGCTACAGACTCCCCCTAAGCTGATGCATCCAATCACCAAATCTTCCAAGTTTTGAGTCAGCATTCCAAGTAAGTCTTCACAGCATCCACTCTGCATTGTAGAAGGAGGATTCTACCAAGCAGCAACAAACTCCTCCTCTCTTCACAGCAACTTCTCATCAACAACTGCTTCAATCTGTATACTATAAAACAAACATCTCGAGAAACCATAAGAATTTTTCAACATAGTTAAAGAATTATTATTTATTCAAGAGATAGTTAAACTGTATCAGATTAAGCATTTTCCAAATAAAGCACCAACACGCACCAATTTTAATAAACACCTTATAACCTGCATGATTTAAAAAGTTTTGAACCCACTTTCTAACACAGTCTCCCCCTTTCGGTAACAACTCCTCCAAGAATAACAGTTTTTCGTACATTAAGAATTTTAACAGAAAAAGACACTATTTTTGGATTTTTATATTTTTCAAATGTAAAGACTGAAAGCAGTAAATAAATATTTACAGACATTCTTTTTGCGAGTTTCGAGGGTAAGAGAATCATATCAGTGTATGGTCATGTCAAAACGCTCTTGTTGTTCTTTTAGTTATCATTTAGATAAGCATCCTATAACGATTATCGGTATTGTTGTCCACATAAGCTCAACTTATCATATGTAATCATGGCGAGAGGATACGTTAAGGTATGATTTATACTTACCGACCGGTGTTCATCCACATCACGACACATTCCCGTATCAAGGTATGCACGAGGGTTCATCTTACCGGTGAGTATACCGATTATCATCTGTTTGACCGTATATGATGTGAGAAACTCACTTATTTTGATTGAAAACAAACCCTATGTGATAGAATCACTTATTGATGAGGAACTTGATTTTCAGATGCATGAGGGCACAGGAGCAAGTCCGTGAACAGGTCAGTACTTTCGTACAGCAGAGAGACGAACTTGACTCCCGGATGAATGTGATATTTTATCACTTATTTTGGGGACATGTGATTGTTGATCACTTATTGAGGTCGAATGCAATATGTACACGTATGTATGATATCATGGAAGATCTAGACTTGCGTCCCCGTTATTTTTTTGGTAAAAGATACAACCATGATACCCAGATGATAAGCAGCATAAAGACCGAATATCTCAGAACCTCGGCAATCTCTCAAACGAAATTTCGGTACTAAGACCATATGCCAATGAATGGTTCCCACCTGGTCTTCAGTCGATTTAAGTTTATATCACCCTGCACACTTTAAAATGATTGTGAGCCTACCGATACATCTTATATAGAGCTGCTTAGCATATTTCATTTAAGGTTTAAAGAGGTTTAGACAGACCACTGATGTACTATCATTTTCTCTTTTGCTCGCCAGGAAACTCATTTTTGCTTTTCTATTTTTTTGTGTTTTTGAAATTTTTTCGATGTTTTTGTATTTTTGATTTTTAAGAAAAACAGTAAACTATTTACAAAAATTCTTATGAAAAACCAGTTATTCAGGATTCCTCATCCCATTGAGTTCGACTAAGTGTTCAAAGCGAGCTCGATCAAAAGCTTTTGTGTAAAGATCAGCAAGGTTATCTTCTGTGTCGACTCGGTGCAATTCAATTAATCGTTTTTCAGCACAATCCCGTATAAAGTGATGACGTATGTCAATGTGTTTAGTTCTACTGTGCTTTACGGGATTGTTGGTGATTGATATAGTGGCATTATTATCTATCATAATAGGAGTACGAGTGAAATCCAAACCGTAATCGCGCATCTGCTGTTGAATCCAGAGAACCTGAGAGCAACAGCTACCCGCAACAATATATTCAGCTTCACACGTAGATGTAGACACACAGGATTGCTTCTTGCATTGCCAAGACACGATCTTGCCTCCTAAGAACTGACAACCACCTGTTGTAGACTTCCTGTTCGACTTGCATCCTCCAAAGTCTGAGTCAGTGTAAGCGACAAAATTCAAATCACTATCAGCTGGATACCACAACCCAAGTTTAGGTTTCCCCTTCAAGTAACGAAGAATACGCTTCACTGCTTTCATGTGTGACTCTTTTGGATTCGCCTGATATCTGGCACACAAGCATACGGCAAACATGATGTCAGGTCTTGAAGCAGTCAAGTACATTAGAGAACCAATCATCGCCCTGTATTGAGTTGGATCAACATCTTCAGTGCTTTCATGATCTGGGCCGAGATTGTGGTTTTCACAAATGGGTGTGTTGAAAGTAGAGCAATCATTCATTTTGAATCGAGCCAAAATGTCATACACATACTTTGTTTGATGTATAAACATCCCATCCTCCTTCTGTTCAACTTGTAATCCCAGAAAGTAAGACAGCTCACCCATAGCACTCATTTCAAACTTGCTCTTCATCACCTGTTCAAATTCCTTACACATGTTTTCGTCAGATGACCCAAAGATGATGTCATCCACGTATACCTGTACCAGCAAAAAATCTTCCTTCTTTCTCTTAATGAACAGTGTACCGTCAATCTGACCTCTTTCAAAACCATTCTTGACCAGATGTGTAGACAGTGTCTCGTACCACGCCCTGGGAGCTTGATGTAACCCATACAAAGCCTTATCAAGTTTGTACACTCGATCTGGATAGTCTGGATCAACGAACCCATCTGGTTGTGAGACATACACCACTTCTTGGACTTTTCCGTAAAGAAATGCACTCTTCACGTCTAGTTGGTAAACTTTGAAGCCCTTGAAGGAAGCAAAAGCCAGAAACAAACGAATTGCCTCCAACCTCGCCACTGGTGCAAACACCTCATTGTAATCAACCCCTTCTTGCTGATTAAAGCCTTTGACAACCAACCGAGCTTTGTTGCGTGTGACAATACCTCTTTCATCTTTCTTGCACCTAAATACCCATTTAGTGCCAATCTCTCTCTCACCTTTTGGAAGGTCCACCAATTCCCAAACCTTCAACTTAGCAAACTGGGCCAATTCCTCTTGCATAGCTTCAACCCATGAATTGTCTTTAAGAGCCATATGAATGTTCTTCGGCTCCTCTTGGGAAATAAAGCAACTATACAAGCA
This sequence comes from Helianthus tuberosus, assembly GCA_030545235.1. Classification (NCBI taxonomy): domain Eukaryota; kingdom Viridiplantae; phylum Streptophyta; class Magnoliopsida; order Asterales; family Asteraceae; genus Helianthus; species Helianthus tuberosus. Next base: position 117,058,520 of record CM060445.1, on the reverse strand, counting down.
CTCGTTCACTATCCCAGTCTTTTCAATCGAAACAAATAACCCAGAATTTTCTGCTATGCTTCTTCTCGTCTGAACACCTACAGTAGGATCTCCCAGTATCATATCAACCGGATGATCTCTATTTGCTCGTGTAGTAGCAACAGCATCGACTTCTAGATTATCACCCAGGTTTGATCCAACCTCCCCCTGAATATTTTGATTTGCAAACGGATTAATGAAATCCTCCCCCTGAAAGGGTTCAGAGTCACTATCGCTTGAATCAGGATCAGCAGCACTTTGGGAAGTTCCCGGAGCATCTGACATATCTACATTCGATCTAGGCATAAATTCACCTTCATCGTCTTCACCAATCACTGTTTGAATCAGCTGAGAAGCATCTGTATCAGAAACCTCAGGAATATTAAATGATTTAAACACACTATCATAATCATATAATATAGCAGGACCACTCGTTGATTGTTGAGGTTTGTAAGAAGTAATTTCTACATTGAAAACAACCTCAATTTTTCCAGTTTTTAGATTAAAAACCCTTTTATTCGGTGTGCCAGGCACGTAGCCCAGAAAGTAGCCTTCATCTGCCACCTCACCGAATTTTTGTTTATCTTTGTTTCGCACAATGGTGCAGGGTAATCCAAATGGTTCAAAGCCTGTTAAGTTTGGTTTTTCATTAAACATTAACTCATGACAAGTTTTGTTAAAACGTTTAACGGTCAAAACTTTGTTTAGGACGTAGCAAGCTGTATTCACAGCTTCTCCCCAGAAAAGAACTGGTAGCTTTGAATCTGAAAGCATCGTCCTAGCGGCTTCAATCAACGTCCTGTTTTTCCTCTCAGCGACTCCATTTTGCTGAGGAGTATAAGGAGCAGAATATTGATGTTCAATTCCCTTTCGAAGACAGTAGAGATCCAGAATCCGATTCTTGAACTCCGTGCCATTATCACTCCTTATCCTCTTGATCCTTGCATCATGAACGTTTTCCAATTTTGTAAAAAGATCTATCAACATCTCTGCTGTCTCATCTTTTGTACCTAAAAAGAAAACCCATGAATAACGTGAGTAATCATCAGTGACAACAAGACAATAGTACTTTCCACCTATGCTCCTCACGTTCACTGGACCGAATAAATCCATGTGAAGTAAATCATAAGGGGCATTAATGGAATTTACTGTTTTAGACTTATGAGGTTTCTTGTGTTGTTTTCCCTTTTGGCATGGAAGACATTTATCTTCCACTTGAAACCTCAGCAATGGAACCCCTTTCACTAGCTCATTTTTAATAATGTAATTCATTTTGCGGTAGTGAATATGAGCCATGCGTCTGTGCCACAACATTGATTCAGCTTCAGATGCTTTTGACAGTAAACACGCCACCGCAGCAGTTGGATCCTTGGCACCCATGTCCATGACATAAGTATCATTTTTCCTTGGTGCACGCATAACTATCCAATCGTCCGGAATGACCAAACCCGGTTTCAACACCAATGCCTCAGACTTGGTAAAATGGACCGAGTGACCCTTGTCGCAGACTTGTGACACGCTCATCAGATTGTGTTTAAGCTGCTCAACATAGTTCACTTTGTCCAAAGTGATCTTTCCATTCGTCACTTTTCCTCGTCCAGTAATCCTACCACCTTTAGCACCAGCAAAATTTACATGTCCACCATCAAATTCTTCAAATTCAGAAAACAACCTCGCATCCCCCGTCATGTGCCTGGAGCAGCCACTATCAACATACCATAAGTTGATAATCCTCCTTAGCCGCTCCTGCACCCACCAACCAAAAGATTAGTTAGATTGGGGGACCCAAGCCTTAATGGTCTTGGGTCGTCCAAATTCTCCTACTACTTGAACATCCATCCAAGATCCATCACCCCTAATTGGAGTCTTGGATCTCGGACCTGTTGATGGAAATGGGGCATGATTTCTATAAGGTCTCTGGTCCTGAGGGTACTTATTTGTGTTTGGACTATGTGACCTTTGAAACTTTTGATTTTGATTCCAAGAACCTTGATTGTAATTTCTAAAGCCATTGTTATAAAAAGTTCGACCACCATTATTTCGGTATCGATTTTGATATTGACCTTGACTTCTGAAATTATTTGAATTTTGATTATTCATTCTTGGTGAGTTACTTCTAGGTCTTTCATATCTGCCTGATGTAGATTCAGGCTGAAATCTTGGTTGATTTCTTTGGAAACGAGGAACTTGTGGAGTTCCTTTTTCAGCCTTATCTACACCACTAGCAACACCCGGTTGTTGCTTTGGAGCAGATTTCTTTGGAGAATTTGAGACTTTCTCCTCATTATATCCTTGCTTCTCGGGTGATTTCCCCTTTTGTTTCTCACTAAGTTGTGCGTCACTCTTTTTGTTAGGACAACAGCTAGCTACATGTCCTTTGATGTGACACTTGAAGCACGATCTCCTTTTCGAAGACTTCTTAGCTGGAGTCTCTGAGGTAGATCCCTTATCAGACGGTGATGATCCCTTAGATGAACCTTGTTCAGTTTGCTTTATTTCAGATTTTTCTATGCTCTTATTTTTAGCAAACTCTACATTTGATTCATTTTCAATAACAGCAGTTTCGTTTTTCATATCACTACCTTGAACAAAATTAATCTTTTTGACAAAAGCTTGATTTTTATTCTTAGGCGGTGAATTTTTCTTTTTCAAAGGTTCCCTGTTATTGTTTTCCTTAGCCTCATCACTCTCAGATCCATCACCTTGACTTGATGTGGATGCGAAACTACTAGGTGTAGATGCCATAAAGTCTGCTAGCTCATTTTCACTAGGCAGAAATGAATAGTCATGACTAAGAGGAGGTGGAACTTCATTGAAACCATGAAATCCCACACTGGTCTTGTCATTACTCTTCTTTAATCCACCCATCATGTGTTTCATAACAAAAGTAGAGTCCCTGAATTGACCTAATTTCTTTTCAAGTTCAACAATTTTGAGTTGTGCATCTGACAACTCTTTGCATTTATCAGAAATCTCTTTTGTTTTCTCAGCCATCATGTCATGAGCTAAGTCTATGACTTGAAGTTTTTCATTTAATTTGCAAGTTAAAGCTTCAATTTCAGCTTCACAACCTTTTATTTTCTTCAAGTATGTAGATTCATTTCTTTTAGCAAAAAAGTTTGACTCTTTTACGTTTGACATCTCACTTACCAGACTTTGGTTTTGTGTTGTCAACCTGGCAACCTCACCCTGTAGTTCACGACATCTCAAACACACAGAAATAGATTGTACCTCTTTCTCATGAACTTCTGAGTTTTCATCAGCAACAACCTGTTCAGCTTCACTCTCTTTCTCTACTTCAGCATCCACTTTTGCTTCAGCATGCTCCACTTGAGCTTCAGCATTCTCCACTTGAGCTTCAGCATTTTTCTCTTCAGATTCAGCATCACTCACAATAGTTTCAGCCTCATCAACTGGCACTATCTCTGCCATGAATGCCTGAGTGGCTCTCTCATTTCCCTGATATCGCTTGTGTAATGCATCCCACATATTCTTTGAATCAGTGTACTTTTGGAAGGTATGCTTGATGCTATCAGGTAAGGACATCTTTATTGCCGCCAAGGCTCTCTTTTCTGCATCAACCACCTGTCTCTCAGATTCATCCATCTTGTCATAAGACAGCACTATAACCCTTCCTTCAATACTACGCGTAGGAGCAACATAGCCATCTATCATACAGCACCACATTCTGGTATCTTCACTCTTCACAAATGCCTCAAACTCCTCTTTCCAGTCAGCATATTCTTTGACATTTTTCAGCTTTGGCCAATGTTTAACACTCTCACTAACCTTTTCCATTCTGACCATCTTTAAACACTTTTTTATCGTAACCGTACTGATAAAACCGTACAAAATTTCTCCGAAAACAGTGGTTACCAAATTACACCGTTAGAATCGTCTCGAAAAGACGAATCCAATGATATCTAATGTCGAAAACCGAAATCGGGATTTTCCAGAGTTTTTTTTTTTTCAGTGGTTACCAAATTACACCGTTAGAATCGTCTCGAAAAGACGAATCCAATGATATCTAATGTCGAAAACCGAAATCGAGATTTTCCAGAGTCTTTTTTTTTTCTAAAAATCCCACGAGTTCAACGGTGCAAACAGTTTCTCCAAACGAGCTACGGATCAATTTCTATTTGCAAAACTCTGAAATATTTTCGACGCTTGCCAACTGAAATTCCACCCCTTAATTTCTCTCTTAAATTCGCTGGTTTTGAGTTAATTTCGCTGGTTATCTTTGCTGGACAAATTCGTTGGTATAATTTCGCTATTACGACGACTAGTGAAGTCGCTGAAACCGTGATGATTTCGCTGTGGACAATCACACGGTTACCAAAGTCGCCTTTGGATTTAACGTCGCCGATAAATATGCTGGTTTCACTTAATTTCGCTGGTCTCCAAGATATCTGTTAAAATCGCTCAAGAGCTGATTGGGCCACCCAGCCACCCAATCCAGAAACATGCAGCAGCTAACAACTGCAGCAGCTGACCAACACGAAATCTGCTTCCTCTTTTGAAACTTTTCAAGCAAAGTCTCAATCAGATTTCCTACAAAACACGAAATCTGCTTCCTCTTTTGAATCCAGTCTTCAGTCTTGAACCATGCACAAGAGCAATCGCTCTGATACCAATTGTAGGTCCCTGAATCACGAATGGATCGTACAAGACTGTTAATCTATCAAGGGTGCGGAATCCCCTTGATTGATCTTCGAACACAGAAACAAGATTAAGTAGAAGAACAAGAACTCGAACACACAAACACGCAAACTTTCAAACTGATCTTCTGTGATTATCAAACCTTTAGAAGTGTTTTACAATCACTAAGATCTACAAGAACCTAACAGCCGATTTCTGTTTTGTTCTTAACCTCTCACACTTGAATGCTCTCTCAAGTTGTCTAAAGTGTCTCTTCATAGAACTCAAGACTAAGGCTGTTTATATACACACAGCCAAGATCTCGAATTGGGCTTTACCCATATTACATTTGTCACATAAACTTGGGCCTAATAGACTTAGTACAAACTTGGACTGATTGGGCTTCATAGAGCTCGTTTTTCTTTAAGTCTTCATGATCCAATCTTCTGTTTAATATCCAAAGACCAATCCAAAGCTGTTGTCATATAACATGCACCAACATGTTTAACCCAACAGTGGTTTTACGCACTGTTTTAACCCAATAGTGGATTCAACCACTGTTTTTAACCCAACAGTGGTTTCAACCACTGTTTTAACCCAACAGTGGTTTCAACCACTGTTTTAACCCAACAACAATGGTTTCAACCACTGTTTTAACCCAAAAGTGGTTTACGCACTGTTGTAACCCAACAACAGTGGTTTCAACCACTGCACAATTGCATATTCCAAAAACAAAAAATTATTAATAGAAGAGGTTAAATGGTTGGTTTGGTTTATACAACTGGTTCGAAGTTCCAAAGCGCTTGACAAACCGTTAAATCGTCAAAACCAAACCGTATAACACTCAAGCTTGTACTTTTAATTGCTTGGTGACAATGAAGGTCATTTTATTTATAGAGAACGGATGACCGAAATATAATCAACGAGGAAACTTGGCTTACATCTTTATTCATTATCACCACATCACTTCCAATCTTTGCATTCTTATCTATAATGCAGTTTCTGCAACAAAAACGACGACATTAAAGACCACAGACGGTTTACGGTGCTTCATGCTATCCAACTTGACATTTTTTACCTGATTTTCATGTTACTTCCGACCCCGATTGGGACCTTTCCATTAGCCAGCAAAGACGCAATCTCGGATTCTGTCTAATAATAATCTGCCCCCAACATTAGTGTGTCCTGTCATAGGTTTTAGTCAGGAACATGTTTTGTTCTATCAGAGATTGGATCACGATAGATCGTTATACAAAATGTAGATATAGAAAAGCCCATTATCACCTTGAGCTCGACCCCTGAGTGGATTCGTGAGCGTTCGCCCACTATCGAGTGTTCGATGCTGCATTCTCTCAAGAAACAACCGTGTGAAATAATTGCATTCTTTATCTGCAAAAACGGTGCAACAATTCTATAAGTCAATGCTTTGCTATGCTTTGAAAACCGGACCGGCCCATTGGATCCACCGGACCATAAACCAGAGTGTAAAGCAGGTCAACATGCAACCCGTTAGATCAAAATATTAACAGGTCAAATCTGTTTAGAAGGTTTGACTTTCAAGTTTGACTTTACCTTACATTTTTCAATCTTGGATGGTGGCAAGAACATTGGAGAAGTGAAAAACGGAGTCTTCGGATCATAAAACTGAAACTTCGGTACCTTTAAAATGACATTTCCCTCGTCCATTCTATTACCCTATACCAAACAAACTCTAAAAGTCTAAATTAATCTTTTAAAAATCTACAATAAATATATATTCGTCCATATTCTAATTTTCTCCAAAAAAAAGTTCATATTAAAGCAATTCATCCATATATATTCGGTCATATTCTAATTTCTCTAGAAAAGTTCATATTAAAGAAATTCATCCATATATTTGGAGATGATGAGTTTTGCGGGTTACATTGGAGAGTGCGTTAGTCTCTTAATTGGCATGATGATAACATTTGAGAAAATCTTTTCTGCCTCTTTATTTGAATTATTATATCTCTCATCATGTTATTAATAGACTAAGCAAAAGCATCGTTGGGAATCTCTCATGTTATTACTTTTTCTAACCTCTTTCGTACTTTCACTAAAAAGACACTTAAGGGTCGTCAATTTTTATATGATTGATTTAGACTAAACCCGCACCCGCAAATTTCGTGTTAGGTTCGTGTCGTGTCAGAAATTCATGCCCCTACTTAAATTGCCCAAATTATGTGAACTACAACAATAGATATATAGAGTTGATGCATATATATACCTTACTGATTCAGAACTGAAGAAGGTATCAGACCGAGAACCAAGTTTCATAAACTTCATGGCTTAATTGTTTCTTGCTGAACTTGTGAAGTTGTGTTTGTGTTCTGTTTTCTATTTATGATTGTTTTTATGCATACTTGAGTAAGAACTTTGGGTAATCAGAGCAATAATTAAAATGTATGGAAGGTGAAAATATACTTCATGGTGTACATATATACCTCATGTGAAACCATTGTGAAAGTGGCACCGGGAGAAGCATCTACCAAATAGCTTTTGACTTCAGTAGACATTGCTACTTTTCGTTGTGTCTGCTCTACTCGGGTACCAGAGGCTGGATAAATCCTTAAACTCTTCAAGTTGGTAAATGGAGAAGGCAGATGTGAGGTTAGTACCAAGGATGAAGAAAGAAGCTGCAAAAAAAAAAAAAAAACAAAGCACAATCTCATAACCATAAGTAAAGATATAACATTTTCTGAATACTCAAGTAAGTAGAGCTCTCAAATGAAAGTGGTAGTTACGTAAGCTCTCTCAATACACCTCTTTTGTCAAGAAAGAATTAACTTTGTTTGTACTAATCTATTTATTGTTTATTGACAATCACAAAATCTGTGTTAGATGCGAATGATAACATTAAGAGCCAATACCTCGATAATTTCCAAGTTAAGCGTAAGAAATTTGACACTGCGGATCTGTTGAAGCAGATTAACAATTTTATGAGTATTCCCCGTATCTTGAGAGGGATGGGAAATCCATATATCCACCTTCTCCATGAAAAGCACAAACTGCAGCACGAATCATGTCGTCTTCATGAAAAGCAAAACGAATTGCCTCCACATAAAGTGGAAAGGAAACTATTTCCTCCTACATACACACAAGATGCAAAGATATGGTATTCTTGTTTAACTTCCCACTGATTGCTCTTCAAAGATGCAAATTTAAACTGGTCAGAAACAGAAGAAAACAAAACGATAAAACTCAACAGCTGAAGTATTAAGTTCCCACTGGTATTCTTGTTTAACTTCCCACTTATCAGCTCTGCAATTGATCTCAGTGGGTTGATCACAAAATCCTATTGCCGGATAAACAAATTTAAGGTCACTGAAATCATTGTAAATATATATTGCCGTTTTATGCGTTCAAAAAAATATAAAAATTGTGGATCATGTCAATATGGATCTTTTACCTTGTTAACGTCATTAATAACTTGAACTTTCATCAGCTGGTCGATTGAATTGCTGCAAACAGAACAAAATCATACTTAAATTTTCATCTCTGCAGAAACATATTCTAACAGTAAATTAACAAATCTCCAGTATCCAATTCCCTAATCAGTATCTAACATCAGGATCTAGCGACTCAAATCACCAATCTCAATACACATATCATAAAAACACGCAATACATAACAACCGCTACTATTTCAATTCACACTACAAAAAAACGTACCTGAGATATCGCGACACAAGGTTGATAAATCCAGATTTCTCGTTCTCACTACACCACATTCAACATCAACACACACACACACGCTAATTATCAAACAAACCAATCAACACACCTTCACAATTAACAAACAAACCAATCACATTACCAATCAACACACACACACACACACTAATTATCAAAACAAACAGAAAACCCAAACCCCATCAAAACCCCCAAATCAAACAACATACCCAGTAAAATCTCCACACAAGAAGACCCGATTGCCTCCATGAGACCAAACAAACTGCGTATGAACCATCTTGGACCAAAATTCACCTCAACCTAACACTGTAAAAGTATGAATTTGAGTAAACATGTAAAGTTGATCAAGTGGGTGTACAAAATACCCAAAACAAAATACCTGTTATTTGCATAAGCTGATAAGAACCCCTTTAAAAGCAACAATCTGTATCACCACTGCCATCGCCAAAACTTCTCCATTGAAACGAAATATCAAGATTAAGAACATATAAGAAACGAAAAATCAAAAACTTACCAAGATTGCAGAATAAGCGAGCAGACGATTAAAAATGAGAGAGAAGCAACTTCTGATTACAAATTTCCGGTGTAAAATGACCCGTGTGTAGTTGAACATCATCTTGTCTCAAAGACGAAACCCAGATCTTCCACCAAGTCTGGAAAATGACAACCTAGATCCGATTCAAATAACATATAACAGAGATGGTAAAAAGAAAAGTACCTAGAGCGGTCATACATGTCGAGCTGGTGTCGGATCTACAGAGATTCAACACTCAGAATGCATAGATCTTGAAGCGAGTGGAAAGAAACCCTAGAATCGTTGAACAACAAAATGAAAATCATACAGATCTATATATATATCAACAAAATGAAACCCTAGAATCGTTGAACAACAAATTGAAAATCAACGATTCAAAATGAAAAGTACCTGGAATCGCGATCTGGTTTTTGAATCGCCAGAGAGAAGAGAGAGAAGAGGGAAAAGAAATTTGGATTGAGAAGCAGACAAAAGGATTAAATAAAGAAGGGGAAGGCACTGTTGGACGGGAAAAAGGGCATTCAGGAGCTCTGTGGTGTTGACAAGTGGCACAAATAACTTTCATTTATTATATATAATAGATATTACATAATATTAAAAAATACATATAATCTATAATATTAGTACCAATTATTATTGAATATTCAAATAAAGTGATATGATACATTCCATAAATTCAAATAAACATTCAACCAAAACCACAAAATGTTATTAAAAACTTATAAGTACTAAAAATCTTCAGTAAAAAACATAAAATATTAAAAATGTTGTGAAAAGTTCTAAATCCTACAAAGATTTATTACATGTCGGTTTGGTTCGGTTATGGTGGGTATGGACAAAATGATAACCATAACCGACCTGCTACTTTCGGTTTTCAAAAAAACCATTAAACGACCCACTGGTTTTTTATTTGGTACGGTTTTTTCGGTACGGTTTTGTCGGTTAATTCGGTTATGGTTCGGTTAATTCGGTTTTTTGCACACTCCTAATAACACGTAAGCAGAGGACTTTATTGTTAACTATTATGTAGTGGGATAAAGTCTCATAAAGCCACTTTCATCATTACTCAGTTTTTTTTTTAATTTATATTTTTGTTTTAAATTAATAAACATTAAAAAAAACATAAGTTTTAAAAAAATAATTAAGATAGAACATAAAAAGTACCATTAAACTGGAAATACAAAAATTACAAACCAACTTAATTAAAAACAATACTTAAAAAGTTACTTAATTAAAATAAACGACTTCATTAAAAAAACGGCCTCGCAAAATTCTCCAAGCTGAAAGATGACAAAAACTAGTTTTTTGAAGATGTTGGAACTCGACACGGGCCGTGTCAATCACTTCATCTTCAGTTAAATCCTCTTCGCCTTTCAAGGCACTGATAAAGAGTCTCTCAAATCTCTCACACATTTGTCGAATCATCATAAACCTACCAATATTGAGATGCACATTACGATTGTTGATGAAATTGTGCCAAAACCGTGTTCCAAGCCGTAAGGGAATCTAGAGGCGGCCCTTGCCCGGCAATATGCACCCAACTCGTAGCCAAAGCGATATTCTCTTCCTCAGTCCATCGGCGCGCCATTTAAATTTTGATGAACAAAAAATATGATATAATGGAATAATATAAAGTGAGATGGTTGATTGATTTTGTAGTATAAAGTGATAGAGTTTGTGGTATAAAATTGTAAAAAAAAAAATATGTGGGTTATATAGAGGAGATTTTTTATTTTTGTTTTAAAAAAAAATTGAACCCTTTGACTAGGGGTGTTCATAGAATCGAATATCGAATTTTTGAATTATTCGAATCGAATTGTTCGAATAATTTTTATTTTTCCTTGAATTCGTATTCGATTCGAATTCTATTAAAACCTACCGAATTCAATTCGAATTCGTATTCGAATAAAAAGCCCAATTCATATTCGATTAAAAATTCGAATTCGAATAAATTCGATTTAATTCAGATTCTTTAAATACATGTAAAAAAACTTTCAAAATAAAACATAAATTTAAAAGTAGCCATAAAGTACGATATCACATTAAAAAGTCCCAAATAAAATACCACAAGTCTAAAATTCAAAACGAGAAGTCGGGCCACTCCACATTACAAGTTAATATTTTTACGCTTATAAATCTATTGATAGATTTGTTACTTAGGTTTCAGTTATGGGCCATGTAGTAGGTTTGGTAATGGGTAATTTTAATACTTGGAAATTTTTTTGAAAATAATTTATAGTATAGCCTAATAAAAGTTATATATGTATTATATATAAAAATAATAAATAAAAAAGTATAATTTTTATTCGAATTTCGAATCGAATCGAATTTGAAATTATAAATTCGTATTCTATTTACTTGACTCGAATTGAATCGAATTCGAATTATTATAATCGAAACGAATTCTTGATAATCGAATCGAATTTAAACGAATTTCGAATTTTTCGAATTCGAAACGAATTCTGCACACCCCTACCTTTGACAACGGTCAAATATTAATGGCCCCACCGACTTTTACCTTTCGAGCTCGTTATCTCTCTCGCGATGATTTCCATGACACGCCCCTGCAGCATTGTAGGGGATGCTATGGGGCTTATGTGGACAAGGGTGCGGTTCGACACCATCCAACCTTATTATCGATGTTTCATATGCATATATTAATGGACAATAATGTTTCAAATACTGATTTGATTATGATGGACGTATTGTAATCCTAATATTGTATTTCTTCGCGGACCTAAAGCTTAAAACATGTCAAGACTAGAAACTTGTGTCCTTGATATAAGACCGATTCCTAATAATTCATATATGCATGTTAGCTTAAGGGAAGTTTCACCAAAAACCAATTATGGTGATCAAACTCTTCATCAGCAAAGATGAAGATGGTCTTAAATCCAATATTTTGGATGTCGAAACAAGAAGGCACCAATGAGAGAACAAGGATAAATCGTTTGACAACGTGCAACAAAAAGAATGTTTATACCAATAGAACTATTGGCCTCCATGATTGTATCATGATTTCTTATTGGATCCACGACCAAGTAGGTACTAAATCAAACCGATTCACTGTAGGGTCACATGTTACTCTCTATGAACCCACTGGCACACATGTCATTATCATTTAGATGATTATTAAGACCTATAAATGGGAGTGGGCCTTAACTTTGCTAATACAAGCATTTCCTTATACGTTCTCGTTAGAGTACTTAAAACATTGCTAATGAATTGCGGGGTAGACCCCCATGACTCACTTAACTAGTGCTTAACTTTATGTAGCAAATATGTGAGACATCCTTTTAGAATCATCTAGCCTAGAAGGGATAGTAATGGGACATGTATTGTTATTCCTGGTCTCATACACGACTCTAAAATTGTGTCCAATATGTGGTCATATACTCATTGAGTATCAGATTACTAGTTACTATAACAACCCTCAAAAATATTCCTGACGACAACCCGTAATCAAAACCTGAAGTGCGCGCAACGAAACTTGTACTAATCAATCAGCAAACTTAGCGGTTAAGAAACTTGGCGGTTAATGAACCAACCCAGACAAAAATACCCTTAATAAACTCACAATTAAAAACCGAACCATTTGGGATCAAGACGAGATCGTACCAAACAATAAGCATCCATATAAAGTATGACATGTCCCGAAGTGAAAACATAGGAATTACTATATGATAAAAAAATAAACGGAATGAACAGTGGATTCATTCTTTAAATTAAAATTAGAATTATATTAGAATTATATTAGAATTATTTAAAATTGATAACATGATTAAGAGATGAGCAAATGGTATCGGATATAGGTACCGGTCTCAAATTTACCAAACCGGTGTTTTTTTGGTACCGGTTTCGCACAGGTATTCACTGGTTTTTACCCTCAAATACCGGTGTCGTACCAATACCGACCGGTATCGAACCGTGCCATACTAGGTATATTCGGTACCGGTACCCACTTTTGGGGATTTCGGTACCAGTATTTTCGGTACCGGTTGGTAACGAGCTCATCAAATCCTGTAGCAACGCAGCAATGCAAGTAATTGCACCGTTTAGATTACTTTTCATACACACAGTAAGTAAACTGTATTTCGTTTGAATGAGGTTTTATATACACAACAACTTATTTTGCTTTCTTTTTTGTCTTTTTCTGTAATGAATGAATTGTAGCATGTAAAATTAACTTGGATATTTAGAATATTGATGAGCAAATCGTATCAAATCCTGTAAACGAACCGGTATCGTATCGGTACCAAATTTACTATACCAAATCATTTTCGGTACCAATTTGGTACCCACCTTTTGGCGTTTTCAGAATCGTTACTTTCGGTTCGACACCGGTCTAGCACCATACATGTATTTATTGATTTTTACCTTCAAATACCATACCATATTGTACCGAGCATTTTTTATGCCGGTACCTAATTTCGATGATTTTCTGGATCGGTACTTTCACTACCGTTACTGGTACCGAGCTCATCCATATTTTAACGTGTTAGCACCGTAATAACTGAACTGAAAACAACCGAATTTCCAACGTGTAGGACGTGTGAGTCCTATTATTATATATTAGGTTATTTAAAATCGTTTTTTATGACGGAGTGACTATCCTTACCATGTCATTTTATTTATGTTTTGATATTCGGTATCTGTTTGTCGTTGCTGACACGCCTTTTGTAGTCATTGGGTCCCGTCGCAACGCGTGGGCGGAAAATAACTAGTTCCTATAATAAATGTTGTTTAATTTATGGAAAATAACTTTAAAACTTATAAGAATTACTCGAATAGACATCATACGTTTTGCTTTCAATAAATCACAGCAATAGTGTTGTCAATTATAGGACCTCGCAGGGAGTGACGAGAGATGTTGCTCTCCTTGAACGTGTTTTCTCCCTTCCGGTTCGAACTGTTAAGAGCATCCCCCCAAGCTGCCGTTTGGCATTTGCGCAAGCTTTGACAGGTGTCATCCATAAAGTAGTAGCTTCCCCTGGGTCTGTTGAAAGCTGGGTCAAACTCTTGCTCTTACCCCGTTGTACCCTTAAGGTGGTTAAACCGTCTTCCAGGCAAGAGAGAAGATCGGGTAATCGAAAGTCCTTGCAATGTGATAGTATTTTGCGGGCCTTAGCTTTGTGGAAGGAGGGCTCTGGTTTTGAGATTTTGGTCAATTCCCTCCTTGCCGATAGTGGAGAAGAGGTCGTGCATGGGGGGGGGGGACACAATGGGAGATAGCTGAGGAGGTTAGCCCTAACATCAAGCAATGTCTCAGGAAAGTGAGTGATGGTCACTTCACTGTTGCAGTTAAGGTGTTGTGTTCCAGTGGGGTTGTTCCCCGGGGGGAATCTACCATGCAAGCCCTTATCGACAAACATCCCTTCGCGCCACCCCGAGCCTCCCTTCAACCCCTCTGTCCCAACATGCGTTATCCGTAGATAAAGACTGCGTCCACAGGTGTGTGAAATCTTTTCCGAAAGGGACATCTTGTGGGTGAGATGGCCTCCGAGCCCAACACCTGTTGGATGCTCTTAGCGGCGAAGGGTTGGCGACTGCCTCGGGACTGCTTACTGCCATCACTGAAGTGGTAAACCTTTGGCTAGGAGGGTTATGTCCTAAGGTGCTCGCGGATTTTGTTGCTTCGACGCCCCTAACCTCTTTGTTGAAGCCTGATAATGGTATTTGCCCCATTGTTGTGGGGGCAATTTGGAGAAGATTAGTCTCCAAAGTAGCCATGAAGAAAGTTGGGAAATAAGCTGTTAAATACTTGGGGGACTACCAATTTGGGGTGGGGGTCCCCAATGGGGCGGAGGCGGTGCTGCACAACGCTAACAGGTTTCTTAATTCTTTTCATTCAGATGGCTCGCTGGCCATGCTTACGGTTGATTTTTCCAACGCTTTCAACTTAGTTGACCGTTCGGTTTTGCTTCGCGAGGTCCATAGCCACTGCCCCTCCATATTCCCATGGGTTCAGTTTCTGTATGCTCAGCCTGCTAGGCTATACGTGGGGAAATGACCGCATCGGGGCATTCACGGGGGTGCAGCAAGGGGATCCTTTGGGACCCTTGCTTTTTGCCCTAGCCTTACACCCCTTAGTGCTTCAGGTGCAGGAAAACTGTAAACTCCCTTTCCATGCTTGGTACTTGGATGACGGGACGATTATCGGGGACGCTATTCAGGTTGCTAAAGCTCTCGACATCATCGGTTCGGAGGGTCCAGCCTTGGGGCTACGGCTTAATATTAGAAAAACTGAATTATGTTGGCCGACATGGGTGAAGGTCCGGCCAGGGCTTTTCCCTAGTGAGATTGGGAGGCCGGAGAAAGGTGTCAAACTGCTAGGAGGGGCAGTCAGCCGTGATTCTGGTTTTATTAGTGGTCTAGCGGCTAAGAGGGCAACGCGCGCTGTTGGCATTATGGGGCACCTTCCCTTGTTGCGGGATCCTCAAAGCGAACTTCTTTTGCTTAGATCTTGTATGGGGGTTGCAAAGTTGATTTTCGGTTTGCGAACTTGCCAGCCCCCCTTTGTGGATGATGCTGTTTCATGTTTTGATAAAGGTCTTCGGGAGGCAATAGAAGACATTGTCGTATGTGGGGGTCCCTTTTTTTGGTGAACTATAGTGGCGGATCGCGACCTTGCCAATGCGGCTTGGTGGGTTGGGCCTTCTCTCGGCCCGGGATGTGGCAGCCTATGCCTTTGTGCTTCCAGGTCTCAATCTTGGGAGTTGCAGGACCACATACTACGTAACAGCGGGGTTGCTAACATTGATCTGGATTATGCCAGCGCCATGGAACGCTTGCATGAATCTCTACCTGACTTTGATCTCGGCGGTTTCTCTAACAAGGACACCGCCCCCAAAAAGCCACAGAAAACTTTGGCGAATGCCCTTTGTTGTCGAATCGCACAAAGTTTGGGAGAAGATTTTCATTTGTCCCCCCGCCAGAAAGCCGTCATTGATTGCCTACAGAGGCCTCACGCTCAATATTTCTTAACTGTTATTCCTATTGAAGGTTTGGGTCAACGTATGTCAGCGGTGGAGTACCGGTCAATCCTTAAGTACCGTTTGATGATCCCTATGTTCCCGAATGATGAAACTTGCCCAGTCTGCCGTAAAGCATGTCTGGATAAATACGGGGAGCATGTGTTACACTGTAGAGAGTTGCCGGGGTTTAAGTATCGCCATGACTTTGTTCGAGACGCGTTAATGGATATTCTCAGACGAGCAGGGATCTCGGCAAAGAAAGAGGCACCGGTGAATTTTCTTACAGACCCGTCGGAGGGGAGATCCACTCTACGCCCGGCTGACGTGCTAGTTTTTGGTTGGGAGGGCGGGAAACATGCTTGTGTCGATCTCACAGGTGTATCCCCCTAGCCGGGTTTCGGGAAAATGGGTTTGTGACGGGGTAAGCGGTGCTGAAAGCAGAGTCGAAGAAGGTGGAAAAGCACGCGAAAGCTTGTGAGGATAATCAGCATGCCTTTGTCCCCCTAGTGTTTGACACGTTTGGCTCTTTGGCGCCAGAGGCAGTTAGTTTCTTGTCCAAAGTTCAGCGTGTAGTCCACAGCAACTTTTCAACCCCTCAGAGGTGAGGCTTTGTTTTTAGTAGATTAGGGTTTTCTATTCAGAAAGGGATGGCGGCGCAGTTTGTTGCTCGTCTACCTGCTATTCTTATGTAATTTGCCCTGATGATTGGAATGAAAACAGTATTATCTTAAAAAAAATTATAGGAACAAATGTATCTTTTTAATTAAAAATAGAATAGGAAACTGTTTTTATTCAATAATCTCTTGTTTTTTATAACATTTTAAACTGATGAGATATGGACTCACACCCGACCATTGGTGGGCCGGATCCATATTGTCAATTGAGAGTTAGAAAACCCAACTCATACGGATGCGGAAACGTACCACCAATACAAAAGGAGATGTCAACATCAGATATGATGAAAGTAACAAAGAACCATTTCTAATATAAATACTAGTGGTGTTACACAAGAAAGATACACTCCTTGAAGCAATCCTCCGACACTCAAACCAACATCGGGTTGAAGCGTTGATAGTTTATATCATGGTTGTAAAAATCCTGACTAGCTTCCGATTAGTCACTGATTAATCGCTAGTCAGAGATTCACTGAGTAATTTTGATCTAAACGACCAATTAATCAGTAGGTGGTCAACAATGGTCATATCCGGTTCTAATTGGCCAAAAATCAGTGGTCTAGCAGTTCCGGCTATATTTTTTTTACCAAAACTTGTAAATTACGGCAATTAATGCTATCTGCTTGAAAATATGAGTCGAAGAATGTGTTAAAATATTTCTACTTAAAAAAATACATATAAAAATTTGTGTATATACATACAAAACTAACAATTACATATAAAACTCCAATCCAATTGATCCTTTTTAATTTCGATTAATTGTTGCTCAGTACCCTATTAATCAACTAGTGCCTAACGATGATATTGCTTCTTCAACAACCAATTAAATTAAAAATAATTTGTAAGAGAGAGATATTTAAATTAGGTAAAAACAAGTGGTAAGAAAGAAAGATTCTTGAAACGTGTCGGGCGGGAGAATCGGTTCGCCACATACCTAACGGTTGTGGTTTGGTTGGTCCACCTAAAAGATTCCACTTTCAAACCCATTTTCCTTAAACTTCACTCATTGTTTCTTGAATTATCTTTCATTTTCTATACCCATAATACCCTCACATACCCAACATATTAACACTTGCCAAAGGGAAAGATTAAATAATTTACTAGAGAAGCGACGAACCCAAGAATTTTTTTACTGGTGTTATCGTTCGAAAATATATAATGATGGTCGGAAACATATATTACAGATGAGAGGGACGCGTACATGATGTTATATAAAAGACTAAAAACCTCTCCTCCCCCTTTCTTTTAGTCTTTCGGCATATACTTTAGTGGATATGATAACTCGCAAGTTACTTTAGATCAACTAATCTATTTAAAATCGATTAGATGTAAGTCTGGTCAAGATCAAGCTGCTCAAATAGACTTCAAGGCAAGCTCAAGTATCAAAATTCTTAAAAATCACTTGTTTTATCGAACTTAGTTTTAGAGTTTTACTCTGTGTATTCACATATAAGACCATGAGTAGTGATTCACATGGTGAATGGGCATTTTCCACCATATGACGTCCACGTCAGAATGAGTGAAGTTACTCCCAAAATGGTGTGAAGTGTGTGAATCAAACAAAACCAATCAATAGTGGAAGTGAATGATCTGGAAGCATGTGAGCTTGGAGGCGTGAATCAAACCACGAAGACCAGCCATGCCCCTTTCACATGCTAGGGGGCAGTGTGCCCCATGTAAACCGGCGTAAAGTGGGGGTTCCACGCCCCACTATGTATGTTCTAATTAGCGTACTATTTAATTAGTCAAACTCAAAAATGTTTTAAAGTCGATTCAAATTGAACAAGAATAATATTGTTATTATCCGTGTTTAAGTTCTGATAATGTAGGTAAACCGAGCCAAACTAAAAAATCGATCAAATAATCAAGGTCTAATCGAGTTTGTTATATAGAAAAGCCAAGCTCAGCGGCATTGTGTCGACTTGAGCCGATCCAGTTACTTATATACATCCGCTCGTATGATTAGTTGTAATAAAATGATTTTGGACTATCCTAATTTCATTATTCCAAACAAAATTTGACTATTCAAATTGCACGTTTAAAACAGATCTCCATATATACGACTTACTAACATGCTTAAAAAGAAAAAGGAAAGAAAATTATTGTGCACACGAGAATGACTAAAGCATGGACTGTATTTGACATGCTTTAAGAAATCATGAAGGTAGCAAGTACCCTTTTATTCAAGAGCCATAATGGGAATCATGCTTATAGTGACTTGTACATAATGCAATGAAAGCGGTACCTTGCTAAGATTTGACCATCCTTTGACGGGAAAAGAAGACATACCCAAGAAAAAGGGGTCTCATCTCATGCTAAAAGGGTACAACTCATCATCATCATACTCACTAAATCCCACCAATAGCAAAGCTAAGGTAGGGTCTGAGGAAGGTAGATGTAGACAACCTTACTTCTACCCTGTAGGAATAGAGAGACTCATTCCAGTGAGACCCCCGACTTGATTGTAGTTTTGTATCAAGTCTTAGACCTAAGACACATAACACTCAAACAATCGGGAGAGAGACTGATTGGTGCATTTACCCCCGTGCCTTTCTGCTATTAACGTCACCACATGATGCATGATTAACCATCCGCGGCTTTTAACGTTATTTGTACGAAATTAGTAAAATAACGTTAAAGTTAGTAAAAGGGTACAACTATAGGATAAAATTTAAAATCATATATGTTAGTACCTTCGCACAAATAAAAATAATGGAATTAAAGGTATCATCAATATAATACCAAACGTTTAAACTTAATAATATTTCACATGAAATTTACAAGATTCGTTGCTCAACATCACCAACCAAATGGTGGTAACCTGTTTTTAAAGCTCCTCGCCTTGCGCCAAGATGTGTCTCGTGCGTTTATTACTACTATATTACCAGGGGCGCAACTTTTTAGGTATATACGTTTTCGACCCCCCGGTTTTATATTTTTTAGGTATACACATTTTCGACCCCCGGTCAAAAATCTCAAGCGTCGCCGCCACTGTATATTACCATGTTCCTTTCTTAGTAGTTGTGTAATTAGTGATTAATTAAATATCTTCCTGGCGTAGAGGTCATTTTGATTTAATACTAGTTGAATGTTCAATAAAAAGTATGCATGTATATTCTATACTCTGTGGTCACGCTTATGATAGGGATACTTTGATTAGATGCTTTTAGAGATGACAACCTGATGATACATATCAATGGGATGGTGATCCATTGGCAAAGACAAAGTCTTTAAACACCTTGGAAGAGGGTCTTGGGTTCAAGTCCTATAGACGACATAGAATAAAAGAAATTTGTCGTTCAAAAAAACATAACATGGTCAACCAACTACTAGACATTTATAATTTTGTCAACTTGATTGTTACAGTTAAAAAAGAGGTCTTCGGCTTCTTTAGAAATAAGTTTGTGGAAGAGTTTCCGCTCCGGCCAAAGCTGCTGTGCTCCAATATGAAGAGATTGTCGGAAGATCAAAAAAGGGCTCTTACTTGTAGGTTCTCCAAGGAAGAAATAAAGGAGGCGGTGTTTAGCTGTGGTAGTGACCGAGCCCCCGGTCCGGATGGTTTCAATTTCAGATTTATCAAACATTTATGGCCTTGTTTCGAGAATGATTTCTGGGCTGTCATGGAATCATTTTATAATGACGGTGTTATATCGAGGGGGAGTGGGTCATCATTTATCACCCTTGTGCCTAAAGTTAAAGATCCCACGGAGCTATCTCATTATCGGTCCATTAATCTGGTGGGGGTTATCAATCAGTAAGTGTGTCTCGAAGATCCTTGCCAACAGGTTGAAGTTGGTGGTGGGATCGGTGATCTCCGATTCCCAATCGGCTTTCATCAAAGGGAAATATATCTTGGATGGTCCCCTCATCATATATTAAGTTATGTCTTGGTGCAAGAGAAATAAGAAGTTGGCGTTTATCCTGAAAATCGATTTCGAGAAAGCCTACGATAACGTTAATTGGGCGTTCTTGGTCGATGTTATGGATCAGATGGGCTTTCCTCCGGTTTGGAACAAGTGGATTTTGGGGGTGTTGAGGTCAGCTAGGTCCTCTATCTTGGTTAATGGATCCCCCACGTTCGAGTTTGCGTGTGAGAAAGGTATGCGTCAAGGAGACCCTATCTCTCCTTTTTTTTATTCCTCATTGTTATGGAAGCCCTCTCGTGTAAGTTAGATAAAGCGAAGGTTGAGGGAGTTTTTCATGGGTTTCAATGTCCCAATAATGGTCCCATGTTATCTCACATTCTCTTCACGGATGATGCATTAATTTTTGGGGAATGGTCTAGCCCGAACATTTCCTCCGTGGTCCGCATTCTGAGATACTTTTTTATTTGTTCGGGGCTGAAGATTAATCTCTCGAAATCGAACCTTTTCGGGTTTGGTGTTGGAGTCGAGGAATTGGAGGAGGAAGCTAAGCAAGTAGGGTGCAAAGCGGGTTCATCCCCGTTTAAATATTTGGGGCTTATGGTGGGAGCCAACATGAATCGGGTCAATAATTGGAAGCCGGTTTTTGACGTGTTCGAAGCTAGGCTTTCGGCGTGGAATGCTGATACGCTCTCAATCAGGGGTAGGGTTACCCTCATAAAGTCCGTTATGGAAAGCCTCCCTAGTTACTACTTCGCCTTAAAGCTCCGGCTAGTGTGATAAAGGATCTTGAGAAATTGATTAGAAGATTCTTATGGGGAGGTAACAATGTTTCCAAAAAAAATGCACTGGGTGGCATGGGAGAGAGTCTCGATCCCGAAAAAGGAAGGATGTATTGGTTTAAGTAATCTTAGAAATATCAACGTAGCGCTTCTTTCAAAGTGGGGTTGGCGTTTCAAATTGGAAAAGGATAATCTATGGAAGAAAGTGATTGAGGCTTTCCATTCAAGCAAAAAAAGTTGGGATTTTATTCCATGTCGAAAATCGCTTAGTGGGGTTTGGAACAACATAGTTAAATTATTCTCAAGAACGGTGATCGACGATACTCCTCTTAGGAGGTTTTTCAAAGGTAGGTGTGGGAACGGGGAAAGCATCGGTTTTTGGGTTGACCCGTGGGTTTCGAATGTGTCACTCAAGGAAGCCTTTCTGTTACTTTTTAGTCTAGAAGTTTTTAAAAAATGCAGTATAAAAGACCGCTTGGGAGGTAACTCATGTTGGTTGTGGAATTGGAAGCGCCAGTTGAGATCAAAGGAGGAGTGGATTGAGTATTCCCAGCTTATGGAAGTTATTCAGCAGGTTCAGTTGGTGAATAGGGAGGATTCTTGGCAGTGAATTGGGGCTGAATCCTATGCCTTCTCGGTGGCTTCGGTCAAGGCGCTTTTATCTACAAGTTTGGATCACAGTAACAACTATGTTATGGATTGGTGTCGTTGGATCCCTTTAAAGTGTAACATCTTTGCTTGGCGCTCGGAAATGGGTAGGATTCCGACCACTTCGACCCTTATTAACAGGAATATAGCGGCAGAGGTTGTGGATTGTCCGCTTTGTGGTTGTGGTGAAGAAACAGTGGATCACCTGTTCACTGCTTGTGGGTTTACATCGGTTCTCTGGCAGCACGTTAGCTCTTGGTGTCGGGTTCCGAATATTTTCGCGTTTAGCTTCAGAGACTTACTAGAGTTTCATAATCATGTTGGCCTCAAAGATACAGCTAAGTCGGTCCTTCAAGGTATCACCGTGTTGGTGTGTTGGTGTATGTGGAAGTGCCAGAATGATTGGAAGTTCAACATCAAGTCCCCGAGAATTGAAGAGGTGATTGCCGAAGTTAAATCGCTGGGTTTTCTGTGGTTAGGAGTAGGTTGAATCTTAAGTCCCTTTCTTGGACTAAGTGGTGTAGATTTGATTTTATGTAAAGCTCTCGTTTGTGTGTCTTGTATCGGCCGCCCGGTTTTGGGTGTTGGCTCTGTTAATGAAGTATTCCTTTCAAAAAAAAAAAACTCAAAAAAATTTTAATTATACATTTATTGCCTATCTTATTAATTTACCACCATATATTTTCTTAGGGTTGGTAACTACTCACATGACATGAATAAATACAGTTTTGGGTCGGCTAACATGATTTGTTTTATTAAACAAGTTAACCCGAACACGACTTGTTTAATAAATGGGTTAACTCGAACACATCACGTTTAAAAAGTAGGTTAATATGTCAACTTGTTTAAGAGTTTTTTTCTTTTTAAATGTTTATATTCAGATTTTAGAGATCGAAAGTGTTAATATTGATGGTTAAATATTTTATTTTTGGGTTATTGGATTTTATCACCCTCAACTATCGGCCTTTGGCCGTTGCCACCCGCAACTCACACTTTGACACCCGGAACCCCCAACTTGACTTTTTGTTTGCACTGGCACCACTCAGTTAAATCTGCTCTAACTTGGTTAGTCTTTTGTCCGACATGGCACCATTTCGCTGATGTGTATATGCTGATGTAGCTGATGATGTGTTATGTCTCATTTATCTTCTCTCGTTTATAACACAAACATCCCCAAAAAACCCTAATCTCCTCCATTTTTTCTATTCATCCCACAAAATCACAGTAATCACTTCGATTCATCCCACAAAAACCCTAATCGTCTCATGTCTAAATGACGCATAAGTTCTAATCGAGATGAGTTCATCTTCCAATTATTCGTGGAGTGTGAACCGAACCCCTAAATTGTTCAAGGTTGATTTGGATGGAAACTTGTATTGTCATCATGAAATTGTTGTTGTTCTTCGCATCGCTGGTCCTAAAAGTGTTCGACATGGTGATCAATTTTATGGTTTCCCTCAATGACCTTTAAGTTGTTTAATTATGGTTTGAACTTAAATTCTTATTGAAACTGAAGTGGGAATATTGTTTTGTAGTTATCCGATTGAAAGTTCTTTATGTGGAAACAAGATTTCGACAAAATTTTTCGAAGCTCATTCAAAATGTAGTTCAAGTCCATTAAGTTATGAAGAATTGAAGAATGAGAACTTGCAATTGCAGAACAAGTTGCTACTCGAAGAGAACACGATGCTGAAAAGACAAATTCGTGGCAAAAAGTCCATGTGGAAGCAACCATTTGTGTTTACTATGTGTTTTGTCATTGCCATATGGATGTACATTTTGAACAAGTGATTTAATTAGGTTGTACAATATTGAACTTATTAATGAAAACCAGTTGACAGTTGTTTAGTATGTTTATTTGCCAATTGACAGTTGTTTAGTATGTTTATTTACCAATTGACAGTTGTTTTTGCATTGTACAGTCTTGACTTTTGCATCATTTGGTCTGTTTTGACCCATTTGGATGATTTGGTAATGACCAAACCAAAGTGCAACCAACAGTGGTCTGTTTTGACCCATTTGGATGATTTGGTAATGACCAAACATAAGTCAGGATCCAATAGTGGTCTGTTTTGACCCATTTGGATCATTTGTTAATGACCAAACATAAGTCAACAACCAATAGTGATCTGTTTTGACCCATTTGGATGATTTGGTAATGACGAAACATAAGTCAATGACCAAAATGAGCCATTTGCATACTTGTGCAGCACCTTGTGATCATTTGTCATTACAGCACACTGGTGTATAATGATCCATTTGCATCTGGTTTGTTTTGACCCATTTGTTAATGACAACACACTAGTATATATATACCAAAGCTCCAAAATGACCAAATTACCACTGCTGTTTTGACCCATTTGTTAATGACAACAACTTACCCCTGCAGCAGCAACTAACTTACATAAACAACTGATATATATAAATACATATATATATATAAATACATATATATATATAAATACATAGAGTAGGGTTCCTGCGGAAAGTGTGTTTTTCCTAGAAAGTCTAGGAAGCAATAAGAACGCGACATGTGGCATTGAGGGATTTTAACTAAAAGGGTAATTGTGTAATTTGAATATTATTTTAATTATGGATTATTTTATTAGGATAACTAACTAACCATAAAATTATGGAAACTAAATATTCCATTTAAATCAAATTGACAGTTTCAATTTAAATCGTACAAGACGCTGTGTTTCTTGACAATGTGTTTTAACAGCAAGCAGCAGATTTCTTGACGCTGTGTTTTAACAGCAAGCAGATTTCTTGACACTGTGTTTTAACAGCAAACAGATTGCTGGAGGATTCTTGACACTGTGTTTTAACAGCAAGCAGATTGCTGGAGGATTCTTGACATTGTGTTTTAACAGCAAGCAGATTTCTTGACAATGTGTTTTAACAGCAAGCAGATTTCTTGACGCTGTGTTTTAACAGCAAGCAGATTTCTTGACGCTGTGTTTTAACAGCAAGCAGATTGCTGGAGGATTCTTGACACTGTGTTTTAACAGCAAGTAGATTGCTGGAGGATTCTTGACACTGTGTTTTAACAGCAAGCAGTTGACAGTGTGTTTTAACAGCAAGCAAATTTCCTTGACACCGTGTTTTAACAGTAAGAAGATTTCTTGACGCTGTGTTTTAACAGCAAGGCCCTGTCACATGATCCTTGGAAAACACATGTACCACATACCTACACTCAAAAATGTAGATAAACCAAAATCAAATACATGTTTTTTTAATGTGTAAACTAATTTACTACGAAAAAAGTGGTGTGTGAAAAAAACTTACGTCTCCTTTATCTAGCTGTAAATGTGCTCTCAAATGTTTCCCTGAATTAATAGTCTTTCGGTTAATATTAGGACAGCCAGTTTGAATATCTTGCGTAGAGAGTGTTCTTCTTTGGTTCGGTTAGGGAGAGAGAGAGAGAGAGAGAGAGAGAGAGAGAGAAAGAGGGGAAATCCCATGATTTTAGGGATTGGTTATTTATATGGAAGTTTCTGTTTTGATTTAAAACACTTCCAATTACCAAAATACCCTTACTATATTAAAAGTCTCTAATTATATAACTTAGATATTACGAAAATGCCATCCATTTGATCTAAGCCATTAAAAACACCAATCGGAGGGCCCATATCGCTTCCTAGACTTTCTAGGAAAAACACACTTTCCGCAGAACTCCTACTCTAAATACATATATATATATAAATACATATATATATATATATATATATATATATATATATATATATATATATATATATATATATGCCACAGCTGTAAAATGACCAAAGTACCCTTTCAAGATTATAACCCACTGCTGTATACACACCACAGCTGTAAAATGACCAAATTACCCCTATAAGATTTAAAACTTTTATAACTCACTGCTATATACACACCACAACTGTAAAATGACCAAATTACCCCTGCATCATTAACATTAACTTACCAAAACATTACATAAAACATTAAGTCATTACATTGCATAGATTCACTACTTAACATTTAACCCTAAATGATTCTTGTCCAAAACAGGCAAAACATGAAATTGTCCAAACATAAGTCAAACATTCACCAACTAAGTACATCCTTCTCTATTGCCCTTCCCTCTTGGTCTTCCTCTTTTAGCTGACAGTTTGCTCCCTCTTTGACTGGTGGGTTGGCTGTTGAGTTGACTTGTCTGTTGAGTTGATTGTTGTGTTGACTGTTGGGTTGACCTGATAAGATGAGGGGTACACTTCACACCAATAAGCTGCACCTTTTGAAAACTCTAGTTTTTCCTGTATATTAGGGCAGATGACAACATCTTTGGCAGCCATTTCTATTTTTTTTTGTCACTAAGCTACTCATGATCTGAATTCTGATATCCTCTAACATGTGAATAATATGCTTTGACCTTGCATTGATGATGTAACCATTGAATGTTTATGCCATGTTGTTCACTATTACATCACATTCGGTGTGAGTTTTCAAGTAGCATTTGTTGAAACAAGTTTTTATCCTATTTCAATAATGCCTCTACTGCAAACCATGTTCCTACCTTCCAAATGAATTTCTTCCAGTTAGTGTGTTCAGTTACAGATGGAGCAGCTTCCTTATACTTCTTACCCCTGATATCATCGTCCTCACTATCATCGGGTGTGAGAATGTCACCATCAGATTTCTCGTAACTACTGTACCCCTCTATATGTAAACCCACTGCATCATTAGTTTCATGCAAGTTTCCCTCTGTTTCTTTCTCCTTTAAGTATTCGTCAAACAACTTTTTGGCTTCATATTCAATATGAGTAGCCTTTCTAACTGCATCTTGTGACTGTCTCCATTCCAAGTCCTCTCTATCTGACTCAGAACCTTTTACATCCTCCGGAACCTCCTCATCATCATCACTGTTTGCAACTAGGTCATCAATATCATCAGTATCATCATCTGACTCTCCTGATCCAACTACTTCATTATAGTTATTGTCATCACTGTTATCACCATAGTCTTTGTCTATATCCACGAAAACCCTATCAGTTGACCTAACAGACTTTTCGGATTGGGCTTTTGGTTCATTGGGCCGGGGAGCTGGGTTAGTGGGCCTGGAACAGGAGTGGGCTTCATCTGCCAGTATTGGACCTGGTTGGATAAGTACTTCCATAAATGATTCAGTCCACTTTAAAACCTTACCAGCCAAGTGCAAAACATCTTTATCATTCTCAAAGTGATGAAGTCCCCCATCATCAGCATCCAACCCATACATATTCATTTTTCTAGAACTGTAAAAACCCGAATCCATTGCATAATCTACAAGTTGAAAGTATGAAATGTGGTCTATATCTACTCTAACAAGCCTTGATTCACCTCTAACATACTGTGCTTGACCAAATCCTACCTCAATGTCACCACCATACCAAAGCATAACATCTATTGTTGTCAACATCTCAAAAAAATGCGTAATTTCAAGAACTCATATAAGTCTTACCTTAGATTCGAGAGATTAGGGCTTCATTCTTCGTTGTTCATGATCGCGATGACTGGAAAATGGGTTTGATGACTGGGAAATGAGCTAAGTAGGGTATATAAATGAGACATCACACATCATTAGCCACATCAGCATGTACAGATCAGCAAAATGGTGCCGCGTCAGACAAATGACTAACCAAGTTAGAGCAGATTTAGCTGAGTGGTGTCAGTACAAACAAAAAGTCAAATTGGGGGTGCCGGGTGTCAAAGTGTTAGTTGCGGGTGGCAATGGCCAAAGGCCGATAGTTGGGGGTGATAAAATCCAATAACCCTTTATTTTATTTCCAAGGGATGTTGTGTGATGATAAAATGTTCCCTTTGGATATATGAGGTAAAAAAATCAAATCCTGCATGAATATATAGATTATTTAAGAGTAGGTTAGTTTGCAGTTAAAAAAGAATATTTGTATATTTTTTTCCTATAACTATTAACTTTTAAATGTGATTTTTTTTCTTTTGAACTATTTCATCAATTCTTCACTTCAAACATATTTATTTTACAAGTTAGCTACAGATTCTCTAATCATTTCATCCGCTTCTTCTAATATCAAGTTAAATATATAAAAGGGTTATTGGATCTAATCACCCCCAACTATTCGCGTTTGGCCGCTGGCACTCTCAACTTTCACTTTGGCTCACACCACTCCCAACTTAACACATTGTTTGTCATGACACCTCGTCGTTAAATAAACACTAACTGGGTTAGTAAAATTAGCCTACGTGTCAATATAATCCAACATGGCAAGTGTGATGTGTAATGTAAACCTGTTTCACCATCTTTATAACTCAAAATACCCCCAAACAGCAAATCATATGAAACCCTAGAAATCCCTGATCACGACGGCTTTAGTTTCCGTTTGGCTAGTTGTTTCCGACAGAGATGACGAGCATCGGACGACGGAGACGCTGTAGCTGTGTTTGTATCTTCCGCAACCACCCACCCCACCATCGTCTTCCACAGCCACCCACACCCACGACCATACTCTCTTGTTCAACAACCATTGGCCACCACCCACTGCGACCACCTAACCCATACCACCGTCTTCATCATCAGCATCAGAAAACACACATATTAGCTGTCGATATCACTCGGATCGTTACAAAAAGAATCAAAAGAAAAGGAGAGTTATGAGGAGTTTACCGAAAAAGAAAAGAACCGTTGAAGGATTATAAACGCCGTCGGTAAACTTCATCATCATCATAATCGGAAAAACGGAGAGGGGGGGGGTGTTTGCCGGAGAAATGAACGATCGGAAAACGTGCCGCTGTTCTCCGTCGTCTCCCTCTCCATCTCTTCTTTTCTCTCTTCTCTTTCTGATCTCGTTCTCGTTCTCTGTCTCTCTGTCGTTGCGTCGCCGCCGTGTGCGGTGGCTCCCTTTCTTCCGATCTGCAACGTGAAGGTGGAGGTGAAGGGTGGTTGGGGTGTGTGGGTGTCGGAGGTTTCATCGCCGGTAACCGAGAAGGAGGTGGTGGTTGGGTTGATTATGGCGGTGGTGAGAAAGGGGGAAGGAGATGATGTTGGCTGATGTTGGCGGTGGTGAAATGTTGGGGAAGGAGATGATGTTGGTTGATTTATACACATTTGAAAATAAAAAATTACACATCACCTCATAAAAACAGGCCATGTCACCATGCCACATTGGACAAAATGGCCATGTCAACAAAAATAACTAACCCAGTTAGTGTTTATTTAACGACGGGGTGACACAGCAACCCAAGTGTTAAGTTGGGAGTGGTGTGAGCCAAAGTTAAAGTTGAGAGTGCCAACGGCCAACGACAATAGTTGAGGGTGTTTAAATCCGTTAACCCTATATAAAAACTCAATTGACCCACACAATCACAACTATTGGGTTTTTATATTGACCATCCGGGCGGATGGCCATTCGGGCAGATGGCCATTAGGGCGGATGGCCATTAGGACGGATGGCCATTCGGGCGGATGGCCATTCGGGCGGAAGGCCATTCGGGCGGTATCCATTTGGACGAGCCTTGGCGTATTACCAACTTCTATTCTTATGTGTCGCGTTTCAGTGCAATAAAGAGTTGCGTGTGCCAATGTGTGCGCGTTTAAACAAGTTTTAATACTTAGATATTTACATCTATCTAATACAACAACAACAACCATACCCAGTAAATCCCATAAATAGCAAAGCTACTTATAGGGTCTGGGGAGGGTGGGATGTAGGCAGACCTTGCCTCTATCCATAGGGATAGAGAGGCTGCTTCCAGAGAGACCCTCGGCTCGAAAACGAACAACCTTTACATAGGTCATATCATGACTAACCGCGTTTCGAGTTTACATTGTGATGAGCGAGAGCGAGTAGTTTAGATACTCACGTGATGTCATCGTGTTAGCGTTGTAAGCGTATGTGTTGCAGTCTGCCATAACGTGTACAATAAGCGATGTAGTGCGAAAATATGCGAAGTAGCGTAGTTGCGATACAGTTTACATTATGATCTGAATCTCTGGTGCTAGGCGTAATGAGAGTAACAAGCGCGAAAGTGCGGGTTGTTACTCCCCTGCTTTAGGAAATTTCGTCTCGAAATTTATTCGCAAGGAGGACTGCGAGAATTGACACAAGTAGGTAACAATAAAGACGTTCGAGTAAGCTGAGGGTGAGCGAGCGATCGATTGAGGATTGACGAGTGAGAGCGTCTCGGTGATATAGAGAAAGCGATGAGTGAAGCAATTCGTTTGACTAAAAGGTGGTAACTCACGAGTCAGCGATCCAAAAACGTTTTAAGTTCTCGAAAGGTTTTATCGAAAAGAGATTTTAAGGAAAAAATTGGTTTATGAAAATACTCTTACGGCGTGGCGTTAAACTGAGTCGATGTTCACACCAACATTGTAAGAGAAGTTTTGTTAAGTTAATAAAAGATTTTAAGAAAAACTTGATTCATGAAAAATGTTCTTATGACGTGGTGTTAAACTGAGTTGATTGTTAAACCATCGTTGTAAGAAAGTTTTGTTTAACCAAAAAAAAGTTTTAATTCAGATTAAAATTTTCAGAAAGATTTCCATTTATTCCTAAAAGTTTGCAAGAAAATTTTTGTTTATACAATAAGTTTTAACAGTACATAAAAAGTTTTAATTAGCGTCGAGCCCCACATGGCACCTTTTAATGAAAGTTTGTTAATATGGCTAAAACACGTATATATAGGAAGTACCAGTGGCGTATCCACCATGTTTTAGCCATATTGCCTCTGTCCCGTGGAGCAATGTTATGTGTGTCGACATGGCACGGATAGGTTTTAGTATCCTTGGTCCAAGTGATAAGTGGTTGGACCAAGTTCGAGAAGGAGATTGAGTAACTGAACGGTGAAGTTGTTTTGCAAATCCAGTTAGCGTTAAGAGCGTGCGCGAATGGTTCAGTGACTGACAAAATATTGGAGTAGCGTGAGTGTTGAGTGCGATAAGGGACTAGCGATAAGCGGTAAGCGGTAAGCGATACACGATAAGCGGTAAGCGGTAAGCGATAAGCGGTAAGTGATAAGCGATACGCGATAACGATAAGCGAAAAGCATCGAAATTGATGAGAGTATCGAAGCATTGAGATTGATAAGTGCGATAAGCGTTAAAGTGTTGAAGCGTTGAGAGGTAAAGCGTTAGCGAAGAGAGTTAGATTTCAGCGAAGGTGTGATTGCATTCGTGTAGACTTACGAAAAGTCTAGCGTTGACGCGTTTGAGATGTGATGAGTTGTTACACCTTGTGAAGGAGTTTAGCGTGTTGAAATTAGTCTCAATAGTATAAGAGGTCTAATAACGTTCAACTCCATATGGCATTTTCTTCACGAGAGTTTGTTAGTATGGCAAATCACTTATATATAGGAAGTACCAGCGGCGTATCCACCATGCTTCGACCACACCACTTCCGTCCCGTGAATAGATGTCACACTTTGTCGACATGGTTAAGACGCTTATATATAGGAAGTACCAGCGGCGTATCCACCACGCTTAACCATGCTTTTAACGTTATGGAATCATTGGAACTTAATACGATCTTCGTGCACTCACCAAAATAATCCCGTGTGCACCCGTGATTAGTTTGGTCCTTGCACGTTTATCGCAACTTATTCCAAGGACGCACAGTCGGGTTAAAACACATTATATCATGATATGCTATATAGTTCTAGTAATGTAATCTGTGTGTGAACTTAGACTAAGTTTGAGGACGAGGGAGAAAGAGAGCGAGAGAGAGAGAAAGAGGGTCAATGTCGCATATTGTGGCGATATCGAGCAATGGAACAAGTATAGCATATAAGAATTTACGTTGAGAATCGTTTCATCAACAGCGTCGTTCTGCTCCTGGTTGGTGTTGATGTTGAAGACTCTTGCTGGGGCTGCGGTTGCTGTTGGAGTTTCTACTGTTGTGGGTGCTGCGTCTGCTGGTGCCGCGATTGTCATTGCCATTGGCGCATCGGCTGCTGGGGTTACGGGTTGTGTTGGCGGTACGGGGAGTGTTAGCGTGCCTCGAGGTCGTGGCCCTGTGCGGCAGTGATGGGTGAAGTGACCAAAGAAGTTGCAATTTGGGCAATAGCAACAATTTGCTCCTGCCTGGTGATGATAAGTGCACTCCTGACACAGGGGGAGTGTTTCGGTGTAGGCACGCTTTGGGTGGACTGGAATTGCTCGGAGAGGTTCAGGGTTTAAAACTGTTTGGGGTGGAGCTGTTGCTGAGCAATTAAAACTCGAGTTCTTTCGCTTGCGTCTGGGCTTGTCGGTGTCTTGCGGCTGTGCGGCATTGTCAGATGACTCGGTGGTAGCTTGGTCAGCCTGCTTGGTGGAATCTTTGGAGAAGAATCCAGCCAAGACTCGCTTATCAATGATTTCTGCGGCCAAGAGATAGGTTTCTTCGATGGCAGCCGGTCTTGTAGCTTCGACAAAATCGCCCACGCACTCAGGCAAAGCACGGATGTACTTCTTGATGGCCTTTTCGGGAGTGTCGACTTGGCTTGGGAAAATAATGCTAAGCTGTTTGAACCTTGCTGTGAGGTCGGCATTGTCACCTTTAACTTGCTTGATTTCTCAAAACTCTTTTTCTAGCTTCTGGACTTCGTGGGGAGGGCAGTACTCTTCTTTCATGAGCTCATTCAGCTCATCCCAGAAGAGAGCTCATCCCAGGAGAGAGCGTAAGCTGCATCGTTCCCACGTTTGTTAAGCTCGGCTGTCCACCAGTCGAGGGCTCTTGATTGAAATGCTCCTGTAGCGCATGTAGTGCGAAAATGCTCGGGGCACCCACTCTGACGCAGGGTAACCTCGATGGCATCAAACCACTGAATCAGCTGAGATACACCTCATTCGCCTGTGAAGACCATCGGGTCATAGGCTTTGAACTGCTTGTAGGAGAATGTAGACTTCGGCGTGTTGGCTTTAGAGTCTTCCGATGTCTGAGTATCGTTGAGGGATCGAATCTGCGAGACAATTTGAGGAATAACCTTGGCCATTTCCTTAGCCACGAGTGAGGCGATCCTCTTGTCGGCGTCTCTTCGGGCTTGACGTCGCGAGTTGGAAGCGTTCGAGGACATCTAGACAAAGAGGGAGATTTGGAGTGAGATTCGATCATAATGATTTTTGAGAATGCGATGCGTTTTAGCGCGTTACAACTTGTCATAGCTGATATAGTAATACGTATTCACATAGAAGCCATATAGGAGACACGAAATTCCTAGATTTTCACGTATTCACATAAGCGTATGCGATCGTACATCGTATATTAGATACGTATATACTTATATGCTTGTATAGATAGCGCGAGGACACGTTTAAGAGGGAGAGTTATTAGACTTGTTAGTTTTGTTGCGAACGTTCGGCTCTTGTTTTAGATTGCGATGGTTGTGCGAGTTGTGCACACGTAAAGCGGGGAAACGAAAATCGGTAAATCGAGAAATCGATAAAGCGTAAAATTTTCAATCGAAAACATATAAACGTAATAATTTCAATGACGCGTAAACATCGGCGATTGCAGGCTAGAAAATAGATAGAGTGCCTTGGGTTTTAAACATCGACTACCCAAGGTGGTTCAACTATTCTCAACATGCTCTAGCACACGCTTTGGCCTAATAGACTATGCTCTCACAAGGATGCGGCTAACGACATTTGTCCTTCCAGTTACTACGCGGCTCGAGTCGTTGGTACAGTCGAGACTTTGGTGAGAGCTTTTGAAAACCATTTTAAGGAGTGGAACGGGTCATTAAGATGCGGGTTTCACCCCTAACTTAACAACTTCGCTCCTAGTTGTGGTTGTGCTTACCGAATTAATTCGGGAGTCCCACTAGATAGAAATGGAGATTTCCGTTGAGATGTGGATATCACTCCTAACTCAACGAAAGATTCTCGTGCTAAGAATAATGCGCTGAGCGAGCGATCTCATCGAGAGTTCTTGGTTTTCACACCTAATATCGACACAATCACTCGTTGGTGTTATGCGAGTATTATCAAACGTGTGCGTTGTGTTAGCCTTAGGAAAGGCAAAGTAGATTTTTGGCCTTAGGAAAGGCTCCCTTCGTACGAAGCTATAGTATGTGGGTCCGTACGAAGGTGTAGTATAGCATTACAAGTTCGAACGAGAGTATAACAACATGTAGGTCCGCACAAAACCCCAAGTGGGTTCGTACGATGGGTCTGTTGGTACTTAGACTATAGAATAGGCCTGTTTAACACGACTCAACCTAATTTCCTATAGTTATGGCTCTGATACCAATCTGTCACACCCCAACCGATGGCGGAATCATCAGGGTGCGGCACTAGGCGAATCAAATTTCTCAAGAGAATCCGTAACAACTATTTAGTGACAATATTTAATGCGTTCAATATCCCATACTAATAAACAATATCTCAACAAACCGTCATACAGATTGCATGTCTCTCAAACAATACAAATCCTACAACCTAGATTTTAAGTGAGTTTCTAGACTTCCTAATCTTGTTTCATGATAACCTGCGATTAACCTGCAATATACGTTAAAATAAAGTCAATACAAAAAGTATTGGTGAGTATACAAGTTTGCATAAGTATAGCATAAAAGCGTTTACGCATAACCAACATGTAACACATAATAGGCGAATCAAGTAAGCTATCAACAATGCTACAACCTAACCACGTGACTCTGATGTAGAGTATACGCGACACATGTTCACCGAAGCGAACACGTGAAGTAGAGTATGTGATCCTTAGCAACCCCTGTTCACAACAGGTGCTGAGTCTAAACTATAGTACTATCGTTGCTAAAGGTGGTCTAGTGTAACACTGTCTAAGCATAACAACAAGTAATTCAACTAATCACGTATAACATGCGAGTGCGGTTAGCGTTTGTAATGCGTTTAAGTGTTGTGTTTTTGATTGAGAACGTATGTTACACCCAAAAATTCATTAAACGAAAATGGGTTCAAGTATACTCATTGTGTGTGTTTATCAAGTAAACATAATCTGGATTAGATTGAAGGGAATGTCGGATCAGCCTGCGTACGGGAACAGAAGCATAAGTCTTCCAAGTCCTGACACGGTCAAAATCAGAGTGCCGAGTGGGGTAAAAGTGAGTTAAGTGTTCAACAGTGTATCCGAACGGATGGTCATTCGGGCGGATGGCCATTCGGGCTGATCGCCTGTGTTTGTTTGTGAACCGTTAAAATTTCGAAGTTTGGTTAAAAACGTTTTAACAGTCGTGGTAACAAGAGTTAAACCACAGAATTCGTTAGGGTCAGGTCATCCGGACGGATGGGCTGAGCTGAAGTTTTTGTAAAATTTTCTCAAACAATGGGTTTTGGGTGACGGAGACGGACGCGTTGACGGATTCAAACAACGAAAAACACTAAGCCCAGTCCATTCGGGCGGATGGGCTTTGCCCATTCGATCGGATGTTCTGTTCTTGATGAAGATTAATGTTTGACCCGTTAGTCGGTCCATCTCTTTGATGGAAATCAGTTCTCGAGTCAGCTCTTGACTATGGAATGAGTCAAGAGTCCGGTTGAATCCCGATTCCACCAAGGTTTTATAAAAATCGTAGAGAAGTTTCATAAATAAGTTGAAAAGTGTGAAAATCCTTTAGATCTTAGATCGTTCTTGTTTGAATGATGTTCCACAACCGTTTGCCGAAGCAAAACGAGTGGAAACCACCTTCAAGAGGTCTAAAATAAGTGATTTTGAGAAAAGGTTAAAGCGTGTGTGTGATTTTGGTGAAGAAAAAGGAGTAGAAGTGGAATAGAATGAAGATTGAAGAAGATCTGGGAGAAAAAGCTTACAAAAAGGCCTCGAATCGCGTCTGAGACTTGGGAGCGGATGGGAGTATCAAAGTGTTGAAATGAGGGTGTACGCCTGGTATTTATAGAGGAGGGCGAGGAGTTAAGTCGGTGTGCGAGTAGCGGTGTCCGGATGGCTCCATCCGGGCGGATGGCCATTTGGGCAGATGGCCATTAGGACGGATGGCCATGAGGACGGATGGCCATTCGGGCGGATGGCCATTCGGGCGGATAACCATTCGGGCGGATGGCCATTCGGGCGGTCTCCATTCGGACGAGCCTTGGCGTATTACCAACTTCTATCCTTATGTGTCGCGTTTCAGTGCGATAAATTTAGTTGCGCGTGCCAGCGATATAGCGTGTGTAATAAGCGATGACTAACTGCGTTTCGAGTTTGCGTTGTAATAAACAAGTTTTAATACTTAGATATTTACATCTATCTAATAATATAATATAATATAATAGGTCATAGCATGACTAACTGTGTTTCGAGTTTGCGTTGTGATGAGCGAGAGCGAGTAGATTAGATACTCACGTGATGTCATCGTGTTAGCGTTGTAGGCGTATGCGTTGCGGTGTGCGATATAGCGTGTGTAATAAGCGATGTAGTGCGAAAATATGCGAAGTAGCGTAGTTTGCGATACAGTTTACATTATGATCCGAATCTTTGGTGCTAGGCGTAACGAGAGTAACAAGCGCGAAAGTGCGGGTTGTTACATGAAGTAATCGGTTATTACTCATATTCACAGACAACCATTAAACGCGTCGACCTAAAACACGACATGATTATAAATGGGTTCGACAAAACACGACACAAGTAAATATATGGGTCGGGTTAGGGTTGAAGAATTCACCCCGTTAACCCAAAACCCATCAACCAAACACAATTGACACCCATCCCATATATTTCCAAGATCAAACAAGAAAAAAATATATAAATCAGTCAATAGACTGCATTCAAGATTCATTATGAGATGGCAAGTTAAGGTGTGATCATCTCTTGCATTGTGTGTAAATATTACATTTAATGCATTCTAATCGTATGACATAAACTTTAAACAATATAAGCCATTATACATATGTCCTTTGGTTACCTTATGGACTCAAGAGGTTTAACATCACCTCTTTTAGAAAGTCTTTGGTAAAGATCATCAGCCGACACTACTTCTAATATTATTTCAATTCAGGGTCTTAAATCCACCTTATTTACGATGATGAATTAAATTAGTGTAATGGCCGGATACATGTGACGGTATAAGCACCTTATGGAACGGCAATCCCAAACACCCTCTTAGTATGTAATGAAGATAAATCTTCATAACAGAAAATTGTGTAAGAACTTGTAAATATGTGTGTTTTTTACAGTTCCGCCAAGAGCACTATGTATATGTATGTTTTTACAGTTCCGCCAAGAGCACTGTGAAAAGCGGATGAACACTTATATATATTGTTTTGACTATTATACATAAGGCACTTATGCAACTGCATAACCGCCTCTCTTTCTCTGCCCCATTAATCTTTAAGCAATACGTACAAGTGGTTATGTGGTTCTTGCAGCCAGCAAGTTGTAAAAACATCATTGTTGGCGTGCTTAGTGATTCTATCATACACGTTTTTGTTGTTGTTGTTGTTTATGCTGTTACATACAAACTTTGTAATATCTCATTGACACTTTTTTTTTTAAATTTCCAGTATTGGGGTAGACGGGGAAAAATGCGACTTATGCAAAATCTATCTTCATATCCAATAATCCTTCAAGCATTAGATATCGTGAACTTGGCCAACGTCACAAAGAGATGGTCACCAAGAGGCTGGCTAACACGAGAGACGAGAAAGTCGCCAAAGATAAGAGAAAAAGGAAACCGCCCGCTTTCTCACTCAACTCGAAGAGGTAGATATATGGCCGGCTCTTTTTTGTGGCTTAAAGCGAAATAAACTAATGGGCCTTATTTCAAATAAAGTGCTCAACTATTAGGGTGTAAACATGCCTTTAACAAAATCAACTTGAATCAAGTGTTCAACTATTATGGTTTAAACGATTAGCAAATTAGTGTATAATTGATCACGTAAAATCAATAATCTAACAATTAGGCCCAAAGGATTAATTTTAAGCAAAATGAACTAACTGAATAATCAAGTAACTAATGTAACATAACAATCAACTAACAAAAACTTAGTATAATAATGAATATAGTAATCAAGTAAAACAAATAACCCAATTTTGACTATTGAGCCTCAAAGCAAACCCAACGACCGAGACGCTTTTTGTTATTATTATTATTTCCTTCTAGAGGTGTACAAAAAACCCGTACTCGGAACCGGACCTAAGAAAAAAATCTGAAACCGGTTATTTTTTACCCGGGTATTGTATACCCGTAACCAAACCCGACCCGACCCGACCCTACGCGTAGTGTATGGATAGGGTATACAATTTGAACTCAATACCCGTAACCGAAACCATACCCGATTTATACCTGAAAATACCCGGAACCGGTCATACCCTATACTTGAACCCGGTTATACCCTATACCCGATATCGGTATTTTTAATACCCGATATAATACCCAAATTTATAAGGTATATTTTTATGTTTATTTTGCAACTTTTATATTTAAGTTTTTTAAATTGTATATTATAAAACAAATAATTTGTATTTGAGTGAATTTATTTAATGTAATTTGTTTTTATTACTTTTACAAACCAAATTTAATTTCTAAACGCATTTATTTTTTTGTAAAATGAAAACAAAAACATATTCTTTTTTTAAAATCCGGGTAATAATACCCGGATCCATACCCGGTTATACCTGAACCCAGTTATACCCTACTCGATTTCTCTTAATACCTGATCATACCCGGAACCGGGTATTAACAAAAACCCGATTTATGCACCTCTATTTCCTCCCATTAAGTTTCTTTAAAAGGTTAACCCAGTACACAATAGCCCAGGCCCAAATATTATTATCAAAATAAAGTTTCAAGCCTGAAATCAAGTAGGCCCTAAGCGGCTGCTTGATTTAAATGGACCAAGAGCCGGCCCTATAGGAGAAATGATGTTTTATGTGAGAAGGACAAGTAAACTCAATATCAAATTTATTTCCCTATTTATGTTGTTTCATATTATTCTAAAAAATAAGTTTTCGTACGTTTGGCATGGAGCTTTTAGGAGCTTCTAACTTTAAGCTTTTAAGAAAAAACTCCTATTTAATAAAATGTCTTGTTTGGTTGAAGGGGCTTCAAGCTTTTATGCTAGGAACTTGAAGCTTTTGGTTGAAGCTCCTACTAGTAGCGTTTAGAAGGAGCTACAAGCTTTTAGGGAAAAAATGACTATTTTAACCTCTAAAGATAATGAACTTTTTAGTTATGTCCATTTTGGTCATTTTATTAAAAGCTACAGCTACTCTGCCAAACACTTAAATATATCTAAAAAGCTACAGTCACCAGCTACCAGCTATAGCTACAAACTACCAACCACTAGCCACCAGCTACTTTTGCCAAACATACCCTGAATGTGTTTTGAATGATAATCCATGATCATGATTCTGTTAGGATGTATGGGGTGAAGTCGGCAAATGGATTCGGCAAGGTGTTTGCTGATCGGCAACACTGTCGCCTACCATATTTGCCGCACGGGAACAAAGTAAATAGGTGAGAGTATGCCGCTTCGGGGAAGGATGAAAATGAACGTTGGGACTTGCTTTCTAAGGGCATTACAGCCGTTGTACATTTGAAAAAAAGGTTTTTTTTTTGTTTTTTTGTTTTTATAAATCTATATAAACTACACACATTTTAAACAAATTCACACCAACCCACATCCTCATTACTCCAAATCTATAACTCTCTACCCCTGTTTTTTAAAAAGTGGTGGAAGAAATACCTACTTTATTCCTACCCGATAGCAGTGATTCATCCGATAGTAGCTTAAGTTTTTTTTCTTCCAAAAACTCATTGACGAAGCTGAACTACAAGACACGTGCAAATCCAGTAAGAAACGTTATGTTCGTCGTGGTCGTGAGAGTGGCCACGAAATCCTTATGGCGGATTATTTTGTCGAGGAACCGAAATATAACGAAGAAATTTTCCATCACCGGTTCCGTATGTCAAAAAGTTTGTTTCTAAAAATTGTGAGTGACGTGGAAGCGAATAACTTGTGGTTTGAAGAGGGTGCATATGCTAGAATGAAGAAGAGTTTTACACCGTTGCATAAAGTTACATCGGAAATTAAACAACTTGCAACTGGTAACACTCCGAACGAGAACGACGAGTATTTAAATATGGCCGAAAGGACTTCCCGTGAGTGTCTACAATATTTCTACGAAACGGTATGTAAAATATACGCTCCCAAGTTCTGACGTAGGCCAACAAGCCACGACATGGCGCTTTTGTACCAAACTCATGAGGATAAACATCACCTTCCTGGTATGGTGGGTAACCTTGATTGCACCCATTTCGAAGCGGTGGCCTCTCAAGATTTGTGGGTTTGGCATGCTTTTTGCGGTCCACCAGGTGCACAAAAGAACATCAACGTGCTTCACCAATCTCCATTATTTCAAACTGAACGTAATGGAATTGCCCCCAAAATGTCCATTTTATGTTAACAATCACTTATACAAACGTGGTTACTATCTCATAGATGGAATACACCCTACATGGTCCATGTTTGTCAAATCATTTCCATATCCTCACAAAGTTGACGAAAAAAAGTTCAAGAAGCAACATGAGGCGGCACGTGGAACGACCTTTTGGTGTTTTGAAGTCAAAATGAGGTATAATGAATCGGCTAATGCGTGCTAAAAGTGTGAAAAAATAGGTCTGTCTTGTATATGTGTATTATTTTACATAACATGATTTTAAAAGACGACGAAGACGCGATGGCACCGGTACACATTCGGGATCCTCCAGTCGAGCCTCCGCACTCGATGACAGTGTCTTAGACGAGCTTATGGATGAAGACACGCATTGGAGACTAAAACACGATCTCGTTGAGCATCTGGGAAGAATGAATTTACCACACCTATTGGTGGAATCCGACAAAGAGTAGTTAATTTAGTCAGTGTAATGGTTTTATTTAATTTATTGTAATGTTTATTTTATTTTAAATTTAACGTAATGTTTTTTTAAGTTAATGTAATGGTTTTATTTAATTTATTATACCTTTATTAATTATGTTTTAAAAAAATAGTTTGCTTAATCTCAATTTAGGCATGCACCCTTTATGTTTTTTGGATACTAGACAAAAATGATAGGAAAATTAAATTGCACAACATGATTGGATGAGGGAAACTTTGCCTAATCACTTTAAACATGCACCCCTTACATCCTTACTTTTGAATGAGTATCTGCCTCTAAAATCTATATGCATAAAGAATAGCTTGATCTTTGGTTACTAACGTTAAATATAGGGTTGACTGGGGCTGCTAAACGTACTCACTTTTCTATTTTTTTATTTGTTGTACTCCTTCCCTAAGTTTTCAAATAGAGTAAACTGCCATTTTGGTGCCTGTGGTTTGGACACTTTTGTCATTTTAGTCCAAAGGTTTCATTTTTAACCTGTGAGTCCAAAATTTTTTCACAGTTGCCATTTTAGTCCACTGGGTTAACTTCATCCATTTTTTCTGTTAACGAGAAGGCCAATTTGGTCATTTTGTATGTAATTCTGTTAACTAAAAGGGCAATTCAGCCATATAAAATGACCGAATTGGCCTTCTCGTTAACATAAAAAATGGATGAAGTTAACCCAGTGGACTAAAATGGCAACTGTGAAACCTTTTTGGACCCAGAGGTTAAAAATGAAACCTTTGGACTAAACTGGCAAAATGGCCCAAACACAGGGACTAAAATGGCATTTAACTCTTTCAAATAAATACAATTCAAACCTTCTATTTTCTTAATTTGAACTCTCCTAATAATCTCTTAATATTATCTAATGTAACTTATAATAAAAGATTCCAAATAATGTCACATGGTATTCTCTTCTTCAACTTCATAAATTTTATTTATATTTATTTAATAAATTTCTTTTAATATTAATATTAATTAATAACCAATATATAGATATCACTTATTTTTATCCTTATTCTTATCTTTATTTAAAATTAATAAATAACTTCAATTTTGCAATTTAGACCCTTTGTTTTTTTTACTTTTAACCCAAAGTTTTTCGTCTTTTGCAAATTAATCCCAACTCTTTTTTATTTTCAATTTTGGTCCATCATACTTTTCATCTTTCCCAAGTTTTTCGTTTCGTTGTAAATTTTGTGAGTTAACGCACCGCAACGTGCGTGTGAGGTTCAACATTTTTTCGTATATTTTTTTCCCGTTTGACTGGCTCGCCGCGTCACATCTATTTTTCTGTGTTTGACAAGTTCGTCAAACACGCAAGTCGTGGATGAACTTAGTTATTTTTTCTATGTTTTACGTTTCGGTTTAATTTCTCAGTAACGAGCGTGCGTGATTCAAAGATTTTACGTCTGCTTTTCGCTCGGCTTATTTTTTTCCCGTTTTTATTTATTTTGTTTTTACGAGCTTTTCCGGTGTTGGTGGTCGCTAACAATGGTATAATATTGTTACTACTTAACACAATTTTATGACAACCGCTGCAACGCAAGGGTTTAATACTAGTAATCTTATAAAAAACTTATCAATATTATTTTTTGAAATTTATATTCTAATATAATCTTATGATCTTACAACCGTTTTAGAAAATAATTTATTGTTTCTTAAACTACATTCTAGATTTAAACAGAGATTAAAATTCAGCATCACTTTTGCCTGTATAATTTGATTTTATATAATAATAATAATAATAATAATAATAATAATAATAATAAGGGTGGAGATACAACAGGAAGTTAATTTGGCTAGGAAGGCTAGGAAGTGATCTTGACCACCCATTTAGTTAATTAGGCCATGTGTAGTCATAACGCCCTTTTGGGGGCGTTATGCGACACGTGGCGCGCCACGTCAGCAAGGGGCTTTATGGGGCGTTATGCAATTTGAGGCCGTAGTCATAAAGCCCCTTTGTCATCATTACTCAATTATGATAATATTCATTTTTTTAATTAATTTATAAGTTTTATAAAATTAAAAAACATTCCATTAAATAAAAAACAATACATTAAAATAAAAAAAAGTTAAAGAAAAAAAAATTACACCTAAAAAAAATTATTTAAGAAAATGCAGGGACCAAGTTTAAAACTTTAAAACCATTTTTAAATATTTGAGAAAATGCAGGGACCAAAGTGTAAAAATTTAAAACAAAAATAGGCAGACCTTCTTCTCCGGCCTTCTGCAAGTTCCGGCTTCATCTCCGGCCTTCTTCTCCGGCTTCTTCTCGGTCTTCATCTCCGATTTGCAGGGACCTACACTGCTTCATCTCCGATTTGCAGGGACCAAACATGTATAAACCAAAAACTTTAAACAATCATACCGCCGTTATGCATATCGCGCCACCCCCAAATTTTCGATTGATGGCGCCGGTCGTTTCGGTGTTCCGGCGCTATGCCGGCGCTATGGAGGGGTTATACCGCCCCACTACGTATGCTCTTAAGGGCTAAGATTAAATCAGGGAAATTGAAAAGAAGAAAAGAGGCGCGTGAGTTTGTTCAAGGGCATTTTAGTCAATCCAAGCCAATAGTTTCTCTCTCCTCCAATTCCCCCCCATTTTTTAAACGTTAATAACTCTTTCATACGACATTATTTTTTTATAAAAATTGCACCAAAAAAACGAGCGTTTTTTTATCTTTAAAACGAGTATACTATTGCTATATTTAAAAAAAAAATTTAAACCCAGTTGTGTAAAACGCAATAGAAAAACCACCAGTTAAGTAAAACGCAATGAAAAAAAAAAACCTAAAAAATGACATTTTTCTAAAACGCAATGCACCAAAAACACAAAAAATGACTTATTTGTAAAATGCAATGGCCAGAAAACACAAAGAAATGTCTTATTTCTAAAACGCAATAGACTGAAAACACATAAAAAAGTGTTTTACCTAAAACGCAATGCACAAAAAGCACAAAGAAATGTCTTATTTGTAAAACGCAATGGTCAGAAAACACAAAGAAATGTTTTATTTGTAAAACGCAATGGCCAGAAAACACTTAAAAATGTCTCATTTCTAAAACGCAATGACCTAAAAAAACAAAAGAAAGTGTTCTTTGTAAAACGCAATGGACTGAAAACACCTAAAATGTGTTTTACCTAAAACGCAATGACTAAAAACACTTCAAAAATGTGTTTTACCTAAAACGCAATGACTAAAGATACTTAAAAATGTGTTTTTTTCTAAAACGCAATAGCCAGAAAACACATAAAACTCTCTTATTTCTAAAACGCAATGGACACATAAAACTGTTTCTGAACTGTTTGTGAATTGTCTGTGAACTGTGAACTGTGAACTGTCTGAACTGTTTCTGAACTATTTCTAAACTCTCTTAATTTTTCTGATGCGTTTTTAGTACAGCTCAACCCCAGCCAGGGGCTCTGCCCCTTGGACCCCGCCAGGGGCTGCCGCCCCCGGACCCTCGCTAAGATCGTAAAACGCAATGACTAAATAAAAACCCAGATCGTGAAAATGAAATTAAAGAATTTCTTACATGGATCGAAGCCGGTTTCTTCATCAATTGACGAATTTTGAAATGATAGAAACACTTATCAGCGATTGAATCGAACAAATCGAGTGATTATCTTCAAAATCACCAGAAAAAACGAGATTTTGTATGAAATTAAACTGGGTTTTCTTCAAAAAAACTGAAGAACACGTTGATCGGGGGTTTGAATCATTGATTGGTGATGAAAATCGCACTATAATGTAGTGATTGTTGAGATAGAAAGTGAAGAAATGGTTGAAGATGGTGGGTTTTGAAAATGATGGGTTTTGAAGTTACTGGGTTTTGAAAAAGGAAGAAGAAAGGGTTGGATTGACTAAAATACCATTTTTCTTTATTTTAAATGTTGCCACATGTCATCCTCTTATTGCTTCCTATCCTTCCTAGCGAAATT
Organism: Helianthus tuberosus; assembly: GCA_030545235.1. Lineage (NCBI taxonomy): Eukaryota > Viridiplantae > Streptophyta > Magnoliopsida > Asterales > Asteraceae > Helianthus > Helianthus tuberosus. Next base: position 117,013,934 of record CM060445.1, on the reverse strand, counting down.
AATCTTCCTATTTGATCTTTTCCCATAATAATAATTTATGTATTACCACTAAAAAAAAAAAAAAAAAACCCTTGAACCGATGAAAATTATCAACCTGCATTTAAACTTATTAAATCGCAATCGGATAATATGTTCCCAAATTAATAGATAGGCCACTTATATTAAAAGAAATTATATTACTTGCTATTGCCTGCACACGACATCTATCATTCGCTCATAATGAAACAGACAGTGTCATTCCAACGTTTTTTAAGGCCCTAAGCGAACTACAAAGTCAGAACCCTATTGAATTGGTATAAAGGAATTGAGATTGAGATTTGAGACATTGAATAACCATAGCGATGATTTTTCATAATCTTGGCCCTAATTTCGCTCAATCCGCAATCAGTTTCACGTTAGTTACTCAAAAGAAGCCGTAAGTAACGAGGGTTGATGTGTTGTGTGCGTGGACAATGTAGACTTCTAGGGTCTGTTTGGTATGAGGTAATGGAATGAACGAGGTAATGGAATGGAAGAGGTAATAGAATTGATCATTACTTTTCCATGTCTTGTTTGATTACCATGTGAGAATGAAATGCACCATTACTTTTTGTTGTTTGGTGGTGTGTGTTGGGTGTGATATATTTTTATTATAGTAATATTTTAAGCACTTTTTAACACATTAGTCAAGTTTTAAATTTATAAAAACGATATTCTACTAACACTAAACACACACATGGCAAGTGCACACATCGTGAGCGTTGTATAGCGTTGGTAAGATACCGAGGTCGTCCAAGGACACAAGAGCTTTTAATACCGGTTTATTCTCAATGTCTAATCAAATCAAAATTTTTAGAAAAGGTTTTAAACATGAAAATAAAAACTAAAATGCTGAAAATAAAAATAAAACAGATAGACAAGATGAATCACTTGGATCCGAGTCGCCTTTAATGTAACCTTTGATGATTTCCGCACTTTTGCACTTTTTAAGAGATTATCTTAGTTATAGTAGTAGGCCCCTCTTTTGAAGGTGACGTTACCCTCAACCCAGTGGTTGAGTCAGCAAGGATACAATCCCAAAGGGTTGGAATATTGAAAGATAATTAATTAAGTTACTAATGCGTAAAGTGGTAGGCCCCTCTTTTGAAGGCGACGTTACCCTCGGCTAAGTGGTTTGAGTCAGCAGGGATACAATCCCAAGTAGCCGGTTTAATGTATTAATAGTAGTTTACATATGTGGGGATCAAGCCATTCGCACCCCCACCATCCAATAACAATGGGTATTGAAGGAGGTCCTAGTAAGCTTGACCCAGGTCCTTGCAGGATCTATACACGACCAGGTAGCCAACATATCTCTATATAGATCGTAGATATATGAATGGTGAAAATCTTTTACTTTATATAGACAGTAAAGTAATGCCAAGACACCACAGACAAATGATAAGGAAGTTTCATCTTCAATATAAGAAACTAGTTATTAAAGTCATTAATACAAAACCAAATAAAAAGTGCGAAAAGATTAAAAATCAAAAGTATTACATTAAAGACTTGTATTCACCAAGTGATGTACGATTCTTAGCCAAACATGGCATTTGATTGAAAAGAACTCTTACGATCAATCTTGGATCCCGACACTACTACACACACTCTAAGGTGGATGATGGATAATGGTGGTGGATGTGGGTGTTGTAGTGGTGGTGGAGTGGTGGTGAAGTGGGAGAGAGGTGGTTTGTCAAGAGATGCTTTGAAGTGAACCAAGCACCTCTATTTATAGCCTGAACAGAAGCCCGGCCACAGCCCCGTGTCCGCTGGACACGGCCCCGTGGCCATCCTCTTTCTCTTCCTTCATTAATTGGTCTTGTCTGCATTAGGCTCCACACGACCCCTTGTTCGCCGGGCACGGCCTCGTGTGCAGAAACGTATCTGTACTACCAAGATTTGCTAGATTTTGCGAATCTTTGTGTTGACCACGCCCCGTGTTTAGTGGGCACGCCCCCGTGGTGAGCAATAGAAGCTTTTACAACTTTGTATTTTCTGCAGACAACTGGCCACGCCCCCGTGCTCAGTGGGCACGGGGCCGTGGTCAGCCTTCTGTTTCTTTTTTTTGCTTGGGAAGATTCTGTCAAGGGGTCGGGCATGCCACGTTTCTTCCTTTTCTTTGTATTTATGTTAGTTTTTGCTGCATATTTGTTCCTTTTGTTCATTTAAGCTCATTTGGTCCTGAAAATACAAAAGGAAGATAAAAGCACACATTTTTCCAACATTAGTACTAAAAAAAGGTTAGTTTATGCCTCATTTGATGTAATTTATATGTTGCATTTTGCACACATCATTTGGTATGCAAGAAAAGATGTAGGAATAAAATTGGATGGTGGTGGTCAGTGATGGACGGTGATGGTGGGTGGTGATAGGTGGCAGTTGTAGTGGCATCAGTGGTTGGCGGTGGTGGGGGATGGAGACGGCGGCGGGTGGTGACAGCGATGGTGGTGGGGAGTGACGGTAGAAGTGGGTGGCGGAGGTGGCGGTGATCGGAAGTGGTAGCGGTGGTGACGGTGGTCGCAGGTGGTAGCGGCGGTGGGTGGTGGCGGTTGATAGCGACGGTGGGTGGTGGCGGTTGATAGCGGTGGCGATGGCGGCGGTGATCGGATGTGGCAGCAACGATGGTGGCAGCGGTGGCGACGATGATCGAAGTTGGGTGGTGCGGTGATTGGAGGTGCCCGCGGCGATGATGGGTGGCAGGGGCGGGTGGTGACCGTGGTGGTGGTTGTGGGTGACTACGGAGGTGGGTGGTGGCGGTGGCGAAGGTGGTTGAGCCGGTGGCGAAGGTGGTGGCGGCGGTGATGAGAGGTGGTAGCGGCGGTGGGTGGTGGCGGTTGATAGTGGCGGCAGAGGTGGTTGGCGACGGCGGCGGTGATCAGAGGTGGCAGCAACGATGGTGGCAGTGGTGGCGGCGATGATCGAAAGTGGGTGGTGGTACTGATCGGAGGTGCCCGTGGCGACGTTGGGTGGCGGGGATAGAGGTGGGTGGCGGCAGTATAACAACCCTCCTAGAACCCTTAACATGACCCTAAAACGTTCCTAATATACCCCGTACGCGAGAAACGAGCCCGAAATACCATTACAGTTAGAAAAATCAAGAAAAACAAAATCTATAGGTTTGTCGCGGGGCGCGACAAAGACCTCCTTGGTCTTTCGCGGGACGCGAGGCTTAATGACTTGCCGGGCAAACAAAGCCGCCACGTGTCAACACGTAGCATGCCTATACTCGCTGTCTGGCCAACCCTAAACCCTAGTCTACTCTCTCGCGGGCCGCGAGAGAGTTAGCTTAAGTTTACGCGGGCCGCGAGCTGCCATAGATATGGCCTATAAATTGGGTCGATGAGTTCTTTTGAATTCATTCAACTTTTTGATTTCTCTCTCAATTTCTAATAGTATAAATTATACCCGGGCATAATACCCACTATAAAGCGAAGCTCTGCCTCGTTGTAAGTACTATAACCCTTCTATTACCCTACACGATCGATTTAGGGCTCCGTAACGCATGTCAAGACTCTGCCTGACTCATTCGCTGGAGTTCTGTCTCGTGTTACACTCGATTGATTTAGGATTCCGTAATGCATGTCAAGGCTCTGCCTGACTCAATCATTTTAATTATGTCTCGAGTTGTACGGTTAATGTGATTTGAGTTATTTTACTAACACGCGTGCATTGTTTAATTTTAATAGATAATAACCAGGAGAATCACCAGGAAGCTATAGTAGTATCACCTAAGTCAACAATGTAAGTACATTCACTTTTTCTCACTATTTGAGAGTACATTTTTGTGAGTCAAAATATTTTACCAAAACCTCAAATGTTTTCAAATACTATTACAGTGAGTGATTAAGTCTTTGTAAATCTTCAATTACTGCCAGTATTATGGGGTATGTATACAGTACTTGATAACCTTCACAATTGGGCACGGGTATCCAATGTATGATATGACCATAGTCACAGATCCATCGAGTGACACGTACTGACCGAGTAATTGTGTAGATATAAACATTGTAATCGCCCTTAATATTGTAATGTGTAAACTACTGATGTTTTACCAAAATGGAATGTAATTGCCAGTATTTATTGCTGATAAAATGTTTTTAAAACGCGTTTCAGGTAACAAAATGTGAAAGCCAATAGAAGCCAGATGGAGAGCAATGAAGACTTGGAAAAGTGGCTATAAAAGTTACATAAATAAAAAGAAGTTTTTATTTTTAATAAGTAGGGTTTATCCATACAAATCTACTGTCAAATGAACTTGGGTTTTACCCCAATGATTTATTATTATAAAAAGTTTGGTGTTTAACTCTGATAAAAATATTTCCTAACTACGGTCCTGATGTATTCTGCTGTCAAATTAATAAACACCGATACCACTGATCTGGATCTCGCGGCACCCGCTCTCGGGGTAGGGGTCGGGGGTTGCGATAGAGGGTGGTATTAGAGCTACAACCACTGGTTTAAGCCAAAGAAGTGTTCTGCTGAAACTTAAATTTTAAATTCTATGTTAGGAAATAACTTATGTGATTACGTGTAAATATTGTTTTGTATTATTTGACTATTTGCTAGTTACAGTATGAGTGAGCAAGGAACTTCGGACGCTTATCGTCACTTAGATAGTTCACCAAAAGATGAGGGAACATCATCTCAACCTAATCTGTAAGACCCTAATTCGTATTTGACAAAAGTCGCAGCGGAAAATTCGTACCATAAAATTTCTTTCGTTATAAACGTTTTGACTTACTATACGTTCATTTCCAAAATAACTCTTTTACCTGAATTCATCAATTTACTCATTTACTAAATAAAACATAACTTATGTTTACTATATTACATTCTTAGACAATCCCGTACAATCTTTCATGTGACTCGGTCCTCGATCTCTATTCCTTGATGATCCTCGTGTTTCGTACTACCTGCGCTCACCACATAAAATTCATAACATTAGTACGCATTATAAATATACCAGATTTATTCATGTTCACTTTTCTTTTCGCTAACTCTTTACATCCCGGCTTTTCATCTGATCATACGATTCGTGGTGAGACTTCTTTACTGTTCCTGCGTTACCTTCATCTACAAGGCACGCTATTATGATCGTCAATGCTCAATAGCGTTGAATACCTGCATGCATACTTTCATACAAACCTATACATATTCACACAATCACATATAACTACCTACCTACCTACATACATACATACATACATACATACATACATACATACATACATACATACATACATACATACATACATACATACATACATACATACATACATACATACATACATACATACATACATACATACATACATACATACATACATACATACATACATACATACATACATACATACATACATACATACATACATACATACATACATACATACATACATACATACATGCCCACATATACACATCTACATTATTACATACGTGTCTACATACACACATAACTACATTATCGCATACATTCATAACTTTATACATATTTACATACATACATCACTACTTGCAACATACATAACTCATACATGCCTACCCACACGCATACCTTCATATATCTACGTATACTTACCCACATACATATATAATTGCATAATTACCTTCACACATTCCTACATTTACTAAATCATGAATTAAGTTGGTCATACATAGCTTACGAGGGGTTAAAACGTATTTAAACAGATTCGCGGGACAAAAACAAACAAATTTCAGAATATCCGAGGCCCATAACATTCACTTATATTCAATCATGAATTACCCACATACATATATAATTGCATAATTACCTTCACACATTCCTACATTTACTAAATCACGAATTAAGTTGGTCATACATAGCTTACGAGGGGTTAAAACGTATTTAAACAGATTCGCGGGACAAAAACAAACAAATTTCAGAATATCCGAGGCCCATAACATTCACTTATATTCAAAACCAACTTAAACATTAGTTATGAGGCCTTAAAAACCATTTAAAACAAGTTCCATGACCGAAACAACCAGGGGCCGTAAATTACGGCCTACCCAGTAAAATACGACCCAAAATACGGCCCAAAATGCGGTCTGCCTACTGTTTACGGGCCTCAAACATGATTCTGATGCAGGGGAGGCTGGAAATTACGGCCTGGGCCGTAATTTACGGCACCTGAGTCTTTGTTTCATCCGTTTACACTAAAACTTGCGTAACTTTCAAACCGTTTAACCGTTTGACCTCGCGTTTCTTCCCACATGACCGTAAATTAGTCCTCTATCATATGGACTCAAAATCTAACATCTGGACTAAGGAAAATCTTAACTTATATGCTTTCGGCTTAATATTCATTTTATAAGGTTTTGACCCGTTCATGCATTTATCAAAATAATCTGTTTATTTGACCTCGATTTCATGTGAACTCAATAATTCCCATAACGACTATCATAAACGATTTAATTCTCGGATGCCTCGCATCCTCTTAATCCATTTTCGCTCAAAAGCTTATTTTGACCCGTTATGGGTATTTGCGCATTAAATGGTCTATGACATGCAAAACCCTATTCTTCGCTTTCATACTTGTCCAAGACATTACTCTAATCGAATAGCTCGTTTCCAAACGAATTTTAAGGTCGGTTGCCCGATATACCTATCAAGGGCGTTATTGTCAACTTTGCCCCATCCTTTGCATCAAGGACTTCATTGCATATTTAACCAATCCTACTACTTAGCTACAACTCTAATCACACTTACCTTGCTCGGATCAAAGTTATGATTCGTTTTAATATTTCATCCACCAAATTGTTAGATGATAGCAATGAATTGCTTTCGTTATTCATCCTGTGAATCCATAATACTTGACAATAAAATCATTAGTTGACATCGTCAAATGGTGATACCTTCAACAATTGACCGATTTGGTCTAAAAGATCATTTCATCCTTATGGAGTAGTAATTATTCATTACCCCATCCATGTATCGTATTCTATCATTATCTCGTAATCAAATTACCATAATACCCTTTTTACCCCTTTTCAACCCACAACTTAGTTTCTTATCATAAATACATGTTCCGACCCGTATCAAAACTTGCCGAAACATCATTCTTCATATATTAACTTATTATACTCTTAATTCATATAATGAATAAATATCCTACAAAGGGGTGTAAGCTTTACTTACCTAGCATCCGAATATGCTTCCCGTGCGCATTAGTCCCGTTTGACCCGCTTCTTTCCCAAGCTTCCATGTCGCTTATTAAGCATCAACTATCATATATCATTCTCAAGATAGTTAGCTTATTCATCATTCATCAAATCCTTTTTATCACACGGATCTTATATTAAGTTTATCATTTAACCTTAAAACATGTTATTCCATCATTTCTTATCCAATTTCTTTAAACATTCACACACATAAACGATTTCAAACATCAATAATATAAGTATATTATCATTTTCATCATATCAATAAAACCCGCTTCATAACTACTTTATTAATCACTTACAAGTGATCTAATCTTAGGTTCTTCATAATTTCATCATACTTTTGATGTGTGTACTACCTCCTAAGCATAGTGTACAACTAATCCATGCATATCCTTCTAGTCTCACACATAATTCATCAAATTCCTCATTCTAATCAACACGAATCATCCATGCATAACATCAAACCTACTAGTATCACATTTCTTTCAATTCCTCTAACAAGAATCCATCATACATATCAAAATACATCAATAATAGGCAAGAATTTGGACATGGATGATTTACCCATGTCATCATCTTCACCATAACAAACGGGTTTCACCCTTAAACATCAAATTAACTTAAACCATGCATAATCCATGTTCTATATAATGATTCTAACACACACCCATTATCAATTTCATACAAATTCGCAATTTACATCATAACCCACATCGTGAAAGATCACCAATCTAATCTTTAAGACATACCTTATGATCCCCATGAGAAGGTGATCACTAATCCATGCTCGGTTATGAATTTAAGCTTCATCTTGCCTTTCGATTTGATGAAATGGATGGAAATTAGGGTTTTGAGCTCATGGAGCTCCTGATCGATTTCTAGAACACACGAATGTGTGTGTTTATGTGTGTTAACTTTCATAAATAAAACCCATCTTTCCATCCTAACCTTTTTGGTCCCTCAAGTTTCGTTTTGATGGCATACGGGACTAAAAACTCATCATCTTATTACTTATATACATAACACCACTAGGCTAATTTATTCCTAGTTATTTGTTTATGGGTTCACTTTTACTACTAACGGTACCTTACCCATTCCTTTATCTTAACCGGGTTCTAAATTACCAAACCCGTTTTTAGGGTGTTACAAATCCCTCAGGATACTCAGCCGATACTGAGGAAGGGATATTTATATTTAAGGCACAGTCTGAGCAACCCTTTACTACTAAAAGAGAGGTTGGTTTAATAGAGGAGCACATGAGAGAAGAAAGAGAATGAAGAAGTTACAACAACAGAGGGCGATAGTCAGAGCTAATAGAGAAGCAAATGCACAAACTCAAAAAACAGTCAATAGGCCACCTTGGGAAGAGGAACTAGATAGACAGTTGGCCGATTTCCATATGCTAGCCACTACAACAGTAGACTCTACCCTAAACCAAATAGCTGAACCGCCACTGTTACCTTTATTCCCAGACCAACAAATGCTAGAAACCAACCAAGAATGCCAATTCCCGATACCTGCATTTGACCCCAACGAGTTACCTAGAATCCCAACCCCACAACCTTTAGAATATGATCCATGGTTTGACGACAATAGGTCGTACTCTACCCTATATACTCCCAAAGAACCAATGCCTTTAGAATGTGATCCATCGTGGGATGATGATAGAACATTTTTCAAAATGAATAGTGCAGACCCTTACGAGGAACCCTTACCTCATCCAGACCCAGTAGACCCACCAATGAGTCGAAAATGTATGCAGGAACTCCACTAGTATGGAGAGAGTTTAGTAAATGAAGGGAATAGAATTCGAGAGATAGTGGAGAAACTAGTTTGGAAATATGATGAGCGGGAAATGCAGTACTGGATGAACGGTACCTAGAAAATGCCTAGATATATGTGTAATTTTGTATTTTGATAAAAAAATAATAATCTATAGATAGACTAAAATGGATATGGATGCATAACTACTAGTATATTTGATTTCCAGTTGTAGTTTGTAATTGACGCATATATATAGAAAGAGTAAAAGTCACAATGATCGACGTTTTTGATCAAATTGATTGTGTGATTGTGTATAAATATTTGTACCGGGTTTATTCCGTGATAATTAATACTTGCTAAATATTCACAATTCAGATGGACAACGAAGTAAATCAGGAAGACCAGAATAATAAGAATAACATAAACCAAATAGATAATAGTGCAATCCAACATATAGTAGCATAAGGAATTATAGATGTTATGCCTTAGTGAGATTAGACACGTAATCTAGGGGAACTGACATAGTTTATAATATGGAATGGATCAACTTTAAGGATATGGTTGAAAGAAAATTATGTCCTACTAATGAAAAGGAACAAATCGCCTATAAGGTCCTAAATCTTAGAATGACTGGAATAGACTGCAAAGGTTACACTACCATATTCTTCAAATATGCTAGGATAGTGCCAACCTTAGCCTCACCTGAACCAGTGTTAATCTCCCGTTATATTTGGTGATTAATTTGTGAGATTAGACACGTAGTCAAGGCAGCTAGACCGCAAACCATAGAAGAATCAGTAGAACTAGCCAATACCTTGACTGGTGAATTGGTGCGTACACAAGAGGAAAACCAGAGAAAGAACCTAGCTCAAAAGCTTACCCAGGAATTTTGTTACGGTAATTCCTACCGTGGAAAAGGAACAGGTTCTTCTGCACCTTACTGCAAGTTTTGTAAAAAGAAGTACTCAGGAAAGTATGCTGTGTCCTGTAACTTTTGCAAGTACCCAGGACATAAGGAAGAAGATTGTAGGAGAAAGGCTAGTGCTAGGATATGCTACAATTGTGGAGAGGCTGGTCATATCAAACCGAACTGTCCAAAACTAGCTCTAGCCACAACTAAGACAACTGAAGCTCCTAAGAAGAATGCCAGAGCATTTGTCCTGATAGCTGAGGAAGCCAAGATGATTCCGGATGTGATTGCCGGTACGTTCTTAGTTAATAATATATTTGCCAAAGTATTGTTTGACTCTGGTGCACACCAAAGTTTTATCAATACTTCTTTCTACGAACTTCTCGACCAACCCTTAGCCAAACTCCAACAAGATTGTCTAGTAAAGACAGCAAACGGAAAATCCGTTAAGATTAGTGAAATCTTACAGGGAGCAAGAATAGAAATCCTAAACCATCATTTCTTTGCTAACCTTTATCCAATGAATCTAGCCGGATTCGATGTTGTATTAGGAATGGATTGGTTGGTAGCCAATCATGCTAGTATTTTATGTGATCAAAAGTCAGTACAATTAAGTACACCAAGTGGTAAAAAGATCACAATCAAAGGAGATAAGCCAACCAGATCGACAAAATTCATCCCTGTGATGAAAGCCGCAAGTTATGAAAGGAAATGAGGAGTAGTATACATGATTTCCGTAATCATTAATACTAAGGGAAAAGAATTAAAAGATATCCCAGTGATATCTAAATTCTCAGACGTCTTTCAAGAAGAGTTACCTGGATTACCGCCTGATAGAGAGGTTGAATTAGAATTCACCTAATACCAAGGACGACACCGATTGCCAAAGCACCATATCGATTAGCACCAACGGAGATGCAGGAACTGAAGAAACAATCGAACGAACTTCTTGACAAAGGTTTTATACAACCAAGTTCATCACCGTGTGGAGCACCGGTGTTATTTGTTAAGAAGAAAGACAGATCTATGCGTTTGTGCATTGATTACCGAGAATTGAACAAGGTTACGATTAAGAATATGTACCCACTACCGAGAATCGATGATCTGTTCGATCAACTTCAAGGAGCTCGATTCTTTTCTAAGATTGATTTACGCTTAGGATATCATCAACTGAAAGTACAGGAAGAGGACATTCCTAAAACTATTTTCAGAACAAGGTACGGTCATTATGAATTTACTGTCATGCCATTTGGTTTAACCAATGCCCCAGCCACATTTATGGACATGATGAACAAGATATGTAAACCATACCTGGATAAATTCATAATTGTCTTTATAGATGATATTCTAATTTACTCTAAGAGTAAAGAGGAACATGCAACGCATCTGCCTACACTTCTGACATTGTTGAGAAAAGAGAAGCTTTATGCTAAATTCTCAAAATGTGAATTTTGTTTACAAGAAGTGCAATTCCTTGGACATCTGGTTAATCATGAAGGAATTCATGTGGATCCCACAAAGATCGAGGTGATTACTAAATGGAAAATCCCTGAGTCGCCAACAAATGTAAGAAGTTTTCTTGGACTAGCAGGATATTATAGACGGTTTATCCGAGATTTCTCTAGAATAGCCATTCCATTAACCAAACTGAGCTGCAAATCAGTTAAGTTTGGATGGGGACCGAAACAGGAAGAAGCTTTTAAGATTTTTAAGCAAAGGTTAACCAACGCACCCATACTCGCATTACCAGAAGGAACTAAAGACTTTATAGTCTATTGTGATGAGTTTAAGTTAGGATATGGATGTGTGTTGATGCAACGTCAAAATGTTATAGCTTCTGCCTCTAGACAGCTTAAGAAACATGAAGAGAATTACACAACCCATGATCTAGAGTTAGGAGCCATAGTTTTTTCCTTTAAGATTTGGAGACACTATTTATATGGAAATACATTTGTTGTCTTCACGGCTCATAAGAGTTTAAGGTACATTTTTGGGCAAAAAGAATTAAATATGAGACAGAGACGCTGGATGGAAATTCTTAGTGATTATGACTGTGATATACAGTACCATGCTGGGAAGGCTAATGTAGTAGCTGATGCTTTAAATTGAAAGTATCATGAAAAGCCACAACGAGTACGTTCACTCAGATTAAATCTACAAGTAGATTTAAATGATTAAATTAGAGAGGTACATGAAACAACAATCAAGGACGATGCTGAAAATTTAAAAGGAATGATTAAGGAGTTAGAACAAGGAACAGATGCAATTTGGAAGTTCCATAAGAAAAGGATGTGGATACCTAAATAAGGAAACCTACGCCACAAAATTCTAGAAGAAGCTCATAAGTCTAAGTATACGATACATCCTAGAAATGATAAGATGTATCAAGATCTAAGAAAGAATTTCTGGTGGATAGGAATGAAAAAGGATATAGCAAACTACGTTGCTAAATGTCTAACTTGTTCACAAGTTAAAGCTGAGCATTAGAAACCCTCAGGATTATTGCAACAGTTAGAGATGACAATATGAAAATGGGAATTGATAACAATGGACTTTGTTACCAAATTACCAAAGACAAGAAAAGAAAATGATACAATATGGGTGATTGTAGACAGACTGACCAAATCTGCTCATTTCTTACCAGTGAAGAAAACTTTCAGTATGGAACAGTTCCATGGAGGTTTTCATGGATGATTTTTTGGTCTATGGTAACTCGTTCGATGAGTGTTTGAGGAATCTTGAGAGGATGCTAAAGAGGTGTGTCGAGACTAAGCTTATGCTGAATTGGGAAAAGTGTCACTTCATGGTGACCGAAGGTATCGTTTTAGGCCATAAGATCTCGAGGGATGGTATAGAGGTAGATCGTGCGAAAATAGATACCACTAGCAGGTTGCCTCCACCCACTAGCGTGAAGTCGATTCGAAGTTTTCTAGGTCATGCGGGCTTCTATAGACGCTTTATTAGGGACTTCTCTAAAATCACTCGCCCCATGACCCGTCTTCTAGAGAAAGATGTTTCATTCGTCTTTGACGAGGAGTGTCTTAAGGCCTTTAACTTTTTGAAGGAACAGCTTGTAAGTGCACCTATTCTTATCTCGCCCGATTGGAGCTTGCCGTTTGAGCTCATGTGTGATGCGAGTGACTATGCCATTGGAGTGGTATTAGGACAAAGAAAGGACAAGCACTTCCACCCCATCTACTACGCGAGCAAAACATTAAATGATGCTTAAGAGAATTACACCACCATGGAGAAAGAACTCTTAGCCGTAGTTTTCGCGTTCGACAAATTCCGCTCGTACCTCGTGCTATTCAAGACCATAGTTTTCACCGACCACTATGTGTTGCGTTTTCTTTTCCAAAAGAAAGACGCCAAACCTCGACTTATTCGGTGGATTCTATTGCTTTCCGAGTTTGACATCGATATTAGAGACAAGAGAGGGGGCGAAAACGTAGCAGCCGATCATCTTTCACGTTTAGAAGACCCTAAGAGGGGAAAGATTCATGAGGAGGAGATAGGAGATACATTTCCTCATGAGTCTATTGAGTTTGTAGAGGCCGAGAAGGAGGGATTGCCTTGGTTTTGTGATTTAGCGAATTATCTCTCGAGTGGTAATATTGTGAAGGGTATGACCACACAACAGGGAAGGAAGTTCCTTAGTGAGTCAAGAAAGTATGTGTGGGATGATCCGTTCCTCTTTAGAGTAGGGGGAGATAGGATACTTAGGCGGTGTGTGTCGCGAGAGGAGGGTTTAAACATCCTTAAACATGTGCATAAAGGTCTAAAAGGAGGACATCTTGGTGCATACGCCACCGCACAAAAGGTGTTCGATTGTGGATTTTATTGGCCTAACGTACTTCGTGATGCCGTTGAGTTCGTGAAAACATGTGATGCTTGTCAACAAACCGGTAACATTTCAGCGAAAGATGAGATGCCTCAAAACCCAATCCAAGTGTTGGAGATTTTTGATGTTTGGGGCATAGATTTCATGGGACCCTTTCCCGTCTCAAATGGGAATCATTATATACTTGTGGCAATTGACTACGTGTCTAAGTGGGTTGAGGCTCAAGCTCATCCTACAAATGAAGCCCGAGTAGTATTGAGTTTCCTCAAGAAACTCTTTTCCCGCTTCGGTACACCTAAAGCTTTAATCAGTGACCGTGGTACTCACTTTTGCAATGCATTGATGGAAAAGTTGCTTGCACGCTACGGAGTCACTCATCGTTTGTCTACCGCATACCATCCACAGACGAGTGGTCAAGTAGAGAACGCGAAACGTGGTATCAAACGTATTTTAGAGAAAACCATTGGAAAGAATAGAAAGGATTGGTCCGACAAGCTTGACGATGCATTGTGGGCATTTTGAACCGCTTATAAAACACCCTTAGGAACCACACCATTTATGATCGTCTATGGAAAAGCTTGCCATCTTCCTGTAGAGCTAGAACACCGAGCGCTTTGGGCATTAAAAACTGTTAACCTTGATATGACCGAAGCTGCTAGGAAACGTTTCTTTTAAATCCATGAGCTTGAGGAGCTTAGGGACGCGGCTTATGCTCGATCTTTGGGAATTAAGGAGAAAACGAAAGCTCTACATGATTGTAAGTTAAGGAAGATCAAAGAATTTAGTAAGGGTGATAGAGTGCTTCTCTACAATTCGAGATTGAAGTTGTTTGCGAGGAAGTTGAAGTCGAAATGGTCGGGGCTGTATATGGTTCATTACGTGTTTCCGTACGGAGCGGTTGAGATTATGGATGAGTCCGATGGCCGAAGTTAGAAGGTAAATGGCCACCGGTTGAAGCACTATATTGGAGGAGCGATAGATATGAACGAGATGGAGGAAACTCCTCTCGAAATCCCACCAAAAGCCGCCACTTAGTGTTTTGGGTGAAAACCTAAGTGTACATTTTGTACCGTTTGTATCTTCGTTATGTTTTAGTAATTTTTGGTAGCTAACAGTCGTTTTAGGTAGTTTTTCGGGTCTTTGTTTGTGTTTTTAGTCATTTGCAGGAAATCGTCACCGAAGATTTGTAGGAAATTGCGAGATAAATGAGGTTCAAGGTAATTTTTACACTTAGAAAAAATTTAAGGTTGGATTTTGATGGTTTGGGAAAAACTCAAAATTTTTTCTAAGGCATTAAACCATAAAATTTAACATCCTTTCTGTGAAAAACTCCCACTAGCGGGTGGCGAGGAAATCAATGAGTTGGTGGCGGCCCGGCAAAGCATAACCTTTTTTCGGAAATAATTATGGCGGTGGCGGGGCGCGACATAGACTCCTTATCAGTCGCGGCCCACCAGGACGTAATGCTGCAGTCGGATTACTTTAAAACCCCAATTTTGAACTTTTCACCTAACCTTTCTCCTCTACGCCGCCGATAACCCCCAATCCACCACTATTCTTCACCGCTAATCACCGGATTTCCACCATTAATCACCATAATCACCCCCCATTACATCAATAACCTTTATAACCGCCGATTTCAATCAATAATCCACCATATTTGACCATAAAATCGGGCTTGCACTTTGGGGATTAAAGATTTAACCGAAATTTTTCTACTTTTTCTTGTTTCCATCGATTCTCAGGTATGCTTCTCCTCTAATTTTGTATTTTGAGTCATGTTTTTAATTTTTCGTAAGATTAGTGCTAATCTAGGGTTAGGATGGTTGAGTCTAGTGTTTAAGTTCTTATTAGTGGTCATATGAGTTTGTGGCTTTGGAATGGGTTGAGTATTTTGGTATTTGCAGGTTGTAGGTGGCTCGGTTTGGGGTATGCTTACAATGTTTGTCATATCTTAGGTTAGGGTTTACTAACATTGAGTGTGGGGATTCGCTTGGGTACTTTTTGAGTGTAAATTCAGATTTACGATTCCGTTTTGACCCGTTTCACTAAGGTGATTAAAAGTTTCAAACTTTATTTCAGTTAACACTCAAAGGTTGGTTTGGTTTGCAGTTTGGTTTCGGGGTTGAGATGATTGTCAGGTGGATTTGGGAACTTGATATGCTGAATTTAGTGATTGGTTGGTACCACATTGACGCTTAAAGTGCCAAATTTGCAACTTTGAACCGGAACTTGTGCTAAGGATAAAAACCTCATTTAACTAGGCGGAATTTTTCGACGCTAAAATTTGTTTCGAACTAATACATGGCTTATTTTAAGCAAGTTTGGACGTCAATAACGGTTTGGTAGGCACTAGAGTTTAATTGAGGACAATTAAAGTGCCGGGAGAGAGTAGTGTACATTGAGTCTTAGTTAGAGTGTCGTTTTAGTCGTTTTTAGTTGTTTTTGTCTACTTCGGGTCTAGTTTAGTTGTTTTTGGGTTTACTTGCACGTACAAGTTAACTAGGCTCGCCCGTACTCAATCTCCATTCAGGCGAGTTTAGTTATCACTTAGCAATTGTAAAAAGTAACCCGGTTCTTTTTAAGTCGACTTTATTTTCCGAATTAAGCAGCGAATGAAATGCTATACGGCTATTCTAATTTTTAGAAAAAAAATTTCAAAAATACATGGTCCACGTCAAAGGATTTTAGATAGCCCTCTTTTGCAGTTTGAGATGAATTCGGGGGAGTCACAGAAGTTAGCTACTCTGTATACGGTAAAGCTGCTGCGGTATAGGAGGATTGATTGGGAGGTGTTGGATCGTTTAGGGGCAAGGGCCCGGGTGGAACAGTTGTTAGGACCGAAATTTAGGAGAGTGTTGGACTGTGACACGCAACAGTACAAGGAAATCACGTTGGAGTTTCACTCTACATTCGATTATAACAAGGGGAGTTTTAATGAAAAAGGTGCAATATTCTTTGCTCTGGGTAGAAGGTCTTTTGAGATGACAGTCCCTGAGTTTGCGGTGGCAACTCAGTTTTACACGGAAGAGGAGGTTAGGGCTCCCGATTTTATAACTAGTCTGCAGGGAGTGTTTAAGAAGCGGTGTGGGTTCCGTGTTCAGTCGAGTGATTTAGCGAGATTTTGGAGCACCATATCGAGGGTACCATACTCTACAGGGGCAGTTGCTAGTGATATTATCGATCCAGTTCTTCGCTATATCCACAAAATTCTAGCAGCGACTTTAGTTGGTAGAGGGCAGGGGGATAACAAGGTTAATCAGGTGAGTTTATTCTGTTTGATGTGTATGGTGAAGCAGAGGCCAGCCAACTTGGCGACTGTGTTTGCTTTGTCTATGAAGAGGCTATGGAGAGGTAGTGTTAGAGCCCGTATTTGTTGTGGGCCGTTGATTACTTGGTTAACTGAGAGCTTAGGTGTCTTTGAGAGGTACCCAGCTGATAGGATGAAGAAGGGTCCTGACCCTTGCTTTATGAGTGTCCGAGATTTACAGTCTGCTGGGATTATAGCATACACTGACCCGATTTCTTGGGAGCCGATACGAGAGGGTCCACAGGTTCAGCCTCCGCCTGGTTCAGGGGCTGCAGAGGCTATGCAAGGTGCGGTTGCTACCCGTTATCAGAGGCCCTGTATTCGTCAGGATATACCTGCTTGGCAGTACCCATTAGTGTAGCCACGACCCGATCCACTTACCTTGGATTCGTTATATGATGCTATGCAGGCGGGTTTCGGTGACTTGCGTATGTATGTTGATGATCAGATTAGTGGGTTTAGGCAGGAGATGGTGGCAGGGCAGAGGAGGCTAGAGGATGGTATGTTGGTTTTGATGCAGAATTTTCAGTTGCAGCCACCGCCTTCTTGGCAACAGTCTGAGGCGGGGGCAAGTGGTATGCAGGCGAGTGAGGAGGAGTCTGATGAGGAGTAGGGCGAGGATGCAGCGATGCTGACAACTTATATCTTTTGTTTCTTTTTATCTTTATGCTGTTTTGATCCTCGTTTGTTGGTCTGTACTTAAATACGTTAAACAAGTTGGTTTGGTTTTGGGGGATAGTTGATGTTTGGGTTGTGGATGTTTGCACTAATACTTAGTATCTTATATATTATCTTTTGCTAGTGTTTGGTGTTTGTTTGCTTAGGTTGGTATTTGTTGCCACTTCCGTTAGCGTGTCCGAGTTAGGAATTGTTTGCTGAGCGCGTACGGATTGGAGGGCATATGTGGAATTGACTGGCACTTTGACAGTCTCACATATTCAGATCAACTAAGTTATTTTCCACTTGTATATTTTGTATTTTTATTTTATTTGGTTTTTAGTTTCCTTAGTTTAGTGGCAATTTAGGTAGTTAATTGAGTCGTATTTCCGTTCTTGCATTAGGGACAATGCAACCTTTAAGTGTGGGGATGTGATACATGTAAATAGTAGGAGTAATCGAGTCATAAATATAAACGTTTAAAAAAATAAAAAAAAATTTAAAAATTCAAAAAAATTGAAAAATCAGAAAATGTCTTTCGAATAAAGAAGTTTGCAAAATTAATATAGAAAATGATAGAAAAGATGAGTTTTGCTCGGGATCAAATAATAATAATATGAGATTAATTAAGTTGGGCTTGTGTCTAGTTAGGGATATATGAATAGGCCTGAGTTTGGTTTTAGGTCCCTTTGAGTTAATATACCATAATTGTCGGTCTACTAGTGGGTTTTCATCTGGGAAATATGGGAAATTGAAACCACCAATAAGAGTATAAAGAATGCCGTTATAAGTCAAAATCGTTAGAATTTTTAATCATGAAAAAAGAAAAGAAAAAAATGAGCTAGAAACTGAATGAAAGTAGCGTAGGCCAATGTAATCTTGGTTGGGGATAGTGACTTCGACCCGGAATGCCTCTAGGATGCGTGAAATCGAAATTGCAATGAAAATTACCGACGCCTATGTAATCCGAGTTGGGGATAGCGACTCTACAGCCGGACTGCCTCTGGGTTAGGTAAAAGCAACGTCTAAGCTCGTTAAAAGAAAAAAAATGAAAAGAAAGGAAAAATGATGAAAAATGAAAAAAAAATGATTTTAAATTCTCTTGTTTTTGATATAAAACGGTTAGGAATTGGTCTAGTGATCGTTCCTTTTGTTCTATAAGCTTGAGGCGGGATTAGGTGGACCGTAGCTTCTAGCGTGAGACCCTAGGTAGACTGACTGCACTTGAACTAAAAATTGCATGATAAGGGGCTTAGAATCGGATTTGGGTTTAAAGGGACAAATATATTTGCAATCGCGGCTAACACAAGCTTTGATTTTAACAAAATTTAAAT
This sequence comes from Helianthus tuberosus, assembly GCA_030545235.1. NCBI lineage: Eukaryota > Viridiplantae > Streptophyta > Magnoliopsida > Asterales > Asteraceae > Helianthus > Helianthus tuberosus. The sequence continues at coordinate 116,994,912 of CM060445.1, read as the reverse complement.
AGTTTTTGATCCGAGTATTTATTCATCTCTGATTCCGTTGCATAATTCTTTTTCGAGGACGAAAAAAGAGTGAGTGTGGGGATGTTTGATGTATTGCAAAATACATCCTTTATTCGTGTATAGTTTGTATAGGTTTCCATTATATTTAGTTCTGTTTTCGTTAGAATGTGCATACTATTGATTCATTCGCGTTTTGCAGGTCTTGGTGCTTAAATTTGCTGAAAATTGAGTAAAAACGAGCCACAATACTGAAACACCAAGTTCGGGAACATGTTGGAAAGATCGGTAGCTGAAAATAAGTTAAAAAGCTGAAAAGAAGAGTTTCTGGCACCCCGTGACAAGTCTCTCGCCAGGGGTGAGAGACTGAAGGAATTAAACATTTAAAGGGACAAGGTGGCGCCTCTCGACCCACACCCTATATGGGTCGCGCCCCGCCAGAGGAGGTATCTGGCGGATTTCTTCGAAATAATGCAAGGGTTGATTTGGAAAAGATATATATATATATATATATATATATATATATATTCATCATAAACTCGAAAGAAACCCTAGTTACGAATTAAGGAAGCTGGAGGCGATTTTCAGAGAAATAATCGAGATAATCGGAGCGTTTTTTATCACTGGAATCATTGGTTCGAGTTCGGGTTGAGGATTGAAGACTTGTACGGGTTCTTTAGTTCCTTGTTTGTTGATTTCTCTTTCAAAACTTGTAACCATGAATTCTTGTTTGAACAACTTTGCTTTGTTTTCATTGTTTAATATGCTTGGCTAAACATTTAAACCACCTAGACTATGATGAATGGATTGAAATAAAGTTTGAACCTTTTTCGTTAATTGCATGCTTTTATGGATTAATTGTGTTTTGTAAGAAGTTTGGTTTATTAATTTGGTTTATATGCGTACTTTAATTTGGTTCATTATTATCAATTGCTTCGTGTGAATCTTGGTGGTTGTATGCTACGGAATAGGTTCATGCTAGATCTTTGACCTTGTGTCTTTGATCTTTAGGGTGAATTGGCCAAATAACCTTAGAAGTAATAGTTAGAGATGACAATATGAAAATGGGAATTGATAACAATGGACTTTGTTACCAAATTACCAAAGACAAGAAAAGAATATGATACAATCTGGGTGATTGTAGACAGACTGACCAAATCTGCTCATTTCTTACCAGTGAAGAAAACTTTCAGTATGGAACCGTTAGCCAAGCTATATGTAAATGAAATAGTTTCCTTATAAGGAATTCCTTTATCTATCATATCTGATAGAGATAGCCGTTGATGTATTGCAAAATACATCCTTTATTCGTGTATAGTTTGTATAGGTTTCTGTTATATTTAGTTCTGTTTTCGTTAGAATGTGCATACTATTGATTCATCGCGTTTTGCAGGTCTTGGTGCTTAAATTTGCTAAAAATTGAGTAAAAAAGAGCCACAATACTGAAACACCAAGTTTGGGAACGTGTTGGAAAGATTGGTAGCTGAAAATAAGTTAAAAAGCTGAAAAAAAGAGTTTCTGGCACCCCGTGACAAGTCTCTCGCGCCCGGCGAGAGACTGAAGGAATTAAACGTTTAAAGGGACAAGGTGGCGCCCAGCGACCCACACCCTATATGGGTCGCGCCCCGCCAGAGGAGGTATCTGGCAGATTTCTTCGAAATAATGCAAGGGTTGATTTGGAAAAGATATATATATATATATATATATATATATATATATATATATATATATTCATCATAAACTCGAAAGAAACCCTAGTTACTAATTAAGGAAGCTGGAGGCGATTTTCAGAGCAACAATCGAGCTAATCGGAGCGTTTTTTATCACTGGAATCATTGGTTCGAGTTCGGGTTGAGGATTGAAGACTTGCACGGGTTCTTTAGTTCCTTGTTTGTTGATTTCTCTTTCGAAACTTGTAACCATGAATTCTTGTTTGAACAAATTTGCTTTGTTTTCATTGTTTAATATGCTTGGCTAAACATTTAAACCGCCTAGACTATGATGAATGGATTGAAATAAAGTTTGAACCTTTTTCGTTAATTGCATGCTTTTATGGATTAATTGTGTTTTGTAAGAAGTTTGGTTTATTAATTTGGTGTGTATGCGTACTTTAATTTGGTTCATTATTATCAATTGCTTGATGTGAATCTTGGTGGTTGTCTGCTACGGAATAGGTTCATGCTAAATCTTTGACCTTGTGTCTTTGATCTTTAGGGTGAATTGGCCAAATAACCTTAGAAGTAATTGTTAATAATTTGCTAGATTTCAGTGTTTTACTAATCCTAATAGCTAGAAGGTGCAGGGCTATTTGTAGGTCTTACCCGGCGAATTGCTTTAGACAGTCTTTGGAAAAAGTCGTGCCTTAGTTGCCCCGTCGGTTTATTAGTCTATCAAGTCAAGTTAAGAAACTCAAACTACCCTAGATCTATAATTGGAAAAGAGTAGGTCAATATTAGGGTACTTGCACAATAATTAGATAACCGGAAGGAAGTCTAATAACCAGTAGGATTAACGGCCTAGGTAGTGCCTTAAGTTTCACCTCGAGAAGGGTTGAGGGGCTTAGTTGGTGTCTTAATAGGTTTAGTAACATATGATCCTGGTTCCATAAATCATGCAGTTAACTTATTTGGTAAATTCTTAAAATCAATCCAGGATTCTAGTCTGGGTGGTCTTCCTCATCATCTGAGAACAGTCTTCACATTAATTCGTATTAGCTTAGTTCTAGTTTAATAGTTAGGTTAATAATTAGTTTAATAGATTTCCTTAGATTTTCAATACCCCCCCCCCCCAAACAATTAAACAGTTTGAGTCGTGTCTGTCAGAGTTTATTAGAGTCTAGTTAGCGTGATTAGTAGAGTCTCGTGGTTCGATATCCGGACTTCCTTAGGTCATACTACAGTGATCGGTACACTTGCCGATTGTGTGGTTTAGGTCGAGTCTAAATATAAAGCTTTTTTGTGTCTAGCTTAGAGAGTCTAAAGTAGTTAATTTTAATAGTCTGTTTAGCACATATCAGCTGTTTTACTTCTCATTTTTGGACAAGTTTCCAAAAAGCAATGGGAACCACGTTAAATCTAAGCACAACTTATCATCCACAAACGGACGGACAAAGCGAAAGGACAATTCAGACGATGGAAGATATGTTTAGAGCCTGTGTAATTGATTTCGGAGGAAATTGGGATGACCATTTACCATTAATAGATTTTTCCTGCAATAATAGCTATCATACAAGCATTAATGCTGCACCATTTGAAGCACTTTATGGACGAAAGTGCAAAACTCCAGTTTGTTGGGTAGAAATTGGAGAAAAGCAATTATCTGGACAAGAGATAGTGCAAGAAACAACGGATAAGATAATTCAAGTCAAGGAAAGACTAAAAGCAGCACGAGATCGTAAAAAGAGATATGCAGATAACAGACGAAAACCTTTAGAATTTCAAGTAGGAGATAAAGTATTGTTAAAAGTTTCTCCAAGGAAAGAAGTAGTCAGATTCGTTAAAAGAGGGAAGCTAAGCCCTAGGTATGTTGGACCTTTTGAGATTATTAGAAAAATAGGACTCGTAGCCTATCAGCTACAACTGCTAGAGGAAATGGCAGGAATACATGATGTGTTTCATGTATGTAATCTCAAAAAGTGTTTAGCAGATGAATCATTAGTGATATCTCTTAAGGACATAGAGGTAAATGAGAAACTTAAGTTTATCGAGAAACCTGTTCAAATTGAAGATAGAAAGATCAAGAAACTCAAGCACAAGAGACTAGTTCTGGTCAAAGTAAAATGGGATTCCAAGAGAGGACCAGAATACACTTGGAAACTCGAGTTAGAGATGCAGAAGAAATACCAACACCTGTTCCAGTAGACCTCGAGGACGAGATCTAAAATAAGGTGAGGAGGATATAACAACCCTCCTAGAACCCTTAACGTGACCCTAAAACGTTCCTAATATACCTCGTACACGAGAAACGAGCCTGAAATACCCTTATACTTAGAAAAATCAAGAAAAACAAAATCTATAGGGTTGTCGCGGGGCGCGACAAAGACCTCCTTGGTCTTTCGCGGGGCACGAGGCTCAGTGACTTGCCGGGCAAACAAAGCCGCCACGTGTCAACACGTGGCAATCCTATAATCGCTGACTGGCCAACCCTAAACCCTAGTCTACTCTCTCTCAGGCCGCGAGAGAGTTAGCTTAAGTTTATGCGGGCCGCGAGCCGCCATAGATCTGGCCTATAAATTGGGTGGATGAGATCATTTGAATTCGTTCAACTTTCTGATTTCTCTCTCAATTTCTAATAGTAGAAATTATACCCTGCCATAATACCCACTATAAAGTGAAGCTCTGCCTTGTTGTAAGTACTATAACCCTGCTATTACCCTACACGATCGATTTAGGGCTCCGTAACGCATGTTAAGGCTCTGCCTGACTCATTCGTTGGAGTTCTGTCTCGTGTTACACCCGATTGATTTTGGATTCCGTAATGTATGTCAAGGCTCTGCCTGACTCAGTCATTGGAATTCTGTCTCAAGTTGTACGGTTAATGTGATTTGGGTTATTTTACTAACACGTGTGCATTGTTTAATTTTAGTAGATAATAACCAAGAGAATCACCAGAAAGCTATAGTAGTATCACCTAAGTCAACAATGTAAGTACATTAACTTTTTCTCACTATTTGAGAGTACATTTTTGTGAGTCAAAATATTTTACCAAAACCACAAATGTTTTCTTGTCACACCCCCAAAAATCCACAAGCGGAGTATCACCGAAGGAGGCGTGACATGACCAGGATCAAGCCACCAATCATATTGAACAATGTATTTAAAGTAAAGGTAAAACCAACCACAATATAATTGGTGTCCAAAAGAGACCAAACAAGTTCAAGTAATTCAGCGAAAGCATAAAACGTAAAACCAAAACGTAAGTAATAAGTTCATAAAGTTTATATGTTTAACATGGAACTCAACAGTCCAAGTCCCACAATGACCCCTTCCTCCTTGTGCAAGCTCCATACGTACCTAACGACCTGCAAGGCATGTAACAACGAGTCAACAACAAAGTTGAGCGAGTTCACAGTTGGTGTTCATTTATGTGTTGTTTCAAAAACCATAAGTTCATTTGTAAACCATAAGTTAACCAGTTTCCTTGTTTCCCAAACATATCCATAACCAGTGGGGAGCTTCCCCATGTCAATGTCAATGTCAATCATCATTGACTAGTGCCCTGACGTCAATGTCAATCATCATTGACTAGTGCCCGGATCCATTAGTTCACGCCTGTTCTCTGCGGCACGGTGTGAGGCTTGTCAAACCTAAATAGCGCTATCTAACTAATGACCCGCTCGCCATTGGCCCGGCGATTAAGTCAATATAAAATGAAGGACTTCATGATAGAGTTTTTGGTCTACTATCAGTGTTGTCACCCTTCAGTTAAGAGGGTGTGTACGTGTCCCCAATCTAGGAGATCACACAGGTTCTGATTAGATCCTTATAACATGTTGTCACCCTTCAATACAGAGGGTGTGTACGTGTTCCAAACTAGGAGATCACGCAGTTTTAGTTCAAATCCTTTACCCATTCCCAACCCTTGGGAATCCCATGCATTGTAGAAAGTGTGAACTCACCTCGGTTTGCTCGGCAGATACACAAAAGGTCAATTGAGCTGCTAGTGGTCAACCACGTCCTAACATGGTTACCATACAAGTCAGGTCTAGGTTCAAGTAGTGCACGTATGTTTACACAGATTTAGCAAATCAAGAACACGTAATGGTCATGGCATACACATAGGACATGTTAAACAGGTCAGTTAAATAAACCCAAAGTTCAACTTGTGCGACCCAAATGGTTTGGGCCGAACCATTTGTGCGATTTACTAATGAAGCCCAAAAGTTTCTGGCCCAACCTGTTGTGCGTCCAGCACAACTTGTGCGACTCACAATAGGTCGTGCGATTCAAACATACCGGCCAAAATAACATAAGCAACCCAACATGTACACGGCCCAAACAAATAACAAGAAACCAACTTGTGTGGTCCATCTAGTCTTGTGCGACTGAGTTGGGCCGTGTGGCCCAATATCATAACAAGGTCTGAACAGTTGTGTGTGGCCCAAGGCTTGTGCGATCAGCACCATCTTGTGCGATCCACATAGCCTTGTGCAATCATGCATAACTAAACAGTACTTTGTGCTCTATTGGTTGTACCTAGCTTGTGCGACTACACTTGTGCGACCGGGGCTTGTACGATCAGATCAGATCTTGTGCGATCTGATCTTGTGCGATCTGATCTTGTGCGACCGACAAACTTGTGCGACTCATAATACATCTCCTTAAATCAAGCAAGTCAGTTACTAATTCCAATTAATTCGCTTGATCAAATTAATAGTTTCCAATCATACCAAAATCGATCAAATTAGAGTTTCAACATCACATTCTTATGAATCCTAATCATGTACAAAACACATAAACAACAATCATAACACTTAAACATATAACACGACTCATGTTCTTGATCACTAGCATGTATGCTAACATAAAAATCCCCACAAATCATCCGAAAATGAACATATCACAGCCGATTACATACATCCGGTTCCAGATCATCATCAACACCACATGATTATCAACTCTATATTAATCTAAACCTACCACACAAGTGAATCGATCTACATGAACAATCTTAACAGTTTATATTATAATCAATCATATATCATCCCCATATCATTATCTGGAAACATGTAAATCACCATATCATCTAACAAAACAATAATCATGAAACACTAACCGGTTAGAAGGTAGAACAAGGATGATCCGAATCAAGAAAGCTTCGAGGAAGAGGCGTGGGATGCCGTCGGCTTCAAGAGAGAGGGAGGAGAGAACTAGGGTTTGGTGTGTGTTGTGTTTTGCAAGTAATGAGGAGTATACCCCTTCCTCATGAGGTTATGCGCAACAATTGGAATGGGCAAAACCCGTCACGGCTGCCCTTGTGGTTCGAGTGTAAAGAGTGTGGCCCGAATGGGCTTGTGCGATTACATTACATACATACATTACACAAAATCACATAACGCGTAACACTTATTCATTTAAAACCAACATATCAATTTGCCACATAGAGTTCATACACGTTACATTAAACACAAAGATAGGTCCTGAAATACGAGTTGTCACATCATCCCCAAGTTGAAAGAAATTTCGTCCTAAAATTTAGTACGTGGTCACTGAGGAAGCTAGTTAGGTTGCGTGTTTTCCTGGTTTTCCTGGGGTGTCACATCCTTCCCCCGTTGGTTTGGAATTTCGTCCCGAAATTCCGTAGTAGCTTCAACCTCAGTAGTGGTTTCACTTTTCTAGAACAACTGGGGATACTTGTGTTTCATTTGGTCTTCTCATTCCCAGGTAAACTCTGGGCCACGATGGGAGTTCCAACAAACTCGAACAAAGGGAGGTTTCTTTCCCAGCCATTGCCAAAGTCGATTATAAATGCTCGAAGCATGTCTTCAAGAGTTTGGATGGTGAGTTCAGTCTGCCCATCCGTCTGTGGATGATATGTTGTGCTCATGTCTAGACGTTAGCCAAAGGATTTGTGCATCGCTTGCCACAAATCAGATGTAAATCGTGCATCACGATCAGATATGATGGAGGTTGGCACCCCGTGCCTCGAAACTACTTCTTTCAAATAAAGTTCTGCTAAAGTAGAAAACTTATCCGTTTCCTTGATAGCCAAAAAGTGTGCAGACTTTGTCAGTCGATCTACAATCACCCAAATGGTATCGTTTCCTCGTTGTGATCTTGGTAGGCCAGTAACAAAGTCCATGGAAATTTGCTCCCATTTCCAAGTCGGGATCTCTGGTTGTTGAAGTAGGCCTGATGGTTTCTGGTATTCAATCTTGACTCTCGCATAAGTCAAACATTTGCTAACGTAGGTTGCTATGTTGGCCTTCATGCTAGGCCACCAGTACGTAGTCTTGAGATCATGGTACATCTTATCCGAACCAGGATGTACCGAGTAACGAGACTTGTGTGCTTCATCCATCACAAGTTCACGTAAATTACCATATAGTGGAACCCAGATGCGCCCTGTTATGTAGTAAGCGCCGTCTTCCTTTTGTTCTAAGCGTTTCCTCGATCCTCGTAGGAACTCCGCCCTGATGTTCTCTGCTTTCAATGCTTCAACCTAAGCATCTCGTATCTGAGTGGGAAGACTAGATTGAATGGTAAGTTGTAATGCTCGCACGGGCCTAGGTTTTGACTCCTTTCGGCTGAGGGCGTCGGCCACAACATTGGCTTTGCCCGGATGGTACTTGATTGCGCATTCATAGTCATTAAAGAGTTCGACCCATCGACGCTGTCGCATGTTCAACTCCTTCTTTTTGAATATATGCTGGAGACTCCTGTGATCGGTGTAAATAGTGCACTTGGTACCGTACAGGTAATGTCTCCATATCTTGAGAGCAAATACCACTGTTCCCAACTCCAAATCGTGAGTAGTGTAGTTCCTTTCGTGGACCTTAAGTTGGCGTGACACGTAAGAAATGACCTTGTCACGTGGCATCAACACACAACCAAGTCCTTGGATGGACGTGTCGCAATAAACCACAAAATCGTCTGTGCCTTCAGGCAGTGAGAGAATAGGTGCGCTACAAAGTCTATTCTTTAAGTGCTGAAACGCGGACTCTTGTGCATCACCCCAACGATAGGGAGTGGTTGCGCAATCTTGGAGAAATCCTTGATGAACCTTCTGTAGTAGCCCGCCAAACCCAAAAATTGGCGGATTTCAGTTGGTGTACGGGGTGCTGGCCAGTTCTTGATCGAGTCTACCTTGGATGGATCAACATGAATCCCATCCTCGTTTACCACGTGGCCTAGGAAATGGACTTCACGAAGCCAAAAGTCGCATTTTGAAAACTTGGCATAAAGCTGCTCTGCTCGAAGAAGTTCCAAACTAAGTCTCAGGTGGTGCTCGTGTTCCTCCTGACTCTTTGAATAGATCAGGATGTCATCGATGAAAACAATCACAAACTTATCCAGGTAAGGTTTGCACACTCGGTTCATGAGATCCATGAAAACCGCAGGTGCGTTCGTCAATCCAAAAGGCATGAACAGAAACTCGTAATGCCTATAACGAGTCCTGAATGCTGTCTTAGAGATATCCTCATCTCGGATTCTCAGTTGATGGTAGCCTGACCTCAGGTCAATCTTTGAGTAGAAACTCGACCCTTGCAACTGGTCGAATAAGTCATCAATGCGTGGGAGAGGATAGCGATTCTTCACGGTCACCTTGTTATGTTCACGGTAATCAATACACATTCTGAAGGTACCGTCTTTCTTCTTCACAAACAAGACTGGAGCTCCCCAGGGCGAAGAGCTAGGATGAATGAAACCCTTTTCCAAGAGTTCTTGTAGTTGCGCGGATAGTTCTTCTAGTTCTGATGGGGCTAGACGATAAGGTGCACGAGCTATTGGTGCTGCTCCAGGAGCTAGCTCGATCTAAAATTCGACCTGACGGTGAGGCGGAAGACCAGGTAATTCCTCAGGGAACACCTCAGGAAAATCGCGCACGATCGAAATATCTTCTATCTTCTTCTTTTTCGTCGATGTGTCAGTAACGAGGGCTAGAATAGCTGTGTGGCCCTTTCGCAAGCACTTCTGGGCCTTAAGGAAAGAGATGATGCCTACTACTGCACCACTCTTATCGCCACGAATCACGAGAGGTTCTTCACCAAATCGAGGAATACGGACGATTTTCTCCTTGCAAATAATCTCCGCTTGATGTTGAGACAACCAATCCATCCCAATGACAACGTCGAAACTACCCAGAACGATAGGAATGAGGTCGATAGAGAAAGTTTGATCAACAAGAAGAAGATTACAACCCTTAACTATGCGTGTGGCTTCTAAACTTTTACCGTTTGCTAACTCTACAATGTGCTTGGTGTTCAAAAGTGTTAGGGTGCGCTTAAGCATCTGGCTAACTTTTAAGGACACGTAACTAGTATTAGCACCCGAATCGAATAAAACAGTAACATAGAAGTCGTCCAGTAGGAACTTACCCGTCACAACATTAGGATCGTTCCTTGCATCACCCTGACCAATCACGAAGACGCGTCCCCTAGCACCGTTGCCGTCGTTGTTTCCCCCATTGTTGTTTCCGTTCCCCTGATTTTTGTTGTTGTTCTGATTCTGGTTAAGCTGGGGGCAGTCTCTTTTGAAGTGGCCTTCAGCACCACACTGAAAGCATCCTTTGTTGTTACCTTGCTGTTGCTGCTGCTGACGCTGATTCTGTGGTGCCTGCTGCTGGTTTTGTCGTCCCTGATTTGCAGGGTAGAGGCTCCTGCAATCCTTGGCCGCATGGCCATGTTTGTTACACCGCTGACAATTGCCCTTAGTACACGGTCCGCTGTGATGAAAACCACAACGATTGCATTTGGGGTGGTTCCCCTTGTACCCACTCTGCCCCTGATTTCCCGAAGGTTGCTGACTGGGGCTCTTGTAATCATCTGTCTTTCGTTGCTGAGCCTGAGACTGAACAGAAGTTGAACCCTTGCTCGAGGCTCCATCCCATTTGCGCTTGATATCGGTGGGGACATCAGAAGTAGCAGTAGCTCCAATACGCTTCGGCAGCTTGTTCTGCTCCACCGCTTGATCGGTGAGATGATGAGCCAAACGAATAACTTGCTGGATGGTGGCGAGGTTAGCTGTGGTTACATGGCTCTGGATCTCTGGCACTAGACCCTTGAGGTACAGCTCGATATGCTTGATAGGAGGATCTACCATAGTAGGACACAGTGTAGCCAATTCGTTCGATCTCTTCGTATATGCCTCGATTTCAGACCCTGTCATCTTCAAGTTGTAGAACTCCACTTCCAGTTTATGGATGTCATCACGGTTATAGTACTCTTCCTTGATCAAATATTTGAAGTCGTTCCATGGGGTGGCATTAGCAGCCGCCAACCCCAGCATTTGGACCTGAGAGTTCCACCACGTTAGCGCCACACCTTCAAGAGTACCAGTAGCATATTTCACCCTACGAGCCTCAGGGCATTCACACATCTCGAAGACAGATTCGAGCTTCTCGAACCAGTGGAGGAGGACTACAGCTCCTTTAGTGCCGTTGAAAGTACTTGGTCAGTAATCCATGAAAGTTTTGAAAGTACACACAGGAGGCTGAGCATGCTGACCTGTTGCGCGAGAAAGAAAAGACAAGATTAAGCACGAGGGTTGGTTCGCGAGAGTAGGGTCTAAACATCCTAGGATAGGTCGAAATGGCAGGTTATACCTCCTGCTGGAGCTGCTGCTAGTGCCTCAGGAACTCGTTCGTTGATTAAAGCCGTCCGCTGGGCTTGAGTCAAGTTCAGTCGTCCACTCGTGATCTTTATATCAAAGGAAACTTGAGTGAGACATATGTCGCGAAAGTGCGATGACAGAAGAGAGTAAGCACACATGTGTTTTCAAACGATAGTTGCTACGTTTAACTATGCATACCATGATCAAATGCACTACTTAAACTAACAGTCAGGCAATACAACATAAACCATATTACCTATAGTGTTGAGTCTTGCACGTGGAGCGAAGCGTCGTTGTGGATCGTTGAGCACTGTATAGGTTATAGTCTGGTTTTGTCAAAAAGCTTTCCCCCCTTTTTTAAAACCAAGTTCACTATAACCAATGGCTCTGATACCAATCTGTCACACCCCCAAAAATCCACAAGCGGAGTATCACCGCAGGAGGCGTGACATGACCAGGATCAAGCCACCAATCATATTAAACAATGTATTTAAAGTAAAGGTAAAACCAACCACAATATAATTGGTGTCCCAAAGAGACCAAACAAGTTCAAGTAATTCAGCGGAAGCATAAAACGTAAAACCAAAACGTAAGTAATAAGTTCATAAAGTTTATATGTTTAACATGGAACTCAATAGTCCATGTCCCACAACGACTCCTTCCTCCTTGTGCAAGCTCCATAAGTACCTAACGACCTACAAGGCATGTAAAAATGAGTCAACAACAAAGTTGAGCGAGTTCACAGTTGGTGTTCATTTATGTGTTGTTTCAAAAACCATAAGTTCATTTGTAAACCATAAGTTAACCAGTTTCCTTGTTTCCCAAACATATCCATAACCAGTGGGGAGCTTCCCCATGTGAACCACTAGACCCGTTACCATATCGACCACTGACTAAAGTAAGTTGGTGCCCTGACGTCAATGTCAATCATCATTGACTAGTGCCCGGATCCATTAGTTCACGCCCGTTCTCGGCGGCACGGTGTGAGGCTTGTCAAACCTAAATAGCGCTATCTAACTAATGACCCGCTCGCCATTGGCCCGGCGATTAAGTCGATATAAAATGAGGGACTTCATGATAGAGTTTTTGGTTTAGTATCAGTGTTGTCACCCTTCAGTTAAGAGGGTGTGTACGTGTCCCCAATCCAGGAGATAACACAGGTTTCGATTAGATCCTTATAACATGTTGTCACCCTTCAATACAAAGGGTGTGTACGTGTTCCAAACCAGGAGATCACGCAGTTTCAGTTCAAATCCTTTACCCATTCCCAACCCTTGGGAATCCCATGCCTTGTGGAAAGTGTGAACTCACCTCGGTTTGCTCGGCAGATACACAAAAGGTCAATTGAGCTGCTAGTGGTCAACCACGTCCTAACATGGTTACCATACAAGTCAGGTCTAGGTTCAAGTAGTGCACGTATGTTTACACAGATTTAGCAAATCAAGAACACATAATGGTCATGGCATACACATAGGACATGTTAAACAGGTCAGTTAAATAAACCCAAAGTTCAACTTGTGCGACCCAAATGGTTTGGGCCGAACCATTTGTGCGATTTACTAATGAAGCCCAAAAGTTTCCGGCCCAACCTGTTGTGCGTCCAGCACAACTTGTGCGACTCACAATAGGTTGTGCGATTCAAACAAACCCGGCCCAAATAACATAAGCAACCCAACATGTACACGGCCTAAACAAATAAACAGAAACCAACTTGTGTGGTCCATATAGACTTGTGCGACGGAGTTGGGCCGTGTGGCCCAATATCATAACAAGGTCTGAACAGTTGTGTGTGGCCCAAGGCTTGTGCGATCAGCACCATCTTGTGCGATCCACATCGCCTTGTGCGATCATGCATAACTAAACAGTACTTTGTGCTCTATTGGTTGTACCTAGCTTGTGCGACTGCGCTTGTGCGACTGCACTTGTGCGACCGGGGCTTGTACGATCAGATCAGATATTGTGCGATCTGATCTTGTGCGACCGACAAACTTATGCGATTCATAATACATCTCCTTAAATCAAGCAAGTCAGTTACTAATTCCAATTAATTCGCTTGATCAAATTAATAGTTTCCAATCATACCAAAATCGATCAAATTAGAGTTTCAACATCACATTCTTATGAATCCTAATCATGTACAAAACACATAAACAGCAATCATAACACTTAAACATATAACACGGCTCATGTTCTTGATCACTAGCATGTATGCTAACATAAAAATCCCCACAAATCATCCGAAAATGAACATATCACAGCCGATTACATACATCCGGTTCCAGATCATCATCAACACCACATGATTATCAACTCTATATTAATCTAAACCTACCACACAAGTGAATCGATCTACATGAACAATCTTAACAGTTTATATTATAATCAATCATATATCATCCCCATATCATTGTGTGGAAACATGTAAATCACCATATCATCTAACAAAACAATAATCATGAAACACTAACCGGTTAGAAGGTAGAACAAGGATGATCTGAATCAAGAAAGCTTCGAGGAAGAGGGGTGGGATGCCGTCGGCTTCAAGAGAGAGGGATGAGAGAACTAGGGTTTGGTGTGTGTTGTGTTTTGCAAGTAATGAGGAGTATACCCCTTCCTCATGAGGTTATGCGCAACAATTGGAATGGGCCGAACCCGTTACGGCTGCCCTTGTGGTTCGAGTGTAAAGAGTTTGGCTCGAATGGGCTTGTGCGATTACATTACATACATACATTACACAAAATCACATAACGCGTAACACTTATTCATTTAAAACCAACATATCAATTTGCCACATAGAGTTCATACACGTTACATTAAACACAAAGATAGGTCCTGAAATACTAGTTGTCACATTTCAAATATAATTACAGTGATTAAGTCTTTCTAAATCTTCAATTGCTGCCAATATTATGGGGTATGTATACAATACTTTATAACCTTCACAATTGGGCACAGGTATCCAATGTGTGATATGACCATAGTCACAGATCCGTCGAGTGACACATACTGACCGAGTAATTGTGTAGATATAAACATTGTAATCGCCCTTAATACTGTAGTGTGTAAACAACTGATGTTTTACCAAAATGGAATGTACTTGCTAGTATTTCTTGCTGATAAAATGTTTTTAAAACACGTTTCAGATAACAAAATGTGAAAGCCAATAGAAGCCAGCTGGAGAGCAATGAAGGTTTTGGAAAAGTGGCTATAAAAGTTACCTAAATAAAAAGGAGTTTTTATTTTTAATAATTAGGGTTTATCCCTACAAACGTAATGTCAAATGAACTTGGGTTTTACCCCAATGATTTATTATTATAAAAAGTTTGGTGTTTAACTCTGATAAAAATATTTCCTAACTACGGTCCTGATGTATTCCACTGCCAAATTAATAAACACCGATACCATTGATCTGGATCTCGCGGCACCCGCTCTCGGGGTAGGGGTCGGGGGTTGCGACAGGCAGCGCCGGTGGTGGGTGGCGACGGCGGATGATGATGGTGGTGTGTGGAGGCAACGGTGGTGGGTTGTGGTGTTGTTAATGAAGAATGAAGAGGGAATGGAATGGAAAAAAAATGGGGGGGGGACGGATGGAATGATTTTGGTGGAATGGAATGCATTTTGGAATGGGCGATTCCATTCTATCGACCAACCAAACACTCTTTTCTTCATTCTCTCATAATGGTCTATTCCATTCCACCTCTCATTCCTGCATACCAAACGCTACGCTAGTGTAAATCCTAAATCTTGTGCATAGAAACGTTGTTTAAATGATAAAAAACAAGTCTAATATACGAACGGAAACAAAATTGGAGGTCCTTGTTTTTTTGATGGCCCTAGGCTAATAGAATTTAAGATATATAGTTATTGGAGCTCACGAGGTTCTTGTTTTTTTGATGGCCCTAGGCTAATAGAATTTAAGATATATAGTTATTGGAGCTCATAAAGAAACACTTACAAGTTGATAAAAACTAGAAGTACGACCCGCCGCAATGCGGCGGGGATTCTTTAGTTATAACTAAGTCGATTTAGGACGCGCATGTTATGTTGAACCTGTCAAACGGGAAAAAATAGACGATGTAGAAACGTTCACCCACACACGCACGTTGCGTCGTGTTAAGTCGCAAAATTTAGAACGAAACGTAAAAACGTTAAACCAAAGACGCGCATTGTGATGTGTTAAGTTACAAAATTTAAAACGAAACATAGAACGAAAGATTTGCGGAAAATGAAAACTATAAAGGATCAAAGTTGAAAGTAAAAAAGATTATGAGGATAGACTGGAAAAGATAAAAAGTGTTGTGTTAAAAGTAAAAAAAAAAAACAAATAGTTTTGGGATAAAAGTAATTTATGAAATACTTTTGGGTGAAAAGTTAAAAAATCTTTTTTTTTTTTGAAAAAACCCCCGAACCCAAGGTTACAACAACCATATGCATAACCATTTTTTCTTTTACCCCCCCCCCCCCAAAGCCAAGATTACAACACATAAGTAAAAAAATCAAAGTGGTTAAATCGCAAAAATAGAAACTTCTAGAATTAGAAGTGAAAAATCAAATTAATCAAATGGGTTAAATTACCAAAGATTAAAAGTTTAAACTTAAATTGTCGAAGATTAAAACTTTAGGGTTAAAAAGGAAACAAAGATTAAAACTTTAAACTTAAATTGTCAAAGATTAAAAATTTAAGGTAAATTTTCAAAGATTAAAACTTTAGGGTTAAAAAGGAAACAAAGATTAAAACTTTAAACTTAAATTGTCAAAGATTAAAACTTTAGGGTTAAAAAGGAAAATTCAATTTTTTTTTGAAAATCTCCCAAAACTAAAGGTACAACAACTATATGCACAATTGAGTTGCTAATTTATAAGTTAATAATATTCCTTATTTATGTATAGGAAAAATCTTAATTTTATTAACAAATCTAATAAAAATATGGATTTTTACATGGGAAACTTGACCACCTTTAAAATATTTTTTTAAGGAGAGGGTATGACAATACAAGTGTTAAGAGGGGTACGTTTAATCCACCCCTTGACGCCCTGGGCGGGGTCATGCAAGTAAACTGGTAACTTGTTTTTGTTGCTAGTTGAAACGGGTTGGGCCCAAATACTTCTTTTTTTTGTCTCAAATGTTTTAAACTTTCTTATGAACATTACGTGTGTCAAATATGATTTAAAGTTATTATATTATTTCAGTAATACTCTAATATATAAAAATCTTAATTCAAAGTTGATTTTTTTTTTGTATGGCTGTTATATCTTCGAAATGATAAATCATTTTGTTTATGATAGAATGGGAGCATGTCACCTCATCAGGGTATTACTACACGGTTGTTACTATGATCCTAACTCGGGCTTTAGGTACACTCCAAATTGACGGGTGGGTTGCAGTTATTGAATTTTATAAGTTGGAAAATTTATGTGATCTAATCTCTATTTTTTCAGTAAAGGGATTTTATGTTAACTGGCCATCTTCTCTTGCTAAAAAGAGAAATATTCACTTGGTCTTCATAAACTTTGATATGTGGTATTAAGAAATTTGATAGACGTGCCAAAATGGGTTGTTCAGGTGGGTTGAGTAACGGGTCAAAACACGCCTGGTCGACCAAGAACACTTTTGTCCGATTTATCTATAAATATTTTTTTGTTGATAAGAAAGTTAATTTTTTTTCCGATTATAATTATAATATTTCACCAAAAAAACTTGACAAATTACATCAAAACAGAAGGTAGACGGGCAACAAGCTGCGCCGCCACCCCTTTCTGAATTGCAAACCCTAACCTAGACAAACCCCTGCCCCCCTGGGGTTGAACAATTGTTGTGGATGACCCGTTGGACCCTGGTCAAGAAGTGGATAGTTTCTGGCGCTAGGGAGCCAAATGTATCAAAGGCAAAAGGGACAAAGACATGCTGGTTCTCTACGCAAGCTTTAGCGTGATTATCCACTTTCTTTGATTCTGCCTTTTTTGCTACTTGTCCAGCTACAAACCCGTTTTCCCTTAAACCAACCAAAGGGAAAACCCCCGTGAGGTCCACACAAGCATGTTTCCCCTAGCCCAGCCAAAGACGAGCAGATCCGCTAGTCGCAGAGTAGATCTCCCTTCCATAGGGTCCGGGAGGAAATTCACAGGGGCCTCTTTCTTAGCAGAATTCCCAGCTCTTCTTAGGATGTCCCACAAAACATCCTTCACCCAGTCATGCCGATATTTGAACCCAGAGAGCTCTTACAATGAACTGTGTGCTCCCCGTATTTATCCATATAAGCTTTACGACATATCGGGCAAGTTTCATCTTCTGGGTACATAGGGATCATCAACCGATATTTGAGAATGACTCTGTATTCTAGCAGACATGCATTGTCTCAACCCCTCAATCGGGATAACGGTCAAAAAATCATGAGCATGGGGACCCTTCAAGCAATCAAACACCGCCTTCTGGCGGGATGATTAATCAAAAACTTCTCCCAGGCTTTGAGCGATTTTTCTAAACAGAGCATTCGCCAAAGTTTTTTTGTGGCTTCGAGGGGGCGGTGTCCTTATTGGAGAAACCGCCAATATCCATGTTTAGGGGAGAGACATTTAAGTGTTCGAGCGCCTACTGATAGTCTGGGTCAATCCCGTTGACCCGACTGTTTCGAAGGATATGATCCTGTAGTTCCCAAGACTGATCTCCAGACGCCACAAAGGCATAAGCCCCAACATCTCGATCTGAGAGGAGGCCCAAACCACCTAGACACATTGGCAGAGATGCCAGACACCACTGGAGGTCACCAAAGAAGGGACTGTCACCCACGACTATGTCTTCTTTAGCCTCCTTGAGGCCATCATCGAACCGAGATACCGCATCCTCCATCAAATGATTTGACAAGTCTGCAACCCAAAAAGTAACTTAGCAATCACCATGCACGATCTTAGCAGAAGGAGTTCACATTGGGGATCCCTAAGGCAGGGCAAGAGTTTCATGAGGTGTAACACCCCGAAAACGGGTTTGGTAATTAAACCCCGTTAATACTAAAAGACGGGTAAAAGTAACCTGGTAAATATTAGGATTTAAATAAATAATCCTAATATTAAATACAAGTGAATAAAAACTTTTAAGGAAATAAGTTTATAAGAGGCCCGAGTTAACGGGACTTAAAATTAACTTAATCATAAATTCCCCGAACCCACTAAGTTAACTAGGAACATTTAACCTAGTTAATTAGTGGGAATATTGTTAAAAGTAATTAGGTTGTGACCTACTTAATAATGAACCAAATAATAGATGGGGGACCAAAGTTTTTAAGTTTGAAACTAATAATACTTAAAACAATAAAAATTAAAACCTCTGGCTCGATCAAACACAGAGGGGTGACTCCAGGATTCCTCCTCAAACCCTAAACTCAACAAATCTCACAAATTGAAGGCACAAATCAGTTCCAAAACAAAATCTGAGCATAGATTGGTGATCTCCTCTGAAAAGGGATCATAAGGTATGTAAATTTTGTAGAAAATTTCCATCTAAATTTCTGGATGAACTTAGAGAATTCGAATTAGATGGTTGCATGTTCGTTATATGATGAAATAGGAACATTGTAGTGTCTAGGAGTAAACACTAGACAAGCATATGATGAAATTAGGTCTAAATCTTGTGAATTCATGATCACCATTGAAGGTGATAAGTGTGATGATGCTAAATTCGTGTAATGTGATGTTTTTAGGGTTTTTGATGGCTAAAAATAGTGTTATAATGTCATGAACATGTTTTGATTGAAAGCTGAATTCAAACAGCTTCTGATAAGAATTTACAGCCGACTTGTATTGGCTGTAAAGTGAACAAAACGTGATAAAAACGTGTGTTTCTTGAGTCTAAAATGTAACTCCAGAAAATATATTTAAAACCACACTGGAATCGCATTTTTTCGACGAAAATTGAGCATTTTATGAATTTTTCCGTATCAAACGTTCAAGCTGCGTTTTCTGGCAGAATTTGCAGCCCATTACGAATGTCATAAATCAATTTAGGAATTGAGTTATGATCTCAAATTCTTACTGTAGAAAGTTTTAAGTGATTAAAAGAATCGCCAATTGGAATTTCGTCAATCGGATAAACGAGGAATTTTTAATGAATTTTTCCGTAAGCTGCAGTCAGAAGTAACGAATCTGATTGCAGCTTAGTAGATGAATTTTTACGAATTTTTGGTAAAAAGTTAGATCTTGAAATATTAACATAAGGCCTAACCCTCCGAGAGGTACACCACATAAAAAAATCATAATTTTTGAAGACTTGTAAACAGGTTAAACAGGTCACCAAAAACAGCCTATTTTCAGTGATACGAAACTTGATTGTTGATGTTATAAATTATGCGCACAGTGTTCATATATTGAAATTATGAATCAAACGCGAAATTTCCTAGTTCGACTAATTACGTGTGATGTAGGGTAATACAAATTTTAATTATGAAGTCGATTTAGCTTATATGCACATATCATATAATTAAGGGTAGTTAACTTTTGAAAAGTTAAACTAACCATGGACGGAGTCGAATAGTAGTTTTGACATAGAAAATACGTAAGGTGGAATAGTCGTGGTTATAATGACTAATCTAACCACCTTGTGAATTATGATGATAGTTTGACTCTTGACAAGCTAGATGGAGGCTTGGGAATGAAGCGGGTCAAACAGAGCAAATACGAAAAGGAAATCGTAATTTGGATGCGAGGTAAGTAAAAGCTTACACCCTTTTTAGTATACATCAGTTGTGTGTATTGAAAATGAATAAGAAAAAGTTAGTAATAGAGTTATAATGTTCCGACGCAAATAATATGAGTCGGAACTAGTGCAATGGTGAGAAATCATAAACAATGGCAAAAAGGGTAAATTGGTAAATTAGTCATGTGACGATGAACTAATAAGAAATTTTGAAACACTAAGTTATGGTGTACACCGGAATGGGTAAAAGGGCGAGATGGTAACTAGATATCATCTCATAATGGAAAATGGTCTTTTGGACTAAACGGGTCAAATGACATTGGCAAGATCATTTGACAATATTAATTGATGATCGCTTGTTGAGTTTTGTGATTACAGGAAATATCTTACGGTTTGCGTTGGTATTAATTAGAAATTAATAGTGAAAGATATTTAAACGGGTCAATCCTATGACTCGAGCCAGGTACGCATATTTAGAATTATTGTTAAAAGCGATATTCTTTGTCAAATATTAGCGAAAGTCCTTCGTCGTAAAATGAGGGACCAAAATTGACCAAAAAGCCCTTGATGGGAAAACCGGGCAAACGACCCTTAGAGGTTGTTTAGGAATTAGTATTAAGATTACGAAATAAAAGTAGATACTTTAATGTAGTAAAATGATGGGTGAAAGGAATCATGAAACAGGTCAAAAGTGTTAAAAATTTCGAACGCATAGGAAAAAGAATCGCCTAAAACGGACTAGTAGATAAAAAGTTATGGCCGTTTAAAGTTCGATTTTTTGTTGAATAATTGAGCTGGGCAGAAAATGCAGGTTCAGAAACGGACCTCCTGGAAATTAGTCTCCCTCGTGACACGCGACAGGGTCCCTCAATTGGGGCGCGACACGCGACAAGTGTCGCGACTCGCGACATATTAAAGGTTGCCTTCCGCGACACGCGAGAGGCATGATTTTGGAAATTTTATTTTGATTATCATTATTTGATATTGGAACTTATTTATACACCTTTATAAGCTGTCAAAACTAACTTTTAAGTTGGTTTTGATCATAGGTGAGTATAGCAAGCATCCAGAAGACGATCAAGCAATCAAGTGAACCGAACACATGTCAAATGAAGCTTCCGCAATGACTTTATGTTGTTTTTGTATTAAGTGAACTATGTAAACACTTGGAACTATATTTTGTTTACTTTAAACACGTATGAACTTTGACTTGACAAAATTTTTAGAAAGTCACATTTTTCATATAAAATGCGTAATTAAGGTTATAAACATGTTAAATTGAGACGGATGTTATAAGTTGGTATCAGAGCTCATGGTTAAAAAATAAAGTGTGTTCGGTTCGAGGCTTGATCGCAAATCCGGTAAGTACATGTATGTTAATAGTTTAGTAGGATTAAAGTGTTGTGAACAACACATAGGGTATCGTGTAATACACGTTACACCAACGAAAATGATTAGTATAGTTAACGAAATCACGTGCAGTAAAAAGCCTTGTATTACAATACGTGCATTTATTAATGTTGAAATTACTAACTTTTGTAAATATTTAGTTGAAGGATACTCGCATCTGAAGATGACGAGAGTTGAACGAATTGTGGATATGACGGTGGAACGGTCCGAGGTATGACAAGCAGAGCATACTCATCAAGGACCTAAATCGCGTGACGATCGCGAACAAAGTCAAAGGCAAGGAAAGCCCATTAAGGGCAAGCATTATCAAGTACACACTTTTAAATTTAATTGCACAAGTAGTAATATGCAACAAACACGTAGGGGATAACGGTTGCATATATCTGATAAAACCTGAATAGGATATCTATTCAGGATGATGTTTCTAAGAGAAGTTTAATAGAAACATGCGTTATTCACGTTACTGAATATCAAAACTATAATAGAAATAGTTCATATGAAAACTTGGACCGGGGGGGGGGGGGGGTAATTATCCAAGTGAAAAAAAAACTCTCAATATAATGCTATTGAGAAAAGTAGCGATCACATTAACAAATGTGATTATATAATAGTTCGATAGAAAAGAAAAACATTTTATATGTTCAAATGTAAAACTAGTAAAACTAATGATTGTTGTTTTGCAATTAAATAAAGTTATACTAAAGGAAATCAGAGATATGAAATAAATAGAGACATTACTTACATAGGGTGTGATGTGAAAGCTATAAAAAGGTCATGTGTATCATGTGCTGATCGCTTACTCTGGCCAAGTAAGTAGTGGCATATGATACCATGAACTTTTTGTAGCAGACACATTTACGTCCGATGTAGTAAGAATGGGGTGAATGTGACTAACTTAAATGGTACCCAAATGAATCAAATAAATAAGATGTTTGATAGTAAACGTAAACGCAAGTCGGATGACGGAAGCGTATTACGTTAAAATGACGAGCCCAAGAGAAGGGACAAAGATCGAAGTAAATGAAAATACAAACCAACTAATGAGAATGCTAAGGCATGGGGATAAAGGTTTGACTGACATAAGTGATGAAATTCATATGGACAAGTCAAACAAATTAAATAATGAATAAAGGACTTAATTGAATAAAAGCGATGGATTTCGCTAAGACGACCAAATAAATTAAAATGACGTCTAAAACCATATAAGAATGGTTACTTGATAATGATTAAAGTAAAGATACCCGATGGACGGGTAGGATTGTGGGTGAATGCGTAAACCGAGAGACGGGAACGCGAAATAGAAAGTCAAAAGACTCGGAATTTGAGTCATGACTAAAAGATGACAAGAATTTTCGCAAACATAAATTTTGGTAATTACGTTCAACCATTTCAAAGTTGGACGGGTCAAATAAAGAATGAAGTCTGACATTCATAAGTGATAAAACCTCACACGAATAAGTCAAACGAGACAAATACAGTATAAGAAATTGGTAGTACAAATAGGCGCAAACCGAATAATAGAAGCGCGAAATATTAATGAACCTATGTGATGGGTCGTAAAGGAATGTAGATAGGAAAAACGCAAACTAGCGAAACAAGAATGTTAAAAACATTAAAAATAGAGAACCCGGGTAACGGGTTGTAAAGAAGTACAGGTAAGAACCGGATAATGGTAAGCGTAGGACAAACTGACGTGTAAATGACGGTAGAAGTCATAAAGTCAGAAATACAATTCGAAAGAAAACAAAGGAAGCCTTAGACTACGGTCAAGGTCAAATGAAACCCAAAAAGCAAAAGTAAATGATTCTAAACATAAAAAGGGGTATCTTGAGACCATAAATATATATACAGTTAAGTAAAGACACAAATAAAAGATGATCTACGGGATCATCATAACCTATGGGATTATAAATAGTGTTAAAGTCTACGGGACCAAAAAGACCTTCGGGTCACAAATAGAATGAAACGAATTGTAGGGGTCTCACCTTAAAGGGGTAAAAAGATGAAAATCTAAATAAGTAGCCTACAAAGCTAAGTGAAAGAACCTACGGGACATATGGGTCTAGCGTGGGAATTCGTTATAATTCCCCGCATTAAATAATAACTAAAAGGAATGGATCCTCGGAAGTAACATTCCTAAAAATGAGAGAAAGATGTAAGACAAAGAGGAAACGTAAACTAAAAACTTAGTCTTTAGTCAAAAGCAACGTTTTAACAAAACATAAGTGGTAAGAGGTGGTTTAGAAAATATTAAAAAAAAAACACATAAGGCCGATGATGGCGAAATAGTATACTCGGGTGACGGGGTATGAAATGAAGGCGACTAATTAGTCTAGCCGGTAAAACCATTCGAAGTCGAAATAAGATTAGGAACTATGTAAAGAGCTCATCAATATAAGATTAGCGTGAAGTAAAAATATTGAAAGACTTAGTGACCGGGTGATCAAATGACAACTCGGTCAAATAGACAACAAGGATAAGAAATACATGATAAAGGTTACAACCCATGAGGCCATACACATGAAAGACGCACACGTCAATACAAATGATCACTATAGACCGACAAGAAGGAAAGCCTTGAAAACAAAGCTAAGTTCGTTTGGTTTAATCAACGAACTTGTGACAACTCGAAATTTAGAACCTTTCGTTGTATCTCGATGTTACATGCTTGAACGTTATGTGACTAGTTAACTTGTTGGCTTAATGAATGATATAAGTGAATTTATGTGATTATGTGTCGAACTTGTATGTATGCGTGTATTTGTATGAACCGAGACACAAGGACCCGACTCGAGACCATGTGGTCTCGAGTGAATAGTGTAACTGTTGGGCCATGTCCCTCTCCACCCCACTCGAAAACCCACTAGGGGGAACTAACCTAGTATATAACTCATGCTCCTAGCCATTTTTGCCATTTCTTTGGACAACACACACTCTCCTACACACACACTCCCACATTCTCTCTCACTAAAACCCTAGCAACACCACCCTCTTACCTTGTGTCGGATCAAGGGTAGCAAGCCAAGCTCTCGGATTCGCTTGTGTTCTTCACTCGGAAACTTTCGGACAACAAACCTACTCTCCTTCACACACTCCTCATCAACCGGTTAGTGTTTTATGATGTTTGTTGTTAGATGTTATGGATGACATGGTTTAACTAGAATAGTTGTACGAATGATGATGTTCTTGTGAATCGGATGTGTATGATGATATTATTCGGCTAACATGTCTTGATTTCGGATATATTGCATGATGAGTTAATGATATCTTGTGTCTAAATGTGATTTAAACCATTAATTGTTGATGTTCATGAAATCGGCTTGCATATGTGTATTAGATAATGTCATGTTAATCGGATTGTACACTCTTGTGCTAAGAACCGAATGCTTGTTAAACCGGCTACATGTATGTGGAAATCGGATTAGTGTAGAGTCGAGTTTGAAGTGTTATGTGATGATTTGAAACCCTTAGATGAGTATGTTCAAGTGTTTTGATTGTTGTTCATGTTATGATTGTGATTGATGCTAAAAACCCTAAAATATGATGAACAAGTTTGAATGATCATGATGAATGACTTGAATATATGAAGAACAACATGAACATGATATGAATGTGTCTTGAATATTTGAAAACTAGTTGTTTGATCCATTTTAATTGATTGTTAGACAAGAAAACATGTTTGTATGGATAGTACAAGATGTTACATGAAAACGGAATCTCATTGGCTAGTACAATGCTGGCAATCAGCGAATGTTCCAGCCGAGACCTCCGGTCTCGACTCGAGGCCATTCAGTTATAACTCGAGACTGTAATGGTTGCGACTCGAGACCAACCCATGACAGCCCGAGACCACGGTTACGACACAGATTGCGAGTCGAGAACCCCTAGTCTCGACTCGAGACCACACACTGCCAGCGCATGAACAACATGACTCGAGACCAGGTTACGGGTTTGTTGCGACTCGAGACCTGACTCGAGACCACCATGTATCGGGTGACGAAGGCTAGACCGAGACAGCGCCGTTTCAACTCGAGAAATCTAGTCTCGACTCGAGACCACCTGACTACATGCCATCTGTATGGGCTCACATGGTTACAGGCCCAAGTATTTGGGCCGAACATATGGGCCTTATGTGTTGCTGTTGAATGCGTATGTTGTACTTACTGGTTTGGACTTGCATGCCATTACGAGCCCAACTGTTTGGGCTGCACACTTAGACTTTGGTTGTTACGTGAATGTTACTGTGGAACTTATTACGAACTGTTGATGAACTGCCATGCTAGACATGTATGCCATGATCGTTACTTGTGTACAATACGTGTAGAACATACGTGCACTACTTGGATATGAACCTGACTTGGATGGTATCTATGTTAGGACGTAGTTGACCACTCACAACTTGATTGACCTTTCTGTGTATCTGCCGAGCAAACCAAGGTGAGTTGACACCCTCTACAAAGCATGGGATTCCCAGGGGTTTGGGAATGGGGTTAAGGAACATGGATTCCTCGTCCTCTCTTGGGTAGGACAGTGTTGGTTCAGGAATATAATTCCTCGTCCTCGTGGACAGATAACTCGTACTAGACCAAAACTCTATCACGAAGTCCCTCCTTTTTATATCGACATAATCGTCGGGCCAATGGCGAGCGGGTCATTAGTTAGATATCGCTATTTAGGTCTGACAAGCCTCACACCGTGCCGCAGAGGACGGGCGTGAACTAATGGATCTGGGCACGTCAATGATGATAGACATTGACAGTTCAGGGCACATAAACATGACTACAGTCAGCAGTCGATATGGTAACGAGTCTAGTGTATACATGGGGTAGCCCCCACGGCCGAAATGCCAGATAACTAACAAGGGGTAGCCCCCACGGCTGGATTGCCAGAGTAACCGGGAATAAACAGGTCACGTTTTTCAACTATGGGGTAACCCCCACGGCAGGATGCCAGTTAAAGGAAACCGTTTTTGGAACAACTTAAAATGAACACCCAACCGTGAACTCACTCAACTTGTTGTTGACTCGTTACTACATTCTTTGCAGGTCAATAGGTACTTAGCTGGAGCTTGCATGGAAGAGAGTCGTTGTGGGACATGGACAGCTGTGTGCCATGTTAAACTTAGAAACAATTAAACTTATGTGTTGGTTTTAAACATTATGCTTCCGCTTGCAACTTAAATTATGTTTTGTTTGGACACCAATTGTATTGGTTGGAATTTATAACTACTTACATGCTTGTTCAATATGATTGGTGGCTGGATCCTGGTCAATCACGCCTCCAAGCGGTGGTATTCCGCAGGTGGATTTTGGGGGTGTGACAGATTGGTATCAGAGCCATTGGTTATAGAGAACTTGGTTTTAATAAAGGAAAAAGTTTTATTAAAATCAGACTATAACCTGTACAGTGCTCTACGATCCACAACGACGCTTCACTCCACATGCAAGGCTCGACATTCTAGGTGATATGATCTATGTATATATTGCCTACTTGTTAGTTACATAGTACATTGCTCATGGTATGCTTGGTTGGTATAACTACTGTTGCTTGAACACGTGTGTGTTTACTCTCTTCTGTCATCGCATTTTCACGAACCTCTCTCACTCACGTTCCTCTTGATGTGAAGATCATGTCTGGATGCGTAAACATGACACAAGCCCAGTTGACAGCTCTGATTAATGAACGAGTTGCTGCGGCACTGGCAGCTGCACACGCAGGAGGTATATCCTGCAGTCCAAACTCATTCTAGGATCTTTAGACCCTACTCTCGTGAACCAACCTTTGTGTTAAACTCTGTCTTTTCTTTCACCCTCGATAGGTCAACATGTTCAGCCACCTGTGTGCACTTTTAAAACTTTCATGGACTGCCGACCAACTACTTTTAGCGGCACTGAAGGAGCCGTAGGCCTCCTCCACTGGTTTGAGAAACTCAAATCTGTTTTCGAGATGTGTGAATGCCCTGAGGAGCGCAGGGTGAAGTATGCTACCGGTACTCTCGAGGGTTTAGCTCTCACGTGGTGGAACGCTCAGGTTCAAATGCTGGGGTTGGTTGCTGCTAACGCCACCCCATGGAACAACTTTAAGGAAATGATCAAAGACGAGTACTGCAATCGTGATGAGATTCACAAACTGGAAGTAGAGTTTTTCAACCTCAAGATGACGGGGTCAGAAATTGAAGCTTATGTGAAAAGGTCGAACGAACTGGCAATTCTGTGTCCTACTATGGTGGATCCTCCCATCAAACGCATCGAACTATTTCTCAAGGGCTTAGTGCCAGAAATCCAAAGTCATGTGACTTCAGCAAACCTCGCCACCATCCAGCAAGTTGTTCAATTGGCTCACCGTCTCACGGATCAGGCGGTGGAGCAGAACAGGTTGCCAAAGCGCATAGGTGCTGCAACTACTTCAGGTGCTCTTGGTGACAACAAACGGAAATGGGATGGAGCTTCAAGTAAGGGTTCGACTTCGGTTCAGTCCCAGTCTCAGCAGAGAAAGACTGATGACTACAAGAGCCCTACTCAGCAATCATCTGGTGGCCAAAGTCATGGTGGGTACAAAGGGAATCACCCCAAATGCAATCGCTGCAGCCTGCACCACAGCGGGCCATGCACCAGGGGTAACTGTCATCGGTGCAACAAGCCAGGTCATGCTGCAAAGGATTGCAGGAGCTTATATCCCGCCAATCAGAATCATCAACAAGCTCAACAGAACCAACGCCAACAACAGCAGCAAGGTGATAACAAAGGGTGCTTTCAGTGTGGAGCTGAAGGCCATTTCAAGAGGGATTGCCCCCAACTGAACAGGAACCAGAACAACAACAACAACAACTACAACAACAACAACAACAATAACAACAATCAGGGGAATGGTAACAATGGGAACAACAACAACAATGGTGCCAGGGGCGGGCGTTCGTGATTGGTCAAGGAGAAGCAAGGAATGACCCCAATGTTGTGGCGGGTAAGTTCCTTCTCGACGACTTTTATGTTACAATTTTATTTGATTCGGGTGCCGATACTAGCTACATGTCACTAGAAGTTAGTCGAATGCTTAAGCGTATTCCAACACCTTTGAACAACAAGCACACTGTAGAGCTAGCAACCGGTAAGAGTTTAGAGGCCACACACGTAGTCAAGGGTTGTAAACTTGTTCTTGCTAACCAGACCTTCTCTATCGACCTTATTCCTATCGTCTTGGGTAGTTTCGATGTTGTCATTGGGATGGATTGGTTATCCCAACACCGAGCAGAGATTCTTTGCAACAAGAAGATTGTTCGTATTCCTGGTTCAGGCAGTAAACCTCTCATGATTTGTGGCGACAAGAGGGGTGCTGTTGAGAACGTCATTTCTTTCCTTAAGGCCCAGAAGTGCTTGCGAAAGGGCCACACTGCCATTCTGGCTCTCGTTACTGACACCTCGGAGAAAGAGAAGAAGATAGAAGATTTTCCTATTGTACGCGACTATCCTGAGGTATTTCCTGAGGAATTACCTGGCCTTCTGCCTCATCGCCAAGTCGAGTTTCAGATTGAACTAGCTCCTGGAGCGGTGCCTATAGCTCGTGCACCTTATCGTTTAGCTCCATCAGAGTTGGAAGAACTCTCTACACAACTACAAGAACTCTTGGACAAGGGTTTTATTCGTCCTAGCTCATCGCCCTGGGGAGCTCCAATGCTATTCGTGATGAAGAAAGATGGTACCTTCAGAATGTGCATCGACTACCGGGAACTCAACAAAGTGACGGTGAAGAATCGTTATCCTCTACCACGTATCGACGACTTGTTTGACCAACTGCAGGAGCTACTATTCAAAGATTGATCTGAGATCGGGATATCACCAACTGAGAGTCCGAAAAGAGGACGTCTCCAAAACGGCCTTTCGAACTCGATATGGACACTATGAGTTTTTGGTCATGCCTTTTGGGCTGACAAACGCACCTGCGATCTTCATGGACTTGATGAATCGAGTGTGCAAACCTTACCTGGACGAGTTCGTTATAGTCTTCATCGACGACATCCTGATCTATTCTAAGAGTCAGGAGGAGCACGAGCAGCATCTACGACTTATTTTGGAACTCCTTCGAACAGAACAGCTTTACGCAAAGTTCTCGAAATGCGACTTCTGGCTTCGTGAAGTCCATTTCTTAGGCCATGTGGTGAACAAAGATGGGATTCACATTGATCCATCCAAGGTAGACTCAATTAAGAACTGGCATGCACCTCGTACACCCACGGAAATTCGCCAATTTTTGGGTTTGGCAGGTTACTACAGGAGATTCATTAAGGATTTTTCCAAGATTGCACAGCCTCTCACCTCACTAACGCAGAAAGGCGTTATTTATCGATGGGGAAACGCACAGGAATTAGCATTTCAGCATCTAAAGGATAGACTTTGCAGCGCACCTATCCTTTCATTGCCAGAGGGCACAAACGATTTTGTGGTCTACTGCGACGCATCAATTCAGGGTCTTGGTTGTGTATTGATGCAACGAGATAAAGTTATAGCTTACGCCTCACGCCAACTTAAGGTTCATGAAAAGAACTACACTACACATGATTTAGAGCTGGGAGCTGTTGTTTTTGCACTTAAGATATGGAGACATTACCTATACGGTACCAAGTGCACCATTTATACCGATCACAGGAGTCTCGATCACATCTTCAAACAGAAGGAGCTAAACATGCGTCAACGACGATGGGTTGAGTTATTAAACGATTACGAATGTGCAATCAAGTACCATCCTGGCAAAGCCAATGTTGTGGCTGATGCCCTTAGTCGAAAAGACACTGCGCCTAAGCGCGTACGAGCCTTGCAGCTCACTATACATTCTAGTCTTCCTTCTCAAATATGAGACGCTCAGATAGAGGCATTGAAACCAGAAAACGTCAGGGCTGAAGCCCTACGCGGCTCAAGGCAACGATTATACAAAAGGAAGACGGTGCATACTACGTAACGGGACGTATTTTGTAACACCCCAAAAATTTCAAGATAAATTGTTTAAAAATAAGGAAAGATTTAAAAAGGAACAAATGAAATGTAAAATGACAATAAAAGAATTAGAGGGGTTGAATTGTAATAAAACATAATTGAAATCATGGGAAAATGCCTAAATTATATACCTTTCAATTTATGAGGGGTTAATATGATAAATTATAACTAAAAAAAGGGTAATAAGGTTTAAACCCAAAACACACCCCCTGGTGCGTTTCTGGGATCGAATAAGAGCAGGAGAAACAAGGGTTTACCCTTGTTCTTGCAAAACTCATCAATTGGCAAGGGAATTCAATGTTAATCGGCTGCATGTCTTAAATTTTCGATCATCTAAGCATACCTAGTGAAGTGGTAAGTCGAATTTCTTGATTTGGTGAATTGGAGAAAAAGGGTTTCAACCCAATCATGAGTTTGTGGTATGATTTGTGTTAATTAGATGTTAGGGTTACTCCCTAGAGTAGAAATCATGCTTGATTTTAGTTAATTGAAAGATTTTTAGCAAAACCCACTTTATGAATTTGTGATATGAATAGGATGATTTAAGTGAATTTAGTCATGCGAAATCTTGGAAATTATGGTGATGTTGTAATGCCTGAATCTTAGAAAATTATATGGGATAAAAGAAAGGTATGAACTTGGATTGATTTTGATGAATTATAGGATGAACTAGTAGAAATTCATGATTTGTATGCTTGTAATTGATGTGTGTAAATTTGATGACCACCAAGTGTTTGATGAAATGCCTAGGAGAAAAATGTGTATAATTTGGATGATGAATGAATGAAAGTTAGTTGTACTAAATGAATGAATGAATGTGTTATGATAGGCGTGAAAGAAGAAGGTTCTAATACTAGGAAATCGGAAGGCTTGCGGGATCGAGGTATGTTAAGATACACCTTATGTTTTTATTATGTTGTCATATGTATAATAATCTCTAGTGTATTGAATTGTTATGTTGGAACCGTGAATGTTGAAGATATCCGATTGTTGAAAGTAAAGTTAGATCCGTCATAAACGGATGTTGAGGAATGATTAAAATACGAAAGTTAACACATCATATCCGGTACTTTTAGTCGAACCGGGTATGGGAAGTTATGTATGTAATGGACGAAAGCCTACTCGATCCGTTTTTCCTCGGATTGAGGTATGATGTAAGAATGTAATGACTATGATTGTTCATTATGAACAAATCGAATGAAAGCGATGTAATGATGCTAGTATCCGTTCCTAACGGGTATGTTAAGTAAAGTATGCTTAGTCTCTATTTGAGGTAAGCATGTAATGAACCGTTTAACGGTTAGCAAAGTGATTAAATGATGATAATCCGAGAATGAAACGAATGGGTTTATTATCTAGAATTGTTAGTGGCGAATTACTAATCTATTTATTATGTTGAATGTAGGTAAATCCTCAATTTAGGCGACTTGGCAATTTGGAGCGAGCATATGCACACTTTATGGTTATCAAGCGCTTCCGCTATTACGTATTAATGTTTTGGGTCAAATGCTCGTTTTTGTATAACGTTGTTAGTGGTTACAGTTTTTGACACTTGATGTATGGTTCTTAGTCGTGTCTAGTTGAACGGGTTGTAGACTTGTTTGTTTTGTTGATGGTTAAAACAGGGATATACTCGTCTTATGGACGGGTCATGCCCAAATTTTGTTAAAAATCATGAATTAATGACATAGGGTTTTTACCTTTTAAATTGCGAAAGATTTGTCCATGTTAAAAGTTGGGTTTCTTGCGTCTTTTGGATGGCATTTCTACTAGACGTAATTACGGGCGTTACAAGTTGGTATCAGAGCCTAGGTTTGAGGGATTCAAGCAAGAGTAATAGTGCTTGAACTCAAACCGACGGCTCGTGCAAAAGTGTGCTCGCTCCAAGATCGCCAATGAGGTAAAATTTTAAGTTTTTGCTTAATACAAGTATGTATAGTGTGTTTATGATAAATATTTAAGTTAAGTATGTGGAGTAGTAATAATGGGAGTTAAACATTAGGTTATATCAGATCTGGCGCCGCACACAGTTGTGTCGTTAAGTGACACAGCTGTGTGGACCATTGATGCTTGTTGCTGAGATTAGGGTGTGTGGCAAGGCTGACACAGCTGTGTGACATTGTACTCAGATAATCAACACAGCTGTGTCTGGGCAAAAAAAAAAAAGTCCACAAACTTCATATTTTTCTTGAGTTTTTCCGCAACGAATCACCAACAAGATATCCAAAACAAGGTTTTTCAGCGTTTCAGCAAAGGAAGGGTCGTCGCTGACGCCCTCATACTTGCCGACGGCATAACTGTCTGCCTACGGACATTGTGGGCGACGCCCATTTACGAAGCCCGTCGCCGACGGGGTGTAAGGCCATCGCCGACGGCCAGAGGAATCTCAATCCGCTGAAAATTTTTATTTTTTTTTTATTTTCGCGTTTCGAGTTCCCGAGTTGTCTGAAAGCCTGTCTAATGATTATGTAGGGTTCACGTAAGGCCTAATAAGACATATGTAATCACAAATGATGGTTACGAAGGAAAGAAATTTGTAAAGGTTGAAGGTAATGTGTCGAATGACACGAATGAACGCTGAAAGTTTAAAAAGTAAGTAAAGTTTAAAATATAAGAATGCGAATGAAGTAATTACGGACTAATGAATCATGATGTATTGAAACTTGAAAATTATGATTTAAGTTCACATACTTCTCAGAAATACCCGTTTTATGTTCCTGTCAAGGTATTAGAAGATATAATAAGTTATGTAAAGTTATGTAGATCGTCGGCGATAAAGTAAAATTTATAAAAGTCGAATGTAACGTATGGAATGGCGTGAAATGAATGACGAATGTATAAAGTGGAGTTGGAAACGTATGATAATGAATAATGAAGGAAGTAAATATAGACTAAAGTACTTGGATATGTGAAGGAACCGGAATTGTTAATAAATAAATATAAAAATGATGAGATTAGTGGTGAAAATAATTTGAAGAATGTGAGTTAGATGGAATTCATATGAAAATTCGGATGAATGTATGCTTTGATAGAATTATGCATTAGAGGCTTGTACCTTGTACATGAATGGTGTGATGCTTATGTGTATTTAATGATTTGCTTTAGTATGATTAAGAGGCGAATATGTGCTAAATGTGAATCATACGAGCTAATTAGTAAAGGATATGTTGAAATTATGCTATATAGTTGCTTCGAATGAAATTTGCTAATTGTAAAATCATGGAGCATTAGCATGTGAAAGTACGTGTATGTGAATGTATATGTGTATTGTTTAGAGGATCACGTAAATTGTACATCTTGCACTATACAAGTATGAAATACGTAGGATATTATTATTATGACCTACCATATTTAGATGAATACATGTTCAAAAGTTTGAAGTGTGTAAACGAGACAGTTGACTTTCTGAAAGTCAACAGTATAGGGATATCATGGGATGGCCATTAGACACAATTGTTTAAGTAAAGAGTTAATGTCTTACGTACTAGATGAATTATGTGTTATGATTGATGATAGTTTAGTTGTGTGGAATTGAAATTAAGTGGAACGTATAAATAAATGAGAACATGGTAATGTTAATGAAAGGTATGGAAAGGATAATAGTTCAGATGTTAGCTAAAGGCGTTTTGTAAGTGTGTTCGAATTGAAAGTAAGAACAACCCGTACTACAATACTTATATACAAAGGTACTGGGTGGTGGTTGACCTTAAAAGGTTATATTGTAGAAGTTAGTGAATAATAATTACTTACAAATACTGGAAGTATTACGTAAGAATTACAACGTGTAAAGTAGAATACTCATTAGTAAAAGACATGTTAGAGAACGTAGGTGAATTAACACCTAATACGGTGAACAAACAAATGGAAATGGTATATTAAGGGATGGTCATGTATTGACCGAAGCTCGAGAAAAACATGAGAATCATCTCACTTATGTTCGGTCAAGCTAGCAAAAAGGGGTCTAACGATTCTTAAAGGAACGGATCAATATAAGAAAGAAAGAAAGATAAGAATGAAAAGTATAAGCCTACGATTGAATGTAAGACAAACTTAAGAAAGAAGGGTGGGAACACCACTAGAAATAAGATGTAAAGTGTTGCGTCGAGACGCGCTACATGAAATAGGACATGGAATTAAGTGTTAGGACCCAACACTCGAAGTTGAATGTAGAAGATTAATATGAAAACGTTTCGTAAAAAATGACATGGTAAATGATACGGTAGAAGAAAGGAAGGTATAGAGGAAAATGTTTGAATATGAGAAATGGATTCGACCATGTAAGGAATGAAAGGTTGGATCCATAAGCAAGCACAGGTCAAACCAGTAAGAGAGAAAGGTAATGAATTAAAAGTTCGAATCCGTAAATGAAGACGGATTAAACAAATAAGAAAAAAAAACTCAAATGTGTCATACGGGTCAAATGGCGATCGCCATTTGAACCCGGTATTTAATGTTCAATTTGTCAAGTTTGTTACTAGTAGGTGAGCATAATGTATGGGCATGCATTGTCGCAAATTGGAAAGTATTAACCGTCGCAAAATATGAATAACGAGTCAAGGGATTTGACCCGCGACAGGTATGTATAAAATATCATATTATTAATAGGAGCTTAGGGCTCAACTAGAGAATGACGTGTCGGAATAGGATAACTGATTCACATAAGTAAGAATGTATTTACAGTTAGACTTCCGAAAAGTCAAACGAAGTGAATGAAGTCCTTGCAAGTATGCAAGTATAAAGTACGAACGTGTACCTCGATACGACCACAATAAGTAAGGGGTGTTAGTCTGACCTTGAAAGGTCAAACTGAGAAAGTTGGCGAAATGACCAATAAAATGAAGGGATAGTATATAAGAAATGGAATGTATGATATATTTTAGCATGTACGTGAGAAAATTGTGAAAGAGACAATAGGCGAACAAACACCATGTGGGACGCAATTATGAAAGGTTATGGGCTAACTATTTATTTATAGATAAATATGAAGGAATTCTTAGTGAGGTAATAGTAATAAAGCTAGTGGAAGGATGCTCACGAGTGAGAGCATATTTCATGAATGAATGAGACCAATTCTGGTACGGAAGGTACATATAAAGAAGTGGATCGATTCGGCTCATGGATAATTGATTTATGCAATGAAGTCGTGGTTATTATAATAAGTAGTTCATGCAAAGAGCTAATAGTAAAGTGTTGCGAAGGATTAAATTTGAGGCTAAACTCAAAAGTTTTAATTAGTTCAAGTAACAGTAGTAACCATAGAACGATACTTTATGCTCATAGTAAGCATGAAAAAGTAATTAGGAAGAGGGTAGTTTTGTTTTAATACTACAAAGTCATTAAATGTTTATGATATGCGTATAATGATATGCTAAGCCCTCATATGAATAAGAAAATAATTAGAAGAATATTAGTAATGGGATGATAGGGTTTTCTCATGGTTACAATAATGAATTATATCGTGTATGATACGTAAGTGGAATGAAATAAATCAATTTATTTATGTTAGCAAATGTATGAATATGTTATGCTGAGTTAGAAAGATAGAAACAAGCCGTAAACATAGGCTTGTACGACCAATAGTATACACTTGAAATAAATTTCAATGAACGAACCGCTAGTGATGATGTATGCTAGGAACTAGCATTATAAGGTGAAAACGACACTAATAAGAGCTCTGGATCAGATTCTGACTTATATGCGATTATGAAAGTAATTTACTTAATTTAAGAACGGAGGGACAATGCGTACAAATATGTGTGCACAAAGGAAACTTTTTGCCAAGATCCCGAATGTATCTAGGTCGTAGTAAGCATCGTGAATGAATAAATGAAAAAGTAATGGTAGAATTGGTCTAGTTGGAATGAGAAAGGTTTCGGGGACGAAACCTCTTTTAAGGGGGGTAGACTTGTAACACCCCAAAAATTTCAAGATAAATTGTTTAAAAATAAGGAAAGATTTAAAAAGGAACAAATGAAATGTAAAATGACAATAAAAGAATTAGAGGGGTTGAATTGTAATAAAACATAATTGAAATCATGGGAAAATGCCTAAATTATATACCTTTCAATTTATGAGGGGTTAATATGATAAATTATAACTAAAAAAAGGGTAATAAGGTTTAAACCCAAAACACACCCCCTGGTGCGTTTCTGGGATCGAATAAAAGCAAGAGAAACAAGGGTTTACCCTTGTTCTTGCAAAACTCATCAATTGGCAAGGGAATTCAATGTTAATCGGCTGCATGTCTTAAATTTTCGATCATCTAAGCATACCTAGTGAAGTGGTAAGTCGAATTTCTTGATTTGGTGAATTGGAGAAAAAGGGTTTCAACCCAATCATGAGTTTGTGGTATGATTTGTGTTAATTAGATGTTAGGGTTACTCCCTAGAGTAGAAATCATGCTTGATTTTAGTTAATTGAAAGATTTTTAGCAAAACCCACTTTATGAATTTGTGATATGAATAGGATGATTTAAGTGAATTTAGTCATGCGAAATCTTGGAAATTATGGTGATGTTGTAATGCCTGAATCTTAGAAAATTATATGGGATAAAAGAAAGGTATGAACTTGGATTGATTTTGATGAATTATAGGATGAACTAGTAGAAATTCATGATTTGTATGCTTGTAATTGATGTGTGTAAATTTGATGACCACCAAGTGTTTGATGAAATGCCTAGGAGAAAAATGTGTATAATTTGGATGATGAATGAATGAAAGTTAGTTGTACTAAATGAATGAATGAATGTGTTATGATAGGCGTGAAAGAAGAAGGTTCTAATACTAGGAAATCGGAAGGCTTGCGGGATCGAGGTATGTTAAGATACACCTTATGTTTTTATTATGTTGTCATATGTATAATAATCTCTAGTGTATTGAATTGTTATGTTGGAACCGTGAATGTTGAAGATATCCGATTGTTGAAAGTAAAGTTAGATCCGTCATAAACGGATGTTGAGGAATGATTAAAATACGAAAGTTAACACATCATATCCGGTACTTTTAGTCGAACCGGGTATGGGAAGTTATGTATGTAATGGACGAAAGCCTACTCGATCCGTTTTTCCTCGGATTGAGGTATGATGTAAGAATGTAATGACTATGATTGTTCATTATGAACAAATCGAATGAAAGCGATGTAATGATGCTAGTATCCGTTCCTAACGGGTATGTTAAGTAAAGTATGCTTAGTCTCTATTTGAGGTAAGCATGTAATGAACCGTTTAACGGTTAGCAAAGTGATTAAATGATGATAATCCGAGAATGAAACGAATGGGTTTATTATCTAGAATTGTTAGTGGCGAATTACTAATCTATTTATTATGTTGAATGTAGGTAAATCCTCAATTTAGGCGACTTGGCAATTTGGAGCGAGCATATGCACACTTTATGGTTATCAAGCGCTTCCGCTATTACGTATTAATGTTTTGGGTCAAATGCTCGTTTTTGTATAACGTTGTTAGTGGTTACAGTTTTTGACACTTGATGTATGGTTCTTAGTCGTGTCTAGTTGAACGGGTTGTAGACTTGTTTGTTTTGTTGATGGTTAAAACAGGGATATATTCGTCTTATGGACGGGTCATGCCCAAATTTTGTTAAAAATCATGAATTAATGACATAGGGTTTTTACCTTTTAAATTGCGAAAGATTTGTCCATGTTAAAAGTTGGGTTTCTTGCGTCTTTTGGATGGCATTTCTACTAGACGTAATTACGGGCGTTACATATTTGGGTCCCACTCTATGGCAACTTACGAGAGCTTGTGATGGATGAAGCACACAAGTCTCGCTACTCGGTACACCCTGGTTCGGATAAGATGTACCACGATATCAAAACTACGTATTGGTGGCCTAGCATGAAGGCCCACATAGCAACTTACGTCGGCAAGTGTTTGACTTGTGCGAGAGTCAAGACTGAATACCAGAAACCCTCAGGCCTACTCCAACAACCAGAGATACCGCAATGGAAATGGGAGCAAATTTCCATGGATTTTGTTACCGGCCTGCCTAGATCCCAGCGCGGAAATGATACTATTTGGGTGATCGTGGACCGACTCACAAAGTCTGCGCACTTCTTGGCAATCAAAGAGACAGATAAATTCTCCACTCTCGCAGAGGTTTATCTCAAGGAAGTTGTCTCGAGGCACGGGGTGCCCACCTCTATTATCTCGGATCGAGATGCACGTTTTACTTCAGAGCTGTGGCAAGCAATGCATAAATCCTTTAGCTCACGATTAGACATGAGCACGGCATATCACCCTCAGACGGACGGACAGTCCAAGCGCACCATTCAAATCTTAGAAGACATGCTTCGTGCATGTGTAATCGACTTTGGCAACAGCTGGGAAAAGCATCTGCCACTTGTGGAATTCTCGTACAATAACAGCTACCACACCAGCATTAAAGCTGCTCCGTTTGAGGCATTGTACGGGCGTAAATGCCGGTCACCCCTTTGTTGGGCAGAGGTGGGGGATAGTCAGATCACTGGTCCAGAACATGTGGTAGACACAACCGAACGAATTGCTCAAATACGACAACGCATGGCGGCAGCTCGTGACCGTCAGAAAGTCTACGCCGATAAGGGCAGGAAACCACTAGAGCTCCAGGTTGGGGAGCGGGTACTACTCAAGGTTTCACCCTGGAAGGGTGTGGTTCGTTTTGGCAAACGAGGCAAACTTAACCCACGATACGTTGGACCTTTCGAAATCATCGAGAAAATAGGCAGGGTGGCCTACAGACTGAACTTACCAGCAGAACTCGGTGCAGTTCACAACATTTTCCACGTGTCAAATCTGAAGAAGTGTCTGTCAGATGAAACCCACATAGTTCCTCTGAAGGAACTCACTATCGAC
Organism: Helianthus tuberosus; assembly: GCA_030545235.1. NCBI lineage: Eukaryota > Viridiplantae > Streptophyta > Magnoliopsida > Asterales > Asteraceae > Helianthus > Helianthus tuberosus. The sequence continues at coordinate 116,955,717 of CM060445.1, read as the reverse complement.
GAGCAGTTACGATTCGTCGAGGAACCAGTTGAAATCACAGACCGGGATGTTAAGGTCCTCAAGAGCACTAGAATACCTCTCGTTCGAGTTCGTTGGAACTCACGTCGCGGCCCAGAGTTCACCTGGGAACGCGAAGATCGGATGAAACAAAAGTATCCCCAACTGTTCGCAAACAGTACAACCACTACTGAGGCTGAAGCTACGGAATTTCGGGACGAAATTCCAGATCAACGGGGGGTGGATGTGACACCGCAGGAAAACCGGGAAAACCATACAACTTAACTAGCTTCCTCAGTGAGTGCTTACCAAATTTCGGGACAAAATTTCTTTCAACTTGGGGATGATGTGACAACTCGAAATTTAGAACCTTTCGTTGTATCTCGATGTTACATGCTTGAACGTTATGTGACTAGTTAACTTGTTGGCTTAATGAATGATATAAGTGAATTTATGTGATTATGTGTCAAACTTGTATGTATGCGTGTATTTGTATGAACCGAGACATAAGGACCCGACTCGAGACCATGTGGTCTCGAGTGAATAGTGTAACTGTTGGGCCGGTTGGGCCATGTCCCTCTCCACCCCACTCGAAAACCCACTAGGGGAACTAACCTAGTATATAACTCATGCTCCTAGCCATTTTTTCCATTTCTTTGGACAACACACACTCTCCTACACACACACTCCCACATTCTCTCTCACTAAAACCCTAGCAACACCACCCTCTTACCTTGTGTCGGATCAAGGGTAGCAAGCCAAGCTCTCGGATTCGCTTGTGTTCTTCACTCGGAAACTTTCGGACAACAAACCTACTCTCCTTCACACACTCCTCATCAACCGGTTAGTGTTTTATGATGTTTGTTGTTAGATGTTATGGATGACATGGTTTAACTAGAATAGTTGTACGAATGATGATGTTCTTGTGAATCGGATGTGTATGATGATATTATTCGGCTAACATGTCTTGATTTCGGATATATTGCATGATGAGTTAATGATATCTTGTGTCTAAATGTGATTTAAACCATTAATTGTTGATGTTCATGAAATCGGCTTGCATATGTGTATTAGATAATGTCATGTTAATCGGATTGTACACTCTTGTGCTAAGAACCGAATGCTTGTTAAACCGGCTACATGTATGTGGAAATCGGATTAGTGTAGAGTCGAGTTTGAAGTGTTATGTGATGATTTGAAACCCTTAGATGAGTATGTTCAAGTGTTTTGATTGTTGTTCATGTTATGATTGTGATTGATGCTAAAAACCCTAAAATATGATGAACAAGTTTGAATGATCATGATGAATGACTTGAATATATGAAGAACAACATGAACATGATATGAATGTGTCTTGAATATTTGAAAACTAGTTGTTTGATCCATTTTAATTGATTGTTAGACAAGAAAACATGTTTGTATGGATAGTACAAGATGTTACATGAAAACGGAATCTCATTGGCTAGTACAATGCTGGCAATCAGCGAATGTTCCAGCCGAGACCTCCGGTCTCGACTCGAGGCCATTCAGTTACAACTCGAGACTGTAATGGTTGCGACTCGAGACCAACCCATGACAGCCCGAGACCACGGTTACGACACAGATTGCGAGTCGAGAACCCCTAGTCTCGACTCGAGACCACACACTGCCAGCGCATGAACAACATGACTCGAGACCAGGTTACGGGTTTGTTGCGACTGGAGACCTGACTCGAGACCACCATGTCTCGGGTGATGAAGGCTAGACCGAGACAGCGCCGTTTCGACTCGAGAACTCTAGTCTCGACTCGAGACCACCTGACTACATGCAATCTGTATGGGCTCACACGGTTACAGGCCCAAGTATTTGGGCCGAACATATGGGCCTTATGTGTTGCTGTTGAATGCGTATGTTGTTCTTACTGGTTTGGACTTGCATGCCATTACGAGCCCAACTGTTTGGGCCGCACACTTAGACTTTGGTTGTTACGTGAATGTTACTGTGGAACTTGTTACGAACTGTTGATGAACTGCCATGCTAGATATGTATGCCATGATCGTTACTTGTGTACAATACGTGTAGAACATACGTGCATTACTTGGATATGAACCTGACTTGGATGGTATCTATGTTAGGACGTAGTTGACCACTCACAACTTGATTGACCTTTCTGTGTATCTGCCGAGCAAACCAAGGTGAGTTGACACCCTCTACAAAGCATGGGATTCCCAGGGGTTTGGGAATGGGGTTAAGGAACATGGATTCCTCGTCCTCTCTTGGGTAGGACAGTGTTGGTTCAGGAATATAATTCCTCGTCCTCGTGGACAGATAACTCGTACTAGACCAAAACTCTATCACGAAGTCCCTCCTTTTTATATCGACATAATCGCCGGGCCAATGGCGAGCGGGTCATTAGTTAGATATCGCTATTTAGGTCTGACAAGCCTCACACCGTGCCGTAGAGGACGGGCGTGAACTAATGGATCTGGGCACGTCAATGATGATAGACATTGACAGTTCAGGGCACATAAACATGACTACAGTCAGCAGTCGATATGGTAACGAGTCTAGTGTATACATGGGGTAGCCCCCACGGCCGAAATGCCAGATAACTAACAAGGGGTAGCCCCCACGGCTGGATTGCCAGAGTAACCGGGAATAAACAGGTCACGTTTTTCAACTATGGGGTAACCCCCACGGCAGGATGCCAGTTAAAGGAAACCGTTTTTGGAACAACTTAAAATGAACACCCAACCGTGAACTCACTCAACTTGTTGTTGACTCGTTACTACATGCTTTGCAGGTCAATAGGTACTTAGCTGGAGCTTGCATGGAAGAGAGTTGTTGTGGGACATGGACAGCTGTGTGCCATGTTAAACTTAGAAACAATTAAACTTATGTGTTGGTTTTAAACGTTATGCTTCCGCTTGCAACTTAAATTATGTTTTGTTTGGACACCAATTGTATTGGTTGGAATTTATAACTATTTACATGCTTGTTCAATATGATTGGTGGCTGGATCCTGGTCAGTCACGCCTCCAAGCGGTGGTATTCCACAGGTGGATTTTGGGGGGTGTGACAGAACTACATAAAGAAGGTTTCGGGGACGAAACCTCTTTAAGGGGGGTAGACTTGTAACACCCCGAAAACGGGTTTGGTAATTAAACCCCGTTAATACTAAAAGACGGGTAAAAGTAACCTGGTAAATATTAGGATTTAAATAAATAATCCTAATATTAAATACAAGTGAATAAAAACTTTTAAGGAAATAAGTTTATAAGAGGCCCGAGTTAACGGGACTTAAAATAAACTTAATCATAAATTCCCCGAACCCACTAAGTTAACTAGGAACATTTAACCTAGTTAATTAGTGGGAATATTGTTAAAAGTAATTAGGTTGTGACCTAGTTAATAATGAACCAAATAATAGATGGGGGACCAAAGTTTTTAAGTTTGAAACTAATAATACTTAAAACAATAAAAATTAAAACCTCTGGCTCGATCAAACACAGAGGGGTGACTCCAGGATTCCTCCTCAAACCCTAAACTCAACAAATCTCACAAATTGAAGGCACAAATCAGTTCCAAAACAAAATCTGAGCATAGATTGGTGATCTCCTCTGAAAATGGATCATAAGGTATGTAAATTTTGTAGAAAATTTCCATCTAAATTTCTGGATGAACTTAGAGAATTCGAATTAGATGGTTGCATGTTCGTTATATGATGAAATAGGAACATTGTAGTGTCTAGGAGTAAACACTAGACAAACATATGATGAAATTAGGTCTAAATCTTGTGAATTCATGATCACCATTGAAGGTGATAAGTGTGATGATGCTAAATTCGTGTAATGTGATGTTTTTAGGGTTTTTGATGGCTAAAAATAGTGTTATAATGTCATAAACATGTTTTGATTGAAAGCTGAATTCAAACAGCTTCTGATCAAAATTTACAGCCGACTTGTATTGGCTGTAACGTGAACAAAACATGATAAAAACGTGTGTTTCTTGAGTCTAAAATGTAACTCCAGAAAATATATTTAAAACCCCACTGGAATCGCATTTTTCGACGAAAATTGAGCATTTTATGAATTTTTCCGTATCAAACGTTCAAGCTGCGTTTTCTGGCAGAATTTGCAACCCATTACGAATGTCATAACTCAATTTAGGAATTGAGTTATTATCTCAAATACTTACTGTAGAAAGTTTTAAGTGATTAATAGAATCGCCAATTGGAATTTCGTCAATCGGATAAACGAGGAATTTTTAATGAATTTTTCCGTAAGCTGCAGTCAGAAGTGACGAATCTGATTGCAGCTTAGTAGATGAATTTTTACGAATTTTTGGTAAAGAGTTAGATTTTGAAATTTTAACATAAGGCCTAACCCTCCGAGAGGTACACCACATAAAAAAATCATAATTTTTGAAGACTTGTAAACAGGTTAAACAGGTCACCAAAAACAGCCTATTTTCAGTGATACGAAACTTGATTGTTGATGTTATAAATTATGCGCACAATGTTCATATATTGAAATTATGAATCAAACGCGTAATTTCCTAGTTCGACTAATTACGTGTGATGTAGGGTAATACAAATTTTAATTATGAAGTCGATTTAGCTTATATGCACATATCATATTATTAAGGGTAGTTAACTTTTGAAAAGTTAAACTAACCATGGACGGAGTCGAATAGTAGTTTTGACATAGAAAATACGTAAGGTGGAATAGTCGTGGTTATAATGACTAATCTAACCACCTTGTGAATTATGATGATAGTTTGACTCTTGACAAGCTAGATGGAGGCTTGGGAATGAAGCGGGTCAAACAGAGCAAGTACGAAAAGGAAATCGTAATTTGGATGCGAGGTAAGTAAAAGCTTACACCCTTTTTAGTATACATCAGTTGTGTGTATTGAAAATGAATAAGGAAAAGTTAGTAATAGAGTTATAATGTTCCGACGCAAATAATATGAGTCGGAACTAGTGCAATGGTGAGAAATCATAAACAATGGCAAAAAGGGTAAATTGGTAAATTAGTCATGTGACGATGAACTAATAAGAAATTTTGAAACACTACGTTATGGAGTACACCAGAATGGGTAAAAGGGCGAGATGGTAACTAGATATCATCTCATAATGGAAAATGGTCTTTCGGACTAAACGGGTCAAATGACATTGGCAAGATCATTTGATAATATTAATTGATGATCGCTTGTTGAGTTTTGTGATTACAGGAAATATCATACGGTTTGCGTTGGTATTAATTAGAAATTAATAGTGAAAGATATTTAAACGGGTCAATCCTATGACTCGAGCCAGGTACGCATATTTAGAATTATTGTTAAAAGCGATATTCTTTGTCAAATATTAGCGAAAGTCCTTCGTCGTAAAATGAGGGACCAAAATTGACCAAAAAGCCCTTGATGGGAAAACCGGGCAAACGACCCTTAGAGGTTGTTTAGGAATTAGTATTAAGATTACGAAATAAAAGTAGATACTTTAATGTAGTAAAATGATGGGTGAAAGGAATCATGAAACAGGTAAAAAGTGTTAAAAAAGGGATTTCAAGCCGAGAGCTTGAAATCTGAATTTTTGAACTAGTGGAATGTCAGGTTTTAACTCCATAAGAGGGAGAATTAAATTTCGAACGCATAGGAAAAAGAATCGCCTAAAACGGACTAATAGATAAAAAGTTATGGCCGTTTAAAGTTTGATTTTTGTTGAATAATTGAGCTGGGCAGAAAATGCAGGTTCAGAAACGGACCTCCTGGAAATTAGTCTCCCTCGCGACACGCGACAGGGTCCCTCAATTGGGGCGCGACACGCGACAAGTGTCGCGACTCGCGACAGATTAAAGGTTGCCTTCCGCGACACGCGGGAGGCATGATTTTGGAAATTTTATTTTGATTATCAATATTTGATATTGGAACTTATTTATACACCTTTATAAGCTGTCAAAACTAACTTTTAAGTTGGTTTTGATCATAGGTGAGTATAGCAAGCATCCAGAAGACGATCAAGCAATCAAGTGAACCGAACACATGTCAAATGAAGCTTCCGCAATGACTTTATGTTGTTTTTGTATTAAGTGAACTATGTAAACACTTGGAACTATATTTTGTTTACTTTAAACACGTATGAACTTTGACTTGACAAAATTTTTAGAAAGTCACATTTTTCATATAAAATGCGTAATTAAGGTTATAAACATGTTAAATTGAGACGGATGTTACATGAAGTCAACCGCCCCCTAGGCCCGCCACCCAGCCAACTCCCCAATAAAGCTAGGATCACGGCTAACAGCTCCACCAAGGAGCTTAACCCCGTTCTCTTGTCTTTATCAATCCCACTCGGGAAAAGCCCGTCCTAAACTTTCCACCCGTCACTTGTTGGCCAAAAAACCTCTGTTTTCTTAATGTTGAGATAAAGCCCCATAGATGGCCCCTCCTCATTAATGATGTCTAAGGCCTTAGCAACCTCAGACGCGTTTGTGACAACTGCCACTTTCCGGTAACTTTTGTACATCTAAATTACTCATTTTTAGCTATACATTTATGTGTTTTGAACATCCGAACTGCTTATTTCATGACATACACTTAGAATACTCATGGAATACTTACTTATGATACACATGATTCATTTTTATTGAATACATATGAAACAGTTTGAATAATGCATCGAAACAACTAGTGTAGCACCTAGTAGACTAGTATGCTGACAAAAACGCAGGATCCACATAAACCATCTTAATGACATCTTTAGGACTCAGACGAAAGTCTAACATCAAATATACATTAAACCCTAACTAAGAATGCAAGGGTTTGGTTTAATACCTTCCCGAAGTCCGATAACACTAAAAACTGCCCGAAAAGCACTAAAAGACACAATTTCAACACTTTTCCGCAGAAATTCTTCAGAAATCAGCATTGTAAGTTATATGCAATGTACAAAAGGACATTTCCATGGGTGAATTCTATGAGAAATAGACACATTACATTAACAGACTGTGTGCCTCCAACACATTACATTATCAGTTTACGCATTATAACCAACTTACAAGTTCAGCTTATACAAGATAGAAATCCTTGTTGGATAGGATTTTATATGATTATAAAAATAAATTATTTATATATGTGTTGTACGAAATATCTTGGCAAGAACGAAATGCCTTCGACTTCGAATTCCAATGTCATCCTTGACACACATAACATGGTTAAGACACGACATCTTTTACACAAGACATAATACTCTATTTCAAAACATAACATATTTTATACAATACATCTTCCATGAGAATATCGACCTCACGTCTATTGCAGAGCTTATGATAAACGTGGTTCCTAAGTGAGACCATAAAGCATTGATCCCCTGGAAGATGGGTTGCTTTCTCATGGATGCTGAGATGCCTGATTTCGGTAGTGATGATGAGGTGGAGGTGGTAGCCTTGGACAACAACTCCATTTCGGTAGAGATTTTGATCAGCCTCTATTGTTTAAATAATTTATTTAATGTATAAAATCAGTAGAAAAAGGTTTGATATGTAAAGGATGTGTAAAACTCGTTTTATTAGCAAAAAAGACATTATCGTCAATCACTGAATCTATGCAAGAACCCCATGTTATGATCAGTTTAAAATTCTACAACATTTCCAAAAATCCCTAAATATTATATCTTAACAGTAAGTGGTAAGTTTGGTGTCAAAAGTTGAGTTTAAATATGATTTATGCCAAAAATGCCATTATATTAACAAAAAGCTTTTGTTTTACGATATTGTGCATAACTTCTATTTTAGACCAGATTCGGATGTCAAATTTTTAGGACATACTAATATATCAGTAATAAAGGTTTTTGTCCTCTCACATTTTCAAAAATCTTGTTAATATCAAAAGGGCATAATGGTCAACTTTTAAGCATTTAATGGAAACATGCAATGAGCTAGGATTTTTATGGAACCAAGTTGTATAACCTCAGAGGGTTATACTAACTCATAATATGGTCCTAAAAGAACCTTGAGGCATATCTAAACTAAGCTAAATCGTGTCAGAACTGAAAGTCAAAGCAAAAGTCTACTTTTGCGACTTTCGGTTACGAACCGAGCATAAACTCAGAATTGTCGGGTTGAACATGCCTAGACATGTTCTTACATTATTTACCAAGTTATTTAAGTGTTAAAACATGTTCCATAACTTCAGCATTATCAGTTATGAATTATTTTGCAAAAACTGACTCTTTTGACTTTTTATTAATAAGTTTGACCCGACAATCGACTGAGATAACGTGGTAATTAGGAGGTGCCCTTTTGAGGGTTTAATACCTACCTAATTACGATCACGTAGCCATGCTCGTTGCGAACAATGGCTTGACCGTTTAAAAGTCAAAGCGTTTATCGCAACGTTTGACTTTTCGGCTTTCGAAGCCAAACAAAAATAACTAGCCATAAGTGGGCACTTACAAGGGGTCCAAACAAGGATGAATTTGATCTAGAATACTCAGGTATGAAGTATAAGGCTTCAACTTAGAGCAATTTAGATCAAGCGTGAGAAATGAGAGCAAAACAAGTGGGTATTTATAGGATTTCAAGAACCGTTAGGATCGTTCCTCGATAATTGAGCTTCGATCTGGACCTTACACATAAGGCACATGGTTTTGGAATACTAGGGGTGTCCAAAACCATCACGCGGTATTGAGAAAAGTTACACTTAGGCCCCTGAAATTCAACATGGGTGCCAAAATGAAGTTTCTGCCCAGATGAGGCCGTGGCGTCGCGCCACGGCAAAACCATATAGTGGTGGCGCAGTGCCACCACCTAACAGTGACCATAAACTTTGCTAAATTCTCAGGTTTGGTCCCTACAACACCTTTGAGCCATTTTCGATGCGTTTAAACCCCGTTAACCCCATTTCAAGGCTCTAAAATGAAGTTAAAGTATAGGGAACATGAAATATGCTCAAAAACATCTTGGATGTCGGTTCGTTTGGTCGTACGGTTGCGTTGTCCGGTTAATTACGACGAAACTCGAACGCACGCGAATAACGATCCAAATTACGCGACGAATGGAATTTTATCATGCCAATCATTAAAATAAAATATTTTAATGATTACATAAATTTTTGGATGTCCGGATATATGCAAAACGTAAGATATGTGCGAAAATGCAAGCTTATGCACATTTTGACGCTTTTAGTCCCTGTTGATCAAATAAGTTTATTTTTGCGCACCAAACACCTCTAAGCCTATTTCTAAGCTATGTAAAGGATTTTTAGGGCATGTTTAACTTATGATCATATTCCGGAAGGTTCGATACCAAATGAATCAGCAGACTTTTGCAGTTTGACGCAAATAGTCTATGCAATCGAATAAACTTGATTTCAACACACCAAACCCTCCAAAACTTATTCCTAGGTTATGCAAAGGTTATTTAGGGTATGTTAAGCCCATGTCACTATTCCGGAGTGTTTGTCGCGTATATTATTAAACATCATGATGCTTCAGGTTTGTTAAAAGGTCACTCAGAGGTAAGAATTAACATGCTGACGCTTTTAACCCTTCGTCGCGTAACTTTCAAACTATTATGCTAACGGCTACTCTCAATCAGCAAGTGACTCATTTGTGAATATGAATACCGTAAGAGGTTATTCAGAGACTTATTTTAATCATGATAACACTTCCAGTCCTTCCATAATCAATATTTTTGATTTTTCGCAAAATTAGTCCTTCATAGTCAACGTTTGACTTTACTAAGGTTTAGTACACGTGTCAACATATTATTGGACGTGATTTTACGAGGTGTTACACTTATTTATTGGAAATGGATACAATAAATTCCGTCGCTTGACATTTTTTTTGTCCCAAGGGATAGTATGGCATGAGCCATGCTAAAACTCCCTCATTGCATTCTATTTGTCATCTATGAAGATTTTAATGATCTTGTTAGAGCTCGTGAAGCTCAAGCACTATTACCATATTCGTCACATGGACAAGTACGACAAAGGAATTTCTCTACTTTAGATGATCAAAGCTTATGTAGAATGGAATGCTTACTATAGGGACAGAGGCCACTGGTTGGTTTCCCCTCCTCAACAAATTATTTCATTTTCCACTAAGACATATGACCAGTACACGCAAGAGGCGCTACGCATTTTGGTTACGGTTATCCACATTATCATCTATTCAAACATGTATGAACAATACGATCTTGAGGATTCTATGACCGATTTCCTTCTTCATTCTTGGGCACATGATAGACTATATTTACCCAAAATATATGTCTAGATTCTTTTAAAGTTTTATATTAAAAAGATCATGGCGCCAGGAGGAAGTCTACACCCAAAAAGGGGTTAACTAATCAACATCTCACTGATTAAGTTAAATAAAGTTCTTATGGAACAACACGAGGGTGTAGAAATTGCACAACATGAGGTTAATCGAGACGACACAAGTGACAATACTGGTGGTACCGGTAGTTCAAGTGATTCAAGTCCCGATGGATCGGGAATGAGTAGCAATACCACACCAGAAGATACGATCACACAAAGCCTTAATTTTAATACTTTTCCGGACTGTAAGCCACAAGACCTCGTTAATACGAGAGGTGCGGTAGCTTATGTCTGCCAAATAAATACAATAAAGTCGGTTAGTCATACTAGTAAATGTATTCCTTAGTAAACAATTAGATACACAGAGAGTCTCCTGCTGAATACAGCCTTAACTTGGTAGAATCTCCAAGTACAAACGTTAGGGAGTGATACTGTGAAGAGGTTGACATGGGAAGAACTCAAGGATGTTAAGCGAGAAGAGTGTTGCTCGCTGATTGAAATTCAAAGGTTGGAAACAAATTCTAGAACTAGATCATGACTAATAGCCAATGTTGTTGGTTACACTCGAGGCTTTCATGATCTCTCAAGGGTTGTTCCATACTGTGTAACACCCGAATTCAAACGCCCTGAGCGTTAAATTTAGGATTTAGCCCCTGAGATCCGAGGCATGACCGAATCATCCCACCCTACCTCGATCACTCAAACAGTAGTTACCCAACACGTTTCTTATCCACCAACATTTCATATTCATGTTATTAGATACCGTTGCCAATTTTAGCTTCATCTCAAACATTTCACATGCATGAGTTTCATAGCTAGAGACAGGATCATCCTAGCTACAATTAGGGACTGCATTGTCCTACATCTAAACATAGGGATTGGGTTATTCTACATCTAAACATAGGGATTGTGTTATCCTACATCTAAACATAGGGATTGGGTTGTCCTACATCTAAACATAGGGTTCCTAAAACTTTACAGTGAAGTCCTCGTCACATAGAATTCAAAAGGTACTTGGCCTAGAGTCGAGTAAGCTAGACATCCCCTCATGCTATAGAATTCTCATACGATAACCTAGTCGAGTCAGGGGAAGTTGTTATAGAATGTTCATTAGAACTTTGCGAACGAGAATTCAATATCGATCCCTTACCCATTGAGTTGGGTAGTTTTGACGTAGTGGTTGGCATGGATTGGCTATCCGATAACCAAGCCGAAGTCGTGTTTCACGAGAAGATCATTCATCTACCACTACCGAATGGAGAGACACTTGTTATACATGGAGAGAAGCGCGACACACCATTGCGGATTATCAATTGCGTGAAGGCACAGAAGTGCTTACGGAAGGGTGGTATTGCTTTCCTGGCGCATGTTGTCAACAAGAAGGCCGATGGGCTGCAGCTGACAGATATTCCTGTGATAAAGGACTTTCTTAAAGTCTTTCTTGAAGACTTGCCGGAACTACCACCACATCGACAAGTCGACTTCCACATCGACTTGGTGCTGGGAGCCACACCCGTAGCTATGTCTCCATTTCGATTAGCACCTTATGAGATGCAGGAGTTATCCACACAACTTCAAGAGTTGTTTGATAAAGGATTCATCAGACGAAGCTTCTCGCATTGGGGAGCTCCAGTTTTGTTTGTAAAGAAGAAGGATGGAACACTTAGAATGTGCATCGACTACAGCGAGTTGAATAAACTCACTATCAAGAATCGGTATCCACTACCGAGGATTGATGACTTATTTGATCAACTACAAGGTTCAAGCTTCTACTCCAAGATAGACTTATGATCGGGGTATCACCAGTTATGAATACAAGAGGAAAGCATACCGAAAATGACTTTTTGAACTCGTTATGGTCTTTACGAGTTTCTCCTTGTGCCTTTTGGTCTAATGAACGCACCAGCAGTCTTCATGGATTTAATGAACCGCGTGTGCAAGCCGCATCTCGACAAATTCGTCATAGTGTTCATTGACGACATTTTGATATACTCACGATCGGCAGACGAGCACGAACAACATTTGAGAACCATCTTAGAGCTACTCAAGAAGGAGAAACTATACGCGAAATTTTCCAAATGCGAGTTTTGAATTCGTGAAGTACAATTTCTCGGGCATGTAGTGAATGAGAAAGGCATTCAAGTAGACCCATCGAAGATTGAAGCAATCAAAGATTGGGAAGCGCCCAAGACTCCAACTGAAGTCCGACAATTTTTGGGATTAGCGGGGTATTATCGTAGATTTATTGAGAATTTTTCTAAAATTGCTCAACCGCTAACCTCCCTCACACAAAAAGACAATAAATTCGCCCCAAATCGAAAAACAAGAAGTATCATTTCAACTTCTCAAGGATAAGTTGTGCGATGCACCAATCTTATCACTACTCGATGGTACCGATGACTTTGTAGTATACTGCGATGCTTTGCATCAAGGATTGAGTTGCATACTTATTCAACGGAAGAAAGTTATCGTTTACGCATCGTGTCAACTGAAAGTTCATGAAAAGAACTATACCACTCACGACCTCGAGTTAGGCGCAGTGGTATTCGCTTTGAAAATATGGCGACATTACTTATATGGTACCCAGTGTACGGTTTTCACAGATCATAAGAGTTTTCATCACATATTCAATAAAAAAGAACTAAATATGTGTCAGCGACATTGGATTGAATTGTTGAATAACTATGATTGTGAAATAAAGTACCATCCGGGCAAGGCGAACGTTGTAGCGAACGCCTTGAGCCACAAGGAACGAGTTAGAACATTGAGAGTTCGAGCATTAGAGATGACAATTCACACAAATCTTACCACACAAATTCATAATGCACAACAAGAAGCGCTCAAGGAAGAACATATTCAACCAGAAACACTTCGGGGCACAGAAAAACAATTAGTGCCGAAAGAAGATGGAACTTTATACTCTATGGGTAGAATTGAGTTCCACACTTTGGCGGCCTTCGAGATGTTATTTTTGAGGAAGCACATAGGCCCAAGACTTGAAATAGTACTATTGGTGGCCTAACCTCAAAAAGGATATCGCAACTTATGTCGGAAAATGCTTGACCTGCGCGAAGGTCAAGGCAGAATATTAGAAACCCTCAGGTTTGCTACAACAACCCGGGATTCCTGTTTGGAAATGGGAACGAATATCGATGGACTTCATTACGAAGTTACCCAGGACCTCGAGAGGCCACGACATGATATGGGTAATCATCGATAGATTGACAAAGTCCGCACACTTCTTGCCGATTCGGGAGAAGAATAACACAGAGAAACTAGCGGAACTCTGTCTCAAGGAAATAATGGCTCGTCACGGAGTGCCTATTTCAATCATTTCAGACCGAGGTGGTCACTTCATTTCAAGAATTTGGGAGTCATTTAAAGAGGCCTTTGGATCTCATTTAAATCTAAGCACGGCCTTTCATTCACAAACTGACGGCTGGAGCAAATGGACAATCCAAACACTCGATGATATGCTTCGTGCGTGTGTTATGGATTTGGGCGGCAACTGGGATACTCATTTACCGTTGGTTGAGTTTTCCTACAACAACAGCTACCATACAAGCATACAAGCTGCACCGTTTGAAGCTCTTTATGGTCGAAAGTGTCGTTCTCCGCTAAGTTGAGCGGAAGCGGGCGATAAACAACTAATTGGTCCGGAATTAGTTCAAGAGACTACGGATAAAATCTTTCAGATCAGAGACCGTATCAAGGCAGCTCACGATCGACAAAAGAGCTATGCAGACAAGAGACGGAAGCCATTATCTTTCGAGGTCGGAGACAAAGTCTTGTTGAAAGTCTCACATTGGAAGGGCATATCTAGATTCGGTAAGCACGGGAAGCTTAACCCACGATATGTAGGACCATTTGAAATCCTAGAAAGGATTGGCACCGTTGCCTACAAGCTAAAGTAACCGGAAGAACTTAGTAGCGTACACGATTCATTTCATGTGTCGAATCTTAAGAAGAGTCTAACGCAAGAAACGGTTATCACCCGGCGGATGAGGTTCACATTGACGACAAACTCCAATACATTGAAGAGCCTGTCGAGGTCATGGATTGGAAGATTCAGAAAACACGGAGGAGTCGAATCAAGTTAGTAAAAGTCTGTTGGAACTCTCGACACCGACCCGAGTATACTTGGGAACGTGAAGACCAAATCAAACCAAAATACCCCCTCCTATTTGAGAATACTCCTGCAAAGGATGACTCAGTTTGAATTTTGGGACGAAATTCTCAATAACAGAGGGAGAATGTGACAACTGCCACTTTTCGGTAACTTTTGTACATCTAAATTACTCATTTTTAGCTATACATTTATGTGTTTTGAACATCCGAACTGCTTATTTCATGACATACACTTAGAATACTCATGGAATACTTACTTATGATACACATGATTCATTTTTATTGAATACATATGAAACAGTTTAAACAATGCATCGAAACAACTAGTGTAGCACCTAGTACACTATTATGCTAACAAAAACGCAGGATCCGCAGAAACCATCGTAATGACATCTTTAGGACTCAGACAAAAGTCCAACATCAAATATACATTAAACCCAAACTAGGAATGCAAGGGCTTGGTTTAATACCTTCCCGAAGTCCGATAACACTAAAAACTGCCCGAAAAGCACTAAAAGTCACAATTTCAACACTTTTCCGCAGAAATCAGCATTATAAGTTATATTCAATTTACAAAAGTGTCATTTAACCTAGAATTCATATGAGAATACCTAGGAGTATCATCTAAACCAATAATCACATCAATTCCTACATCTTACACAAGCTTAGCATTCAATTAACGACTAACGGAACCGACGACAAACAAATATCCGAACGATATCTAATCTTTTTTTAGTGACCATCTAACATTATTTGGATCATTTTGGTCTAGTAATGGTCACTTAACACCTTGAAACAATTAAAACAATTAAACATCTAAAGCATTCCTAAAAATCTCCTAAAAATTCTAACACGTTTCAACAAAGAAACAAGTTCACAACATGGAGATCCCCCCCCCCCCCATTCACGGTCACAATGTGGGACCCACCCCCCTTGGCCAATTGATAAAAGATCTTGGATATTTCACCCACTTGTGCAAGTGGTGAAAGTGGGAGGCTTTTAACAACTAGTAACTTGATTTACTAAGCTCATTACCTCATATTTTCACCATAATTTACACACACTTAAGAACTCTCTCAACCTTCATCATTTTAGCCAAGAACACCCACCAAAAAGTTTCATTTTCTTGCCTTTCTTTGATGATCAAGATGGAGTTTGATAGAACTTAGGAGGATCTAAAGCAACCACAACTTGAAGAAGTGATTTCCTTCCATTCAAGAGCTTTCAACCATCAAGATCAACATTTTTCTTTACTTTTATCATCATCTAGATCATCCCTAGCCACAAAAGCTAGAATTGAGCCTTCTAAATCCCCTTTTTCATACTTATTTATGTATTTATTGTTCAAAGAACAAGTTATAACTAAAACAATCACACAGAATAAGATAAAAATACAAAGAAGCAAAATAAAAATCATGAAATATAAGATTGTTCATGTTGTGATTTAAAGCTTATTACTTGCATATGTGATCTAGTCATGATGAATATCATATGAATAACTTGTTAGATGATGTTTAAAAACATGATCTAACAAGTGTACATGAAAATGTTAAAAGGGATATGTTAAACATAATGTTTAATGGATGATCATAATCTTTGATATTATTAAAGTGAATAAGGTTTTTCACTAAAAATTATGATTTTACAAGATTTATAAAAAGAAACATACAAGATGGGTTTTGTATAAAAGTTCAACAAACTAGAAGTAAAGTATGGTTTTTGAACTAGTAAACATATGTAAAGATCATATCAAAACCCTACATGATTATGAGTTCATCTTGTTAAGTTTATGTTATAAATCTCATGTGCTTTTCCTTAGAAATACGATGAGTAAATTGTATATGTTTTATTAAACATGGCAAAACTTATATTTTAAAGGAAATATGGCCAATTTTTCTTAGAAATCATATGTTATAAAAACTATCATTTTTGACAAAATCTTTACTAGAATGAAAGATTTGAAAGAATAGTTTTTATAAAAACAAAACTACATATAAATATATATTTTTGAGAAAAAATATATTTAGAGATCTTAACAACTTATGTGCTATGTGTTATTTGATTGTATTAGTTATAGACATTAAAGTTAGGAAATTGAATACAATGATACAAATAAACACAAGACACATTACAACTAAAGTCTTACAAGACTACACATAAATACATCTTAAAAGCAAATTACGGACGATCTGAGTATTCAGACACAACTTATGGACAAATCCGACTTACAGACAAATAAACGGACTATATAAGTATTTCGGACTACAATTTATACTATATCAAAGACTTGGTAAACTACGTTTTCTAAACTGAACAAGTAACCATATATTTTCTACAAGTATACAAAATATACTACTTATGGTTTAACTTACAAAGGTATTGTATTTGAAATATATAAAGATATATATATATATAGGATAAAGCTAGACAGAAAACCCTATTTACATAGAAAACTCTGAAAACTCAAATCTCCACCCATTTTTACCCAACCTCCCGACATTTTTTTTTTCAAAAAAAATAACACATGTAATATACATGTTTTAAAGTGTTTTGGGCCAAAAAAAAACAAAAAAGCGCCAAAGGGATTTAAAAAAAAAAAAAAACAAATTTCAGTGCCTAACATGTGTTAGGCAACAAAGACAGAAAATGCTGAAATTTTTTTTTTTTAAAAAGATCCCTTCGGCGCTTTTTTGATTTTTTTGGCCCAAAACTCTTAAAAACATGTATATTACATGTGTTAATTTTTTCAAAAAAAAAAATGTCGGGAGGTTGGGTTTTCTAGGGTTTTTCATATAGATAGGGTTTCCTATGTAGCCTTGCCCTATATATATATATATATATATATATATATATATATATATATCCTAACATCTAAAATATATTATTTTAGCGAAAGACTAAAATTATATTTTTAGAACAAATCTTAAAAATAGATTACTTTTAAGATGATTTTTATACCTTTTTGACAAGTATAGATTATATATTCTTATGGGGTATATCTTAGAATATATAAGTATATATATATATATATATATATTCTAAGAATACAAGATCACGTATAATAAACACCAGAACATACGTATTCCTATACGTGCAACTATATATTCACTCATATCACCTAACACTTGGTGAAAGTATAATTATACAAGTATGATACTTAATCAAAGATACATAATTATGTATGCAAGTACGCATAATACAAGTATGCCCATATATGGGAATTATTCATACACATACAGTTCAGTCATACGAGACACATTCATACATATACAATTTATTCATACGAAACACGAAGTCAAGAAGACTTGATCCGGTAATCAACTCATAAAATACAAGAATATATATATATATATATATAGGGAGCCGCTAGAATGAGAACCACCACGAGTTATGAGAACCACGAGAACCAAGTGCCACGGAGGGGCGTTGACCACGAAATTTTTTTTACACCTAGATCCGTATATTTTAAGACCGGGTGTAAAAAAAAATTTCAAACGGCGCGCCCGAGGGGGTAGTTTTTTACACCCAAAGTTTGTAAAAAAAAAAAGAAAAAAATTAAAAACACCAAACTTTGGGTGTAAAAAACTACCCCCTCGGGCGCGCCGTTTGAATTTTTTTTTTACACCCGGTCTTAAAATATACGGATCTAGGTGTAAAAAAAATTTCGTGGTCAACGCCCCTCCGTGGCACTTGGTTCTCGTGGTTCTCATAACTCGTGGTGGTTCTCATTCTAGCGGCCCCCTATATATATATATATAGCGAAATATATATTGAACAGTTTATCAATTAATACATCTAATACATAATTCAATGAATAACAAATCCATGAAAGTCTTAATACATATTCAAGATAAAAGACTTATACATGAGTCAATACAAAGACCGAGGTGTCTAACAAATCTAGGACCTTTGTAGGTCGTCATACAATTCAAGACAACAGCCAGTGAGGTTACAGTTATATACAGTTTACGGAACGCAATTCTGTGAGTTCATATCCCCTCTTCATTTTAAATGCTTTACAACTTTACAACTATCGGGGAAAATACATGTTCAATAGTATGTTAATTAAAGGATTGAAACACCTTAGATCATGTGCGAATAGGGTTATACAACTAAGCACCATTAATCCGGTTTGGACCTAGGTACAAAGGGTTAGATCTAATGGGTTTTGGCGAGCCCCACTCTTGGTTGTGGACCCATACAGAAGAGTGCGTTTGTGTCCCAGTCGATAGTAGTCGACACAAAATCGTCTAGGTTTGGATTGCTTCCTATTTTGTCACACATATTAATGTCCTCGCGAAACATTAATGATCAACGATTTCATTGACACTTTACATACTACATCTTTACATACTGGTTTTCATCTTATACAACTCACATTTTACAGATACATTTTATACAACTCACATTTTACAAGATACATCTTATACAACTAAACTGCATGAACTCGCCAACTTTTGTTGATGTTTTCAACTTAACATGTATTTCAGGGAATTAGTGGACCATGCAGATATTTCAGTCAAGGAAAGCAATTATCAAGACTCCATGCCACCAATTGAAGGGCTTGCCCGTTATATGCCGCCTCTTTGCGGTGATATAGTGGTCAAAGCCTTAACATTTTAGAACTTGCATTTTGATGTATGAAACTATGACAGTTTATTTTCAATTGATGGTTTGTAACCAATACGCTTAACTCGTGTTGCGTTCTTTTGACACAATTATGGCAATGGCATTGGAGTATGTTTTTATTCATTTAGTATGTTCACTTATATTATTATGCAATGAGAACCGATCAGATCACACCTCGCGCTTCCGCTATAAGCGGGTGTAACAGCGTTGCCTATAATCATCCCATCATCTAAGTACCAAGCATGAAATGGGAGGTTACAGCAGTCCTGAACCCGGAGAATAAAGGGGGTAAGGCAAGGGTAAAGAGAAGGGGCCCCAAGGGATCTCCTTGTTGCACTCCGGTAGTAGCCCCAATACAGTTGTTACCAACATACAACCTAGGAGGTTGGGCGTAAAGAAATTGGACCCACCGATGGATTGACGGGCAACGCTGGTGAACCTCTTGGAGGAAGGCTGTGCGGTCAATCGTGTTGAAAGCATTAGAGAAGTCCATAGTAAACAAGGCCAAGGAACCATCTGCATGAAAGGAGTTAAGAAACATGTTCGCACTGTGAAGCACCGCCTCTGCCTCATTGGCATCCCCACCCCAAATTGAAAGTCCTCCAAATAATGGGTCATATATTTCCCGACATTCTTCATCTCCACCTTAGAAACCAACCTTCGCCAAATACCCTCCACAACAATAGGCCGAATTCCTTTATCGAGCTTCAATAAGGGGTTGAGGAGACCGATGCAACAAACTCAGCAAGCACCTTAGGCAGGATCCCCCAAGCCATAAGTTGACAACTTCAGCAATGCTCATAAGCAAACCTGAGGAAGTCACCGAGCCCTCACCACCAATAGCGTCTAACAAGTGTTGGGACCGCATCACGTCCCTACCACATGACGTCTCTTTAGGAAAGGATCGGATATATTTGAGCACACACTCCCCATCAACAACAAGAGTGGGTTAGGCCAAAGGGTTGGAAGGTAAGGATCGGGGCAACACCACTGGGTGTTTATCAATATGAGCTTTCAAGGTCAAATCACCTAGAGGGGCAACTCCACTAGAGCATTGGACCTTAACCGCAACCGTGAAATGTCCTTCCCTGATTTTCGAAGACATTGCTTAATATTAGGGTCCCTTTCTTTTTATTCCTCTCTCCTGCATTCTCCCCTATAAGCCCCCGCTTTCCCCACGCTATCCAATAGAGAAGAGACCAAATCATCAAACCCAGACCCATCTTTCCAAACTGCAAGTGCGTGCAAGATGTTACTACACTACAGAGATTTCATGTTCCCTGATCTCTACTCTTGTCTAAAGGTTGGTCTGACCATCCGCAAGGTGCAACGCGGTAGCAAAAGCAATTGGACCCAATTGTCGACCGATCCTTGCGACGCCACCACTTTGTGCAAAGCACCTGTTAAAACCTAAGTAAACACCAACCGACAACTGGGGGGAATGCTTTTAACAGTCTGAATAGGGAGGGAGAAAACACGCTCGAGGAGGTTAACATCACCCCTGAGCCCTGTTGGGTGACGTGGGTTTGTGTCAACCACCACTTGACGTAGTTTCCGGATCCCAACAATGAAATCTTCAACATCCCCTAAGACCATGGCAAACGACACAACCTCATTATCATGCTTGCACCCCTTACTGAGTGCATGCATCAACATGCACCTTCCACATAACCATTTATCCCCTACCCTAAGAACTTCCCCAACATCCAAAAAAAAGGTCCAAGTCCTTGGATATAGCCTCCTTCAAAGATAGCCTTCGGTTTTTTGTCTTGAGGTGGGTGCTTTGCATGTGTTCAAGTAGGCGGAAAAAACCCCAGACCTCGGTTTGCCATCTTTGCATGTGCTTTACATATTATTTAGTTAGTTTTTCAAATTTTGAATAGATACTTTATTAGATACTAGGTACCTCGTGTGTTACATGAGCTGATGAAAACTATATAATTTATGAATTTCTAATTCGACATTACAGTAATAATGAAAAATGTTAAGTCGCAATTATAGCTCATAAATCAATCAGAACGGGAATAAAATGAATTAAATTACTTGAGTATTTTATGTTACATTGAAAGAAGAAATTCTATTTTCAATAAAAAATTTGCGTCTAATTTTAATAACTTTATTTTTGAAAATGGGTTGAGAGAATATGACATGAAAGGGTGGAAATTCACGTATCTTAATGATAACAGTAACAAGAAAAGTAAGATTGATCGGGTTTTGGTTTGTCATGGTTTTTTTTTCCGAATGGCCGGTGCTGTTGGTGCACACATCTGTCGTCTTCGTCTTATATCGAGTCTTCGGTTCATTGCGATTCGGAACAAGAATGATGTCATCATTCTTGATGATGACATCATCCAAATGACATCATCTTTCATCATCAATACAACATTCTCACGTGAAACATGAATGAGATACCACAAGAAGACAAAATTGAATGTAAACGTGAATTAGAAAGTGTTTTCGTTCATATAAGACAAATGAGATGCTGATTTCGCTCCTAGGGTCGTGTAAAGGTGATTTCGCCCGAAACTTTAAGTGGTGATTTCGCTCTTGTGTTTATGTGTCACTTGGGGCGAAATCAACAGGCCTATATATAGGTGTCTCATGAGCGAAATCAGTATCGAGACCTTGTATATCATACCGAAGTGCTGCCGGTGTGAAGATCAATTGTACACAACGTTAAATCAATACAAAAGGTGTTTAAAAGTGAATTGCTTGTTGTTTCTACTTCAGTTACTTGTTTTCCGCACCTGTAACTGATTAAAACTCCTCTGAACGACTCGTTCGGGTCCGTTTACGATCCTACAGTGGCTTGCCTTCGGGAGTTATCGAGGGTTCACTCGGATCACTGCCCTATTGTATTGACTTGTTCGGATAAAAACTTTGGTCCTAAACCGTTTAGAATCTTCAACTCCTGGTTGGAGAGAAAGGATTTTGATGAAGTGGTTAATTGTAACAACCCGCACTTTCGTGCTTGTTACTCTCGTTACTTTCGTTACGCCTAGCACCAGAGATTCGGATCATAATGTAAACTATAACGCTTACTACGCTACTTCACATATTTTCGCAAACACATCGCTTATTACAACATGCTATATGACAACGATTACATTTTTCGCATATACTATTACGCTATTGCTACGCTACTCGCAAACGTAAACTCGAAACACAGTTACTTATGCTACGACCTAATATTATATTAATTAGTTATATATATAAATATCTAAGTATCAAGACTTGTTTAAATGCGCACACGCTGGCACGTGCAACTCAATTTATCGCACTGAAATGAAACATAACACGATACTACTTATCTCGCTAAAACGCTTAAAGTACTCACAATTTTTTTAACGCAACAAAACGCCTAACAAACTAACCAAAGTTGGAAAACTAACTCGCACAAACACGGCCGTCCGATGACCATCCGCCCGGATGACCATCCGCCCGGATGACCATCCGACCGGATGGAGCCATCCAAACAGCTGCCACTCGCACCGACTTAACCTCGCCCCTTCCCCTATAAATATTAGCCGTACACCTCATTTCAACACTTTGACACTCTCATCCGCTCCCCAAGTCTCTGCTGCGATTCAAGGCTATTTTGTAAGCTTTTTCCCTCAAATCTTCGTTAATCTTTATCTCTAATCACTTCTACACCATCTTCTTCATCAAAATCACACACACACTTTAACTTTTTCTCGAAATCATTTGAATTGGACCTCTTGAAGGTGGTTTCCTCTCGGTTTGCTTAGGCAAACTGTTATGGAGCTCCATTCAATCGAGATTGGTTCAAGATCTAAAGGATTTCATACTTTTCAACTCAGTTATGAAAGATTTCCATACTTTTTCAACTTATTTCAAACTTTCTTTCTGTTATTACACTTTATTGATGGAATTTGGACTCAATCAGACTCTCGACTCGTTCCTTAGTCGAAAGCCGGCATGAAAACGGTTTTCCACCGAAGAGATTGATAGATTAACGGGTCAAACATGAATCTCCATCAAGAATAGATCGTCTGTCTGAATAGGCGGGATCCATCTGACCGAATGAACTGGGATCGGTATATTCCGTTGTTTGACATGTCTTCACGCCATCTCTGTTAACTTAAAAACTTTTACTTTGAAAATTTTACAAAACTTCAACTACAGATCATTCGCCCGAATGGCCATCCGTCCGGGTGACCATCCGACCGGTTACGAAAGTCAAAGCAAAAGTCTACTTTTGCGACTTTCGGTTACGAACCGAGCCTAAACTCAGAATTGTCGGGTTGAACATGCCTAGACATGTTCTTACATTATTTACCAAGTTATTTAAGTGTTAAAACATGTTCCATAACTTCAGCATTATCAGTTATGAATTATTTTGCAAAAACTGACTCTTTTGACTTTTTATTAATAAGTTTG
Source organism: Helianthus tuberosus (assembly GCA_030545235.1). NCBI lineage: Eukaryota > Viridiplantae > Streptophyta > Magnoliopsida > Asterales > Asteraceae > Helianthus > Helianthus tuberosus. The sequence goes on along the minus strand of CM060445.1, from coordinate 116,932,266 downwards.
ACCCGACAATCGACTGAGATAACGTGGTAATTAGGAGGTGCCCTTTTGAGGGTTTAATACCTACCTAATTACGATCACGTAGCCATGTTCGTTGCGAACAATGGCTTGACCGTTTAAAAGTCAAAGCGTTTATCGCAACGCTTGACTTTTCGGCTTTCCAAGCCAAACAAAAATAACTAGCCATAAGAGGGCACTTACAAGGGGTCCAAGCAAGGATGAATTTGATCTAGAATACTCAGGTATGAAGTATAAGGCTTCAACTTAGAGCAATTTAGATCAAGCGTGAGAAATGAGAGCAAAACAAGTGGGTATTTATAGGATTTCAAGAACCGTTAGGATCGTTCCTCGATAATTGAGCTTCGATCTGGACCTTACACATAAGGCACATGGTTTTGGAATACTAGGGGTGTCCAAAACCATCACGCGGTATTGAGAAAAGTTACACTTAGGCCCCTGAAATTCAACATGGGTGCCAAAATGAAGTTTCTGCCCAGATGAGGCCGTGGCGTCGCACCACAGCAAAACCATATAGTGGTGGCGCAGTGCCACCACCTACCAGTGACCAGAAACTTTGCTAAATTCTCAGGTTTGGTCCCTGCAACAACTTTGAGCCATTTTCGATGCGTTTAAACCCCGTTAACCCCATTTCAAGGCTCTAAAATGAAGTTAAAGTATAGGGAACATGAAATATGCTCAAAAACATCTTGGATGTCGGTTCGTTTGGTCCTACGATTGCGTTGTTTGGTTAATTACGACGAAACTCGAACGCACGCGAATAACGATCCAAATTACGCGACAAATGGAATTATATCATGCCAATCATTAAAATAAAATATTTTAATGAATACATAAATTTTTGGATGTCCGGATATATGCAAAACGTAAGATATGTGCGAAAATGCAAGCTTATGCACATTTTGACGCTTTTAGTCCCTGTTGATCAAATAAGTTTTTTTTTGCGCACCAAACACCTCTAAGCCTATTTCTAAGCTATGTAAAGGATATTTAGGGCATGTTTAACTTATGATCATATTCCGGAAGGTTCGATACCAAATGAATCAGCAGACTTTTGCAGTTTGACGCAAATAGTCTATGCAATCGAATAAACTTGATTTCAACACACCAAACCCTCCAAAACTTATTCCTAGGTTATGCAAAGGTTATTTAGGGTATGTTAAGCCCATGTCACTATTCCGGAGTGTTTGTCGCGTATATTATTAAACATCACGATGCTTCAGGTTTGTTAAAAGGTCACTCAGAGGTAAGAATTAACATGCTGACGCTTTTAACCCTTCGTCGGGTAACTTTCAAACTATTATGCAAACGACTACTCTCAATCAGCAAGTGGCTCATTTGTGAATATGAATACCGTAAGAGGTTATTCAGAGACTTATTTTAATCATGATAACACTTCCAGTCCTTCCATAATCAAAGTTTTTGATTTTTCACAAAATTAGTCCTTCATAGTCAACGTTTGACTTTACTAAGGTTTAGTACACGTGTCAACATATTATTGGACGTGATTTTACGAGGTGTTACACTTATTTATTGGAAATTGATACAATAAATTCCGTCGCTTGACATTTGTCTTGTCCCAAGGGATAGTATGGCATGAGCCATGCTAAAACTCCCTCATTGCATTCTATTTGTCATCTATGAAGATTTTAATGATCTTGTTAGAGATCGTGAAGCTCAAGCACTATTACCATATTCATCACATGGACAAGTACGACAAAGGAATTTCTCTACTTTAGATGATCAAAGCTTATGTAGAATGGAATGCTTACTATAGGGACGGAGGCCACTGGTTGATTTCCCCTCCTCAATAAATTATTTCGTTTTCCACTAAGACATATGACCAGTACACGCAAGAGGCACTATGCATTTTGGTTGCGGTTATCCACATTATCATCTATTCAAACATGTATGAACAATATGATCTTGAGGATTCTATGACCGATTTCCTTCTTCATTCTTGGGCACATGATAGACTATATTTACCCAAAATATATGTCTAGATTCTTTTAAAGTTTTATATTAAAAAGATTATGGCGCCAGGAGGAAGTCTACACCCAAAAAGGGGTTAACTAATCAACATCTCACTGATTAAGTTAAATAAAGTTCTTATGGAACAACACGAGGGTGTAGAAATTGCACAACATGAGGTTAATCGAGACGACACTAGTGACAGTACTGGTGGTACCGGTAGTTCAAGTGATTCAAGTCCCGATGGATCGGGAATGAGTAGCAATACCACACCAGAAGATACGATCACACAAAGCCTTAATTTTAAGACTTTTCCGGACTGTAAGCCACAAGACCTCGTTAATACGAGAGGTGCGGTAGCTTATGTCTGCCAAATAAATACAATAAAGTCGGTTAGTCATACTAGTAAACGTATTTCTTAGTAAACAATTAGATACACAGAGAGTCTCCTGCTGAATACAGCCTTAACTTGGTGGAATCTCCAAGTACAAACGTTAGGGAGTGATACTGTGAAGAGGTTGACATGGGAAGAACTCAAGGATGTTAAGCGAGAAGAGTGTTGCTCGCTGATTGAAATTCAAAGGTTGGAAACAAATTCTAGAACTAGATCATGACTAACAGCCAATGTTGTTGGTTACACTCGAGGCTTTCATGATCTCTCAAGGGTTGTTCCATACTGTGTAACACCAGAATTCAAATGCCCTGAGCGTTAAATTTGGGATTTAGCCCCTGAGATCCGAGGCATGACCGAATCATCCCACCCTACCTCGATCAATCAAACAGTAGTTACCCAACACGTTTCTTATCCACCAACATTTCATATTCATGTCATTTGATATCGTTGCCAATTTTAGCTTCATCTCAAACATTTCACATGCATGAGTTTCATAGCTAGAGACAGAATCATCCTAGCTACAATTAGGGACTGCATTGTCCTACATCTAAACATAGGGATTGGGTTATTCTACATCTAAACATAGGGATTGGGTTATCCTACATCTAAACACAGGGATTGGGTTGTCCTACATCTAAACATAGGGTTCCTAAAACTTTACAGTGAAGTCCTCGTCACATAGAATTCAAAATGTACTTGGCCTAGAGTCGAGTAAGCTAGACAACCCCTCATGCTATAGAATTCTCATACGATAACCTAGTCGAGTCAGGGGAAGTTGTTATAGAATGTTCATTAGAACTTGGCGAACGAGAATTCAATATCGATCCCTTACCAATTGAGTTGGGTAGTTTCGACGTAGTGGTTGGCATGGATTGGCTATCCGATAACCAAGCCGAAGTCGTGTTTCACGAGAAGATCATTCGTCTACCACTACCGAATGGAGAGACACTTGTTATACATGGAGAGAAGCGCGACACACCATTGCGGATTATCAATTGCGTGAAGGCACAGAAGTGCTTACGGAAGGGTGGTATTGCTTTCCTGGCGCATGTTGTCAACAAGAAGGCCGATGGGCTGCAGCTGATAGATATTCCTGTGATAAAGGACTTTCCAAAAGTCTTTCTTGAAGACTTGCCGGAACTACCACCACATCGACAAGTCGACTTCCACATCGACTTGGTGCTGGGAGCCACACCCGTAGCTATGTCTCCATATCGATTAGCACCTTATGAGATGCAGGAGTTATCCACACAACTTCAAGAGTTGTTGGATAAAGGATTCATCAGACGAAGCTTCTCGCATTGGGGAGCTCCAGTTTTGTTTGTAAAGAAGAAGGATGGAACACTTAGAATGTGCATCGACTACAGCGAGTTGAATAAACTCACTATCAAGAATAGGTATCCACTACCGACGATTGATGACTTATTTGATCAACTACAAGGTTCAAGCTTCTACTCCAAGATAGACTTATGATCGGGGTATCACCAGTTATGAATACAAGAGGAAAGCATACCGAAAATGACTTTTTGAACTCGTTATGGTCTTTACGAGTTTCTCCTTGTGCCTTTTGGTCTAATGAACGCACCAGCAGTCTTCATGGATTTAATGAACCGCGTGTGCAAGCCGCATCTCGACAAATTCGTCATAGTGTTCATTGATGACATTTTGATATACTCACGATCGGCAGACGAGCACGAACAACATTTGAGAACCATCTTAGAGCTACTCAAGAAGGAGAAACTACACGCGAAATTTTCCAAATGCGAGTTTTGAATTCGTGAAGTACAATTTCTCGGGCATGTAGTGAATGAGAAAGGCATTCAAGTAGACCCATCGAAGATTGAAGCAATCAAAGATTGGGAAGCGCCCAAGACTCCAACTGAAGTCCGACAATTTTTGGGATTAGCGGGGTATTATCGTAGATTTATTGAGAATTTTTCTAAAATTGCTCAACCGCTAACCTCCCTCACACAAAAAGACAATAAATTCACCCCAAATCGAAAAACAAGAAGTATCATTTCAACTTCTCAAGGATAAGTTGTGCGATGCACCAATCTTATCACTACTCGATGGTACCGATGACTTTGTAGTATACTGCGATGCTTTGCATCAAGGATTGAGTTGCATACTTATTCAACGGGAGAAAGTTATCGCTTACGCATCGTGTCAACTGAAAGTTCATGAAAAGAACTATACCACTCACGACCTCGAGTTAGGCGCAGTGGTATTCGCTTTGAAAATATGGCGACATTACTTATATGGTACCCAGTGTACGGTTTTCACAGATCATAAGAGTTTTCATCACATATTCAATAAAAAGAACTAAATATGTGTCAGCGACATTGGATTGAATTGTTGAATAACTATGATTGTGAAATAAAGTACCATCCGAGCAAGGCGAACGTTGTAGCGAACGCCTTGAGCCACAAGGAACGAGTTAGAACATTGAGAGTTCGAGCATTAGAGATGACAATTCACACAAATCTTACCACACAAATTCATAATGCACAACAAGAAGCGCTCAAGGAAGAACATATTCAACCAGAAACACTTCGGGGCACAGAAAAACAATTAGTGCCGAAAGAAGATGTAACTTTATACTCTATGGGTAGAATTTGAGTTCCACACTTTGGCGGCCTTCGAGATGTTATTTTTGAGGAAGCACATAGGCCCAAGACTTGAAATAGTACTATTGGTGGCCTAACCTCAAAAAGGATATCGCAACTTATGTCGGAAAATGCTTGACCTGCGCGAAGGTCAAGGCAGAATATTAGAAACCCTCAGGTTTGCTAAAGCAACCCGGGATTCCTGTTTGGAAATGGGAACGAATATCGATGGACTTCATTACGAAGTTACCCAGGACCTCGAGTGGCCACGACATGATATGGGTAATCATCGATAGATTGACAAAGTCCGCACACTTCTTGCCGATTCGGGAGAAGAATAACACAGAGAAACTAGCGGAACTCTGTCTCAAGGAAATAATGGCTAGTCACGGAGTGCCTATTTCAATCATTTCAGACCGAGGTGGTCCCTTCATTTCAAGAATTTGGGAGTCATTTAAAGAGGCCTTTGGATCTCATTTAAATCTAAGCACGGCCTTTCATTCACAAACTGACGGCTGGAGCAAATGGACAATCCAAACACTCGATGATATGCTTCGTGCGTGTGTTATGGATTTGGGCGGCAACTGGGATACTCATTTACCGTTGGTTGAGTTTTCCTACAACAACAACTACCATACAAGCTGCACTGTTTGAAGCTCTTTACGGTCGAAAGTGTCGTTCTCCGCTAAGTTGAGCGGAAGCGGGCGATAAACAACTAATTGGTCCGGAATTAGTTCAAGAGACTACGGATAAAATCTTTCAGATCAGAGAACGTATCAAGGCAGCTCGCGATCGACAAAAGAGATATGCAGACAAGAGACGGAAGCCATTATCTTTCGAGGTCGGAGACAAAGTCTTGTTGAAAGTCTCACCTTGGAAGGGCATATCTAGATTCGGTAAGCACGGGAAGCTTAACCCATGATATGTAGGACCATTTGAAATCCTAGAAAGGATTGGCACCGTTGCCTACAAGCTAAAGTAACCGGAAGAACTTAGTAGCGTACACGATTCATTTCATGTGTCGAATCTTAAGAAGAGTCTAACGCAAGAAACGGTTATCACCCGGCGGATGAGGTTCACATTGACGACAAACTCCAATACATTGAAGAGCCTGTCGAGGTCATGGATTGGAAGATTCAGAAAACACGGGGGAGTCGAATCAAGTTAGTAAAAGTCTGTTGGAACTCTCGACACCGACCCGAGTATACTTGGGAACGTGAAGACCAAATCAAACCAAAATACCCCCTCCTTTTTGAGAATACTGCTGCAAAGAATGACTCAGTTTGAATTTTGGGACGAAATTCTCAATAACAGAGGGAGAATGTGACAACTGCCACTTTCCGGTAACTTTTGTACATCTAAATTACTCATTTTTAGCTATACATTTATGTGTTTTGAACATCCGAACTGCTTATTTCATGACATACACATAGAATACTCATGGAATACTTACTTATGATACACATGATTCATTTTTATTGAATACATATGAAACAGTTTAAACAATGCATCGAAACAACTAGTGTAGCACCTAGTACACTATTATGCTGACAAAAACGCAGGATCCGTAGAAACCATCCTAATGACATCTTTAGGACTCAGACAAAAGTCCAACCTCAAATATACATTAAACCCTAACTAGGAATGCAAGGGCTTGGTTTAATACCTTCCCGAAGTCCGATAACACTAAAAACTGCCGAAAAGCACTAAAAGTCACAATTTCAACACTTTTCCGCAGAAATCAGCATTATAAGTTATATGCAATTTACAAAAGTGTCATTTAACCTAGAATTCATATGAGAATACCTAGGAGTATTATCTAAACCAATAATCACATCAATTCCTACATCTTACACAAGCTTAGCATTCAATTAACGACTAACGGAACCGACGACAAACAAATATCCGAACGATATCTAATCTTTTTTTAGTGACCATCTAACATTATTTGGATCATTTTGGTCTAGTAATGGTCACTTAACACCTTGAAACAATTAAAACAATTAAACATCTAAAGCATTCCTAAAAATCTCCTAAAAATTCTAACACGTTCAACAAAGAAACAAGTTCACAACATGGAGACCCCCCCTATTCACGGTCACAATGTGGGACCCACCCCCCTTGGCCAATTGATAAAAGATCTTGGATATTTCACCCACTTGTGCAAGTGGTGAAAGTGGGAGGCTTTTAACAACTAGTAACTTGATTTACTAAGCTCATTACCTCATATTTTCACCATAATTTACACACACTTAAGAACTCTCTCAACCTTCATCATTTTAGCCAAGAACACCCACCAAAAAGTTTCATTTTCTTGCCTTTCTTTGATGATCAAGATGGAGTTTGATAGAACTTAGGAGGATCTAAAGCAACCACAACTTGAAGAAGTGATTTCCTTCCATTCAAGAGCTTTCAACCATCAAGATCAACATTTTTCTTTACTTTTATCATCATCTAGATCATCCCTAGCCACAAAAGCTAGAATTGAGCCTTCTAAATCCCTTTTTTCATACTTATTTATGTATTTATTGTTCAAAGAACAAGTTATAACTAAAACAATCACACAGAATAAGATAAAAATACAAAGAAGCAAAATAAAAATCATGATATATAAGATTGTTCATGTTGTGATTTAAAGCTTATTACTTGCATATGTGATCTAGTCATGATGAATATCATATGAATAACTTGATAGATGATGTTTAAAAACATGATCTAACAAGTGTACATGAAAATGTTAAAAGGGATATGTTAAACATAATGTTTAATGGATGATCATAATCTTTGATATTATTAAAGTGAATAAGGTTTTTCACTAAAAATAATGATTTTACAAGATTTATAAAAAGAAACATACAAGATGGGTTTTGTATAAAAGTTCAACAAACTAGAAGTAAAGTATGGCTTTTGAACTAGTAAACATATGTAAAGATCATACCAAAACCCTACATGATTATGAGTTCATCTTGTTAAGTTTATGTTATAAATCTCATGTGCTTTTTCTTAGAAATACGATGAGTAAATTGTATATGTTTTATTAAACATGGCAAAACTTATATTTTAAAGGAAATATGGCCAATTTTTCTTAGAAATCATATGTTATAAAAACTATCATTTTTGACAAAATCTTTACTAGAATGAAAGATTTGAAAGAATAGTTTTTATAAAAACAAAACTACATATAAATATATATTTTTGAGAAAAATATATTTAGAGATCTTAACAACTTATGTGCTATGTGTTATTTGATTGTATTAGTTATAGACATTAAAGTTAGTAACTTGAATACAATGATACAAATAAACACAAGACACATTACAACTAAAGTCTTACAAGACTACACATAAATACACCTTAAAAGCAAATTACGGACGATCTGAGTATTCAGACACAACTTATGGACAAATCCGACTTACAGACAAATAAACGGACTATATAAGTATTTCGGACTACAATTTATACTATATCAAAGACTTGGTAAACTACGTTTTCTAAACTGAACAAGTAACCATATATTTTCTACAAGTATACAAAATATACTACTTATGGTTTAACTTACAAAGGTATTGTATTTGAAATATATATATATATATATATATATATATATATATATATATATATCCTAACATCTAAAATATATTATTTTAGCGAAATACTAAAATTATATTTTTAGAACAAATCTTAAAAATAGATTACTTTTAAGATGATTTTTATACCTTTTTGCCAAGTATATATTATATATTCTTATGGGGTATATCTTAGAATATATAAGTATATATATATATATTCTAAGAATACAAGATCACGTATAATAAACACCAGAACATACGTATTCCTATACGTGCAACTATATATTCACTCATATCACCTAACACTTGGTGAAAGTACAATTATACAAGTATGATACTTAATCAAAGATACATAATTATGTATGCAAGTACGCATAATACAAGTATGCCCATACATGGGAATTATTCATACACATACAGTTCACTCATACGAGACACATTCATACATATACAATTTATTCATACGAAACACGAAGTCAAGAAGACTTGATCCGGTAATCAACTCATAAAATACAAGAATATATATATATATATATATATATATATATATATATATATATATATACATATATATATATATAGCGAAATATATATTGAACAGTTTATCAATTAATACATCTAATACATAATTCAATGAATAACAAATCCATACAAGTCTTAATACATATTCAAGATAAAAGACTTATACATGAGTCAATACAAAGACCGAGGTGTCTAACAAATCTAGGACCTTTGTAGGTCGTCATACAATTCAAGACAACAGCCAGTGAGGTTACAGTTATATACAGTTTACGGAACGCAATTCTGTGAGTTCATATCCCCTCTTCATTTTAAATGCTTTACAACTTTACAACTATCGGGGAAAATACATGTTCAATAGTATGTTAATTAAAGGATTGAAACACCTTAGATCATGTGCGAATAGGGTTATACAACTAAGCACCATTAATCCGGTTTGGACCTAGGTACAAAGGGTTAGATCTAATGGGTTTTGGCGAGCCCCACTCTTGGTTGTGGACCCATACAGAAGAGTGCGTTTGTGTCCCAGTCGATAGTAGTCGACACAAAATCGTCTAGGTTTGGATTGCTTCCTATTTTGTCACACATATTAATGTCCTCGCGAAACATTAATGATCAACGATTTCATTGACACTTTACATACTACATCTTTACATACTGGTTTTCATCTTATACAACTCACATTTTACAGATACATTTTATACAACTCACATTTTACAAGATACATCTTATACAACTAAACTACATGAACTTGCCAACTTTTGTTGATGTTTTCAACTTAACATGTATTTCAGGGAATTAGTGGACCATGCAGATATTTCAGTCAAGGAAAGCAATTATCAAGACTCCATGCCACCAATTAAAGGGCTTGCCCCTTATATGTCGCCGCTTTGCGGTGATATAGTGGTCAAAGCCTTAACATTTTAGAACTTGCATTTTGATGTATGAAACTATGACAGTTTATTTTCAATTGATGGTTTGTAACCAATACGCTTAACTCGTGTTGCGTTCTTTTGACACAATTATGGCAATGGCATTGGAGTATGTTTTTATTCATTTAGTATGTTCACTTATATTATTATGCAATGAGAACCGATCAGATCACACCTCGCGCTTCCGCTATAAGCGGGTGTAACAGCGTTGCCTATAATCATCCCATCATCCAAGTACCAAGCATGAAATGGGAGGTTACAGCAGTCCTGAACCCGGAGAATAAAGGGGGTAAGGCAAGGGTAAAGAGAAGGGGCCCCAAGGGATCTCCTTGTTGCACTCCGGTAGTAGCCCGAATACAGTTGTTACCAACATACAACCTAGGAGGTTGGGCGTAAAGAAATTGGACCCACCGATGGATTGACGGGCAACGCTGGTGAACCTCTTGGAGGAAGGCTGTGCGGTCAATCATGTTGAAAGCATTAGAGAAGTCCATAGTAAACAAGGCCAAGGAACCATCTGCATGAAAGGAGTTAAGAAACATGTTCGCACTGTGAAGCACCGCCTCTGCCTCATTGGCATCCCCACCCCAAATTGAAAGTCCTCCAAGTAATGGGTCATATATTTCCCGACATTCTTCATCTCCACCTTAGAAACCAACCTTCGCCAAATACCCTCCACAACAATAGGCCGAATTCCATTATCGAGCTTCAATAAGGGGTTGAGGAGACCGATGCAACAAACTCAGCAAGCACCTTAGGCAGGATCCCCCAAGCCATAAGTTGACAACTTTAGCAATGCTCATAAGCAAACCTAAGGAAGTCACCGAGCCCTCGCCACCAATAGCGTCTAACAAGTGTTGGGACCGCATCACGTCCCTACCACATGACGTCCCTTTAGGAAATGATCGGATATATTTGAGCACACACTCCCCATCAACAACAAGAGTGGGTTAGGCCAAAGAGTTGGAAGGTAAGGATCGGGGCAACACCACTGGGTGTTTATCAATATGAGCTTTCAAGGTCAAATCACCTAGAGGGGCAACTCCACTAGAGCATTGGACCTTAACCGCAACCGTGAAATGTCCTTCCCTGATTTTCGAAGACATTGCTTAATATTAGGGTCCCTTTCTTTTTATTCCTCTCTCCTGCATTCTCCCCTATAAGCCCCCGCTTTCCCCACGCTATCCAATAGAGAAGAGACCAAATCATCAAACCCAGACCCATCTTTCCAAACTGCAAGTGCGTGCAAGATGTTACTACACTACAGAGATTTCATGTTCCCTGATCTCTACTCTTGTCTAAAGGTTGGTTTGACCATCCGCAAGGTGCAACGCGGTAGCAAAAGCAATTGGACCCAATTGTCGACCAATCCTTGCGACGCCACCACTTTGTGCAAAGAACCTGTTAAAACCTAGGTAAACACCAACCGACAACTGGGGGGAATGCTTTTAACAGTCTGAATAGGGAGGGAGAAAACACGCTCGAGGAGGTTAACATCACCCCTGAGCCCTGTTGGGTGACGTGGGTTTGTGTCAACCACCACTTGACGTAGTTTCCGGATCCCAACAATGAAATCTTCAACATCCCCTGAGACCATGGCAAACGACACAACCTCATTATCATGCTTGCACCCCTTACTGAGTGCATGCATCAACATGCACCTTCCACATAACCATTTATCCCCTACCCTAAGAACTTCCCCAACATCCAAAAAAAAGGTCCAAGTCCTTGGATATAGCCTCCTTCAAAGATAGCCTTCGGTTTTTTGTCTTGAGGTGGGTGCTTTGCATGTGTTCAAGTAGGCGGAAAAAACCCCAGACCTCGGTTTGCCATCTTTGCATGTGCTTTACATATTATTTAGTTAGTTTTTCAAATTTTGAATAGATACTTTATTAGATACTAGGTACCTCGTGTGTTACATGAGCTGATGAAAACTATATAATTTATGAATTTCTAATTCGACATTACAGTAATAATGAAAAATGTTAAGTCACAATTATAGCTCATAAATCAATCAGAACAGGAATAAAATGAATTAAATTACTTGAGTATTTTATGTTACATTGAAAGAAGAAATTCTATTTTCAATAAAAAAATTTGCGTCTAATTTTAATAACTTTATTTTTGAAAATGGGTTGAGAGAATATGACATGAAAGGGTGGAAATTCACGTATCTTAATGATAACAGTAACAAGAAAAGTAAGATTGATCGGGTTTTGGTTTGTCATGGTTTTTTTTTCCGAATGGCCGGTGCTGTTGGTGCACACATCTGTCGTCTTCGTCTTATATCGAGTCTTCGGTTCATTGCGATTCGGAACAAGAATGATGTCATCATCCAAATGACATCATCTTTCATCATCAATACAACATTCTCACGTGAAACATGAATGAGATACCACAAGAAGACAAAATTGAATGTAAACGTGAATTAGAAAGTGTTTTCGTTCATATAAGACAAATGAGATGCTGATTTCGCTCCTAGGATCTTGTAAAGGTGATTTCACCCGAAACTTTAAGTGGTGATTTCGCTCTTGTGTTTATGTGTCACTTGGGGCGAAATCAACAGGCCTATATATAGGTGTCTCATGAGCGAAATCAGTATCGAGACCTTATATATCATACCGAAGTGCTGCCGGTGTGAAGATCAATTGTACACAACGTTAAATCAATGCAAAAGGTGTTTAAAAGTGAATTGCTTGCTGTTTCTACTTCAGTTACTTGTTTTCCGCACCTGTAACTGATTAAAACTCCTCTGAACGACTCGTTCGGGTCCGTTTACGATCCTACAATTGGTATCAGAGCCAAGTACGAGGAGTTCTGTCGAATTCAGCTGAATATCATTGTTTTTCTGTCTTCTACACCATTCTTTCATCAGCTCAGAAAGATTTAACGGTCAAAACCAGTTCAAATTTTCACAAATTGTATAAAAGTGACTATTAACAAATCCTTGAAAGTTTCATTGCTAAAATCGACTTAAAAATGGGTAAAAATGATGTCCGAGTTGATTCCGCTCGTAATGGATATTTCTGATATCGCTCTTGGGATACAAAGTTTCTGATTTCGCTCTTGAAAGTCGGATTCCGCTCCTAAACTTGATGTTGATTCCGCTCCTGACAACCAAAACATCTGATTCCGCTCCTAAACTTGATGTTGATTCCGCTCCTGACAACCAAAACACTTGATTCCGCTCCTGTGAAAAGTTTGATTCCACTCTTGTGAACATTTTGATTCCGCTCTTAGTGATCAAAGTCTGATTCTGCTCATCGTTGACCTGAAACACGACAAAGTGTCAGTACATCGGGAATATGAGATCATGTGGTTTAATTCGGTTGCATGTGAATATAATGAGTTTGTCGGTTCAGTGGAATAAAAGGTCGAATGAAATTGTGATAAGTATGTCGGTTACTTTTGATAAGTTTGCATGCAAAAGATAAAATTGTCAGAAAAAGTTTTTGGTATTCAATTTGTCGTCCACAAGAATGAATAGGCAGCTTTGTTAATTGAGTGTGTTTCTTGGTCCAATCATTTTACATTGAGTATTCAAGTTGTCGGCACCACCCATGTGATTATACTTGATGATGTCAGTTTTTAGTGGTTGTGTCGGTTCATTAAAGTCAAGTTTGGTGAATATTATTAAATGTGTTGTCAGCTCAAGTAATTCAAAGGCCCAAGTTTTCAACATTATAAAGTCATCAGCCCAAGTTTCTACATCATTTACGGCCCAACTGTGTTGATTAAAGTTCACAAGAGGTGTTACAGTTTGTTTTGAATTCGAACTCTTTGAGGTTGTGTGGTTTAGTCAGGTTGGTTGTTTGTTTTTTATCCGGGTCATAGCAGTTCGCACGGTTTGACATCAAATTCAGTTCGCACAAAATATTCACCAGTCCGAGTATCAGTTTTGTTTCAATTGTTTAATAGCGTTTAAACTGATAAGTGTTTGTTTGTTTGCAAAAGGTGATAAAGGTGTGTTACGAGGAGAACCAGTTCGTGTAAAAGCTTGTTTGAGAAATTCTTCAATTCTGAATCATGGATAACGATTTCTACAACGCATTTGCGACACCGTCTGGTCCAGGTGCTATTGCTCAAGCTATGAGTTTAGAAAATGAGACGGGAACCACCCAAAAGCCCCCTAAATTGATGAGTATTGAAGAATACTACGGGTGGAAAGACAGATTCGAGAACTAGGTTCAGGCAAACCATCTTAGGTCTTAGGAATGTATATTGAAGAAATATGTGTTGCCTCGAACAGAGTTGCAGGTTCTCAAAGAGTTATCAGAGTTTACGGATCAGGAACGTGTTATGTACAAAGCCGAAAAAATGATGATTAGTCTGTTGCAACTAGCCATCAAAGAAGACATTTTCATTCTGTTACAGCATGACAAAACTGCAAAGTCAATCTGGGATGCACTTAAAGTCAAATTTGAGGGTAGTGAGAACATGATAAAGAGCAAAAAGGCGTTGCTAAAGAAAGAGTTTGATCTGTTCAGTAGCTTACCAGGTGAAGACACAAAGAAGCTGATTGAGAGATACTGTCACCTAGTGCGATCAATGTCGATGTTGAGCATTACCAAAGATCGTGAAGAGTGGGTAGACAAGCTTGCTGATGCATTACCTCAGAAAGAGTGGGGAACTTATTTGATGATTCTGAAAAACACGGGTGTTTATGATGGGTTGACAATATCTCAGTTTATTGAAAAGATCGAAAGCCAGGATCTGGAGCAACAGAAGATAGCTAGGATGAACAGTCCGAGTGGTCAACAAGATATTAAAATGTACTACAAAGGTAGCATTCCGGTTCCAGAATCTGAGAGAAGTCCGAAAATTCAGACTGCATTCAGTGCTGGGGATACATCAGAAAAAGCTGATCAGAGTTTAAACAAAAGCAGTAGTGGATTTTCATCATTTCCAAGTGTCAATCCTAAAGAGTCAAACACAAGCTTTCAGTCTCAGAGCACAAAGACAGGAAATGGATATGTGATTCAGTGCAACATAGCTCTAAATCTTCCAGAAGGTCAAAGTTTTTCAGAAGACACTGCTAAAGACCACATGGCTCTACTTGGTTCTGTGTTGTTATCTTATGAGGGTCTAGTGGCTGGTCGGATCGGAAATCCCATGCTCACCAAAGAGGATTACGATCAAATAGATGCAGAAGAGGTGGAACTGATGGATATCAAATGGTGTCTTGCAAGTGTTCTTAGACGTGCTGAAAAGTTCAAAACGATTACCGGGAGAAATGACTTTCTTGATGCTCATGTATCTACTTTAGGTTTTGATAAATCTAAAGTTACTTGTTTTCGTTGTAGGGAGAAAGGTCATTTCAAGCGGGAGTGTAAGAACAGGGAAGCTAGTGGCGCTCAGAATCCGTTCGGAAAAGACGACTATTACCGGAAAGCCATTTATCAGCAGGTCGGTCAATCACAAGATTCACAGACGGCTCATGGTAGAAAGATTGAGGATTCCAAGAGAGCGTGTGCGGTGGATTTTAACTGGAACAACTACATATCTCCTGACAGGAAAGCCTGTTTAATTGATCAAGATGATGAACAATTACCTGAAGGTTTCAGCTGGGATATGTTCGTTGATGAAAAAGGAGAATATAAAGCTTTTATTGCTAAGATTGTTCGAGAACCAGACATGTTTGCTACTTGGATGAAGTCTATTGGAGTGAGTGTAAAGAGTGTGGATGAAGAGTCTGTTGTTTCTGATGAAAGTTCAGAAAGTGCTTATGAAAGTTCACAGAGTGCAGATGAGAGTGTACAGAAGGATGTTACTTCAGAAAAGGAAGTTGTATTTGATCAAACACCGTTAGATTCTGGTTTATCAGATGCTGATTCTGAAAAATCTGTACAGTTTGATAAATCACCAGTTGATAGTAGTAGTGATGATGAGGAAGAGAAACATATAAATGTTTCAAAATCTCATCTTTCTCCTGAAAGTTTTCATTTTTATTTTGCAGATCGCATGGAGAAACTAAAGGAGAAACGAGCTGCTAAAGAACAACAACTAAAGAAATCTGAAGATGTTGTTCAGAATGAGATTGTTGAAAGTGTGATTGAAGAAGATAAAATGGTTGAAGTGGTAAAGACAATCGAGATTGAGAAGATTGTTGAAGTTGTCAAGCCTTGCACAAAGTGTTTGGAAGAATGCAAGGAATGTGCAGCAAAAGACGAGATAATTGTTGAGTATGACAAGAAGAAAGAGCAGTTACTGTTCAACCTCAACTATGTGAAAGAATCTTATGATGTCTTGAACAAAACAGTGACTGGTCTTCAAAAGACAAATTCAGAAAGAGAACAAGCACTAACGATGATGAATGCTGTGATGATGACAAAGCAAAAAGCCATCAACTTTTACATCGAAGAGAGTGCTAAATGGAAGCAAGAGTTGGAGACAGAGAAGATTGAGAATGAGAGAATTAGACGTTTATTACAAAGTTATTCTAGTTCTGATTATCTCATTGATCGTATTTACCCAACTGTTGCAGGTATGGAAGTTTTTCAAGACGAGAAGCCAAAGAAAAAGAAAGATAGTGGTAAGACATCGACTGTTAGCTATAACAAGTGTTCACCTCCAATTTGGGAAGGGTATTCTCCTAGAAAACCAAACGAGGAGCAACTTGAAAAAGCAGTCAATATAAAGCTAAAAACCGACACAACTGACGTTTTACCAGATAACATTGATGTCACGTTTAACTCGTCCGATACTGATCATGAGTCTGAGTTAATCAAAAAGGTGGTCGATCAGGTGTTGGATACTGAGGAGGAGTCTGAGTCAAAGTCCGAGTCTGGGTGTTCAAGTTCGTCAGTCAAAAGTTCGAGTTCGTCAATCAACAGTCCAA
The DNA here is from genome assembly GCA_030545235.1 of Helianthus tuberosus. Taxonomy (NCBI): domain Eukaryota; kingdom Viridiplantae; phylum Streptophyta; class Magnoliopsida; order Asterales; family Asteraceae; genus Helianthus; species Helianthus tuberosus. The sequence continues at coordinate 116,915,422 of CM060445.1, read as the reverse complement.
AGTCGTCGGTCAAACGGTCTTACAGTAAAGAATTTTTTTATCAAAAGCAACTTTAGATGATGAAGCATTTGAAGTTGCATACACTTTAAATGATTCGGACAAATTATACTCTGACAAAGAGTTTCCAATAAGAAGTGTTCGTTTTGACAAGATCAAAAAGGTTTTTAAAATGACAGAAATTAATCTTTCTGAAATAAAAGATTTAAATCTTACTGAAAAACCTAAAAAGTAGTCTTCAAGAGTTCAACAACGGTTAAACAAGAAAAAGGGTTACAATTCTGGTTCTGGTTTTCAAAAGAAATCAAACCAAAATCGTAGCTACAAAAAGAAAGGTCTTGGATTTATTCCACTAGAAAATCATAAAAATTTGAAAAATTCTAAAACAAAAACAGAATTTGTGTCAGGTGGACTTGCAGAAGAGGAACAGAAGAAACCATTCTGGAGACAGTCAAATCAAGAATTTCTTGCTGAAAAGAAAAAGAATGGAACTAAAGTGTTTTATCAAAGAGAGACTCGTACCTGTTACAAATGCAATGAAGCTGGTCATATTGCATGGAACTGTCCGAAAAATGCCAAGACAAAACAGGGAGTTTCTAGGAAACTGAAAGAAATAGTTGTTGATATTGAACCACCAACTGAAAAATTTAAAATTTTTGAAAACTCAACTTATGAGGTTGGTGAGTGTTCTAAAAAGAATTTTTATAAAAAGAAAGAGAATGAGAACCAAGTGTGGGTTGTTGAGAAAGTTGATGAGAAAGTCGGCGATGAATCTGATTCCACAAAGCCAGAAGAGCCACAGGTTGAGGTGAAAATTTCAGTGAATGATGATGAGTTTCCATCACTGAAATTTGAAGAAATTAAAAAGAAAATGGGTAAAGTAGAGATTTCAGATCAGTTTTATTCTGAGAAAAATGAGTTTGATGTTGAGAAAACATTCAATAGAAGTGTTAAGAAAATTTTTGGAAAAATGTGGAATGGGAAAGTTAAGGGGGTTAAAGATTTTTATGCAACTAAAAAGGCAACTTACAACCCCACTGCGCAAGAACTGAAAGCCATCAAGTCTGAGAAGACTTGGATGGAAGTTTGTTTCCCTTGAAGTCTTAGGACTACGCCGGAGATCCCAAGTTTGTAATTGCGGATCAGGAATCGGCATCTTTCTTGATAATTGTTTTTGTGATTGAATTTTTAAAAATGTTTAAATTGTTACAGGATAAGTGTGAATTGCCGGAGCTTCCAGGTTGGTAAGTGTGAAGCAGGAATCGGCATCTTGATTGGTAAAATGGTTTGTGTAGAGGCTTATTCCTACATAGGCTTATATGTTGTGAATATTTTTTGCAAGAGGTACAGAGGTTGCATACATGCAAGTGGTAAATCAGGGACATTAAGTTGTACTTGATCTGCTACAAGTGGTTAAAAGTAGACAATGTGATGAACCACACCCCGGACCTACAAGTGGTAAAACCAACAAAACTTATTTTCCAGAAAAATCATTCTGATTAAAACAAACTTAAGTGTTTTGAAATCATAATGAGAAAATAGTTTTGTGAAAGGGGGAGTTCTGATTGTTTATGCCAAGTGGATGGCGAGTTGAAGCGATTTGATATTGGTTGTCAAGTTTTTGTACAGTTCATTTTATGTTCAAGTGAGTCAAGAGTCTAGTTGTTTTCAAATTTCCTTGAAATGTGTTTGCATTTTAGGGGGAGTAGAAAATTTCAGAAAATCCAAAAACATTTGAAAATTTGAAAAAGCCAAAAACATGATAAAAATGAAAAAATGAGTTTTTGTGTCAAAGAAGAGGAAATGATAGTACATCAGTAGACGGTCACAGTATGCTAAAGAAATGTAATGATTAAATAGCGTTAAACAGTCTCACTGATGATATGCCGATAGGTTTTTATACATTTAGTAAGGTTTTTCGGGATATAAACTAAATTTCAAACTTGCTTATTTCGTGGGGAACACTACTTGGATATATAGGTAACCCCTGAAATCTCGTTTGAAAGGTCCCTCTTTCTGAGATACTAGGTCTTTATACTAAGTGATATCTGGGGTATTATCCCGGGACTTCTGCTGAATGGAAGTTCTGACCTAGTCCCCGGATAATGCTTTCCGCAAAAGCTTGAAACATAGCTTCGCCCTCAGCATGCTGATGAAACAATAAAATTGATAGTCGCTGCTGTTGTAATGCAAAAGATCCTCTAAAGGGGACATACTTAAAAGGTTGAGTCATGATCTCTCTGCTGAACGGTAGTTCTGACCTGAGCTCTCATGATTCTTCATAATTTATTAACTCCTTACAGATATCATCTGTGGTATACTCACCTGTAAGACTGAATATTGGGATCTGGATACGGGAGTAAATTCAAGAGGTGGGACACATGAATGAGTTTAAGTTCTTAAAACACCTAACTCATATCCTGAATTAGTTGAAATTTGTGTGAGAATTTAAGTGGATCAGTATATTGGCAATCTAAGTGAATTGTTTAATTCTTAATGTGTAACTAAGCTCAACGGTACTTGTGACTTGTCAAAATCTGATATGATCCTCTTACACAAACTCACAAAAATATTGTATGTAAATATTTTTTTTACTGCATTTCTTTACATTCAAAATTAAAAAAAATATTTTCAGTGTGTTTTAGCATAAATTTTTGAAAAAGACAAAAAGATTTTCGACAACTGGTGTTGGAGAGCTGATTTTCAAAATTCTAAGTGCTAGACATGATAACCATGTTATGAGGGGGAGTCTATGTGTTTGAAAATCAAATATGTTTTAATCTATTTTTTCAAGTGGTTCATCAGGATTATTATTGATAAGATGTTTGATTTGAGGAAGGTTTTGAGTTGATGTATACATGTTATTGTTTAAAATTGTAAAATTTACTTTGAGGTAGAGATTGTGCAGGTTTGAGGAAAGGCTGAGTGTGAGCCAGGTTGATAGATTCTGAGAAGCTTATGTTTGAAAAGCCAGATTCCGATATTTGAGAATTCTGAAGACAAAGCATGAGCCAGACAACGATCTTGAACCTGTGAAAGCCAGACTACGATCCTGAAGCAAATGATGCTGAAGAACTGAAGGAATGCTAGCACATTGTTAAGGGGAGTCTGTTGATGCTGATTGAAAGAGTGAAGCACAAAGATTGATAAAGACTGAAGATTGTCAAGACTCGATACTTAAAGACTCGTCAATATCTGAGGGGGAGTCTGTTGGTGCACACATCTGTTTTCTTCGTCTTATATTGAGTCTTCGGTTCATTGCGATTCGGAACAAGAATGATGTCATCATTCTTGATGATGACATCATCCAAATGACATCATCTTTCATCATCAATACAACATTCTCACGTGAAACATGAATGAGATACCACAAGAAGACAAAATTGAATGTAAACGTGAATTAGAAAGTGTTTTCGTTCATATAAGACAAATGAGATGCTGATTTCGCTCCTAGGGTCGTGTAAAGGTGATTTCGCCCGAAACTTTAAGTGGTGATTTCGCTCTTGTGTTTATGTGTCACTTGGGGCGAAATCAACAGGCCTATATATAGGTGTCTCATGAGCAAAATCAGTATCGAGACCTTGTATATCATACCGAAGTGCTGCCGGTGTGAAGATCAATTGTACACAACGTTAAATCAATATAAAAGGTGTTTAAAAGTGAATTGCTTACTGTTTCTACTTCAGTTACTTGTTTTTCGCACCTGTAACTGATTAAAACTCCTCTGAACGACTCGTTCGGGTCCGTTTACGATCCTACAGTGGCTTGCCTTCGGGAGTTATCGAGGGTTCACTCGGATCACTGCCCTATTGTATTGACTTGTTCGGATAAAAACTTTGGTCCTAAACCGTTTAGAATCTTCAACTCCTTGTTAGAGAGAAAGGATTTTGATGAAGTGGTTAATTGTAACAACCCGCACTTTCGTGCTTGTTACTCTCGTTACTTTCGTGACGCCTAGCACCAGAGATTCGGATCATAATGTAAACTATAACGCTTACTACGCTACTTCGCATATTTTCGCAAACACATCGCTTATTACAACATGCTATATGACAACGATTACATTTTTCGCATATACTATTACGCTATTGCTACGCTACTCGCAAACGTAAACTCGAAACACAGTTACTTATGCTACGACCTAGTATTATATTAATTAGTTATATATATAAATATCTAAGTATCAAGACTTGTTTAAATGCGCACACGCTGGCACATGCAACTCAATTTATCGCACTGAAATGAAACATAACACGATACTACTTATCTCGCTAAAATGCTTAAAGCACTCACAATTTTTTAACGCAACAAAACGCCTAACAAACTAACCAAAGTTGGAAAACTAACTCGCACAAACATGGCCGTCCGATGACCATCCGCCCGGATGACCATCCGACCGGATGGAGCCATCCAAACAGCTGCCACTCGCACCGACTTAACCTCGCCCCTTCCCTTATAAATATTAGCCGTACACCTCATTTCAACACTTTGACACTCTCATCCGCTCCCCAAGTATCTGCTGCGATTCAAGGCTATTTTGTAAGCTTTTTCCCTCAAATCTTCGTTAATCTTTATCTCTAATCACTTCTACACCATCTTCTTCATCAAAATCACACACACACTTTAACTTTTTCTTGAAATCATCTGAATTGGACCTCTTGAAGGTGGTTTCCTCTCGGTTTGCTTAGGCAAACTGTTATGGAGCTCCATTCAATCGAGATTGGTTCAAGATCTAAAGGATTTCATACTTTTCAACTCAGTTATGAAAGATTTCCATACTTTTTCAACTTATTTCAAACTTTCTTTCTGTTATTACACTTTATTGATGGAATTTGGACTCAATCAGACTCTCGACTCGTTCCTTAGTCGAAAGCCGGCATGAAAACGGTTTTCCACCGAAGAGATTGATAGATTAACGGGTCAAACATGAATCTCCATCAAGAATAGATCGTCTGTCTGAATAGGCGGGATCCATCTGACCGAATGAACTGGGATCGGTATATTCCATTGTTTGACATGTCATCACGCCATCTCTGTTAACTTAAAAACTTTTACTTTGAAAATTTTACAAAACTTCAACTACAGATCATTCGCCCGAATGGCCATCCATCCGGGTGACCATCCGACCGGGTGAACTGACCTTTATGATATTCGTTGTTTAAACGATTTTATCTAAACTTTGAAATTTTAAAGCTTCGCAAATATGGTCAAAAGGGCATAATGGTCAACTTTTAAGCATTTAATGGAAACATGCAATGAGCTAGGTTTTTTATGGAACCAAGTTGTATAACCTCAGAGGGTTATACTAACTCATAATATGGTCCTAAAAGAACCTTGAGGCATATCTAAACTAAGCTAAATCGTGTCAGAACTGAAAGTCAAAGCAAAAGTCTACTTTTGCGACTTTCGGTTACGAACCGAGCCTAAACTCAGAATTGTCGGGTTGAACATGCCTAGACATGTTCTTACATTATTTACCAAGTTATTTAAGTGTTAAAACATGTTCCATAACTTCAGCATTATCAGTTATGAATTATTTTGCAAAAACTGACTCTTTTGACTTTTTATTAATAAGTTTGACCCGACAATCGACTGAGATAACGTGGTAATTAGGAGGTGCCCTTTTGAGGGTTTAATACCTACCTAATTACGATCACGTAGCCATGTTCGTTGCGAACAATGGCTTGACCGTTTAAAAGTCAAAGCGTTTATCGCAACGCTTGACTTTTCGGCTTTCCAAGCCAAACAAAAATAACTAGCCATAAGAGGGCACTTACAAGGGGTCCAAGCAAGGATGAATTTGATCTAGAATACTCAGGTATGAAGTATAAGGCTTCAACTTAGAGCAATTTAGATCAAGCGTGAGAAATGAGAGCAAAACAAGTGGGTATTTATAGGATTTCAAGAACCGTTAGGATCGTTCCTCGATAATTGAGCTTCGATCTGGACCTTACACATAAGGCACATGGTTTTGGAATACTAGGGGTGTCCAAAACCATCACGCGGTATTGAGAAAAGTTACACTTAGGCCCCTGAAATTCAACATGGGTGCCAAAATGAAGTTTCTGCCCAGATGAGGCCGTGGCGTCGCACCACAGCAAAACCATATAGTGGTGGCGCAGTGCCACCACCTACCAGTGACCAGAAACTTTGCTAAATTCTCAGGTTTGGTCCCTGCAACAACTTTGAGCCATTTTCGATGCGTTTAAACCCCGTTAACCCCATTTCAAGGCTCTAAAATGAAGTTAAAGTATAGGGAACATGAAATATGCTCAAAAACATCTTGGATGTCAGTTCGTTTGGTCCTACGATTGCGTTGTTCGGTTAATTACGACGAAACTCGAACGCACGCGAATAACGATCCAAATTACGCGACAAATGGAATTATATCATGCCAATCATTAAAATAAAATATTTTAATGAATACATAAATTTTTGGATGTCCGGATATATGCAAAACGTAAGATATGTGCGAAAATGCAAGCTTATGCACATTTTGACGCTTTTAGTCCCTGTTGATCAAATAAGTTTTTTTTTGCGCACCAAACACCTCTAAGCCTATTTCTAAGCTATGTAAAGGATATTTAGGGCATGTTTAACTTATGATCATATTCCGGAAGGTTCGATACCAAATGAATCAGCAGACTTTTGCAGTTTGACGCAAATAGTCTATGCAATCGAATAAACTTGATTTCAACACACCAAACCCTCCAAAACTTTTTCCTAGGTTATGCAAAGGTTATTTAGGGTATGTTAAGCCCATGTCACTATTCCGGAGTGTTTGTCGCGTATATTATTAAACATCACGATGCTTCAGGTTTGTTAAAAGGTCACTCAGAGGTAAGAATTAACATGCTGACGCTTTTAACCCTTCGTCGGGTAACTTTCAAACTATTATGCAAACGACTACTCTCAATCAGCAAGTGGCTCATTTGTGAATATGAATACCGTAAGAGGTTATTCAGAGACTTATTTTAATCATGATAACACTTCCAGTCCTTCCATAATCAAAGTTTTTGATTTTTCACAAAATTAGTCCTTCATAGTCAACGTTTGACTTTACTAAGGTTTAGTACACGTGTCAACATATTATTGGACGTGATTTTACGAGGTGTTACACTTATTTATTGGAAATTGATACAATAAATTCCGTCGCTTTACATTTGTCTTATCCCAAGGGATAGTATGGCATGAGCCATGCTAAAACTCCCTCATTGCATTCTATTTGTCATCTATGAAGATTTTAATGATCTTGTTAGAGATCGTGAAGCTCAAGCACTATTACCATATTCATCACATGGACAAGTACGACAAAGGAATTTCTCTACTTTAGATGATCAAAGCTTATGTAGAATGGAATGCTTACTATAGGGACGGAGGCCACTGGTTGGTTTCCCCTCCTCAATAAATTATTTCGTTTTCCACTAAGACATATGACCAGTACACGCAAGAGGCACTATGCATTTTGGTTGCGGTTATCCACATTATCATCTATTCAAACATGTATGAACAATACGATCTTGAGGATTCTATGACCGATTTCCTTCTTCATTCTTGGGCACATGATAGACTATATTTACCCAAAATATATGTCTAGATTCTTTTAAAGTTTTATATTAAAAAGATCATGGCGCCAGGAGGAAGTCTACACCCAAAAAGGGGTTAACTAATCAACATCTCACTGATTAAGTTAAATAAAGTTCTTATGGAACAACACGAGGGTGTAGAAATTGCACAACATGAGGTTAATCGAGACGACACTAGTGACAGTACTGGTGGTACCGGTAGTTCAAGTGATTCAAGTCCCGATGGATCGGGAATGAGTAGCAATACCACACCAGAAGATACGATCACACAAAGCCTCGTTAATACGAGAGGTGCGGTAGCTTATGTCTGCCAAATAAATACAATAAAGGCGGTTAGTCATACTAGTAAACGTATTCCTTAGTAAACAATTAGATACACAGAGAGTCTCCTGCTGAATACAGCCTTAACTTGGTGGAATCTCCAAGTACAAACGTTAGGGAGTGATACTGTGAAGAGGTTGACATGGGAAGAACTCAAGGATGTTAAGCGAGAAGAGTGTTGCTCGCTGATTGAAATTCAAAGGTTGGAAACAAATTCTAGAACTAGATCATGACTAATAGCCAATGTTGTTGGTTACACTCGAGGCTTTCATGATCTCTCAAGGGTTGTTCGATACTGTGTAACACCCGAATTCAAACGCCCTGAGCGTTAAATTTGGGATTTAGCCCCTGAGATCCGAGGCATGACCAAATCATCCCACCCTACCTCGATCACTCAAACAGTAGTTACCCAACATGTTTCTTATCCACCAACATTTCATATTCATGTTATTTGATACCGTTGCCAATTTTAGCTTCATCTCAAACATTTCACATGCATGAGTTTCATAGCTAGAGACAGGATCATCCTAGCTACAATTAGGGACTGCATTGTCCTACATCTAAACATAGGGATTGGGTTATTCTACATCTAAACATAGGGATTGGGTTATCCTACATCTAAACATAGGGATTGGGTTATCCTACATCTAAACATAGGGATTGGGTTGTCCTACATCTAAACATAGGGTTCCTAAAACTTTACAGTGAAGTCCTCGTCACATAGAATTCAAAATGTACTTGGCCTAGAGTCGAGTAAGCTAGACAACCCCTCATGCTATATAATTCTCATACGATAACCTAGTCGAGTCAGGGGAAGTTGTTATAGAATGTTCATTAGAACTTGGCGAACGAGAATTCAATATCGATCCCTTACCCATTGAGTTGGGTAGTTTCGACGTAGTGGTTGGCATGGATTGGCTATCCGATAACAAAGCCGAAGTCGTGTTTCACGAGAAGATCATTCGTCTACCACTACCGAATGGAGAGACACTTGTTATACATGGAGAGAAACGCGACACACCATTGCGGATTATGAATTGTGTGAAGGCACAGAAGTGCTTACGGAAGGGTGGTATTGCTTTCCTGGCGCATGTTGTCAACAAGAAGGCCGATGGGCTGCAGCTGACAGATATTCCTGTGATAAAGGATTTTCCTAAAGTCTTTCTTGAATACTTGCCGGAACTACCACCACATCGACAAGTCGAGTTCCACATCGACTTGGTGCTGGGAGCCACACCCGTAGCTATGTCTCCATATCGATTAGCACCTTATGAGATGCAGGAGTTATCCACACAACTTCAAGAGTTGTTGGATAAAGGATTCATCAGACGAAGCTTCCGCATTGGGGAGCTCCAGTTTTGTTTGTAAAGAAGAAGGATGGAACACTTAGAATGTGCATCGACTACAGCGAGTTGAATAAACTCACTATCAAGAATCGGTATCCACTACCAAGGATTGATGACTTATTTGATCAACTACAAGGTTCAAGCTTCTACCCCAAGATAGACTTATGATCGGGGTATCACCAGTTACGAATACAAGAGCAAAGCATACCGAAAACAACTTTTTGAACTCGTTATGGTCTTTACGAGTTTCTCCTTGTGCCTTTTGGTCTAATGAAGGCACCAGCAGTCTTCATGGATTTAATGAACCGCGTGTGCAAGCCGCATCTCGACAAATTCATCATAGTGTTCATTGACGACATTTTGTTATACTCACGATCGGCAGACGAGCATGAACAACATTTGAGAACCATCTTAGAGCTACTCAAGAAGGAGAAACTATACGCGAAATTTTCCAAATGCGAGTTTTGAATTTGTGAAGTACAATTTCTCGGGCATGTAGTGAATGAGAAAGGCATTCAAGTAGACCCATCGAAGATTGAAGCAATCAAAGATTGGGAAGCGCCCAAGACTCCAACTGAAGTCCGATAATTTTTGGGATTAGCGGGGTATTATCGTAGATTTATTGAGAATTTTTCTAAAATTGCTCAACCGCTAACCTCCCTCACACAAAAAGACAATAAATTCGCCCCAAATCGAAAAACAAGAAGTATCATTACAACTTCTCAAGGATAAGTTGTGCGATACACCAATCTTATCACTACTCGATGGTACCGATGACTTTGTAGTATACTGCGATGCTTTGCATCAAGGATTGAGTTGCATACTTTTTCAACGGGAGAAAGTTATCGCTTACGCATCGCGTCAACTGAAAGTTCATGAAAAGAACTATACCACTCACGACCTCGAGTTAGGCGCAGTGGTATTTGCTTTGAAAATATGGAGACATTACTTATATGGTACCCAGTGTACGGTTTTCACAGATCATAAGAGTTTTCATCACATATTCAATAAAAAGAACTAAATATGTGTCAGCGATATTGGATTGAATTGTTGAATAACTATGATTGTGAAATAAAGTACCATCCGGGCAAGGCGAACGTTGTAGCGAACGCCTTGAGCCACAAGGAACGAGTTAGAACATTGAGAGTTCGAGCATTAGAGATGACAATTCACACAAATCTTACCACACAAATTCATAATGCACAACAAGAAGCACTCAAGGAAGAACATATTCAAGCAGAAACACTTCGGGGCACAGAAAAACAATTAGTGCCAAAAGAAGATGGAACTTTATACTCTATGGGTAGAATTTGAGTTTCACACTTTGGCGGCCTTCGAGATGTTATTTTTGAGGAAGCACATAGGCCCAAGACTTGAAATAGTACTATTGGTGGCCTAACCTCAAAAAGGATATCGCGACTTATGTCGGAAAATGCTTGACCTGCGCGAAGGTCAAGGCAGAATATTAGAAACCCTCAGGTTTGCTACAACAACCCGGGATTCCTGTTTGGAAATGGGAACGAATATCGATGGACTTCATTACGAAATTACCCAGGACCTCGAGAGGCCACGACATGATATGGGTAATCGTCGATAGATTGACAAAGTCCGCACACTTCTTGCCGATTCGGGAGAAGAATAACACAGAGAAACTAGCGGAACTATGTCTCAAGGAAATAATGGCTAGTCACGGAGTGCCTATTTCAATCATTTTAGACCGAGGTGGTCACTTCATTTCAAGAATTTGGGAGTCATTTCAAGAGGCCTTTGGATCTCATTTAAATCTAAGCACGGCCTTTCATTCACAAACTGACGGCCGGAGCAAATGGACAATCCAAACACTCGATGATATGCTTCGTGCGTGTGTTATGGATTTGGGTGGCAACTGGGATACTCATTTACCGTTGGTTTTGTTTTCCTACAACAACAGCTACCATACAAGCATACAAGCTGCACCGTTTGAAGCTCTTTACGGTCGAAAGTGTCGTTCTCCGCTAAGTTGAGCAGAAGCTGGCGATAAACAACTAATTGGTCCGGAATTAGTTCAAGAGACTACAGATAAAATCTTTCAGATCAGAGACCGTATCAAGGCAGCTCGCGATCGACAAAAGAGCTATGCAGACAAGAGACGGAAGCCATTATCTTTCGAGGTCGGAGACAAAGTCTTGTTGAAAGTCTCACCTTGGAAGGGCATATCTAGATTAGGTAAGCACGGGAAGCTTAACCCACGATATGTAGGACCATTTGAAATCCTAGAAAGGATTGGCACCGTTTCCTACAAGCTAAAGTAACCGGAAGAACTTAGTAGCGTACACGATTCATTTCATGTGTCGAATCTTAAGAAGAGTCTAACGCAAGAAACGGTTATCACCCGGCGAATGAGGTTCACATTGACGACAAACTCCAATACATTGAAGAGCCTGTCGAGGTCATGTATTGGAAGATTCAGAAAACACGGAGGAGTCGAATCAAGTTAGTAAAAGTCTGTTGGAACTCTCGACACCGACCCGAGTATACTTGGGAACGTGAAGACCAAATCAAACCAAAATACCCCCTCCTGTTTGAGAATACTCCTGCAAAGGATGACTCAGTTTGAATTTTGGGACGAAATTCTCAATAACAGAGGGAGAATGTGACAACTGCCACTTTCCGGTAACTTTTGTACATCTAAATTACTCATTTTTAGCTATACATTTATGTGTTTTGAACATCCGAACTGCTTATTTCATGACATACACTTAGAATACTCATGGAATACTTACTTATGATACACATGATTCATTTTTATTGAATACATATGAAACAGTTTAAACAATGCATCGAAACAACTAGTGTAGCACCTAGTACACTATTATGCTGACAAAAACGCAGGATCCGTAGAAACCATCTTAATGACATCTTTAGGACTCAGACAAAAGTTCAACATCAAATATACATTAAACCCTAACTAGGAATGCAAGGGCTTGGTTTAATACCTTCCTGAAGTCCGATAACACTAAAAACTGCCCGAAAAGCACTAAAAGTCACAATTTCAACACTTTTCCGCAGAAATTCTGCAGAAATCAGCATTATAAGTTATATGCAATTTACAAAAGTGTCATTTAACCTAGAATTCATATGAGAATACCTAGGAGTATCATCTAAACCAATAATCACATCAATTCCTACATCTTACACAAGCTTAGCATTCAATTAACGACTAACGGAACCGACGACAAACAAATATCCGAACGATATCTAATCTTTTTTTAGTGACCATCTAACATTATTTGGATCATTTTGGTCTAGTAATGGTCACTTAACACCTTGAAAAAAATTAAAACAATTAAACATCTAAAGCATTCCTAAAAATCTCCTAAAAATTCTAACACGTTTCAACAAAGAAACAAGTTCACAACATGGAGACCCCCCCCCCCATTCACGGTCACAATGTGGGACCCACCCCCTTGGCCAATTGATAAAAGATCTTGGATATTTCACCCACTTGTGCAAGTGGTGAAAGTGGGAGGCTTTTAACAACTAGTAACTTGATTTACTAAGCTCATTACCTCATATTTTCACCATAATTTACACACACTTAAGAACTCTCTCAACCTTCATCATTTTAGCCAAGAACACCCACCAAAAGGTTTCATTTTCTTGCCTTTCTTTGATGATCAAGATGGAGTTTGATATAACTTAGGAGGATCTAAAGCAACCACAACTTGAAGAAGTGATTTCCTTCCATTCAAGAGCTTTCAACCATCAAGATCAACATTTTTCTTTACTTTTATCATCATCTAGATCATCCCTAGCCACAAGAGCTAGAATTGAGCCTTCTAAATCCCTTTTTTCATACTTATTTATGTATTTATTGTTCAAAGAACAAGTTATAACTAAAACAATCACACAGAATAAGATAAAAATACAAAGAAGCAAATTAAAAATCATGATATATAAGATTGTTTATGTTGTGATTTAAAGCTTTTTACTTGCATATGGGATCTAGTCATGATGAATATCATATGAATAACTTGTTAGATGATGTTTAAAAACATGATCTAACAAGTGTACATGAAAATGTTAAAAGGGATATGTTAAACATATTGTTTAATGGATGATCATAATCTTTCATATTATTAAAGTGAATAAGGTTTTTCACTAAAAATAATGATTTTACAAGATTTATAAAAAGAAACATACAAGATGGGTTTTGTATAAAAGTTCAACAAACTAGAAGTAAAGTATGGTTTTTGAACTAGTAAACATATGTAAAGATCATACCAAAACCCTACATGATTATTAGTTCATCTTGTTAAGTTTATATTATAAATCTCATGTGCTTTTTCTTAGAAATACGATGAGTAAATTGTATATGTTTTATTAAACATGGCAAAACTTATATTTTAAATGAAATATGGCCAATTTTTCTTAGAAATCATATGTTATAAAAACTATCATTTTTGACAAAATCTTTACTAGAATGAAAGATTTGAAAGAATAGTTTTTATAAAAACAAAACTAGATATAAATATATATTTTTGAGAAAAAATATATTTAGAGATCTTAACAACTTATGTGCTATGTGTTATTTGATTGTATTAGTTATAGACATTAAAGTTAGGAACTTGAATACAATGATACAAATAAACACAAGACACATTACAACTAAAGTCTTACAAGACTACACATAAATACATCTTAAAAGCAAATTACGGACGATCCGAGTATTCAGACACAACTTATGGACAAATCCGACTTACGGACAAATAAACAGACTATATAAGTATTTCGGACCACAATTTATACTATATCAAAGACTCGGTAAACTACGTTTTCTAAACTGAACAAGTAACCATATATTTTCTACAAGTATACAAAATATACTACTTATGGTTTAACTTACAAAGGTATTGTATTTGAAATATATAAAGATATATATATATATATCCTAACATCTAAAATATATTATTTTAGCGAAAGACTAAAATTATATTTTTAGAACAAATCTTAAAAATAGATTACTTTTAAGATGATTTTTATACCTTTTTGCCAAGTATAGATTATATATTCTTATGGGGTATATCTTAGAATATATAAGTATATATATATACTAGTCATTTACCCGCGCGATGCGGCGGGAAACATTTCACTTAGGTTGGTGAGTTTAGGGCTATGTACGAGGAGGTTCGGTTTTGAGCCATAACCAAAACCAAATTCGCGATGCAACGGAAAACACAACACTTGTTAGTAATTCTAATGGTGTGCATGAGAAGGTTCAGTTAGGTCATAACTAAAATCTAAATTTTCGGTTAAGGGACTTCAAAACCGGTCATGGGGATTTAAAGAGTTTTAAAAGGATGTAAACAAACCGAACTGCGCCAAGCCAACAAAAGCACAATCATAAGCTCAAAACTGATCAAACCAATCCGCCTTGGATTGTTTTTCCTAACAAGCTAAAACGTTCAACCCAACTTATGTTTCTTAACAAGCTAAAACGTCCAACTCAACTCGGAAAAACCAAAGTTGTTCTTAACAAGCCAAAACCTTTCGCTAACTTGTTTTTCTTAACAAGCTAAGAGTTTAAACTAAGTCACGCTGTATTATTATTACTTTTGTAATCTAAAATGATGAGTTTTCATGTCGGTTTGGTTCAAAAATAGCTAACAGTTCAAACTGAAGTGCAGGTTTGTTTTACCTGTGCATTTTTTTAGTTATAGTTATATGTAGAGGTGCACAAAATAACCGGTTAATTAACCGTAACCGGTTATTAACCGAAACCGTAACCGGTTAATAACCGATTTAGGAATAACTGGTTAGTGGTTATTTTTAACCGTAGGTTAGTAACTGGTTATAAGTGTTTAGTATAATAACCGGTTATTAACCGGTTTTTTTAAACCGGTTTTTTAACCGATAGACTGGTTAACCGAAAAATTCAAAAAAAAAAGGCAGAAAAACCGGTTAATAACCGAAAATAACCGGTTAATTAACCGAACCGGTTAAAGTAATTAACCGGACCAGTTAAAAAAATAACCGGTTAAAGTAATAACCGGTTAAAGCATTAACCGGTTAAAGTCAAAAAGTCAAATTAACCGGTATGACTGGTTAACCGAACCGGTTATTAAAATTAACCGGTTTGTGCACCTCTAGTTATATGTGCTCTGCTGGTTTAAACTTGTCTTTGTTTGTTTAGACTATCCAAGACAGTGAGGTTCAACGTGTTGAAGGTGATTCCAACTGGATCTTCTAGCGGTAGGAAGAAAGCGTTTACAGGCATATGACAAGCTTGATCCTCTTCTTTATCTTCTTGTTAGACTTTCTTTGCAAAAACAATATTATTTGATTTGCTATGATTTTGAAGTATGTAATGTAATTGTGAACCTTATTTAATGTTTCTATAAACAAAGTATTTTGTCAAGTCTTTTTTTTTCAACCTATTGCTATACAAATTTGCTTGTAACATTGAATCGAATTTTGACTGTTACGTGTAGTTTGATTAGTTTTGACCTTGATATTCTGTGATACCTCTTTCGGAACATGTTGACTTTTACGGCCAAATTGATTCATTTCAAGTTCAAAATAACCATGGACTCAAAAGAAATTGATTCACTTCCAAAGTCAAACCGCAAATCAACAACTAAATTTGTTTTCAAGTTTGTTAAATCACTGGCACTACTAACCCTCCATGTCCATCACCATCCATAGGCAAAGCGTGATCAACCGAGGGATTAAACGCACCGGCTGCAATAGCCGCTTTCGCAAAATGTTGTGCTCCAACAATCTTTCCATTGCAAAAACTTTTTTTTATACCCGAATGAACTTCACATTTTCCTCTGAATTTCGGAATAGGCCCATATGGTTCGATATTACGATTCCCGAAACTCGGATGATGTGGGAAAATACCCGAATCAACAAATCCAATCACGAAGCTTTCAGAAACCTTCATATCCATTCCCATGTTTTTGTGACTCGTCAAACAGCTCGGTCAATATTGCTTCCTAAAATTCAAATAGAAGCTTTCTGTTACGCTTCATTAACGATTATGAACGTCACATATAAGAGACTGGACATGAGAGACTGAAGGAGCATAAGTTGCATGCTGTGAAATGCCATTTTCTGCAGCCTTAACAGTTGTACCAGACACCTTATGTCCCGGGAAAAGAGGGCAGAATTGCAATTAGAGCGTCGGCATATCCCACCGGATCTGTTTACAATAACCAAACAAGTAAGGTATTATATTGTATACAAAGTAACTACAGGATCTGATTTTCAACCCCGTATTGACCAAATTATTAGAATAAATTGTGCTTACCACCATCCTCACGAAGTATCTTAATAACTTCTCCAGCTATATCAGACTGAAAACAGAAGAAAAAAGAGTAAGACAGAAACTAAACAATTAGTATGAGATTTAATTTGATTAGATAGTTACTGAATTTTTTTTAGAGAATAATCATTAATAACCTCAATGGGAAGCTCCCCACCGAGCTGCTCGATGTAACAAATGACTTGCCCTTCCTTTACAGTTTGCTTCTGTTAGAACAATGCAAGTATCAGTAGAAATATAAACGAACATAACCAGAATCTTAAATTTTAAAAAATGCGTATATGGCATGAGGTCTTAGTCCTGGCACTTCACCGTGGTACGGGTATCGGTACAGGTATTTCAGAACAGTACCCGTTTTGGTACCACTTTATTTCTTTTTGAGCACTCATACGGGTACCAAATAGGTAAAATTGGTACAAGTCCCGATACCAACAGGTAAAATCGGTAGGAGTACCAATACGATACGGGTACCAAATAGGTACCATAAATACCTAATAGAAAATAAAGCATAAATACCTAATAGAAAATTCGGTACCAGTACCATTGTTTATCCATGCCGATACCAAAAGTACTGAATACCGAAATCAATAAAACTGGGTACCGATGTACCGACCACTTAAAATCGGTACGCGTATGGGTATTTGGGAAAACAAAAAACTCATCCCTAGTTGAAGCAGCGCGATTACTGGAGGGAAAGCATCAAAGCGAAGCATTTCATTTTTTTCTTATATTTATTTTTTGGAAGATCAAATAATACAATTCCTAGAAAATGTTCAATGTGTAATAAACTAATAACATTCAGAAGCATTTGGAGCGGGTGAAAAAACACTGGGAAGCGATTACCTCTTTGCATGGCGGAGGTGTTCGTTTCCCCTTGATAGTTCGTGATCTTCGAAAGTACCCAACCTGTATTGCACATAAAAGTGGCATATTTAAAAATAATCTTTTAAGTTTTAATAACTAAATAAAAGTATATTGAATATCTTCGAAAGTACCCAACCCTTCATCTGCAGCTGTATCAAGAAACGCCTGAATCCCACCCGAAGTAGGTTCAACTTTGGTAATTGCTAGAGACGGTGACGATGCTGACCCGTTTTGTTCAGTTGACTCCACATTTGCAGTGACGATTGGGGCGGAAACTGGCGGTGGAGAACTTGTATTTTCTACCGTTAAGTTTCTCAGTACATGTAACCGAAATCCACCAAGCTAATAACAACAAATAATGCAAAGAAGATATAAGAGTTAGTTCAGAGACATGGATTAACAATTCCAATGGACATTATAGTCGGTTTTTACAGGTACTAACTTTCAATTCAAACTCTGCAATTGAGGTTGTGTCACAAATTTCTGTTAGAAGAGACTCCACCTGTGAATATGGTTTAAACGGAATAAGTTAAACATACACTTTGATATGAAGTAAGGGTGTTCATAAGCCACTGAAACGACCGAACCGCCCCAACGGAAGCAAGTCAGTCGCTTTGCGACCCAAACGATTCAGCTATGGTGGTTTGGCGGTTTAATGGTTCGGTCTGAAACCTGGTATAACCGAACCGGCCGTTGTATTTTTTTTTTCAGTTTCGGAATATGTGGATGTATATGTATTTTAGTCACGAACCATCTTTATCATTTAAGATTTTTTAATACAAAATAATGATTTTGGAATGAACAAAATAAAAAAATCAGTTCAACTCTCAAATCTCAAAACTGAACTGTTAAACCGTCTTGACCGCTGGTTTGGTTTGTCTTTCCCTGAAACCGTAGTTTAGGGCTTGACCCAGAATTTTCGTCAAAACCGGTCGAACTGAACCGTAAACACCCCAATTATGCTAAATTTTTGCATACATTTAATACAAAAATTCAGAATTTACCTCTGCAGCACTTGGAGTGAATTGGCTTGTTGATTCAGATGATCTTTCAACGTCAGGAGAGTCTTCTAACTCTGCACCTGCTGCTATATACCATACTTTCAAAACACGAATTTTGAATTCAAATAAATTAAACCCTAAACACGAAAACAACCAACACTAACATTCACTGTAATCGAAATTTCTTACATTGGGCATTCTTTGCAGACAAGCACAGACACCGACTCGATCCTTTCGACAACACCAGCCGATCAAACCGTCGAGCGTTGTCGAACCTAACTCCATAACAATTCTGTTGCAAATTAGCTAATTCTATTCTATAAGGAGCTAACCTCAAGTTGTAAAGCTTCAAACTTGAAGCCCCAAAGCTACCTAGTAACAAACAAACAAACAAACAAACAAACAATAACCAAATGTAACAAACTTAAAGATACCTTGTTTTTGCTATTGGTGGTGAAAATTCAAAATGTTCAGAAGTTGACTTTTTATTTTCAGAACCTGCAAGTAAACTTGTTAATATAGTAAGTATAGAAACAAACTTTAGTGCAAGAAAATAAAAGATGTTGAAGCTTACCAAGGAGTAGATCGGTAGTCACCATCATCCTCTGCAATTGCTACTGACCTAGAAGCACCAACTTATTAAGGTAAAGCTACCATGGAGTTTAAGCAATTCCGCAACACGCCCTCAGAGTGTCAATGGCTTTATCCACAGACTGCAGAAGTTCAGGGATGGTTGTTTTGCATACTGAAATTAACAAAGACACTGCTTAATCACATTAAACTTTAACAAGTTGCGACAAAAGGTTGTTTCTTGCTTGTAAGTTGTAAACTTGTAATTATATAAACTGGTACATGGTTAATCCTGCCCTGATTACCAATACAAACCATTCAAACTTTCCTGCAAGTTAAGTCGTAGAAACTTACCACGATTAGTGTTGGCTTGTGTTTCTGCCATCAGCTCCATATATGATGCCTAAAAAAGATTGTTTTCTCATGAATATGAAACTTTCGAAGTCCTGAAGAGAACAGACCAGATACTGATGCATAAAACTTAAAAACTACCTGCATTGTATCATGAGTTTCACTTATACGCTCAGTCAACTTCTTGAATTCTTTCTCAGCTTCATTCATTGTTTCTTTTTTTTTCCATTCAACGTTACACAGATCTGAAACTGTACATCCTTCACAAAATCAAAAATAGAATCAAGTTCATATCTATGATCTATCTATCACTAAACAAACAAAATCAGATCAAATCATCAAAACCGACACTACAAACCGATCGAAATCAACGAATCATCGATCGTAAATCCAGATCAACAAATCAACTCCTCGAAAACCTAAACGAAACTGAACTGAGACACAAGTTCGTAACGTAACGAAACGGATCAGATCCGAATCTAAATCAACAACAATCGAACTTAAACAGATCAATTGAAGCATAAATGACCTAAATCAACAACAATCGGACTTAAACAGCTCAATTGAAGCACAAATGACCTAATTAACACAAACAAATCAATCGGTGAACAAAATTAGGTTACAGAAAGTGATAAATAGAGTGTAAACCCTAACTAAAATCAGAAACAGAACCTGTAACAGAACCTGTAACAAACACCAGTCGTGAATTAGGGCTTCAATAATAGATATGATAAGCAAAAAAACTTAAAAACTTACATTTGAAACTCAGATCGAAACCCAGTTCTTCACATCACTTCACCCTTTTTTCGATTATGATAAAACCTAGACCTCTCAGTGCCTTTACCGTTCAACTGTAGCCCCCTAACAACGATTTCAGAACGGAAATCTTGACAAATTTTTCGATTTCAGAACAGGTTCCTTCATCTCTGGTTCTTCGTCGTTCAATTGAAGAGCGATGGAGAAAGCTAGGGTTCTAGAGCGAGAGAGAAAAGTTGATAATAAAGAACAATAAACAGATCTAAAAATAAAACATCACAGATCTAAAAATCAAACTTGTATACCTGGTGAGAGGTTAGATTCTTCATTGATTTGGTGAAATATTCACCAATCGACTTGAATCGCCTTCGTCTTTTTGAATCGCCAGGGAGAAAGAGAGAGAGAAAGCAGATGGGATCTAAAAGTTGAATGGACGGGGTGTATGGGGAATTAGGATGAGCGGGAATTGAAAGTTGAATGGACGGTGCAGATCCCAATCCGTGTGATGTGTTTCTTTGAAAATGGACGGTGTAGATCTTAATAAGTGTTTATTTTAGTAAAAGGGTATAAGTGGAAAGTGAAGTTTTCTGGTGCTTAAAAGACTTGTACATCATGCATTAGGGGTGTTTTAAGGAAAATTTTATGACTTTAAGAAGTCCCTCCTATATGCTTTATAAAGTAGTATAGATATTCTAAGAATACAAGATCACGTATAATAAACACCAGAACATACGTATTCCTATACGTGCAACTATATATTCACTCATATCACCTAACACTTGGTGAAAGTACAATTATACAAGTATGATACTTAATCAAAGATACATAATTATGTATGCAAGTACGCATAATAGAAGTATGCCCATACATGGGAATTATTCATACACATACAGTTCACTCATATGAGACACATTCATACATATACAATTTATTCATACGAAACACGAAGTCAAGAAGACTTGATCCGGTAATCAACTCACAAAATACAAGAATATATATATATATATAGCGAAATATATATTGAACAGTTTATCAATTAATACATCTAATACATAATTCAATGAATAAAAAATCCATACAAGTCTTAATACATATTCAAGATAAAAGACTTATACATGAGTCAATACAAAGACCGAGGTGTCTAACAAATCTAGGACCTTTGTAGGTCGTCATACAATTCAAGACAACAGCCAGTGAGGTTACAGTTATATACAGTTTACGGAACGCAATTCTGTGAGTTCATATCCCCTCTTCATTTTAAATGCTTTACAACTTTAAAACTATCGGGGAAAATACATGTTCAATAGTATGTTAATTAAAGGATTGAAACACCTTAGATCATGTGCGAATAGGGTTATACAACTAAGCACCATTAATCCGGTTTGGACCTAGGTACAAAGGGTTAGATCTAATGGGTTTTGGCGAGCCCCACTCTTGGTCGTGGACCCATACAGAAGAGTGCGTTTGTGTCCCAGTCGATAGTAGTCGACACAAAATCGTCTAGGTTTGGATTGCTTCCTATTTTGTCACACATATTAATGTCCTCGTGAAACATTAATGATCAACGATTTCATTGACACTTTACATACTACATCTTTACATACTGGTTTTCATCTTATACAACTCACATTTTACAGATACATTTTATACAACTCACATTTTACAAGATACATCTTATACAACTAAACTGCATGAACTCGCCAACTTTTGTTGATGTTTTCAACTTAACATGTATTTCAGGGAATTAGTGGACCATGCAGATATTTCAGTCAAGGAAAGCAATTATCAAGACTCCATGCCACCAATTGAAGGTCTTGCCCGTTATATGCCGCCTCTTTGCGGTGATATAGTGGTCAAAGCCTTAACATTTTAGAACTTGCATTTTGATGTATGAAACTATGACAGTTTATTTTCAATTGATGGTTTGTAACTAATACGCTTAACTCGTGTTGCGTCTTTTGACACAATTATGGCAATGGCATTGGAGTATGTTTTTATTCATTTAGTATGTTCACTTATATTATTATGTAATGAGAACCGATCAGATCACACCTCGCGCTTCCGCTATAAGCGGGTGTAACAGCGTTGCCTATAATCATCCCATCATCCAAGTACCAAGCATGAAATGGGAGGTTACAGCAGTCTTGAACCCGGAGAATAAAGGGGGTAAGGAAAGGGTAAAGAGAAGGGGCCCCAAGGGATCTCCTTGTTGCACTTTGGTAGTAGCCCCAATACAGTTGTTACCAACATACAACCTAGGAGGCTGGGCGTAAAGAAATTGGACCCACCGATGGATTGACGGGCAACGCTGGTGAACCTCTTGGAGGAAGGCTGTGCGGTCAATCGTGTTGAAAGCATTAGAGAAGTCCATAGTAAACAAGGCCAAGGAACCATCTGCATGAAAGGAGTTGAGAAAAATGTTCGCACTGTGAAGCACCGCCTCTGCCTCATTGGCATCCCCACCCCAAATTGAAAGTCCTCCAAGTAATGGGTCATATATTTCCCGACATTCTTCATCGCCACCTTAGAAACCAACCTACGCCAAATACCCTCCACAACAATAGGCCGAATTCCTTTATCGAGCTTCAATAAGGGGGTGAGGAGACCGATGCAACAAACTCAGCAAGCACCTTAGGCAGGATCCCCCAAGCCATAAGTTGACAACTTCAGCAATGCTCATAAGCAAACCTGAGGAAGTCACCGAGCCCTCGCCACCAATAGCGTCTAACAAGTGTTGGGACCGCATCACGTCCTACCACATGACGTCCCTTTAGGAAAGGATCGGATATATTTGAGCACACACTCCCCATCAACAACAAGAGTGGGTTAGGCCAAAGGGTTGGAAGGTAAGGATCGGGGCGACACCACTGGGTGTTTATCAATATGATCTTTCAAGGTCAAATCACCTAGTGGGGCAACTCCACTAGAGCATTGGACCTTAACCGCAACCGTGAAATGTCCTTCCCTGATTTTCGAAGACATTGCTTAATATTAGGGTCCCTTTCTTTTTATTCCTCGCTCCTGCATTCTCCCCTATAAGCCCCCGCTTTCCCCACGCTATCCAATAGAGAAGAGACCAAATCATCAAACCCAGACCCATCTTTCCAAACTGCAAGTGCGTGCAAGATGTTACTACAATACAGAGATTTCATGTTCCCTGATCTCTACTCTTGTCTAAAGGATGGTCTGACCATCCGCAAGGTGCAACGCGGTAGCAAAAGCAATTGGACCCAATTGTCGACCGATCCTTGCGACGCCACCACTTTGTGCAAAGCACCTGTTAAAACCTAAGTAAACACCAACCGACAACTGGGGGGGAATGCTTTTAACAGTCTGAATAGGGAGGGAGAAAACACGCTCGAGGAGGTTAACATCACCCCTGAGCCCTGTTGGGTGACGTGGGTTTGTGTCAACCACCACTTGACGTAGTTTCCGGATCCCAACAATAAAATCTTCAACATCCCCTGAGACCATGGCAAACGACACAACCTCATTATCATGCTTGCACCCCTTACTGAGTGCATGCATCAACATGCACCTTCCACATAACCATTTATCCCCTACCCTAAGAACTTCCCCAACATCCAAAAAAAAGGTCCAAGTCCTTGGATATAGCCTCCTTCAAAGATAGCCTTCGGTTTTTTGTCTTGAGGTGGGTGCTTTGCATGTGTTCAAGTAGGCGGAAAAAACCCCAGACCTCGGTTTGCCATCTTTGCATGTGCTTTACATATTATTTAGTTAGTTTTTCAAATTTTGAATAGATACTTTATTAGATACTAGGTACCTCGTGTGTTACATGAGCTGAATAATGAAAACTATATAATTTATGAATTTCTAATTCGATATTACAGTAATAATGAAAAATGTTAAGTCACAATTATAGCTCATAAATCAATCAGAACGGGAATAAAATGAATTAAATTACTTGAGTATTTTATGTTACATTGAAAGAAGAAATTCTATTTTCAATAAAAAATTTGCGTCTAATTTTAATAACTTTATTTTTGAAAATGGGTTGAGAGAATATGACATGAAAGGGTGGAAATTCACGTATCTTAATGATAACAGTAACAAGAAAAGTAAGATTGATCGGGTTTTGGTTTGTCATGGTTTTTTTTCCGAATGGCCGGTGGCTTGCCTTCGGGAGTTATCGAGGGTTCACTCGGATCACTGCCCTATTGTATTGACTTGTTCGGATAAAAACTTTGGTCCTAAACCGTTTAGAATCTTCAACTCTTGGTTGGAGAGAAAGGATTTTGATGAAGTGGTTAATTGTAACAACCAGCACTTTCGCGCTTGTTACTCTCGTTACTTTCGTTACGCCTAGCACCAGAGATTCGGATCATAATGTAAACTATAACGCTTACTACGCTACTTCGCATATTTTCGCAAACACATCGCTTATTACAACATGCTATATGACAACGCTTACATTTTTCACATATACTATTACGCTATTGCTACGCTACTCGCAAACGTAAACTCGAAACACAGTTACTTATGCTACGACCTAATATTATATTAATTAGTTATATATATAAATATCTAAGTATCAAGACTTGTTTAAACGCGCACACGCTGGCACGTGCAACTCAATTTATCGCACTGAAATGAAACATAACACGATACTACTTATCTCGCTAAAACGCTTAAAGTACTCACAATTTTTTTAACGCAACAAAACGCCTAACAAACTAACCAAAGTTGGAAAACTAACTCGCACAAACACGGTCGTCCGATGACCATCCGCTTGGATGACCATCCGCCCGGATGACCATCCGACCGGATGGAGCCATCCAAACAGCTGCCACTCGCACCGACTTAACCTCGCCCCTTCCCCTATAAATATTAGCCGTACACCTCAGTTCAACAATTTGACACTCTCATCCGCTCCCCAAGTCTCTGTTGCGATTCAAGGCTATTTTGTAAGCTTTTTCCCTCAAATCTTCGTTAATCTTTATCTCTAATCACTTCTACACCATCTTCTTCATCAAAATCACACACACACTTTAACTTTTTCTCGAAATCATCTGAATTGGACCTCTTGAAGGTGGTTTCCTCTCGGTTTGCTTAGGCAAACTGTTATGGATCTCCATTCAATCGAGATTGGTTCAAGATCTAAAGGATTTCATACTTTTCAACTCAGTTATGAAAGATTTCCATACTTTTTCAACTTATTTCAAACTTTCTTTCTGTTATTACACTTTATTGATGGAATCTGGACTCAATCAGACTCTCGACTCGTTCCTTAGTTGAAAGCCGGCATGAAAACGGTTTTCCACCGAAGAGATTGAAAGATTAACGGGTCAAACATGAATCTCCATCAAGAATAGATTGTCTGTCTGAATAGGCGGGACCCATCCGACCGAATGAACTGGGATCGGTATATTCCGTTGTTTGACATGTCATCACGCCATCTCTGTTAACTTAAAAACTTTTACTTTGAAAATTTTACAAAACTTCAACTACAGATCATTCACCCGAATGGCCATCCGTCCGGATGACCATCCGACCGGATGAACTGACCTTTATGATATTCGTTGTTTAAACGATTTTATCTAAACTTTGAAATTTTAAAGCTTTGCAAACAAACACATCCTATTCGAATGGCCATCCGCCCGGATGACATCCGTCCGGATGACCATCCGCTAGGATAGACTGTTTAACACTTATCCCGTCTGACATTCTGTTTACAACCATTCAGCCCCGAGGAAGACTTATGCTTCTGTTTCCGTGCACAGGCTGACTCAACGCGCTCCCTTCAATCCAATCCTTTTCGTTTAACGCACTTTTGGGTGTAAAATACGTTCTCTATAAAAAACACAACTTTTAAACACATTACAAACGCTAACCGCACTCGCATGTTATACGTGATTAGATGAATTACTTGTTGCTATGCTTACACAATGTTACACTAGACCGCCTTTAGCAACAGTAGTACTATAGTTTGGACTCAGCACCTGTTGCGAACAGGGTTGCTAAGGATCACATACTCTACTTCACGTGTTCGCTTCGGTGCACATGTGTCGCGTATACTCTACATCGCAGTCACGTGGTTAGGTTGTAGCATTGTTGATAGCTTACTTGATTCGCCTATTATGCGTTACATGCTGGTTATGCGTAAACACTTTTTATGCTATACTTATGCAAACTTGTATACTCGCCAATACTTTTTGTATTGACTTTATTTTAACATATGTTGTAGGTTAATCGCAGGTTATCATGAAACAAGATTAGGAAGTCTAGAAACTCACTTAAAATCTAGGTTGTCGGATGCGTATTGTTTGAGAGACATGAAATCTGTATGACTGTTTGTTGAGATATTTTTTATTAGTGTGGGATAATGAACGCATTGAATATTGTCACTAAATAGTTGTTATGGATTCTCTTGAGCAATCCAATTCGCCTAGTGTCGCGCCCCGATGATTTCTCCATCGGTTGGGGTGTGACATTAATAAGGCGTTTGGTAATTTGAAAGGCGGTGGGGAGCCAGATATGGTTTTAAGGCGATCACGAAGGTTATAAAAAATGGAAAATGGAGGTGTTAGCTAAGGAATGAGAAATGGAGTGGACTCTCAAAGAAGAGCTTGAACATCTGGATGAGCTGTCTGAATTTAGGGAGTTGTCCAAAGAGGAAGAAGGATATACAATTAAAGATCTCAAACAAAGAGCTAAAATTAGATGGGATTTTTAAGGAGATGAAAATTTGGCTGTCTTTCATGGATATATTAATTGTAGGCGCGCTAATAACAATATCCCAGGGCTTATGATAGATGGGGTGTGGACTTCTAAACATACTCTGGTAAAAAAGGAGATAATGGGATTCTTTAAAAGGGCTTTCAAGGAAAATACAAAAGATAGTCCTAAGCTCAATTTCGATAATATAATACGTTTATAGGAGGAGGATGCAGCGTCCCTGACGGTCCCGTTCAAGAGTGAAGATATCAAGATTGCGGTGTTCGAGTGTGGATCGGACAAAGCTCCTGGGCCAGATGGATTTAACTTCAAATTCATCAAAAGGTATTGGAACTTATTTGAGAATGATTTTTCTAACTTGTTAGCTTCTTTTTACAGCAAAGGTTCGATTTCGGAAGGATGCAACTCGTATTTCATTACTCTTATCCCGAAAAAAAAAGGATCTGGTGGGGCTAAAATACTATAGACAGATCAATCTTATAGGGGTGATAAGCAAAACCATATCCAAGATCCTTGCTAATCGACTTAAAAAGGTGATGGGGACATCATTTCAGAAAGCCAGACGACATATCCTTGGTAGCTCTTTAATGCTAAATGAACTTATCGCGTGGATTAAAAAACAGAAGAAAAAGGTTTTCCTTTTAAAAATTGATTTTGAAAGGCTTCTATAACGTTAATTGGAAGTTTCTTCTAGATATCATGGGTCAAATGGCTTTTCCTAGTTTATGGTGTAAATCGGTGGAAGGGGTTCTTACTTTGGCTAGGTCCTCGGTTTTAGTGAACGGATCTCCTAAGTCTGAATTTAGTTGCTCTAAAGGGGTTACACAAGGAGATCCGTTGTTGCCTTTTTTGTTTCTTTTGGTCATGGAAGCCTTGTCTAGCATTTTTTGCAAAGCTGGGATTGACGGGTTCTTTAAGGGAATTCAAACTCCTAATAATGGCCCAAAAATTATCACACCCCGACTTTCCACGTTTCACCGGTGGGCCCGGTAGGGGAGTATCGTGACGTAGTTGGCAACATTATAGTCAAACAACACAATATATAAATGCACAGCGGAAGCAAAAGATAAATATTATTACATTCCGAATATAAAGTAATATCTAGTATTACAACGGAAAGTAAAGGATCCACAGGCGGATCTTAAAATATAAACATTTGTTCAACAGACTTTAGGCTCCTAGAACTTGCAGGGTTCCTTATTAACGTCCTGAGCAGCTTCCAGCCTATTACGTACTTGTACCTGTCACTTAGACTTTTGAAAATACGTCAGTTTTCACTGGTAAATACACTCAACTGACTCATTTGAAAAGAGTTTATGAAAATTGATTTAGATGCACCAGGCACAAATTATTTTTTGGACACTTTGATTAAAATGCACAGAGGCAAAATTAATCTTTTATAACTTGGGACAATTATATTTATAATCTTGTATACAGATTTACATGTTCGTTGTACGTTCAGGGCCCGATGTAGAAACCGAGTCAGATTAACAGACACGCCACAAGTATAGGCCCACAAGAGAGTGAGATACCGTTATTACTTAAGCAACTGTCAGGTGTATGCCTACACCCCGTGCTTAAGACGTTGCCATTTTATAATACAATGATGTCAGGGATATCCGGGACATGGTCATTAACCCCTAAAGGCTTTTATTTCAAACAATACAGATTAAACCGGGTTACCTCAATAATTTAACCACAATAAGATTAAATATTCAATACCCGGCCAAGCTTTATCATTATACCGTATCCCAAGCCCGTATAGGGAAAATAAGTTAAGAGTATTTACCTGAGCTAACTCCTGTCTTAAATAGCAAGAATTAATAACTCAGCCGTATTCACTTAAGTAAGCGTAGATACAATTTACCGGAAGGCTCTAGTCTGGAATGATGGTATAAATAACCAATTAGAATGCTAACGGGTCTTTAATTAAGCCTAAGCTTAGACCGGTTAGTCTTAGGGAAATATACGGTTCAAACGCACTATTAGGCGAAGACCGGATAGAATGTGATTTAGACCCAACAAATTCAGAGACTTGTTTAATATGTGTATTTTATACACCTTCTGGATTTTGAGATAAAACCGTTAAGGTTTGACCCGTTTAGGCTAGTTTATGTAAACTAGTTACAAAAGCCGAACCGAACGCGTAATAAGCGTAACGGGTAGTAATGAGAGCCATTTACAGGTTTCCTAAGTTAATATGCTTCATATATATTGTGACATCAGTAAGATGTCTTTTATTATGCCCGAAATGAATTTAATCACAAACTATGCCCCGTAGGGGTAGTTTGGTAATTTCACATAAGCCGAAAAGCTCAAAACTGAAGTCTGAGTTTATCAACCTTTGCTTACTGTTAAAATATTATAATTTACCTCAAATATCAGTAGATATCACCATTTGTATGTTTAAAATAGTCTTAGTACATACTATGCGTTAAAAACGCTTAAAAAAGCGATTAGAGGCCATTTCTGGGTTTGATACATAAATCTGATATTTTTATATTTCCAGAAGGCTTAATATAATTTATTTATCATATGTGATCAGTAGCAAAAGGTTTGGAGTCGTTTAGATATGTAAAACTCATTTTATAGCCCGTAAGGGTAAAACCGACAATTACCGGATAAAGCCTACGACTATAAGTTATGCTCAGCCTAAAATTAATTAAAAATCTTTAAAAATCCCAAAATAATATATTACATCAGTGAGTAATAAATTTGATATCAAAAAGTAGGTGTAATTAGGCTATACGCTAATTACGCCGTTTAGTTAACATAAAGCTTTCATTTTACGCTAATGAGCATAACTCTTAATCTACACCTCAAACCGATGTCAAATTTTGTATGTAAGTTTAAATATCAGTAACTAAGGTTTCTACTCTTTTACATTTTCAAAAATCATGTTTTAAGGTGAAAAGGGCATAATGGTCAACATATGAGCAATTAACGGAAGCATGCATATTAATTGGATAACTAATGATCCGAGGTGTATAATCACAGAGGGTTATACTAGCATGTAACCTGGTCCAAATGAAGCTATTAGGTATTTCTAAATCATACCAAAACGGGTCAGAACTGAAAGTCAAAGTATAAGTCAAACTATGCGACTTTCGGTTCCGAACCGGGTCTAAACAGGAAATTGTCGGGTTGAACATGTTTAGACATGTCCTTACACTAATTACCAAGTTATATTAATGATCAAACAGGTTGTATGTGTTCTACATTGCTAATTATGCATAAATTGTAATTTACACATTCTGTTGACTTTTTAAATACAAGTTTGACCCGACATTTGACCTAGTTAGAGTGGGAATAAGGGGGAACCCTTTTGTGGGTTTATTACCCACATAATTACCTATTTATAACTACTTTTGATTCGACTAATCACCGGACCATTAGTGATTAATCTTAAAGTCAACCGTTAATTACGACGGTTTGACTTTTAAGCTAATACTAAGCTAAAACTTAATTAAGAAAGGATTAGCAAACTTACTGAAGTCCTATGCACGAAATGTGATGCTTAGAGAAAGATCCTTAGCTCCAGAAATGCCCCAAATGTGCAGATGAATGGTGTGAAGAACTTGTTGCACATGAAGCCTTTATATAGTGATCAAGAACACCACAAAAGGTTGACACACAAGTCTATGACTTACCACAACTGATCCACAAGTGTCCCTAGATGTTTAGGGATTGTTTAGGGGCCAAGGGAGATGAGGAAAATCGTTTAAAGGTCGAAATTCGCATTTAAACTGGAAACAGCCGGTTTTCTGTTGCTGGGCACTAGCTTACATCAGGCACAAAAACCTCATTTTCAGTTTGCATCCTTGGCTCTTGGTCCTCCGAAAGGTCAATTAACTTATTTTCTTGCACTTTGAACCCTCCAAATTGTCATATAAGGGCTTTAAAACATTTACCTATTTTTTTTAGTCCCCGGTTAAATTTATTGTCACCCGAAGGGTCCAAACTTTCAACGTTAACGCTTTAACCCCTCGTACACGAATTTGATCATAACTTTTTCATACGATAACGAAACTTGGTGAAATTTTTATCACGCATTCTAGTGAGCATAATTAATTGTTACAAAGCTTTGGGTTTTCTAAAAGGTCACTCAGAGGTATACTTTAAACATGTTGACACATTTAACCCCTGTAGTTTGTAATCTCTCACTTTTAGCCTCGTATGATCCATGATTTATTCTTCTGATGGTATCAGTATCATGTAGGGTTATTGTAAAGTATATTTATTCATTGTTGACATTTGAACTCGTATATTTACATACTTTCCATGTTTGTCAACTTTAGTCCCTCAAGAGTATACTTTCACACGTTCAAGCTTATGACACGTGTCATACATTATAGGACGTGAATTTTCAAGGTGTTACATCCTCACCCCCTTAAAAGAAATCTCGACCTCGAGATTTGTTAAGGTAAGGGAAGTATTTTCTACCTTATATTGGGCTTAATCTTCCCCAGTACCTTTAAGCCTCTAAGGCACTCCAATTGACCTTTATAATAGGCGCGTGTATCTTTTTGGAGCTTCTAATCCTGTCGATCCTTAATCGACATAGGTTGCTCATACTATCATAGTTCTGCATATCATTATGTGATAGCGCTTTCCGACTTATTGGTGACACGTCGCTAAATCATTAGTGCGGGTCACATTGCGCGCTCCACCAAGCCCCTTAATTAGGTCTTAGCTCGTAAGCTATTTAATCTTGATACATTCTAATCCTTCGAATGGTTCTTTATACTCAGAGCCTGACTAGCCTGATAATTTTAACAACTTTGGCACACCCTCCCTGGGTGATATCTGTTGTTGAGCCTTATTTCTTAACAAGAATTTAGGAAGGTTACTACTTTCCATTAATCCTTGATTTTCTGCCGAATAATGGCAACTTATAGATAATTAGGGGTTTGTATGATCTTATTCGTTGTTTCCAAGTCAACTTTCAGATCCTGATAATTGGACTCCCCAAAGTCTCGTCCATCCAACGGATGTTTTGATATTTCATTTATACAAGGTCTCCGAAGGAGCCACCTTGATACTTACATGGCAACTATTATGGAAAAGCTTATCTTAAGGTGAGATGGTTATTCCAACCACTGCTTAACAAATTTTAAGGAATAGCTAATCCTTGCCGTTAGTCGAACAAATCGACAATCCTGGGCAGCTGATGGCAAATTCTTAATCGTTGCTTAAGTAGGGTTGCGGTAACAATGCATAAGCAAAATGAACCGTCTTTTAAATTTAACTATACCGAATTATCCGGATATTGAGTCAGGCTATATGAATCTATATCTTAAAATTTACTTAATCAAGGTTTCGGTTATTCCATAATCAACATGAGTTCTTACAACACTTCAACCCAAAGCGGGATGTTTGTCCTAAGATCAACTTGCCTCTCAGGAGGTAAACATGGTAATTCTTATAAAGAAGATAATTACGACACACAAAGATGTCAGAGGTGTCCGTATTCTCAGGCTTTGGTTCATCTATCGATGTTGGTGTCAGATAATGACACATTCTCTTTACAAATGTAAGGATGTCCTAAGTAGAGATACTTATAAGGACATTTTTATATTGGATATCTTCTTTGAATACTACTAGTCGACTTTAGTACAATACGACCATTGGGATATCTCAGGGGTTCCATGCATTAAACCTCCATACTGATCAGGCATGGAAGCAATCTATGGGACACACTAGGATACGCCAATCCTCATATGGTACTCTTATCAAACATAGTTTGGCATTCGCAGGCGACATAAAATAATGAGAAATTAATAAAATAAAATAATATATATTGTCGTACTCTTTTTGGGGAAGAGTACTCCAGATTCTTATGAAAGGATTTATCTCCGAGGATGGGAGAAAGGGTCATTAAAGATTCCCTTGGTAAATTATACCTTATTTTTAATATTCGAAGTTCTTATGAATGTAATCAAAAGTTTGCTAAGCTCATGGTTTACTAAAGGTTTATTGACCCTTGCATTAATGTAAAATACTGAGCAGATACAATCAATGCTAAATGGTATGGGACGTAGAAAGATATGGCAATAAGCCTAGTCATGAAGGACATAAGTAATCATATGGTGCGAAGGCCTTGTCGTAATGACATTTAGATGCGGCGCAAATGGCCTTGTCCCTAGGACGTTATAGGATATGGCACTAAGGCCTGTCACCAGCGATGTTAACATTTAGTATGTTAACTTGTCACGAACGACGAATTATAGCACGGAGGCTTGTTATGGGTGACTTGAAATATAACTTGTGGATTTGTCACAAGGACATCAATTCATAGGTTGGAATCTTATTAGATTAGGAGTCTTAAGGCTTGAACATAGTTCTTCACCTTTGGACAGGGAGTTATAGACTACAACTGTCATCGTCTTGACAGGCGATCCTTTTGACCGAAAGGTAAACCAATTAACATCACTAATGGATGTCTATCCATAATTTTCGTATCTAATGATATTAGTCATGATCACATCGATCATATTGACTATTAGGTTTTGGGTATAATCCCACCATTTTAAATAGGGGATCATAAAGATCACCACTATTTTGTCTTATCGACAGTAGAATAAAGCATAGCCCGTAGGCAATTCATCACTAGGGATGTCAATATTATGAATTTATGATCATCGTACTGATGATACTAGTCAGGATCGCAATGATCGTATAGACTATTAGGCTTGAGTGCAGCTCATTACCTTAAACAGGGGATTATAGAGATCGTAATGTTTGTGTCATAAATGGACGATATAATATGGCCCGTAGGCGAAACATCACTAATGGATGTTTACAATGGATTTATCATTTTAGATGATATAAGTCAGGATTGCATTAATCATATTGACTATTCGGATTGAGCATAGCTCACCACCTTAGACAAGGAATCATAAAGATCATAATGTCAATGTCTCAGATGGACAATTTATTATAGCCCATAGGCACTTCCCTTCTAAGGGATGTTTATTACGGAATTGCCCCTTAGGGAAATTCATTAACCATGGTAAACAGAGACCATATTTGGTTAATTTATTAATCATATGTATTTAGGATTTCTATTATAATTTATCCTAATTATAAAACATTAACAGTTTTATCAGTGGCACCCAATGGCCTGGTCACATGGACATTTATAAATTATAAGCTTATGATTTCAGAGAATCAAAGCAACAATAACAGTTTTATTTAATAGCACAAAAAGGCATAGTCACAAGGACAATTTTAAATAATAGCCATGATTTCAGAGAATCAAGGCCTTGAGGTTTGAACCTAGTTCATTACCTTTTTCTGACAGGGAGTCATAGCTACCACTGTATTTTGGCTCATGTAGAAATGAGCAAGGCCCGTAGGCACTATATTACCACGTATGGTTAAAATATGATCATCTTAATTGATGATGTAAACCCAGGATTCAGAGATCATTAAACTGGGTTAGGAATCTTTTAAAAAGATCCTTATATAATAATAACGTGTGTGATTTTTTTTAAATAAATCACATCTGCCAAGAGTGTTAACATATTTTCAGATGTTAACAGGGATTTGAATCTTTTAAACAGGTCTTACCATCTTGGCCCGGTCTTATAATTGACCCGAAGGCTAGGTTTCACTCTTAAGATTCTTAATTAATAATTTGAATCTTTTTAACAGGTCTTACCATCTTGGCCCGGTCTTTTAATTGACCCGAAGGCTAGGTTTCACTCTTAAGATTCTTAATTAATAATTTGAATCTTTTTAACATGTCTTACCATCTTGGCCCGGTCTTTTAATTGACCCGAAGGCTAGGTTTCACTCTTAAGATTCTTAGTTAATATTTAACGCAGAACAATTTTTAAATTGAAATGTTAATATGGATCTGAATCTAATTATGGAACTACCATCTTGGCCGGTCTTAATATGACCCGAAGCTAGGTCTTGTCCTTTTTAGATTTTGCCATTTTATTTATAATGGTAGATCTTGCAAAAGGAAATGTTATTTTCCATTTATTTAATATTTCTTGTTTAGAATGAAGGTTTAAACTTAATCATTCCACTATATAAACAAAAAGTATAAAGTTGCCCTAAGCGGGACTTGAAAGGAATAGTGTTGTCCTCGAAGGGACTGAAAAGATAAATATGTCTTTATAAGGACTATTGAGGAAACGATTTTCAGCAAAGGAGTTTCTTCTTCATTCAATTCCTGAATGCTTTCTCCTTGGTTGCACGTCTCATTCTGGTCGCGGTACGAAGCTCAGCATTTCAGGGCTCCAGATGTGGAGAATTTCTAATACAGCTTCTTCACTTGGCGACGTATATATAAAAGTTTGGAAGCAAAAATTTCCAGATTAGGATGGAGAATAATCCTATGTTAAGTCTAGACTCAAAAGGTCAAAGAATGTGCTACTGTGTCATTGAGATTAAACACTAAGGGCTAGTGTTTAATTCACTCAACGTTGGCTCTGATACCAACCTGTCACACCCCGACTTTCCACGTTTCACCGGTGGGCCCGGTAGGGGAGTATCGTGACGTAGTTGGCAACATTATAGTCAAACAACACAATATATAAATGCACAGCGGAAGCAAAAGATATATATTATTACATTCCGAATATAAAGTAATATCCAGTATTACAACGGAAAGTAAAGGATCCACAGGCGGATCTTAAAATATAAACATTTGTTCAACAGACTTTAGGCTCCTAGAACTTGCAAGGTTCCTTATTAACGTCCTGAGCAGCTTCCAGCCTATTACGTACTTGTACCTGTCACTTAGACTTTTGAAAATACGTCAGTTTTCACTGGTAAATACACTCAACTGACTCATTTGAAAAGAGTTTTTGAAAATTGATTTAGATGCACCAGGCACAAATTATTTTTTGGACACTTTGATTAAAATGCACAGAGGCAAAATTAATCTTTTATAACTTGGGACAATTATATTTATAATCTTGTATACAGATTTACATGTTCGTTGTACGTTCAGGGCCCGATGTAGAAACCGAGTCAGATTAACAGACACGCCACAAGTATAGGCCCACAAGAGAGTGAGATACCGTTATTACTTAAGCAACTGTCAGGTGTATGCCTACACCCCGTGCTTAAGACGTTGCCATTTTATAATACAATGATGTCAGGGATATCCGGGACATGGTCATTAACCCCTAAAGGCTTTTATTTCAAACAATACAGATTAAACCGGGTTACCTCAATAATTTAACCACAATAAGATTAAATATTCAATACCTGACCAAGCGGTATCAATATACCGTATCCCAAGCCCGTATAGGGAAAATAAGTTAAGAGTATTTACCTGAGCTAGCTCCTGTCTTAAATAGCAAGAATTAATAACTCAGCCGTATTCACTTAAGTAAGCGTAGGTACAATTTACCGGAAGGCTCTAGTCTGGAATGATGGTATAAATAACCAATTAGAATGCTAACGGGTCTTTAATTAAGCCTAAGCTTAGACCGGTTAGTCTTAGGGAAATATACGGTTCAAACGCACTATTAGGCGAAGACCGGATAGAATGTGATTTAGACCCAACAAGTTCAGAGACTTGTTTAATATGGGTATTTTATACACCTTCTGGATTTTGAGATAAAACCGTTAAGGTTTGACCCGTTTAGGCTAGTTTATGTAAACTAGTTACATAAGCCGAACCGAACGCGTAATAAGCGTAACGAGTAGTAATGAGAGCCATTTACAGGTTTCCTAAGTTAATATGCTTCATATATGTTGTGGCATCAATAAGATGTCTTTTATTATGCTCGAAATGAATTTAATCACAAACTATGCCCCGTAGGGGTAGTTTGGTAATTTCACATAAGCCGAAAAGCTCAAAACTGAAGTCTGAGTTTATCAACCTTTGCTTACTGTTAAAATATTATAATTTACCTCAAATATCAGTAGATATCACCCTTCGTATGTTTAAAATAGTCTTAGTACATACTATGCGTTAAAAACGCTTAAAAAGGCGATTAGAGGCTATTTCTGGGTTTGATACATAAATCTGATATTTTTATATTTCTAGAAGGCTTAAAATAATTTATTTATCATATGTGATCAGTAGCAAAAGGTTTGGAGTCGTTTAGATATGTAAAACTCATTTTATAGCCCATAAGGGCAAAACCGACAATTACCGGATAAAGCCTACGACTATAAGTTATGCTCAGCCTAAAATTAATTAAAAATCTTTAAAAATCCCAAAATAATATATTACATCAGTGGGTAATAAATTTGATATCAAAAAGTAGGTGTAATTAGGCTATACGCTAATTACGCCGTTTAGTTAACATAAAGCTTTCATTTTACGCTAATGAGCATAACTCTTAATCTACACCTCAAACCAATGTCAAATTTTGTATGTAAGTTTAAATATCAGTAACTAAGGTTTCTACTCTTTTACATTTTCAAAAATCATGTTTTAAGGTGAAAAGGGCATAATGGTCAACATATGAGCAATTAACGGAAGCATGCATATTAATTGGATAACTAATGATCCGAGGTGTATAATCACAGAGGGTTATACTAGCATGTAACCTGGTCCAAATGAGGCTCTTAGGTATTTCTAAATCATACCAAAACGGGTCAGAACTGAAAGTCAAAGTATAAGTCAAACTATGCGACTTTCGGTTCCGAACCGGGTCTAAACAGGAAATTGTCGGGTTGAACATGTTTAGACATGTCCTTACACTAATTACCAAGTTATATTAATGATCAAATAGATTGTATGTGTTCTACATTGCTAATTATGCATAAATTGTAATTTACACATTCTGTTGACTTTTTAAATACAAGTTTGACCCGACATTTGACCTAGTTAGAATGGGAATCGGGGGGAACCCTTTTGAGGGTTTATTACCCACATAATTACCTATTTATAACTACTTTTGATTCGACTAATCACTGGACCATTAGTGATTAATCTTAAAGTCAACCGTTAATTACGACGGTTTGACTTTTAAGCTAATACTAAGCTAAAACTTAATTAAGAAAGGATTAGCAAACTTACTGAAGTCCTATGCACGAAATGTGATGCTTAGAGAAAGATCCTTAGCTCCAGAAATGCCCCAAATGTGCAGATGAATGGTGTGAAGAACTTGTTGCACATGAAGCCTTTATATAGTGATCAAGAACACCACAAAAGGTTGACACACAAGTCTATGACTTACCACAACTGATCCACAAGTGTCCCTAGATGTTTAGGGATTGTTTAGGAGGCCAAGGGAGATGAGGAAAATCGTTTAAAGGTCGAAATTCACGTTTAAACTTGCAACAACCGGTTTTCTGTTGCTGGGCACTAGCTTACGGACCTCAAGGTTCCCAATGTTGAGGTCCGTAAGCCTGACATCAGGCACAAAAACCTCTTTTTCAGTTTGCATCCTTGGCTCTTGGTCCTCCGAAAGGTCAATTAACTTATTTTCTTGCACTTTGAACCCTCCAAATTGTCATATAAGGGCTTTAAGACATTTACCTATTTTGTTTAGTCCCCGGTTAACTTTATTGTCACCCGAAGGGTCCAAACTTTCAACGTTGACGCTTTAACCCCTCGTACACGAATTTGATCATAACTTTCTCATACGATAACGAAACTTGGTGAAATATTTATCACGCATTCTAGTGAGCATAATTAATTGTTACAAAGCTTCGGGTTTGCTAAAAGGTCACTCAGAGGTATACTTTAAACATGTTGACACATTTAACCCCTGTAGTTTGTAATCTCTCACTTTTAGCCTCGTATGATCCATGATTTATTCTTCTGATGGTATCAGCATCATGTAGGGTTATTGTTGGTGCATGCGTCTATCGACTTCGTCTTGTATCGAGTCTTATACTAGATTTGTTAGATCAGGGTGTATTATACGAGAAATAGGGTAGGTTTTAGATGTGATTGAGCCCTTCCCTTTGAAGGTAGCCCTTCCCTTTGAAAGTGCCCCTTCCCTTTGAAAGGGTTCCGTTTGAAAGTTTCATGCCATTTCAAACGGAAGGGTCCTTCCTATATATACTTCACTTGTCCATTTCATTTGTAACTTTCCGGCTAGAGCAACGAAGTGCTGCCGAAGTGTTGTCAGGTTGTAAAACAGTGTGAAATCAATATTACAACAGTTTAAAGTGTATTGCTAGCTGAATTGAACTTAGTTTCTTTGTTTCCGCCTCTGAAACTGAGATAAACTCTTCTGAACGACTCGTTCGGGTCTGAAAACGATCCTACAAGTGGTATCAGAGCTCAGGAGGAAGAGTTCATACCAATTCAGCCACAAATTCTGATTTTCTACATCTTCTTTCAAAATTGAACAAGTTTTCACGGTTAAAATCGGCTAAAACTTTCATAATGTGTGCGTAACTGAGTTTTAACAAACCCATGAGAATATCAGATCAAAATTCGACGTAAAAGTGATAAAAATGGACTGAAAATACCATTCCGTTTGAATGAAGCATAGGTGTTCTGTTTGAAAAATGCCTGAACGTTTGAAATCTGCCCACATTCCGTTTGAAATTGGGCGTGTCCGTTTGAAACATCGTTTGAGGATTGCATTCCGTTTAAAAATGCACATGACCGTTTGAAATGTGACATGGCCGTTTGAAATTATCGTGACCGTTTGAAAGTTGCTATCATGACAGTTTGAACATGGTTCCCGTTTGAAAATAGTTTCGTTGTTCACGAGAAAAGTACATCTTGTATTGAGAAACATTTAAAGAGGTTGTGTCACGTGAAAGATTTTTGAAAATTGATGTTGTCGGCAAGAATTAATCAGGTTCATGTGAAAGTTCATCGATATATGTGACACGTTAAACAAGGATTGTCAGTTAGTTGGGATAAGAAATCACGAGTTCTTGTGTCAGTTTGCTTGTGAGGTGTAACGTTCAATACTTTGAGGTCCAATTAAAATGGTTTGTGACAATTCATGTTGATCAGTTTGCATTTAAAGAACATTGGAAATTGATATGTGTTGAAAGTTGTCGTTTATGATTGCATGTGTATAGGATAGATAAAAGAAATCGGTTCAATCAGATCTTTATACGTATCATCAGTGCATGTAATCATATTGTCAGCCAAATTTAAGTGGATTGAATTAGTGATAAGTGTTTGTTGGTCATGAGTGTTTGCATTAAAATAGTCTTGATTCAATTGAATATTAAATGTGATATATTGATTTGATCTGATCTATACTTGAAGGTCCAATTGAATACTTTGAATATATTTGAGTTTGTCGGCTATTGAGTTGGTGCAATTAATTGAATTTAAACTTTTCAGTATTCGATATATGTGCAATCCATGTAATTGTTTCATGCATAACGGTCCAATGAAAAGTGTAGCATGTGAGTTCATATTTGTCAGCCCATGTATTTGTTTCGAGATTTGGTATACTTGAGAGTTTGTTTGCCATATACATACGGCCCAAATTAGTAATCGTGCAAAATCAAATTTGTTGACCCAAATGTGTATAGCTTTAAACAAATAGCAGCCCACTATCAATTTGTAAGTCAAAAGGAATTCACTCTTGATTTGTTTAAAGTTTGGAAACTTTGTGATTTTTTTAAGGTGGCTTGATACTTAATCAGTTCACACGAAATCAAATTCAATTCGTACGTAGTCGGTGTTTCTATTTGTCCGGTTTGGAGTTTAATCAGTTCGCACGGATTGATCAGTACGTTTGTCAGTCAGGTCAATCGAATTCGATCCAGGTCATTCAGTCTGCACAGTTGGTCAACGTTTCGCACAGTGTGTCAACTTTCAATCCACTCAAAATAGTCACCAGTCCGAGTACCAATTTGTTTCGATTCATTGATAAATCTTTAAACTGATTGTGTTTTGTTGGTGTGTTGTCAGTTTAATAGGTACTTGACGGTTTCTACAAGAGATTCAAGTTGCTAAAAAGGAATGGATTCCGAGTTCTACAACGCGTTTGCTACACCCTCAACTACTCCAGCTTCAATTGCTCAAAACATGAATGCAGAAAACGAAACCGGAACAATGCAAAAACCTCCGAAACTTATGGGTATTGAAGAGTATCATGGATGGAAAAATCGTTTCGAGAACTGGGTTCAGGCAAATCATCTTAGAGCTTGGGAAAGCATTGAAACAACATACATCCGACCACAGACTGCTATGAATGTTGATAAAATTATCTCGGAGTTTTCAGATAAGAGAGAGAGAGCTATAAAGGAGAGAAAATGATGATAAGTCTGTTGCAGCAAGCCATTAAAGAGGATATATTTGTTTTACTTCAGCATGATGGAAATGCATTTTCGATCTGGAAAGCTCTTGAGAAGAAGTTTGAAGGAAGTACAGAGATGCTTCAGAGTAAAGCAGCGTTACTGAAGAAGGAGTTTGAGTTGTTTGCAAGCATGCCTGGTGAGACTACAAAGACTCTCATTGAGAGATACTGTCATCTTGTACGCACCATGTCCCAGTTGAAGATTACTAAAACCCCAGCAGAATGGGTTGAAAAGCTTGCTGACGCTTTACCTCAAAAGGAATGGGGTACATATCTTATGATTCTGAAGAATTCTGGACAGCTTAGTAGATTGTCGATTGGTCAGTTTATTGAAAAACTGGAGGCACATGATCTTGAACAGCAGAAAATTGCAAGAATGAACAGTTCAAGCCATCAACAAGACATCAAACTGTATTACAAAGGAAATGTTCAAACTGTTGAAGCTAGCCCAAAGATCCAAATAGCATTTAGTGCAGGAAATCAATCTGGAACAAGCAATCAAAATTCAGTCAACACTAGTGGGTTCTCATCGGTGAATCCTCCAAGTGTTCAAAATTCAGCTACCGGAAATGGTCATCTAATTCAGTGCAATTTGGCTTTACATCTTCAAAATGGTCAAAATTATTCTGAAGAAGTTGTAAAGCATCATATGGGATTATTGGTCACTGCATTAGAGTCTTATGAAGGGTTGATTGCCTGAAAAATTGGCAATCCGATGCTTACAAAGGAAGATTATGACCAAATTGATGCAGAGGAGCTGGAACTGATGGATATTAAATGGGCCTTAGCGAGTGTTTTAAGGAGAGCAGAAAAGTTTAGATTGGTTACAGGAAGAAATGATTTCTTAGATGCAAATCTTTCTAATCTTGGATTTGATAAATCTAAAGTTGTCTGTTTTCGTTGCAGGGAGAAAGGTCATTTTAAAAGAGAATGCAAGAATCAGGAACCGAGAGGAGCAAAGGAGTCTGCTGGGAAAGATGATTATTATCGGAAGACCATTTATCAGCAAATTACTCACCAACCGCATCAACAAAAGGAACCTCAAACGGCACATGGGAGAATGATTGAAGATGCAAACAGGAAAGCTTACTATGGTATTCTTGATCAAGATGACGAGAAAGTGGCTGAAGGTTTTAGCCGGGACAAGTACATTCCAGCTGATCCTAATGTTAAAGCTTTTATTGCTCAGATTGTGCAAAGACCAGAGTTGGTGAAAGAATGGATGGCTGTTTTATCCGATGATGAAGAAAAAGATGAAGAATCTGTTTCCTCTGAAAACAGTTCAACAGATAACAGTGATGATGAAGAGCTTGAACAGATAAATGTTGGAAAAACTCATTTATCTTCTGACAGTTTTGAATTTTATTTTGCAGAGAAATTGAAGAAACCGAAAGAAAGGAAAGCTGAAAAAGAATTGAAAGAAGTCAAAGTGATTGAGAAGATTGTGGAAGTTCAAAAGATAGTTGAAGTCGAGAAAATAGTTGAAATCACAAAACCTTGTCTTACATGTTTAGAGTCTTGTAAACAATGTATAGAGAAAGATGAGAGGTTTAGTGAGTTAGAAAAGTTGAAAGAAAAGTTGTTGTTTGATGTAAAAAATTTGAAACAGTCATATGATGTATTGAACAGAACTGTGAATAGTCTGGAAAAGACTAACTCTGAAAGAGAGAAAGCTTTGAAGATGTTGAATGCTACTATGATGACAAAGCAGAAAGAGATCAACATGTACATAGAAGAATGTGCAAAGTGGAAGAAAGAGTTGGATAGTGAAGCAACTGAAAATGAAAGAATCAGAAGATTGCTGCAAAGTTACAAAGGTTATGACTACATAATTGATAGAATTTATCTAACAGTTGAAGGATTTGAAGCGTTTCAAGGTGAAGAAACAAAGCCAAAGAT
Organism: Helianthus tuberosus; assembly: GCA_030545235.1. NCBI lineage: Eukaryota > Viridiplantae > Streptophyta > Magnoliopsida > Asterales > Asteraceae > Helianthus > Helianthus tuberosus. Next base: position 116,872,525 of record CM060445.1, on the reverse strand, counting down.
GAAAAAGGATACTGGTAAGAAACAGGGTGTTTGTTATAATAAGTGTCCGCCTCCGATTTGGGAAGGGTACTCGTGTAGAAAACCTAACGAGGAAGAACTAAAACAAGCAGTCAATATTAAGCTAGAATCCGAGATAACTGATGTTTTACCGGACAATATTGATGTCACGTTCACAGCGTCCGACACAGATCATGAGTCAGAACTAATAAAAAGAGTGGTTGATCAGGTGTTGGATAAGGATGAGGAGTCAGAGTCAAAGTCCGAGTCCGAAAGTTCATGTCAGTCTATCGGAAGTTCGTCTGTCAAGAGTTCAAAGTCGTCAGGAAAACGGGTGTATAGTAAAGAATTTTTGTTGTCAAAATCTAATTTGAATGATGAAACATTTGAAGTTGCATATACTTTGAATGGTTCTGACAAATTATATTTTGATAAAGAGTTTCCAATAAGAGGTGTCAAAACTGAATTGATCAAAAAGGTTTTCAAACTAACAGAAATTAATATTTCTGAAATAAAAGATTTAAATCTTAATGGTAAACCTAAACCTTACACCTCAAGAGTACAACAACGTTTGAACAAGAAAAAAGGTTACAATTCTGGTTCTGGTTTTCAAAAGAAATCAAACCACAATCGTAGCTACAAAAAGAAAGGACTTGGTTTTATTCCACCTGAAAACTATAAAAATGAAAAATATGTTCCAGATTTTAAATCAAAAATGACATATGTTGCAGGAACTAGCCATGAAAAAGAAGCAAAGAGTTCATTCTGGAAGCAGTCAAACAAGGAGTTTCTTGCTGAAAAGATGAAAAATGGAGCTTATCAAAGGAAAGAAACCAGAACCTGTTTCCGATGCAATGAGACTGGTCACATTGCATGGAACTGTCCGAAAGCGACAAACACAAAACAGGGAGTTTCTGGAAAATTTAAAGAAAAGATTGTTGATGTTGAACCTCCAACTGAAAGATTCAAAGTGTTCAAAAATTCAACATATGAAGTTGGAGAGTGTTCGAAAAGGTTTTACAAGAAGAGGGGAAATCTTGACAACCAAGCTTGGGTTGTTAAGAAATCAGAGGTAAAATCTGGCGATGAATCTGATTCCACAAAATCGGAGGAGCCAAAGGTAGAGGTAAAAAGTGAAAACTCAGTGCCTCTAATGGATGATGTTCATTTTCCACCATTGAGAGCTGAGAATTTTAAATCAAAGGTTGGAAAGGTTGAAATCTCTAATCAAGTTTATTCTGAAAAGAATGAATTTGATGTTGAAAAAGCGTTTAATGGAAACGTAAAGAAAATTTTTGGAAAAATGATCGATGGGAAGGTTAAAGGGGTAAAGGAATTTTACGCTACAAAGAAAGCAACTTACACCCCAACTGCATCTGAATTGAAAACACCCAAGGCTGGTCAGGCTTGGGTGGACATTTTCTTTGCTTGAAAAACCTGACTTGCCGGAGATCCCAAGTTTGTAATTGCGGATCAGGAATCGACATCATTCTTTGTATTTGATTGAGTTTTTCGTACAAGTGGTAAATCAAGGACATTAATTTGTACTTGATTTTCTACAAGTGGTTGAAGGCAATGTAATAAACCAAACCCCAACTTTACAAGTGGTAAAATCAAACTTATTTTCCGGAAAAATCATTTTGATTAAAACAAACTTAAGTGTTTTGAAATCTTAATGAGAAAATGGTTTGTTGAAAGGGGGAGTTCTGATTGTTTATGCCATGTGGATGGCGAATTGAGGCGATTTGATATCGGTTGTCATGTTTTCTGTATAGTTTGTTTTCAAATTTGCAAACATTTGAAAATTTCAGAAAATCCAAAAACATTTGAAAATTTCAGAAAATCCAAAAATGAGTTAAACATGATAAAATACAAAAATGAGTTTGTTGTGAAAATGAGGAAATGATAGTACATCAGTAGACAGTTACAGTATGCTAAAGAAATGTAATGTTTAAATAGCGTTAAACGGTCTCACTGATGATATGCTGATAGGTTTTTACACATTTAGTAAGTTTTTTTCGGGATATAAACTTAAATTCAACCTTGCTTATTTCGTGGGGAACACTACTTGGATATATAGGTAACCCCTGAAATTTCGTTTGAAAGGTCCCTCTTTCTGAGATACTAGGTCTTTATGCTCAGTGATATCTGGGGTATTATCCCGGGACTTCTGATTTTGCGGAAGCAATGGCCTAGTCCCCGGAGAATACTTTACTGCTTGCTTGAAATATAGCACCACCCTCAGCTAAAAAATGATGAAACATTGATAAATGCTAATCATGGCTGTTGTAATCAAAAGATCCTCTAAAGGGGACACACCAAAAGTCGAAGCCGTCATCTCTCTGCGTATACGGAAGTATCGACCTGAGCTCTCACGGCCCTCGCAATTTAACCCCTAACAGATATCATCTGTGGTATACTCACCTGTAAGACTGAATATTGGGATCTGGATACGGGAGTATATTCAAGAGGTGGGACACATGAATGAGTTTAAGTTCTTAAAACATCTAACTCATATCCTGAATCAGTTGAAATTTGTGTAAAAATTTAAGTGGATCAGTATATTGGCAATCTAAGTGAATTGTTTAATTCTTAATGTGTAACTAAGCTCAACGGTACTTGTGACTTGTCAAAAACTGATATGATCTTCTTACACGAACTCACAAAAATATTGTTTGTAAATATTTTTTTACTGCATTTCATTTCTTTCAAAATCCAAAAAGATTTTTAGTGTGTTTTAGCATAAATTTTAAAAAATCCAAAAAGATTTTTGTCAACTGGTATTGGAGAGCTGATTTTCAAAATTCCAAGTGCTAAACATGATGACAAATTGGTTTGGGTGAATGTGTTTGAAATGTTTGAAAAAGAAATGTGAAAAGTTATGAAGTAAAAAATTATTCATGCAAGTGTTTCATCAGAGATATATTTTCAAGTGGTAAGCAGAGTATAAATTTGTCAAATGTGAAATTTATTTCTGGGTTAAGAATGTGCAGGTTTAGCTAGGTTTCGATGCCTGAAGACTCTGAGTGATAGAGAGCTAGTTTCCGATACCTGAGGATTTTGTAAAAGCCATACTGCGATCCCAGCAAATCGAGAGGGGGAGTCTGAAGACATCAGAGTGGAGTTTATTCGATGGAGAGTTTGTTGATGATTAAGAAAAGTCAGATAGAGATTCTGGAAGCCCAAAGACTGATAAAGACTGAAGATGCAAAGACTCGACACTGAAGACTCGTCAACATTCGAGGGGGAGTCTGTTGGTGCATGCGTCTGTCGACTTCGTCTTGTATCGAGTCTTATACTAGATTTGTTAGATCAGGGTGTATTATACGAGAAATAGGGTAGGTTTTAGATGTGATTGAGCCCTTCCCTTTGAAGGTAGCCCTTCCCTTTGAAAGTGCCCCTACCCTTTGAAAGGGTTCCGTTTGAAAGTTTCATGCCATTTCAAACGGAAGGGTCCTTCCTATATATACTTCACTTGTCCATTTCATTTGTAACTTTCCGGCTAGAGCAACGAAGTGCTGCCGAAGTGTTGTCAGGTTGTAAAACAGTGTGAAATCAATATTACAACAGTTTAAAGTGTATTGCTAGCTGAATTGAACTTAGTTTCTTTGTTTCCGCCTCTGAAACTGAGATAAACTCTTCTGAACGACTCGTTCGGGTCTGAAAACGATCCTACAGTTATTGTAAAATATATTTATTCACTGTTGACATTTGAACTCGTATATTTACATACTTTCCATGTTTGTCAACTTTAGTCCCTCAAGAGTATACTTTCACACGTTCAAGCTTATGACACGTGTCAATACATTATAGGACGTGAATTTTCGAGGTGTTACAAAAATATCGCATTTGTTTTATGTTGATGATGCTCTATTGATGGGGGAATGAGATAGGAATAATTTGTTGAACGTGACTAGATGTCTGAGAATTTTTTATTTGTGTTCTGGTTTAAAAAGTAATCTCCATAAATCTAACTTATACGGGATGGGAGTGGAAGAAGGTGTTATTAAGGATATGGCTAAAGTGGTGGGGTGTAATTCTGATAGTATCACGCTCACTTACTTGGGGATTATGGTGGGGGTTAATATGAATAGAATTAATAATTTGTTGCCGATTGTTGATGTTTTTGATAAAAGATTGTCAGTTTGGAAAACTAAAACTATCTCGATAGGGAGGAGGCTTACCTTGATTAATTCAGTATTGGAAAGCCTTCCTATCTATTACTTCTCGTTATACAAAGTTCCGGTTGGTATTATTAAGATTCTGGAAGCTAAGATGAGAGAATTCCTATGGGCGGGTTCTAGCGATATTAACAAAATGAATTGGGTGGCTTGGGATTGGGTTACGTGGCCCAAGTTAAAAGGGGTTTGGGTATCAACAGACTTAAAGTGGTTAATATGGCTCTTTTTTTTAAGTGGGGGTGTAGGTACATAGTTGAAAATAATAATCTTTGGAGGAAGGTGGTGGAAGCGTGCCTTTCAATAATGGAAACATTGCGGGATGTTGGAAAAAATATAATGAAGTCTATATATAATTTGAAATTAAATAGGAAGGGGTTAAACCATTTGATCTTGGGTAAGGTCGGGAATGGGGAGAAGATTCGATTTTGGTTAGACACATGGTTGGGTGAGATGCCTTTCATGGTAGGTGGCCACATTTGTTTGGTTTGGAATTGTTTAAAATATGTTGGGTTGCTGATAGAGTGGAGGCGAACCAAGGGAATGCAGGATTTGTGTGGAATTGGATTAGACAGCCCGAGTCAATCGCTGAACTTAATGAATGGCAGGAATGTCAAGAGGTTCTTAGTAGGGTGATTCTTTCTAATAATAAGGATCAATGGTACTGGACTGATGGTAATACGACCGAATTCTTTGTGAAGGACGTAAAAAATGATTTAATTGTTGATAGAGGAAATTGTCATCTCCCTAACTTTGAGTGATGCAAATGGGTGCCTCTCAAGTGCAACATCATGGCGTGGAGAGGTAATTTGGATCGATTAGCACAAGAGTTAATTTAAGAATAAGGAATGTGAATATTTCATCGATTATGTGCCCTTTTTGCGATGACTTAGAGGAAACGGTGGAGCATTTATTTACTAGGTGTTCGGTGGCGGATTGGGTGTGGACGGCTTTTAGTGTTTGGTGCAAAATTCCTCAGATTTACAAATTCGATTTCAATGACGTTCTTGATATTCACAATTACCCTCAAGTTGGAAAGAAAGCGAAGAGGTTCATTCAAGGTTTGGTGATAATTTCGTGTTGGTGTATTTGGAAAGGAAGGAACGAGTTGGTTTTCAACCAGATTAGATGAAGCCTTCAAGAGATTTTCCGGGAGATTATGTCGTGAGGTTTTGCTTGGAATAGATCTTCTTGTAATTATATTAGCTGGGTAGAGTGGTATAAATACCCGTTGTATAGGTTGTAATTGTCTGCTCTTTGCCCATTTGGGTCGGGGATGTTGTTGTTTGGCTCTTTGCCCGTTTAGGTCGGAGGTGTGTTTTAATGAAGTTTATTTTAAAAAAAAATTATCTGTAAACGAAAATTAAAATGAATTATAAGTATAGTTGACTAAAATAATGGAGTTGTTTACAATAGACTCCATAAAATTGCAGAAAGTATTTAGACGGAAAATAAAGTTTGAGAAGGCACATGAATTGTCACATGTCAACTCTAGTTCCTCTTTTATTCTATAGTACAGATACAATAGATACATGAATTGTCCTATCACTAGTAACCACCCCTCCCCTTAGGTAAATAGGACACTAACCAGACAAGCCATTTAAATATTAAAATTCCCCTGGACCCCCTTTGGTCCATCCTCTTGCACCTTTTCACCCTTTGCCGACGGAACAAAACTACAGTGTTTCATTCCATTTAAGTACAGTTAGCTCACTAATTAAGTTATAACAGTTTGAAATTTGATAGAACTAATTTGATGAAAAAGAAAACATCCTAATAAATATAGAAAAAAACATGTGACAGCAAAGCATTTGAATTTTTATTTTATGATTATCAATATCCATATTAATAAAGTATCAGGTGCAGTGGCGGATCTAGGATTCCGACCAAGCGGTAACGTTTTATAAATAAGCGGTAACGAAATCGAAAAAACGTCAAATTTTTCCAAAATTTACACTAAAAACGTCAAAAATTTTCCGACCAAGCGGTAGCGGAGGCTACCCCTTGTTCCATAATACATCCGCCCCTGATCAGGTGTCATAATTCTATAAACTTAAGATTTTTTTTGTTGTTTCTATGGTTTCACATATTCGTAGAAGTGGGAATAAATACGAACCATGTTTCGTATACAAACTTTAAGAACCATTTAAAAAGTGTCATGTGTCATCCAACTAATTATAGAGAAATTGTAAAAACTTTAAACCCGAAGAAGATCTCTGCTTTCATTAGTTTAGGGGCTGTTTGTTTACCTCTTAATGAGCTTCTTAATGGTTCAGACCTCTTACTGGTTCAGTACTTAATGGTCCAGACTGTTTGTTTCGCGAGCAGATGTCTGAATGGTTCAGACATTTGCCTCTGAATGGTTAAGCATTATACTAAGTCTGAATAGTTAAGACCTCCAATCTGAATTGATCAGACAGTTTCCTCTAAACGGTTAAGCATTATACTGGCTCTTAATGGTTCAGACCTCTTACTAGTTCAGCACTTAATGGTTTAGATCTCTTATTGGTTCAGCACTTAATCATTCAGAAGTTGCCAAAGAGACCCTTAGTTGAAACCCATAATTTACACAAAATTAATGCAAGATAAAAGCAACCTAGAAATTCATACCTTGAATTGAATTGAAACTTGTTACAATTAGAGGTAAAAAAACCTACAAGAAAACCGAACACCAAATTGTATTAGTAACCAGAAAAAACCGAACCAAACCGAATTGTGAATTTTGTTTTCTGTTCAGTTATTGGTTCCACGAATCGTTCTTATTATAAGTGATCTAGTGGCGAAGCTTGAGATTTCTGACCGGGGGGTCGAAAACGTATATACCAAAAATTTTCTATACGAAAACTACATACTCTCCACTACTGAGCGAAAAGTTCAGGGGATCGGCCTCCACCTCCGGTCCCCACTATGTTGCGCCCCTGAAGTGATCTGAATTAAATAGACTGAATAATAATCGATTTAATAGATACCTTTCTAATTCGGATTAGTTAGTTCGTTTTTCGGGTATGGCTAAAAATGAACACATAAATAACATAAAAATATTTAAGAAAGTTTATTAAAGAAAAATAGAAACGATAAATCATGAAATTATTAATGTAGTGGGGAAAATAGTAGTGGATATGTTGTAGACAATTAAAAAGCAACGACAATAATCGACATATCCGGTGTGGGTCAAATTGCCATTCACTATCACCATCATCGTCACTATCACTAGAGTAATATTTTTTTATTTTATTTTAGAGTAAATTGTCATTTTTAGTCCCTAAGATTTGATTCTAATTGACATTTTAGTCCAAATAGTTTTTTTTCTTCTTTGGGTCCCTGACTTTTTTATTTTCTTGCCATTTTGATCGATTGTCTAACTCAGTCTAAAAATTTGGTTATAACCAGTGGTATTTTTGACATAACTGTTTTGTAGTGATAACCAGGGGTAGTTTACAACATAATTTATAAACCTCATAATATTTTAATCCCAAAAATACCCCTGATTATAACCTGGTTTTTAGACTAAGTTAGACAATGTGATCAAAATGACAAGAAAAATGAAAAGTCAGGGAACCGAAGGAGAAAAAAAAACTATTTGGACTAAAATTACAATTTGGACAAAAACTCAAGGACTAAAATGGCAATTTACTCTTTATTCTATTTCACAAATCCAGTGCCGGCTTAAGCATAAGCCAAGTAAAGCTAGGGCTTTAGGCCCCATAATTTTAAGGGCCTCCAATTTTACGCACCGACTATTATTTGTTTGTATAAGTAAATACGGATGAAAAGCGAATACCGGGGACGCCGGTTCGATTTGGATTGGAGGCGATATTTACCGATTATTCCATTGTTGTGTCTTCGGGCGGGTGGAGGTCGGATTTCCGCACATCTGGGGAGAGTTAAGGGGCTGGCGGTGGTCGAGTAGTCGACCTTGGCCAAAGCGTCCGGTATCACGGTGGTTGGCACGTTGTTCTTTGCCGTTAAAAAAACTACTTTTGTGTTTTATTGTTTCATATATATTATAAACTTTAATAGTTCGTTGTGGTTTATACTTTATTGTTATATTTTGTGTTAAAATAACTTGTTATATTTGATGAAATATATATTTTAGTGTTGAGATACATGCTTATTTCAATTAGATTGTTTTACATATATTTTTATTATCGTATATAAATAAATTTAAATGCTTATGGATATAAAAAAGTATACAAATAGCATATTTAATTTAAAGTTCACTTGTATTATTTTTGAAATTTTAATAATGGGACAAGGAATATTAAGGATTGACATATTTTTGTTGATGTGTTATTTAAATATAAGAGCATCTATTAAATATTACTCACAAAACTAAGGGTATTGGGAGTGGGGTGTCTAACACTCGGCAAAGTGGGTTTAGTCATGACTAAACACCACCGCCAACCAAAGTTTAGTCATGACTAAATTTAGAATTCGTTGATGGATCACCGATCGGTGAAGGAGAGGTGTGTGTGGGGGGAGTGGGGTCCATGCCATCTTTAACCAATCACACATTTTTCCTTTTTTTTTTTATAAAAAGTTTACCACTTTACCAAGTGTCTAACAAATGCCAACACTTTTCACCAAAGTTTAAACTTTTTCTCTTCTCTGACGTGGCACTCTCTGATTGGTCCATTTTAAAGTTTGCCACTTTCACATGTTTAACCACTCCCTTCACCCTAACTTATATAAAGTACTCAAATTTTCATGATTGCTTTAGCCCTAGAGAAACGTTGAACCGGCCAGCAATAATCTTAAAAATAATAATATCCGTATGTACATGTACGTACGTGATGAACCTAGATTCAGAAAACAAATCCGACGAACTTGAGTGCTTCAATCTTCATTCTTTCATAACAAGTCCAGCATTTTGATTAAACCTCAAGCAACCCATCAACCCTGATTTGTACGGCACCTTCATCCTTTCATTCTTCTCTAACACCGTGTATTTGTTCGATGAATCTTCTGTTTTTATAACGCTTCCTTCAGACCCACTTCGAAACAATAACAAATTCTTCAAGTTCCACTTATTATACCACGTTAAGCCCACAGCCGGTGATTCATCCGATGAGTTTTTCCGGTTGTTTACAATACCCGGAACTCTAAATGGCGATAAAGATCGAGATACCTTGTGTCTGACGGTTTTCGTAGTAGTCGGGTTTCGTCCGCGTTGGGTTTGCTCACAAGGTGTTTGTTTAAATGCCTCTGAGAACGGGTCGAAATCGTTCGACTTGGTTCGTGGAGATAATGCGTCTTTTAACCGTAGTTTTGGTGGTTTGGATGGTGTGGGTGAAGTGTTGGAGCAATGCAGACGTGGGGGTGGTTTCAATGGCTTAATCTTGCCGCAGTCGAAGAGGTCGTCTGCTGCGGAGATGGAATGGCGTTCGAGGTAGCCGAATGCAAAATCTGTGTCATATTCTAATGGGAAAGTGAAAGTGTCATGGTGGTTTTGTTTGGGGATTCCTGGTTTGTGTTCCCAGAAGAAAGGGATGGTGGACTGAGGACTTGAAGGTGCGGTGGCGTATGGTGAAGTGGCGGCGCTGTCGTAGTTGAAGTCGACGGCCAGTGATGGCGATTTCATCTGTGGTTTCATTTAAGGAGATGATGGATGGGTATTTGGAGAAAGGTTTCTAAATATGTAGAAGAAAGAGTGTAGAAAGAAGTGGACCAAAAGTTGTGATCACAAGCTAGCCGGGTCAACATGAACATGTGGTATTTTATTGTTGATGATGTGATGATTAGTTCTTTAATAATTGTATTGAAACATGATAAAAGATTAATATCTGTTAGTCTAGTAATCGTTGTAAAGAGAGAAGTAAACAACATCTTATTAGCTTGATTGAGTTCCCGTTTAGGATTTACAATTCTGATGATGATTATGTGTTCTTGATGAACACAATTATGTGTGTGTGTGTGTGAGAGGGACGATTACGTGTGTGATGACGTTAATGAGATTGTGTGTAACCTTTATCTCTCTAGTTATCTCCTATTATATACACCTAATAGGAAACCTTGATTAGTTAATAAGGGTGATTATGTCCATCCAACAATTACCAACTAATCTAAATGATAATGATTCCATATATATATAGGCCAGGATTTAGAGAGAACGGTGAAAATGTGAGAACGGTGAAAACGATTTTGGTGGTGACATGTGGCATTGATGCTAAATTATACTAAGGGGTAATATTGTCAAAAAAACACACTCACATGAACTGGGTGTTCAAATAAAACGTCATTAAAACACCCAATTAAGAAAAACGCCATGAAAATACCCAGTTAAAAACGTCATAAAACACCTAGTTCAGAAAAACGTCATAAAAAACTCAGTTGAAAACGCCATAAAACACTCAGTTCAGAAAAACGACATGAAAATAACTTGTTAAAACGCCATAAAAACACCTAGTTCGGAAAAACGCCATAAAAATACATAGTCTAAAACGCCATAAAACATCCAGTTCAGAAAAACTCCATAAAACCCAATTAATTTTTTTTTTCAAAAAGTACATCAATAGTATACTCGTTGGAAAGATAAAAAAACGCTGAGTTTTATGGTGTATTTTTTTTCGAAAAATAATCACGTACAAAAAAGTTATTGTCGTTTAAATATGATGGGGGAAAATACATGTGATTAGCATGTGCACCTTTGTTTGGATCTTCATATTTTACCTCTCCTGGTAGTTCCAAGACCCCTATTATTTACAAAAATACCACCGCATCAATCTCAGCCACAAACCACTAAGATCTTGTGGCTGAGAATCGTTCTCACCGTTCTCACACTTTGAGGCCTTCTATCCTTATCTTGTTCCTATATATATATATGGTAGGGTTCATGCGAGAATCACCTTTATTGTGATAATCACGAGAATCAATGTGAACACAAAAACATACCTAAAAAATCTAAAAAACACACAAAAACTTTTTTTTAAAGAAAATCGCTATATTTCGTTACAAGAAAAAAAAATTTCGAGTAACAATTATCGATGCACATGTGCATATGTGTCATTTCTTGGACAAATTCCGTAATATATTACCAGTAGTAGACAAATGCACTTTCATTTACACTACCATCCATAATACACTACTTTTTACATTACCAATATTAAAAATGCACATGTGCATCATTATGTATAACCATGATATAACGTGTTTTAGTAAAAAAAAAAAAAAGTATGTGATTTTAAATGATGAAGTAGGCCCATATACATGTTTTTTGGTTAGTTATATCAAGTGGTTGATGGTTTGATTATATTTGTCACTTTATGATGTAATATGTTGTTTGAATGGTATAAAGGGTGTTGATATACATGAAATAAAGTGAAATATTGGTAATGATATTGTATTATGGATGTTAGGAGGTAATGGTATTGTATTACGAATGGTAGAAGGTAATAATGGTGTATTATGGATGGTATGATAGATGAAAGGGAAAGTGTATTCAAAGTAGTGTACCAAAACACGTTATAACATGTTCATACATATAGATGCACATGTGCATTTATAATATTGTTAATGTAAAAAGTAGTGTATTATGAATGGTAGTGTAATTGTCTAACATTAGTTTTGGTGGTTTGGATGGTGTGGGTGAAGTGTTGGAGCAATGCAGACGTTGGGATGGTTTCAATGGCTTAATCTTGCCGCAGTCGAAGAGGTCGTCTGCTGCGGATATGGAATGGCGTTCAAGGTAGCCGAATGCGAAATCTGTCTCATATTCTAATGGGAAAGTGAAAGTGTCATGGTGGTTTTGTTTGGGGATTCCTGGTTTGTGTTCCCAAAAGAAAGGGATGGTGGACTGAGGACTTGAAGGTGCGGTGGCGTATGGGGAAGTCGTGGTGCTGTCGTAATTGAAGTCGACGACCAACGATGGCGATGGCGATTTCAGCTGTGGTTTCATTTAAGGAGATAATGGATGGGTATTTGGAGAAATGTTTCTAAATATGTAGAAAAAAGAGTGTAGGACCAAAAGGTGTGATCACAAGCTAGACGGGTCAACTACTTTCAAATGTCTTGTTATAAAAAAAAATATGTATAGGAAACCGGTTTTTATGTGATATACTCGTATAGTCATTCGAGAAATAAATTAGTATCGTTAGAAGTTAGGGGACTGATGTGTATTATAATACTTCTTTGCACGAAATGCAGGTCTTAATGTTAAAATATGTGAAATTTGTAAGTGCAGTATCCGGTGATTGAAGATATCAATGTCAGACAGAACTGATAGCAACAGGTAAGGGGGAGTCTGTAAGTGCAGTTCCTGCCGGGTAGCTATGCTTTATCAGTTCTGGTCAACAAATTCAAAAGTCTAAGTCAAAGAAGTCAAAGGTCCAATTGAGTTGTCCGAATTTATGAGATAAATTCGGACTGGGGATGTGTTAGCTGTTGATATGTATGTCCGTAGTTAATTTAAATTCGGACTAGGTATATCATGTCCGAGTTTGTAAGGGAGTCCGAATATGTGTATAAATTCGGACATCCTAGTTTGTGTCTAGTCCGAATTTGTAACTTGTTTAAGTGTTCGAATTTGTGTAAATTCGGACTAGGTTGTCAGGACTTAGGAGTCCGAGTTTGTGTAGCCCTAAAGAAACACTGAACTAATTATGGGACTAATCAATTTGGTTTATGTTCCTACCATAGTGGTTAATCTTCTAATGGCTTTCTGAGCTTCGTAATGATCGTCTAATCCTGCAAAACAGAACACCGTTACTCGTTAAGAGGGGAATGTGGGGGTTTCCCTCTTAACCGGGCTCCGGCGTGAGAATAAGCGACTGCTTTGAGTATTAAGAGTGAGAGTAGAGGGAATGGAATGTTTAACCTGTGAAGTGAGGTCTCTATTTATAGCCGGAGAGGTGTAAGAGGATGTGGGCTGATGGGCCTTGGGCCTGAAGGCGACAACATAGAGGATATGCTCCTTGTCTCACTGGTGTCGAACGTTAGTGGCTTCTAGGAGCTTTCTGGAGTTGGCGCAATGTGATTGGAGCCACGTGTCACTGTTGTCGGCCTGGCCGCCTCTCTGCCATCAGCAGGTAAGTGGAGATCGTGGGGCAGTTGTCTCTGCCCTGTGATTGGTGCCATGTAGGCGTCCTTAAGTACCTTTTGTCTCCTGCATGTCAGACGATTGTGGAGCACGATTGAGCAGGGTCAGAACGACGCTGATTGGCTCTTTTCTTCTGCCACTTGTAATTGGAGCTTTCCATTGCTCAGACCTCGCGCCACATCCAAGAATGATGAAGTAGCCCGCGCGAGATTGGCAATAAGAAATGTGTTGAATAAGGAGTATGGTCCTGCGCGCGACCTGGTTAAAGGTTTGCGCGGATTTTTTGGGACCATACCCCTTCAAGTCCCCCCAGTCCAGTGCTGCACCATGCGCGAGGCAAGTGGTTTGAGCTCTGGACTTAAAAAAAGAAGGGTGCAGAAAATGCTTGTTTTTTGATTGGTAGGCGCACGCGTGCAGATGTTTTGACAGTTGTTACGGCGCGACTACATATCTGGCAGCTGGAGACTCTTTGTTTTGTGTTGATAGCGCGCAGATGCCTTGGGTGACCATGCATGTTGTGCTACCTTGATAACTTCTGCATTAAGTTTTTTGAGGATTTGAGCGGGAAAATCCTCGAAATTTGAATTTTGACGGTTTGGTGAGATTGTCGCTGATGGTGACGTTTGAGTTGACCACTGGCACGGTTGTCATCATGATGGCTCTGACGGTTCCACTTTCCGTCAGGAGAGTGAGATCTACGCGCGCGTGGTAACCGTCACTCTGGGTTTCGCGTCTTACGTGGCGTCTTCTGATTGGTCACGTGCACGGTGATTTCGGCACGTTTACCCATCGCATTAAATGCGATGGGTATATATATTCGACGGAAGGGACGAGATCCTTACTTCCCTCTATAGTTGCTTTCCTTTTCTCTCTATTCATCTTCAAATCTTCAAGCTACATGTAGCAGATCTTCAAGATTTTTCTACATATCTTCAAGTTTTCTTCTTGAATATTCAAAGTTTCTTTGACAAATAGTCATGGCCGAAGAACATCAAGCAGACAATCCGGGGGAGGAGGGTCCACTTCCTGTGTTGAAGTGGGATCTGGGGTTATTCGAGCAGATCGCTAGGGGCTTCCGGTTTCCACCGGAGTGGGATGCCAGATATCCCGATCAAAATCAGACCGCTGCTGACGCACCGCCGGGATTCATAACTCTTTTTGAAGACTTCTTTTTACAGGGAAACTTCCGATTGCCGGCGATGAACTTCATGGCTCATATACTGCAGTATTATGGGTTTTATATTTCTCAGATGAGTCCACCAGGGATGGTGAGAATTCGACACTTCGAGTTTTTATGTCGATCTCATGATGTCGAACCGACGGTAGAGAGGTTCCTGACGTTCTACCAGCTTATTAGGAACATGGGCTTCTTCTCGTTTGGCAACTGAGGGGGTGCTAAAAAGATCTTGTTGAACCCACTGAAGAGTTTCCATGATTGGAAACAGAAGTTCTTCTTCATTCGCGAGGAGGTGATACCTATCGCTATGACTTTCCGCCCTTGGACTCAGGCGATCGAGAAGGAGGAGTTGACCATTCCTAAGAAGGAGGATTGGTATATGAAGCTCACTGCAGCCCCTAACCGAGTTTTTGGGGAGAGTGTCCTTGTTGCGGCGCGAATGAGCGATCAATGGCCGCATAAGAGCAAGGAAGTTCCCGTCTTGAAGTTCCAGGATAAAGGTTAGCTATTTCGTTAATTGTTTGTATCTGTCCTCGTATTGCTCACTTGTTGCATTTTCAATGTAGAGGCGAGCCTTTATCAAGCGGCTTTCCCCACATTTGGTGGATCCATGGGTGTGCGCCCGCTGGCCGCAGGGGAACAATATTGGTATTACGCGATTAAGGGCAACTTCATGTATCCAATTGCTGGAGCCTTTACCGATCCGCCCTCTGCTACTGAAGGTGCGCATATACCTAACCCTCGTCCCTTGCGCGCTTTGACTTCTGTTGGGAAAGAGATTATCTATCTTTCCAGCGAGGAGTTTGTGGGATCATCAAATGGAGAGTTAAGCTCCTGGTCTAACATCTTTGCAGGTGTGTTGCGTGACTTGGGGATTGACCCTGAGGATAAGAAGAAAAAACCTGTGAAAAGGAAGAAGGTTATCACCTTGGACCCTGAGGTGACCAGCAAGGGGGCTGGGAGTAGTCGCGCAGCCGTTCATGTTACTGACAAAGGTATTCCTCGCCTTCATCAAAGTAACTTGGAAGATTACGTTATAATCAGTGACTCACTAGAAGGTTTGTCGCATATAGGCGAGAAAAAGACTGGAGCTGGTGGCTCAAAAAGTTCAGGTAGCGCGGGTTCTCGCAACCCGGATGCTGGTGCGACTCCTTCCTCTGTTGCACATGATGAGGAGGAAGAAAAAGCAGAAGAGGAGGAGGAGGTAGCTACCAAGTTGATCAGCAGGAAAAGAAATAAAAGTGAGACCACCGCTGGTGTTTCTACTGCGCCGAAGGCTGGTGTGATTCCCTTGATTGGGAAGCAGAGCAACTTGCGCTCTCTTTACAAGTTCTCTCCTGGTGAGTTCTTAGTTTCTCTTCCTCTTGTTGCTTTTCTTTTCTAAATCACTTAGCTCTTGCAGAGGCCAAGAAGAAGACCCCTGAGAAGAAGGGTGTCGTATTTACAGAGCCCTCAGAGCCGGCGCAGAAAAGGCCTAAGGTTACCATCAACCCTTCAAAACTGTGGTGGAGTCTGATAAGGACAAACAGGCTGTCGAGGTCGAGAAGGAGAGAGCTGCTGAGACAGAGAAGAGGAAGGCTGAGGAAAAGAAAGCTGAGGAAGACAGGAAGAAGAAGGCTGATGAGGAGCGTAGGAAGAAGGCTGCGGAGGAGAAGCAGAGAAAAGCTGATGAGGAGAAGAAGAGGCAGGCTGAGCAGGAAGGAGAAAAAAGGGCTGCTGAGAGGGAGAAAGGGCCTGTAGTTGATAAACCTACCCACCCGACACAAGCTCATTCCCCTCAACATTCTGCTAAAGTGACTTCTGCTGGGGGGTCCGGTCCGCATGCTTCTGGTGGCGCGAGTTCCGGGGGTGCTGGGGGGTATAACCCACAAACCATTGGCCCAAAGGATACTCTCGGGGATATTTATTATAAGACTTACACCGAGGCAGAACGTGGGAGTGCCCCCCATCGAGCTCCTTGGAATTTGAAGCAGAAGGACACTTTCCAGGAATTTGCCCCCTGCCGTGACTGGTTCTTGAATTCCATCCCTCCTGGTGAGGTTAACCGACAAAAGGCGCGGACTCATGAAGAGCTGTATGCAGCGTACGTAATTGGGGAGGCCAATACTCTTTCTGCCAGCCATGAAATTGTGCGAGAGTGGCGCACCATGATTAGGGAGCGGTCGGATTGGGAGAACTACCGCCAGCACCTTGTAAGGCAGGTTAAGGAGTTTGAGAAGGCTAATACCAAGTTTGAGGAAGAGAAGTCCAAGTTTGAGGCTGATAAGAAAGCGGAGGAATGGGGGCGCGAGGGCCTGAAAGGCAAGCTTCGAGCTGCCGAGGATCTGTTGGCGAATGAGAAAGCTGAATGGAAGAAGATCTGTGAGAAAGACAACCAGCACGCTTATGCTGCTCGAAATAAGATTACCGAGCTCGAAGGCAAGGTTGCTGAATTGACAACGAAAGTCGAGGATGCGCAGGCTGCGCAAGCTGCTAAGGAGTGGGCTGAGGTTCGAGAAATTTCTTTTCTAAGTTTATGCTTTTGTTAGCAGAATTAACTGAGTCATTCACCCCTTGCAGGTTGAACTGGCTGAGGTGAAGGCGCAGCTGTCCGGTAAAGACAAGGATTTGACGGCCAAGGATGTCGAGATTGCTGAATTGAAACGCCGCCTGCACGAGCAGGTTGATAAATGTGAGTCCTTGGAAATCGATCTCGAGGCGGAGAATGTTAAGGCTGCTACTGCTGAGGAGGCCAAACAGAAAGCTGAGGAAGCGCGAGAGATTAGTACATCTGCTCTCAATGTGGCGCAAAACAACTATTCCGAGGCTCAAGGGATCGTTGATACTTTAGTCTCCGAGGCTGAGTGGCTGCGCGGAAGAGGATTAGTTATGGTATGGTTTCTTTTAATTATGGTTGTATTTATTGAAGCCTAGTGTTTAATTTATTGCCTTTGCTGTAGATGGCCAACTCCATCTTAAATGCTGGGGAGCTAGACAAAGCTGTTGCTGCTCTTATAGATGCTTCTCGCGCGGTTGGTCATCATGGAGGTTATCTGGAATGTGCGCAACATGTTGCAGAGGTGTTTGGGCAAGAGTTTGACGCTAGCCATTGCTCGGTGACCGATGAAGCTGATGCCGAGCTGGCTCGTGCTGAAAATGCTTATAATCATCTATCATTGCCCGTTATGGACTTGGTTGCAAAAGCTTTAGAGCATGATGACTGGTGTCAACGCTTAAAGACCATTCTTGACCCCCAGAAACTGTTGAGTTATCTGATGAGGAGGAAACAGCGGGCAATGATGGCGATGGCGATGGTGATGGCGATAAGCATGATGATGACGATGATGGTGATGGCTTTGAATAGATAGTGTTTTCAGGCTTTGTGCCTTGTAATTTTTGGGTTTTGGATGTTAACATTTGCGCGGTCGCGCTTGTTTTGAATCAGATGAATGATAATTGGTTTTTATGTGACTGCTGCGTAATTGCGCTTATTAAATATGATGTTTATGCTTATTCTGTCCCGTTACAATTATTGCACTGTTGTTAGAAACTTTGGTTAAGTTAGCACAAATAAATGTAAGTGTGGCTCTTATGCGAGTGTTATTGCCCGGTCTCGCGCTATGTTCGCGGAGCACCCTGGAGGCATAACTCAAGAGCTCGTAATTCACTGAAGTGTTTTCGTGCTAATCAAAAGTTTAACATGCATTTGTAACTCAAGAAGCATTATTATAAAAGAAAACATGTCGTATGCTTTCATTATTTGGGAAACAGGCGCTTAGGCCAATCATACATTGCAAATAGGTAACATAAGGGGCGTTTTGCCAACATAGGAAATTAAGAGGGCGCGTGGCCAAAGTGAGGGAAATGGCGCATGGCCTGGAGTAGTTACATGTAGCACTTGCGCAATTGTTGCGCATTCCATGTGCGCGGGATGATGTGTCCATCCAGGGTGCGCAATTTATACGCTCCTTTTCCTAGCACTTCGTGAACCAAGTATGGGCCTTCCCATTTGGGTGCTAGTTTTCCTGGGCGTTCAGCGTTTGAAGCTTCGTTGTCTTGGAAGACGTATTCCCCTGGAGTGAAGGTACAAATGCGGACTCGCGCATTGTAGTACCTTTCCAGTTGTGTCTTGTACTTTGCTTCTTTAATACGCGCAATCTCGCGTCTTTCTTCCAGTAAATCCAAATCGAGACGGCGCTCTGCTTCATTGTCAACCGTGTTGACTGCTGTCAAGCGCGATGAGGGGAGTCCAACTTCTGCCGGGATAACTGCCTCTGAGCCGTATACTAGGCTAAAGGGAGTTTCACCGGTGCTTGTCTTCGGCATGGTTCGATGAGCCCACAGGATGCTTGGGAGCTCATCTACCCAACCTCTTCTCTTTGTGCCCAGTCGGGCTTTTATCCCCTCAACGATACTTTTGTTAACGCTTTCCACTTGACCGTTGCCTTGAGGATGCGCAACGGAGGAGAAGGTATGCTCGATCTTCATTTCCTTCATCCAATTTTGAAGGTCCTTAGAAGAAAAATTGGTACCGTTGTCTGTGACGATTTTGAGTGGAAGTCCAAACCTGCAAATGATCTGCTCCCAAATAAACTTGCGCACCATCATTACAGTGGTTGAGGCGAGAGCTTTGGCCTCCACCCACTTAGTAAAATAATCAACGGCCACGATTATGAACTTGACGGCACCAGGAGCTTCTGGGAAGGGTCCCACCATATCAATTCCACACTGTTGGAAAGGCCAAGCAGTGGATACAGGGATAAGATCGTTCTTTGGGCGCAAGGTTTTTGGAGAATGTCGCTGACAGGAGTCGCATTTGTGCAGCTCCTTCAGGGCGTCGACGTGCATCCCTGGCCAATAATATCCAGCGTTCATAATCTTCGTGACAACCATGCGTGGTCCTGCATGGATGCCACAGATCCCTTCGTGAATCTCTCTGATCAAGTAATTCGCATCTTGGGGGTCCACGCAACGCAACAGTGGCCCCAAGAAGGACTTGCGGTATAAGATACCACCATTCATCTCATAATGTAGAGCTTTGTTTTGAATCTTTCTTGCCTCTGCCTTGCTCTCAGGGAGTATTCCTTCTTGCAAATACTGAATTATAGGGGTCATCCAAGATGGCTGCCCTATTTCTATCACATTTACCTGGCGCAGCAGGACTGATGGATTTTTGAGTACTTCAATCCTTACATCTTTTGCGAAATGTTGAAAGGAGGTTGAAGCAAGCTTACTCAAAGCGTCAGCTGGTTTGTTTTCGGAGTGATTGATGTGGACTACCTTGTAAGATTTGAACTGTTGAAGCAACCCTTATGCTTGCTCTAAATACAGGGCCATAACTTCGCCCTTTGCATCGTATATACCGTTAATTCGGCTGGTATCAAGAGTGAATCAACGTGTGCTTGTAGATTTTTAGCTCCCATTTTTATGGCGAGGCGTAAGCCTGCCAGAAACGCCTCGTACTCCGCCTCGTTGTTGGTATTCTTGAAATCCAACTTGTTGGCGTAAGTAAATTCGTGCTTTTCAGGGCTCACAAGGCGCAATCCGGCTCCTGCGCCATCTTCGTTTGAGGTTCCATCAGTGTACAACATCCATAACTCATTTGATATGTCTTTTATGGGAGCCTCGACAATCTCGCAGTCTTTGATTTTATCAATTGGGACTTCTGTGATGAAGTCCGCTAGAACTTGACCTTTGATGGCTGGGCGCGGCCTGTACAAGATGTTGTGGCCCCCTAGCTCGATCGCCCATTTTGCTAACCGCCCAGATGTTTCTGGCTTTTGCAATATCGTGCCAATGTGGAAATTGGTAAGTACGGTGATGACGTGGCCTGTGAAGTATCTGTGCAACCTTCTGGAGGCGTGCATCAACGCTAGTACCAATTTCTCCATCGTTGAATATCTCGTTTCTGGATCCGTGAGCACTCTACTGACGTAATAGATTAGAGTCTGAACTCCATTTCTTTCTACAAGCAATACCGATCCCACTGCCTTGTCCGATGATGACAAGTACAAGATGAGCGGCTCCTTTTCGAACGGTGCAGTCAGGGTAGGGAGTTAGATCAAACACTCCTTCATTTGCTGAAAAGCACTATCTGCTTCAGGCGTCCACCTGAACTCTTGTTTCTTCTCACAGTTGCGTAGAGTGCTGATAAAAGGGTATGACTTCGCGGCGTGATTTTACAGAAAGCGGTTAAGCGCGGCTAGGCGGCCGGCCAACCTTTGCATCTCTTTGATTGTTCGCGGTGATGGAATTCGTTCTATTGCCTGGACCTTTTCTGGATTCACCTTAAATATGCCGTTTGTGACTATGAAGCCTAAGAATTTCCCTTCTTCCATACCAAAAGAACATTTGGCTGGATTCAATCTCATATTCACGCTGCGCAACTGGTTAAAACTCGGTAGTAGTGTTTAACTAGCAACAAACAATACAACTATGCATACAAATGCCTTAAAAAGGCTACTATTGCGCAATCGAGCTAATCAACGATATTTTAGCATTTAAGCATTCAAAATTGCTCGATTTTAATCGACTTCACCCTATTTTAGGGTGTTTTATTTTCTGTTTTTTTTAAAGAAACTAGATAAATAAATAATAACTACAACAAACGCTAGTTAAACGATTATTTTGACCGAGTTTTAACACTAAAAAGGTTTAAAACATAAAAAGGCTAAATTTGGTTAAGTGGGCGATAATGTGGGTAAACAAAGGTTAACGGGAAGGCTCGAGATGGTTAATCCTAAAGGGTAATATAAGGTTTACGGGAAACACAACACAAAGAACAAGGCTAACAACAAAGGGGTAATCTAAGTGCCTCTATCACTTCTACACAATTCCGCAAGTTCATGGTCTTAACAAGCATACTAGTGACAAGTTCTAAATTACACATGACATCCGGCTCACTCCTACATCCGAAATGAACAAATATATAACAATTTCAAGGCTCAAACATGCTCACGTAACGGAAGGAATGGGTAAAAGTGTGAAAACTATCATGCAAGTCTTTCTTTGTTTGTCACGCTTTCCGGTTTTCTTTTCAAAATTTATTTTGCTTGTCGAGTTTTTATCAAGTCCGAAGCTGTCTAAAACACAACTAACCGGTTTATTTACTAAAAATATATACAAAAATACAGATATTTTTGAATGAGTTTTCTGATTTTTTTTTTATTTTTTAGGACAAACAAAGTTAACAAAGTTAACAAAGTTAACCCCTCCCCACACTTGAACTTCGCATTGTCCCCAATGCGAAACCCGAAATATAGAGATAAAGGATAATAATGCTCCCCTGAAGATGATGTATGAGGCAACGAGACTTCCAAAGCTGTATCCGTGATGTGCTCCGGTCCAAGATGTGATAGTCAAAATCTGCAAGTATGTCACAAGGCAAAGCAAAGCAAAACAAAACACAAGGGAGAATCTAGTTGCAACATAAACTATGATCTAAATAATTCGCATCATTCTTGCAAGGATTAGGGTTT
The DNA here is from genome assembly GCA_030545235.1 of Helianthus tuberosus. Lineage (NCBI taxonomy): Eukaryota > Viridiplantae > Streptophyta > Magnoliopsida > Asterales > Asteraceae > Helianthus > Helianthus tuberosus. The sequence continues at coordinate 116,850,682 of CM060445.1, read as the reverse complement.
CGTTTGTATTTACGAAGAGAACCCTAAAAACCTTGAAGAAATCGAATGATTCTATCCTAGAAAGCGGAAGAAACAGAAAAAAGACAAGAAAGAACGTACCGTGCGAAGAGGTGTGTGAAACCGTGCGAAGAAACCGTGCGATTTGAGGCGAAATCGCTCTGGAACGACTGTCTGCAGTTAGGGTTCGCGAATGATGGAAATGGCAGCAGGTGGGGGTTTTATAATGTACAAATGACAAAACTGCCCCTGCCTCTCGCACGGTCGTGCGACAGCTCGCACGGTCGTGCATGACCGACATTGTTCAAACCCTGCACGCTGTTCTCGGAGATGCACCGGGGGCAAAAACCTTTGAAGAAGAAAGTGAAACAAAAAAAAAAGAGAAAATTTTGAAAAATGTTCAAAAAGAAAATAAAAGTTCATCAGATCAATCATCCAATCGCAATAAAAAATTACAAAAATTAAAAATTGAAAATTCAAAAATTGTTGGTAATGAGTGGTGTAGGTCGGACCACAGTTTTCAAAAGTCAAATCCAGCAAACAAGAGGAGGAAAGATTATCACCAAGCCAAACAGTGCTTTGATCTAAATGTTTGGACTAAAATGGTGATTGGTACAATAACAGAGTGTGTTACAGATGCGGTTATCAAGGACACATTGCTGTTAACTGCCAGAGTTGGAGTTTTGAGACGAGGTGATGCTTTAACTGCAACATGATTGGCCATATTGCTAGAGATTGCTCAATGAGATCAATGAGAAGATCGAAGGCTGAATCTCAGAAGCAGGTGAAGAAACCAGTCAAGCCCAAAGAACAGAAGGTTCAAGAACCTAAAGTTCGAGAAAAGAAAGTGAAACTTTCTCAAGGACAAAAAGACAGACGGAGGAAAAAGAGGAAGAAGGCCAGAGAGTATCTGGAGAAGATTTTGTCCTCGGATACAACTGGTAAAACAGATAAAAGTTCTGATAAATCGTCTTGCTCACCAAAGAACAACAAATCAAGCAAAACGCATTCATCAGATACAAATCTGAGGACGAAAGAGGGAAAGAAGAAGAAGAAAGTTTGTGGTGATGAATCTGTTTCTTCGGAAACAAAGGAGCCACATGTTGGCGATGAATCTGGCTCATCAAAGTCAGACAAGCCACATTCAGGCGATGAATCTGGTGTGGTAAAGCCAGAAGAGCCATGTGTTGAGGTAAAAAATGAGAATTCTGGTCTAACGATGGATGTTGCAAATTTTCCACCATTGTTAAACAAGAATTCAAAATCACCCAAGGACCGTCAGGCTTGGGTGAATCTGTTTAAATGAAAAACCTGACTTGCCGGAGTTCCCAGGTTGGTAAGCGTGGAACATGAATCGGCATATTTCTTGAGAAATTCACGAAAGTGATTTCGATTTAAAAGTGGTAAATCAGGGACATTAAATTGTACTTGATTTTCTACAAGTGATGTTTGTGGATTGATCTTACAAATGTTAGTTTTTACAAATGGTTGGAAGAACGAGATGATGAGTGTAACCCCTAACCTACAAGTGGTTTAAAATCAACAAAACTGATTTTTTCGAAAAAAACCATTTTGATTAAAACAAACTTAAGTGTTTTGAAATCACTATGGGAAAATAGTTTGTTGTAAGGGGGAGTTCTGATTGTTCAAGCCAAGTGAATGGAGAATTGAAGTGATTCTCATCATGTTGTCACATTTATTGTACAGCTTGCTTTTAAATTTTCCTAGAAAATCAAAATTGAGATATATTTTGATTTTAGGGGGAGTAAAAATTTTAAAAAAATTAAAAATTTGAAAAGTCAAAAACATTGAAAAATGCAAAAATGAGTTTTGTTGTAAAAAAGAGGAAATGATAGTAGATCAGTGAGACTGTCACAGCATGCTAAAGAAATGGAGAGATAAAATGTGATAAACGATCTCACTAAAGATGTGACGGTAGGCTCAGCTAGACTAGTAGATTTGCGATAACGATACAAACCTAAATGAAAAAGCCTAGTTCTAGTGGGAAACATGATTGAAAGCATAGTACTTAGTTTTGTCCTTCTTGATTGTGTTCCTACTCAGTAATCGCTGATTGTCGAAAGACATAAAACTGGTTAAATTTGTGAACTTTCACAACTTTACTGAAGAGTCGCTGTGATTGTGCATTTCTTTTTGCAAAGATTTAAACTTGTTTTATTTCTTTATTTTGTTTAAGCATTGGACATCCTCTGCGTATACGTGAGTATCGACCTGGTTGTTAATGCCTAAACGTTCTGCTTTATTTTCTTTGGTGTTTCGTTTAAGCTTTGGACCTCCTCTGTGCATACGGAAGTATCGACCTGGTGCTGAACAGGATGTTGGATAGCTGATTTTTAAAATTTCAAGTGCTGAACAGGATGAACAGGGTTGGGAGTGTGAGTTTAACAGAAGAAATTTGTTTTGTGTAAGAAAAGTTTGATTAGTTAATCAAGGTCATTGATTTGAATTTGATGTAACTATTATGATTGAATGTTTTCAATAAGTATGTTTTTCTTATTGATTTAAGTAAAAACTTATGTGTTTGAGAGAATATTGTGCAGGAAATGAGCTTAAACAGAGATAAAGCCAAGGATGCAATATCAAGGCAATAGCTAATTCCAGATAGCGATCCTATCATGATGAGAGGGGGAGTCTGACGAGGCTAGAGCCAAAGAGAAGATCCTGGTATATGCTAAGAAAGAAAAGAGACTGATAAAGACTGAAGATGCGAAGACTCGACACTTAAGACTCGTCAACATCTGAGGGGGAGTCTGTTGGTGCATACATCTGTCGTCTTCGTCTTATGTCGAGTCTCGGGTTTGTTGCGGATTTAAACAAGAATGATGTTATCATTCTTGACGATGACATCATATATGTGACCTCATATCTTGCATCATGGAATTACAACATGCACATGAAACAAGAATGTATAGTCTGTTCGCTTGAAAGTCAAATATGTTAGGTTCGCTTGAAATGATTAATAAGTAGGTCCGCTTGAGATGTCTGACCGCTTGAACATGTTCGTGTCATTTCAAGCGGTCTAGCTAGCAATATAAATAGATGTGTTGTGTGTCATTTGAAGGGGACATACTAGAGACTAGGGATTGATACCGAGGTACTGCCGATATTCCTTGTGATTGTAATCTCTGTTGGGCCCATCTCTTCTGTCGACATTACTTCTTTCTTGGCATAGATAATCGCCACCCCCGTCTTGGTTGGAAACCCTATCGTTGAGTGGGGCGTGGAAGTTACCATGTTCAGTTCGCCTTGGGTTTCTCTCCCAATCAACACATCATGCCTCGATTTGACAGGCATCACCATGAAGTTTACATTTGTCGTTCTTGAGTGCTTCCCGTCAGAGAGCGTGACGGGGAAGCTGATTTAGCCTAGCGGGAAGACCATTTCGTTGCAAAATCCAGACAGTGGATAATCAACTGGCTCAAGTCTCGCTTTATCATCCTCATCAAACTGATTAAAACATTGCTCATAGATGATATCAGCCGTACTTCCTGGGTCAATGAAGACATACTCCGTTTCATAATGGCTGATAATACCGGTAATGACGACGGGTCGAGTGGCGCGAGGGCCGCCGCGCACTACGGGGAAAATGACATGTTTCTCTTGCCATGAGGGTTCGTAAGGGCGCTTGCCTTTTTCCTTTGCGCTGTATCTTGGTCCATTGACCATATGGGTTTCTAGGCGTCGGACTTTCTTGTGATTCCCCTCATCATGGCGTTCGATCTGTCGAGTTTCTTTGCGCATGTTTTTCACCAAGTGGCTTAGCTTCCCGCTTTTTAGCGCTCTCTCAATCTCTTGACGTAAACTGATACAGTCATCCGTCAGGTGCCCTGTATCTTTGTGGAAGTCGCAGTACAGGTTGGGGTCTTGCCCCTTCTTGTTTGTCATAGGCCTTGGAGCCTTGAAATCATGATTCTCCGTCATCACCACCTCTTTTGGTGTTTTTATGAGCGGAGTCCAGTGCTTTTCTCGGTTATCATCCCTGACTGCTCTTCGATAGCCGATTCTATCAATTGTGCCGCGCGCGTCTTCTCTATAGCGCGGCCTTTCTTCATGCCCCCTTGATCTTCCGGATTTCCAATCGTTACTTTTGTACTTGTTGCGCTTGTTGTGATCGCGCGAGTTTCCCTTGGAAAATCGATCTTCAATATAATAATTCTTGTTTCCGGCGAGTAACTCTTCAGTTTGCGCGACTATTTTCGCGTCTTCCATGAGCTTATCCCATTCTTTGGGTATTCCATCTTTCCTAGTGATAGTTCTGATGAGACTATCACAACGAATGGCTTTCTTGAAGTGGCAACGCATGAGTTGTTCACTTACGCCACCGATTTCCAAGCACTCTTTGTTGAAGCGAGTGATGAAATCTTCCAGACCCTCGTTATCTCTGCGCCAGATGTCCTCTACCTCAGCTGTGTCGCGATGGTAACGTCTTTGTTGACTGAAGTGATTCAAAAACTGTGTCCTGAAATCCACCCATGACTTGATCTTTCCCGGAGGAAGGCTATCGAACCAGGCGCGAGCAGCCCTGTAAGATTTTGAATAAACAGATGGCACCTAATGGGCATATTCCATCCTCCCATGCAACCTACGCTTGTGAAAACTCTGACGTGATCATCAGGATCAGTCAATCCGTTAAACTTTCCAACTGTCGGAGGTAACTTCTCTCTTGAAAGTGGCGCCAGCGCGATTTTTGCAATGAACTTTGAATGTTCCACAGCTTCAGCTAGTCGATAGGCGGGGCGAAAGTCTCGCTCTGCCTCTTCGGTGTACCCTACGTGTTGTCTTGGTTTGTAGTATTCATGGTTCCTCTGCAAGCGATTGAAGACTGACGAACCCTCATCATCCTGCCAAGTTGGATCATTCGGGTCAGTATCTTCCCATTCATTGTTCATGTTGCGCGGCGTGAGCCGGCTATGAACTGGGCCTCTTTGGACGTGTGACGGTTAGTCATAATAGCTTTCTGTTTCTCCCCGTGTATCACGCGTGTCATGCACGCTTAGTCTTCTGGTAGGGGGAGGTCTGTTAGCTCTTCATTGGATGTTTTGCTGTGGTGGTATCTGGCGCGCCCCGTGACTGGGGCCTGCTGGTGTAACCAAGGACGGTTCTGCCGTTAAGACTGCTTGCTGTGCGCTCAAAGATTGATACGCCTCATTAATGGTGGCAATTTGCTTGGCGTACCATGAGGCTAGAGTTTCGCCCTCTGGTAGCCCTAGTAGCGCCGAAATGTTTTGAGGTGGAGCTGGGTTTGAAGGTCCAGCGCCGTTGTTTCCTGGGGTTACCGTTTGAGTGATGCGGGTGATGCCCCCGCGCGGTCGCCCAGTGTTGGTTACTTCGATTGCGCCAATTTCTTCAATGTGTTGGGGTTGGACGTTTTGATTGCCCTCGCCCAACACCGCGTTAGAGTTTGCTCCGAAACCAAACTCGGGAATGATTCCTTGACCAGCCATGATCGAAGGAAGAAAAAACAACGAAAACCCAGAAAAAAGAAGATGAAAGTGTTTTGTAGAAAACCGGTGGGCGCTAATGAAGAAACACTGAACTAATTATGGGACTAATCAGTTTGGTTTATGTTCCTACCATAGTGGTTAATCTTCTAATGGCTTTCTGAGCTTCGTAATGATTGTCTAATCCTGCAAAACAGAACACCGTTACTCGTTAAGAGGGGAATGTGGGGGTTTCCCTCTTAACCGGGCTCCGGCGTGAGAATAAGCGACTGCTTTGAGTATTAAGAGTGAGAGTAGAGGGAATGGAATGTTTAACCTGTGAAGTGAGGTCTCTATTTATAGCCGGAGAGGTGTAAGAGGATGTGGGCTGATGGGCCTTGGGCCTGAAGGCGACAACATAGAGGATATGCTACTTGTCTCACTGGTGTCGAACGTTAGTGGCTTCTAGGAGCTTTCTGGAGTTGGCGCAATGTGATTGGAGCCACGTGTCACTGTTGTCGGCCTGGCCGCCTCTCTGCCATCAGCATGTAAGTGGAGATCGTGGGGCAGTTGTCTCTGCCCTGTGATTGGTGCCATGTAGGCGTCCTTAAGTACCTTTTGTCTCCTGCATGTCAGACGATCGTGGAGCACGATTGAGCAGGGTCAGAAAGACGCTGATTGGCTCTTTTCTTCTGCCACTTGTACCTTGTGTACTATCTGAAACAGCCTTGCCCTGCTGCCCTGCGCGATTCCTGCTGGGCACGTATCTATCTCGCGCAGGGTTTGGATGATTGAGTGCTCTTTCAGAATGCTAAGTGTTGTAATTGGAGCTTTCCATTGCTCAGACCTCACGCCGCATCCAAGAATGATGAAGTAGCCCGCGCGAGATTGGCAATAAGAAATGTGTTGAATAAGGAGTATGGTCCTGCGCGCGACCTGGTTAAAGGTTTGCGCGACTTTTTTGGGACCATACCCCTTCAAGCCCAGATAATGTGTTTTGTCCGGGTTTGGTTCCTATTCTATATATATATATATCTGTGTATGTATGTGTGTGTGTGTTGATAGGTTAGATTAGGGAAATTCTCAGAAACTCTTGTAATTCTTCAAAGGCGCGTGGACATTCGAGAGGGGAGACTATGTGACAGTGAGAGAAAGCTAGGTTTAGATCTTAGTGATCTAAACCAGCTTATAGATGATGTATACTCTTTCGGTTTGTAAATCTGTGATGACTGTTTCAATAATAAAGAGATTCATCTTCTTCTTCATCTTTCTTTTTTGTTTGTGTTTATGGTTTTACGTCTTATTTGAGGGCAATGGATGTTGTTCGTCATCGATCCAGGGGGTCCCGGGGACTCTCAGGTGGCATCAGAGAATGGTTACCAATTCGGAACGGTCTAACCGCCTTCCGAATCACCATTGCTCTTGATTTGATGTTTGTTTCCTCCAAACATCATGAAGACGTGAAGATTCTGCAGAAAATTTGAAGAAATTGAAGTTGTTCGTCGACTGAGATGGTCTTCCTGTTTTCTAAGTTGCTTCAGATCTGAGGTTTGATCTAAAATTACCTCTTCCGAGTTTATGAATTTTGTTAGAAGGTCTGAATTTATTCTGTCCGAACTTGTTCCTTCTGCATTTGTTTATGACCTTGTGTGAAGTCACGCTTGGGAAATAATCCGGAAAAAAGTGTTCCAAGTTTATCTATCTGGGTTTGAGGAACTCCGGATTTAATTTTCGAGTATACAAGTTTCGGATTTGTGACTTTGGAATGTGTCCGAGTTTGGGAATTTACAAACTGTTCCGAATTTGTGAAGTGGTATAGTGTCCGGATTTGTTCCTGTTAACCTTGTCCAAATTTGAGAGACATAGTTGATCTATCCGAATTTGAGGTTTTAACCTGTCCGAATTTGAAGTTTTAACCTATCCGAATTTGGGTATTTGATTGTATCCAAATTTGTGATTCTACTTTGTCCTTCTGGGTCTAAACCCTTTGAGTCCGGTCACCCCCGAGTCTTACTGGTCGTTTATAGATCAGCCATAGACTCCCCCCATATCTGGTATCCTTTTCTAAGGTTTGTTTAGTGTGCTATGTGACTATGGACTTTGTGCGGAACTATCACATCAGAACACTAACCTTACTAGGTCTTGACAGATTATTCCAACATGCTGAGTTTCTTATCGAGTCTAAAAGTAGCTTGTTATGTGAGTTGTAAGTCAGAAGGGTCCATGGTAATATCCTCAAAGTACGAGCCTGCAGATTAAGATAAGAGTCGATGGAAGTCTAAACCCAGTTATGAATTCAGATCTCAGTCTCTCTCATTCAAATTCTAGTTTTCGTAGGTTGTTTACATTAAAAATTGATCAGTTATATGAGTTCTCTTATGTATCCGATGATTTAAAATTCCCCATTACAAGTATGCCTTTAGTAGATGTGGGGAGTGTATAGCTGATGTATATAAGACCAATAAGACTTTGGGGGCGACTAGGGTGATAAACATAAAAGACTCAAAGGTTTGGACACAGAAGGACTCAGAAGGACTCAAGACTCTGGATGTGGGGGAGTGTATGGTTGATCTATATAAGACCACTAAGACTTTGGAGGGTGACTAGGGTGATAAACATAAAAGACTCTGGATGTGGGGGAGTGTATGGCTGATATATATATAAGACCACTAAGACTTTAGGGGAGTCTATGTCTGGACTCAAAAGGCCCAAGACTCTGACTCTAGACTCTAGAATTTAGAGTGAGAAAGTAAAGAGAAGATAGAGAGAAATATAGAAGAAGATTTTATTTTCTTTCCAAGGATGATCTACAAATGAGGGGGAGCCTTCCTTTTATAGGCCAAGAAAAGGCTTGATTACATCATCCATGACATCACACTTAAAATACATAGAAAATATCTAGAAAAATAACAAAATACATGACTTAAGTGATTACATCACTTAAAGAGTAATTAAAGCTTTATTTTAATCCTAAGCACACTATTATCACACTTAAATAAAACATTCATTGTCCGTTTTTAATTTGGTTTTGCGAAGTTGCGAATTTCAATAGTAAACGGGGGCGGATTCTTCTGAACCAGTTCATTATCTTGGGCGGGATCAAATACCGAGTTTCTCCTGGGGTCTGTTGGTAGAACGATCATGGGAGGGTGTGTAAATGCGCGAATATTATTGAAATATTCTATGATAGTTTTTTCCGATTCAATCATTTAAGGGTCTTCTTCCCTCCATGGGTGTTCTCCGTTTAGGATTCTTGGTGGCAGGTCTTCAATCTTTATCTGGTTTGCCTTCGCGAGATTAACACGAGTGTCCATCCAGGCATCTTAGTAGTTGACTTTGTAGTAGAATCCTGCGGGGTTTAAATCATACCAAGAGTGTATGAAGGTGGGTGGTCTTGTAGAATGCATATCAAGTCCATTTTTTTCTAAAATCCTAGGTTTGTTGAGCAGAACCATGCAATGTTTTCTAGGGGAGTCCCTCATGAGATAGTCCTAGTCAGAGGCTGGGAGAAACCAATCGACGAAATTGGCAAGGTTCTTCTTTTCCTGTGGCAGTTCTTCCAACTGGTAGTCTAAGAGATAGGCTAACAGCTTGTTGGAGTTAAAGGCCATGGCTATGACAAAAGTCTCTGCCAAGTACCATAGGAAGGCCAGGCCTTTTTTTGATAGCTTGTGCAAGTTTTTGAGTCTGAAAACGTTTAGGAAGGGATAATCCGGGAAGAATTTATCTTCGTCCATTAACGGGCCTTATGTTTTATAGGTGAGAGTGAGGAGGTTTATGTAGTTCAAGAGGGATTCATCTGTGATGGCGTGTTTGGTAACCACCTCGATGATTTTTGCAGGGACATCTTTCTCTTTTATCTTTTTGATGAGAGTGGTAGTGTTTGGGGGGTTTGAGGTACTCATGAATGCTTCTTTTGCAATGGAGGTGTTTGGATTGTGGTGGTTCTCATTCTTGCTTGCCTTTAAATAGGCAATGCCACCCGACAGGGATCTTTAAGGATCTTTTCATTATTTTGTTGAACAGTTGTGCGGAATTCTTGAAGATTGGCCATCTCTTGTAATGATGGGTTCTTGGGTAGCTTCTTCTGTTTGTTCTTTGCAGGCTTCTTGTGTTTGGCTTGACATTCTGGAGGGTTTTCTGCTTCTTTTTTTTTATCCATAAGCCATTATTTGTCCTTTTGCCTTTCTTTCAGAGTAAGCTTCGTTTATGGCCATTCATTATTCTGACCCATGCGGGCCTAGCTTTCCATTCTCATTTGTCTGACTGATTCTTTTGTCCGTTATGGCAGGAATTTACAGAGAGGGAGTCATATCACCATTTTGCTTTTACTTTGTGACATCTTTTGCTTTTTTAGGCTGAGAAGGGGAATTTTTTTAGGTGATAGGGTTCCTTTTTCTTTAAATTGTTCTGGCAGGGAATCTTCCACGTGATCCTTCAGGCTAGGATACTGTTTGTGTTTTTGAGATTTTTGGATTTCCTGGAACATTGCCGGCGTTAGTGACTGGTCGTCGTGAGTATCTTGAGGAACTTATTCCATCATGTAGATCTGTAGTGGGTCTTCTTCAGATTCAGATGTTTCACTTGTTTCTGATTCCTAACTGAAGCTATAGGATATGGTGCATATCATTCTTTTTCCTGGTTCATCGTCTAGGGAGTATAGAGATTCGATATCAGAAACATCTCCTGGTTCGACCTTTTTGATGGCTTCAAGAAGTGCTAGGGTCTTTCTTTTGTCTTTACAGTCTTTTGCAAAGTGACCTTCCTTGTTACATACATAGCATCGATTTGTGTTCCGACTTCTCCTTGTTTTTTTGTTCATGAACTTCCACCTTCTTTGAGGGTTATGTTTGCCCATCTTTGAGTAGTAATCACCAGATCTTTTAAACTGGACAACTCTGGATTTTCTATGGGGTTTCGAACAACTACATGATGAATCATCTTTGCACTTTATTCTTAAGTGTTTGTCATTGCACGCAGACCTGAGTCGTCTTCCAGTTTTTTCAAACTCAACTAAAAATTGTTTTTGGTTGCATAACTTTGTCAATGCATTCATGATTAGTTGATAAAGATCACCAAGGGAAGCTTGAGCAATCATCATATTTTTGGTTTCTAAGGCTCTGTAAGCCTCATTTGAGAGGGACTCTGAGAAGGAGTTCAAGAACACTTGTTTAAGATTTACATTATCAATGCCCTGAAGACAGTAAAATCTTTCATACATTCTGTTGTAATGCTTTTATCAGGAGCGTTCGTGGAGGTCATTATTGATGTAAATCTTAAAGGTTTGACTGTCTTCAGGGCATTGATGATGTAAATCTTAAACAAGTGTTCTTGAACTCCTTCCAAAAGTCCCTCTCAAATGAGACGTACAGAGCCTTAGAAACCAAAAATATGACAGTTGCTCAAGCTTCCATTGGTGGTCTTTATCAACTAGTCATGAATGCCTTGACAAAGCTATGCAACCAAAAACAGTTTTTGTTTGAGTTTGAAAAAACCGGAAGACGCCTCGGGTCTACGTGCAATGACAAACACTTAAAAATAAAGTGCAAAGATGATTCATCATGTAGTTGTTCGAAGCCCGACAGAAAATCCATAGTTGTCCAGTTTAAAAGATCTGGTGATTACTACTAAAAGACGGGCAAACATAACCCTCAAAGAAGGTGGAAGTTCCTGACCAAAAATCAAGGAGAGGTCGGAACACAAATTGATGCTATGTCTGTAACAAGGAAGGTCACTTTGCAAAAGACTATAAAGATAAAAGAAAGACCCAAGCACTTCTTGAAGCCGTCAACAAGGTCGAACCAGTAGACGTTTCTAATATCGAATCTCCATACACACTAGACAATGAACCGGGGAAAAGAATGATATGCACCATATCCTATAGCTCCAGTGAGGAATTAGAAACAAGTGAAACGTTTGAATCTTAAGAAGAGCCACTACAGATCTACATGATGGAAGAAGTTCCTCAAGATACTCACGACGACCAGTCACTAACGCCGGCAATGTTCCAGAAAATCCAAAAATGTCAAAAACACAAACAGTATCCTAGCATGAAGGATCACGTGGAAGATTCCCTGTCAGAACAATTTAAAGAAAAATGAACCTTATCACCTAAAAAGAATCCCCCATCTCAGCTTAAAAAGGCAAAAGATGTCGTAAAGCAAAAGAAAAATGGTGATATGACTCCCTCTCTGCAGATTCCTGCCATAATGGACAAAAGAATCAGACATACAAATGAGAATGGAAAGCTAGGCCCGCATGGGGTCAGAATAACGAATGGCCACAAACGAAGCTTACTCCAAAAGAAAGGCAAAAGGACAAATAATGGCTTATGGGTAAAAAAAAAGAAGCAGAAAACCCTCCAGAACGTCAAGCCAAACATAAGAAGCCAGCAAAGAACAAATAGAAGAAGCTACCTAAGAACCCATCATTACAAAAGATGGCCAATCTTCAAGAATCCTGCACAACTGTTCAACAAAAAAAAAGAAAAGATCCTTAAAGATCCATGTCGGGTGGCATTGCCTATTTAATGGCAAGCAAGAATGAGAATCACCACAACCCAAACGCCTCCATTGCAAAAGAAGCATTCATGAGTACCTCCAACCCCCCAAACACTACCACTCTCATCCAAAAGCTAAAAGAGAAAGATGTCCCTGCATAAATCAACGAGGTGGTTACCAAACACGCCATCACATATGAATCCCTCTTGAACTACAAAAACCTCCTCACTCTCACCTTTAAAACATAAGGCCCATTAATGGACGGAGATAAATTCTTCCCGAATTATCCCTTCCTAAACGTATTTAGACTCAAAAACTTGCACATGCTATCAAAAGAAGGCCTGGCCTTCCAATGGTACCTGATAGAGTCTTTTGTCATAGTCATGGCCTTTAACTCCAACAATTTGTTAGCATATCTCTTAGACTACTAGTTGGAAGGACTGCCACAGGAAAAGAAGAACCTTGCCAAGTTCCTCGAATGGTTTCTCCCAGCCTCTGACTGGGACTATCTCATTAGGGACTCCCCTAGAAAACATTGCATGGTTTTGCTCCACAAACGTAGTATTTTAGAAAAAAATGGACTTGACCTGCATTCAAGACCACCCACCTTCATACACTATTGGTATGATTTAAACCCCGTAGGATTCTACTACAAAGTCAACTACCAATATGCCTGGATGGACACTCGTGTTAATCTCACGAAGGTAAACCAGATAAAGATTGAAGACCTACCATAAAGAATCCTAAACGGAGAACACCCATGGAGAGAAGAAGACCCTCCAACGATTGATTAGGAGAATACTATCATAGAATATTTCAATAATATTTACGCATTTACACAAGCTACCATGATCGTTCTCCCAATAGAACCCAGGAGAAACTCAGTATTTGATCCCGCCCAAGATGATGAATCGTTTAAGAAGAATCCGCCCCCGTTTACTATTGAAATTCGCGACTTCGCAAAACCAAATTAAAAGCGGACTATGAATGTTTTATTTAATTGTGATAATGGTGTGCTTAGGATTAAAATAAAGCTTTAATCACTCTTAAAGTGATGTAATTACTTATGTCATGTATTTTGTTATTTTCCTAGATATTTTCTATGTTTTTTAAGTGTGATGTCATGGATGATGTAATCAAGCCTTTTCTTGGCCTATAAAAGGAAGGCTCCCCCTCATTTGTAGATCATCCTTGGAAAGAAATAAAATCTTCTTCTATATTTCTCTTTATCTTCTCTCTACTTTCTCACTTTAAATTCTAGAGTCTAGAGTCAGAGTTTTGAGTCCTTTTAAGTCCTTCTGAGTCCAAACCTTTGAGTCTTTTATGTTTATCACCCTAGTCACCCCCCAAAGTCTTATTGTTCTTATATAGATCAGCCATACACTCCCCTCACATCTGGAAGATCTGAGGGAAGAGTGAGAGGGACGAGGTGTTCAGAGGTTGTTGCTGGGAGATGGTGTGAATCAAACTTGGAGGTTTGCACAAACTCTTTCACAACTGGGTTTGACGCAGAACTGACTAGTTGTTTTACTTTTTTGGAGAGGGAATTTTGGGGTTTTCTAAAGACGCTATAAGGGTTAACTAAAGGCATACTAGTAATAGGGATTTTAGACTCATCAGATATATAAGATATCTCATATAACTGATCAATCTTTGATGCAGACGACCGACGGTCACTAGAATTTGAACAGGATGGACTGTGATCTGGATTCATATCTGGGTTTAGACTTCTAACGACTCTTATCTTAATCTTCATGCTTGTACTTTGAGGAAATTACCGCAGACCCTTCTGACTTACGACTCTCCTAACAAGCTACTTTTAGACTCAGGATAAGAAACTCAGTTTGTCGGACCAGACTTACAAGACCTTGTAAGGTTAGTGTTTTGATATGAGAGATCTGCGCAAAGTCGGAAGTCACAGAGCATAATAAACAAACCTTAGAAAAGGGTGGCAGGAGCGTTATGGCTCAGATACCCGATGTGGAGGGAGTGTATGGCTGATCTATATAAGACCAGTAAGACTTTGGGGATGACTAGGGTGATGAACATAAAAGACTCAAAGGTTTGGACTTAGAAGGACTCAGAAGGACTCAAGACTCTGACTCTAGACTTTAGAATTTAGAGTGAGAAAGTAGAGAGAATATAGAGATAAATATAGAAGAAGATTTAATTTATTTCTAAGGGTGATCTACAAATGAGGGGGACCCTTCATTTTATAGACCAAAGAAAGGCTTCATTACATCATCAATGACATCACACCTAATAATACATAGAAAATATCTATGAAAATAACAAAATACATGACATAAGTGCTTACATCACTTTAAGAGTGATTATAGCTTTATTTTAATCCTAAGCACACCATTAGAAAACTAAAGGACAAAATAGATCTTCTTCGTTTTTTTCTAATTCCGGATCCACTGCTGGGTCTAAACCTAATTCTTTGTCATAATCCCATACAGCTAGTTCGTCATTTGTGAGTATGGTGACACCTTTGGTAATATGCGTTCGGATATATTCTCTATGAGCATCATCCCATATTTTCGAGTGTGGGTCTTCATTTTTTTCATGCATTTACACCTTCTAGGACGTCTTTGGGCATATCTTCTGGTTTGAAACCATTTGCAGTAGCTAAGAATTTTCGGACGTTCATACATTCTTGTTCGTGAAAGAGTTTGAAGAAAAAGGTTGAGGGTTTATAACTGAGGTATGGATGAAGTAAAAAGGGGCATGATAAATGGCTGCTTTTCCGTCTTGGGGAATTGATGTAGGCATAATGTAACATCTGGGTCTTCTAAACATAACGACGCAATACTTTTCGCTAGCTGCAGCCATCTGTCCAGTCCATTGGTGGGGTCGGAGAAACCATTGGAGTAGGGTAAGCGTATGCTTTTGTTCTTTGGATAATTGACCAGACTAGCAGTCAATCAGGTATTGCAGTAATTTGGCGGTGTTGAAAGACATGGCAATGGTAAAAGCTTCAAAGAGGTACCAGAAGAAACATATTGCTTCTTTTGGTAGTTTGTATAAATCTCGTATATGAAAGACATTCATGAAAGGATAGTTTAGGTGAAAGACTAGACCTTTCTTAAACAAGCCATGGTGCCTCAAAGTGACGATGAGGAAAGTCTTGTAGTTCAAGACTGACCGGTCTTTCAGAGCTTAATCCGCAATTACTTCAATGATTTCTTCTGGGATCTCTTTTTCTTTAAATTCTTGATCAAGTGGAATGGCTTCATCTGGGGTTTGGGAGCTAGCTGCTTCCATCATGAAAACTGTTGGTAAGATGTCTTTGTTGTGAGAGTGGTAATGCCGAATCATGTTAGAGCCTTCGTATTTATAGGCCTTTGGTCTGGACAAGAAATCTGCAAGGATATTGTCCTTGCCTTTGATATGCTTAACAGTAAATGTCCATTGGGAGAACCAATTCGCCCATTGTAATAATTGTGGTTCTAGCAGCATCTTTCTTTTGAATTCAAGCATTTTTGGAAAGGAGGACATGTCCATTTCAATCAAGAAACTGTAACCGAGTAGATGGAATTGAAATTTTTTGATTCCTTTCTTTACAACTAAGATTTCTTTGTACGTGGAGTGATAATGTTTTTCTAATTCTTTGAACGTGCCTCTTTTGTATCCACTTATTTTTCTGACACCTTCATCATCTTCTGTAATTAGTACTGCTACCCAATGTTCATCACTGGCATCTGTCTGTAAGATTCGTTTGTCGATTGTTGCAAGAATCTGTAAGGGGGCATCACATCAGCAAGTTGCTTTATTTCTTTTACAGCTTGCGTTAGCTTTTCTGGCCATGCTGGTGGATTCTTTTTTAACATGGGGAATAGGTGTACTGTGTGATTAGACAATCTTGGCAGAAAAATCAGCCATATAATTGACTAAGCCAAGAAACTGTTGACCTCCTTTTGTGACGTCAGCTTATCTGGGAAATGATGGAGTTCCTGGGAGATGTGTGGTTGTGGTTGGTACATGCCATCGGTGATTTTCATGCCTAAAAAATCAATGGATGTGACTCCTATTTCCATTTTCTTTTCTGAAAGCATGATTCCATATTGTTTTACTATAGCGTGAAATTTTTCGAGTAACTTTATATACGAGTCTTCCTCTTCAGAAAACAAAAGGATATCATCGATGTATATTAGGGCATTATCAAGGGTTGTTGCAAAGATTCGCACCATTGCCTTTTGGAAAAGGGACAGAGTGTTTTTTTAAACCAAAGGGCATCACCTTCCATTGATAATGGTGGTTTGGGATGCAGAAAGCCGTTTTTGGCCTGTCTTCTGGTTTGATCCCTAGTTGCCAAAAACCTGACTTCAGATCAAATTTTGATAAAGTTTTTGTGTTTACCAGTGATTGGAAAAAGGATTTCTTTTGAGGTAGGGGAAATTTATCATCAGCTAAAAATGGTTTAGCGATTGATAGTTTATCACTAGCCGTAGTTTTCCCCGGACCTGTTCACTCCTTTTGTTTATATAAAATGCTTAACAAGCCCATCGAGACATCGTTGGCTCAATTAAGTCTTGGTTTATCAACTCTTGGCATTCTTGAATGGCGAGTTGGGTATGATCGGGGTTCATTCCTGGGTGACTGGCTTTTGTCGGGTTTATGTCTTCATTTTGTTTAAACGGTAATGAGACAAAGAAAGATGGATTTAGCCATAATGGTGATTTATGTTTTGTGAGAAATTCTGTATGGCTTGAGGCACAAGATGATTCGATTATTTGCACCTTTACGGTGTCAAGTGAAATGGGAGAGACCATGTAGAGCCTCGAGAAAGAAACCCATGGGTTTGTGAATTTTTTGTACCTAAGACATTCTTCTCCGTATCTCAAGTCCTTTAGACGATAGAGGATATCAAATCCTAGTAGTAGGTCTTTTCCATGAGAGTCTGATCCTAAGAATCTGTGTTTGACTGTGCATGATGGGAATACCCTTAAGTATAATGGGACACTTATTTTCTTTATCTTGAAGGATTTTCCATTGGTTGTATAAAACTTCTTGCTATTAGGCCTCCAATATTCTTTTGGGAGAATAGCGGGGTTCACAAGGAGGTTGTTGATCCTGTATCAAAAAAATGCAATAACCGGGATGGGTTTTGCATATGTGCTTGTGAGGAGATGAACCTTTGCAATTGGTGTGGGTGCCTTCTTGGGCCTTCGTCGACAAAAGGAGGCTTTTATCATGCAGAGTTGCTTAGTCTTGGCTCGCAGACTGGGTATTTTTATTTTTCTTTTCAGAGCTCCTAGGTGGCGAACCCTTTTCTTTTGTGTTTCTTCCGTATCACGCCGTTTTCTTTTCTCCAGAACTGTCTCTTGGTTTGCTTCTGGATTTGCCAGATTATCTAGAATTTTCTCTTCATTTGTCTCAGCTTTGTTTTCTTGGCCCAAGTGTTTTAAAAAAGAGGGGGTGAAATTTTCTTCCTTAGTTGGAAGAACTTCTGGAGCCTTTGATGAAGCCATGATGGGGCTATCATCAAGGTTTTGTTTATGTTTAATCTCTTTTGTTTCTCTGTTCAGGTAAGGTGTTCATCTAACACCATCCAAGGTAATGCTTCTCGAAACCTTTTTGGCTTTAATTTCTACTTGTTATTTTGACCAGAGTTTTAAGGATGTGGAGGTTTGTAGGAACGGTGATGCCGGTAATGGTTGGGGATCAAATGACGTTCGTACAAATGGTGCTATTTGAAACCTCCATGGGTCATCAACATAAGCGGAGACTCATTGCTGCTTATGTTGTCTCTCAAGATCTGTAAGTTGTGCTTTGTGGAATTTCATTTCAGCCTCCTTTTGGTGAAGACCTTGTGGACTCTGTAGCCCTCAGGAGTTGTGTACTAGCTGGAGTAGTTCATGATGTAGCTCAAGGATTTTGGCCTTGATCTCATCGATGATACCTTCTAGGCCTTCAACTCTGCTTGTTAGATCTTCATGAGCTTTCGTGATATTGTCTTGTTGGGCTAGGATGTTGTTAAGGGCCCTGGTTTGGGCAACAACATTTTCACTTTGCAAGTTCAGTGTGGCTTCAGCAGCTGTTATTGATTCAGGAACACCGGTTGCACTAATGGTTGTTGGGTTTTTGATTTTCCAACTATGTTTGGTTTTTTGTTGGGTATGTTTGAAAGAGGTTAAGGGTGGAAATTCAACTTGGTATTCTGGGGAGGTGGGGGCTGGAGGTGTTGTTCCGAGAATAAAGCATCCATCTAACTGAGAATTTGATCTAAAGGCAGGTTTTTGGCAACTAGGGATCAAACCAGAAGACAGGCCAAAAACGGCCTTCTGCATCCCAAACCACCATTATCAATGGAAGGTGATGCCCTTTGGTTCAAAAATGTTCCGTCTATTTTCCAAAAGGCAATGGTGCGAATCTTTGCACCAATCCTTAATAATGCCTTAATATACATCGATGATATCCTCTTGTTTTCTAAAGATGAAGACTCGCATATAGAGTTACTCGAAAAATTTCACGCTATAGTAAAACAATATGGAATCATGCTTTCAGAAAAGAAAATGGAAATAGGAGTTACATCCATTATTTTTTTAGGCATGAAAATCACCGATGGCATGTACCAACCACAACCACACATCTCCCAAGAACTGCACCATTTCCCTGATAAGCCGACGTCACAAAAGGAGGTGCAACAATTTCTTGGCTTAGTCATTTATATGGCTGATTTTCTGCCAAGATTGTCTAATCACACAATACACCTGTTCCCCATGTTGAAAAAGAATCTGCCAGCATGGTCAGAAAAGCAAATGCAAGCTGTAAAAGAAATAAAGCAACTTGCTGATGTGATGCCTCCTTTAAAGATTCCTGCAACAACCGACAAATGAATCTGACAGACAGATGCCAGCGATGAACATTGGGCAGCAGTACTAATTACAGAAGATGATGAAGGTGTCAGAAAATAAACGGTTACAAAAGAGGCACGCTCAAAGAATCAGAAAAACATTATCACTCCACGTACAAAGAAATCTTAGCTGTAAAGAAAGGAATCGAAAAATTTCAATTCCATCTAGTCGGCTACAGTTTCTTGATAGAAATGGACATGTCCTCTTTTCAAAAAATGCTTGAATTCAAAAGAAAGATGCTGCCAGAACTACAACTATTATGATGGGTGGATTGGTTCTCCCAATGGACATTAACTGTTAAGCATATCAAAGGCAAGGACAATATCCTTGCAGATTTTTTGTGCAGACCAAAGGCCTATAAATGCAAAGTCTCTAACATGGTTCAGCATTACAACTCTCACCACAAAGACATCTTACCAGCAGTTTTCATGATGGAAGCCGCTAGCTCCCAAACCCCAGATGAAGCCATTCCACTTGATCAAGAATTTAAAGAAAATGAGATCCCAGAAGAATCATTAAAGTAATAGCGGATCAAGCTCTGAAAGACCGGTCAGTCTTGAACTACAAGACTTTCCTCATTATCACTTTGAGACACCATGGCTTGTTTATGAAAGGTTTAGTCTTTAACCCAAACTATCATTTCATGAATGTCTTTCATATACGAGATTTATACAATCTACCAAAAGAAGCACTATGTTTCTTCTGGTACCTCTTTGAAGCTTTTACCATTGCCATGTCTTTCAACACCGCCAAATTAAAACAATACCTGATTGACTGCCAATTTGGTCAATTATCCAAAGAACAAAAGCATACGCTCACCCTACTCCAATGGTTTCTCCCACCCCACCAATGGACCGGACAGATGGCTGCAGGTAGCAAAAAGTATTACGTCGTTATGTTTAGAAGACCTAGATGTTACATTACGCCTACATCAATTCCCAAAGATGGAAAAGTAGCCATTTATCATGCCCCTTTTTGCTTCATCTATACCTGGGTCAGTTATAAACCCTCAACTATTTTCTTCAAACTTTTTCACGAATAAGAATGGAAGAACATCCGAAATGTTTAGCTGTTACAGATGGTTTCAAACCAAAAGATATGCCCAAAGACATACTAGAAGGCGTAAATGCGTGGAAAAATGAAGACCCACACTCGAAAATATGGGATGCTGCTCACAGAGAATATATCTAGACGCATATTACCAAAGCTGTCACCATACTCACAAATGACGAACTAGCTGTATAGGATTATGACAAAGAATCAGGTTTAGAACCAGCAGTGGATCCGGATTCAGAATAAACAAAGACGATCTATTTCGTTATTTAGTTTTCTAATGGTGTGCTTAGGATTAAAATAAAGCTTTAATCACTCTTAAGTGATGTAAGCAATTTTGTCGTTTATTGTGTTACTTTCCTAGATATTTTCTATGTATTATTAGGTGTGATGTTATAGATGATGTAATCAAGCCTTTCCTTGGTCTGTAAAAGGAAGGCTCCCCCTCATTTATAGATCATCCTTAGAAAGAAATTAAATCTTCTTCTATATTTATCTCTATCTTCTCTCTACTTTCTCACTCTAAATTCTAGAGTCTAGAGTCTAGAGTCAGAGTCTTGAGTCCTTCTGAGTCCGTCTTAGTCTAAACCTTTGAGTCTTTTATGTTTATCACCCTAGTCACCCCCAAAGTCTTACTAGTCTTATATAGATCAGCCATACATTCCCCCACATCTGGTATTAGAGCCATAGCGCTCCTGCCATCCCTTTCTAAGGTTTGTAAAGTATGCTCTGTGACTGCCGACTTTGCGTGGATCTCTCACATCAGAACACTAACCTTACAAGGTCATGTAAGTCTGGTCCGACACGCTGAGTTTCTTATCCTGAGTCTAAAAGTAGCTTGTTAGGAGAGTCGTAAGTCGGAAGGGTCCGTGGTAATTTCCTCAAAGTACGAGCTTGAAGATTAACATAAGAATCGTTAGAAGTCTAAACCTAGATATGAATCCAGATCACAGTCTCTCCCATTCAAATTCTAGTTACCGTCGATCGTCTGCATCAAAGATTGAGCAGTTATATGAGATATCTTATATATCTGATGAGTCTAAAATCCCTATTACTAGTATGCCTTTAGTTAACGCTTGTAGTGTCTTTAGAAAACCCCAAAATTCCCTCACCAAAAAAGTAAATCAACTAGTCGGTTCTGGGTCAAACCCAGTTGTTAAAGAGTTTGTGCAAACCTCCAAGTTTTATTCACATCAACTCTTAGCAACCACCTCTGAACATCTCATCCCTCTCACTCTTCCCTCAGATCTTCCAGATGTGGGGGAGTGTATAACTGATCTATATAAGACCAGTAAGACTTTAGGGGGTGACTTGGGTGATAAACATAAAAGACTCAAAGGTTTGGACTCAGAAGGAGTCAAGACTCTGACTCTAGAATTTAGAGTGAGAAAGTAGAGATAAGATAGAGAGAAATATAGAAGAAGATTTTATTTCTTTCCAAGGATGATCTACAAATGAAGGGGAGCCTTCCTTTTATAGGCCAAGAAAAGGCTTGATTACATCATCCATGACATCACACTTAAAATACATAGAAAAAAATCTAGGAAAATAACAAAATACATGACATAAGTTCTTACATCACTTTAAGAGTGATTAAAGGTTTATTTTAATCCTAAGCCCACCATTATCACACTTAAATAAAACATTCATAGTCCGCTTTTAATTTGGTTTTGCGAAGTCACAAATTTCGATAGTAAACGGGGGCAGATTCTTCTTAAACGGTTCATCATCTTGGGCGGGATCAAATACCGAGTTTCTCCGGGGTTCTTTTGGAAGAACGATCATGATAGGGTGTGTAAATGCGCGAATATTATTGAAATATTGTATGATAGTTTTTTCCCATTCAATCGTTTGAGGGTCTTCTTCTCTCCTTGGGTGTTCTCCGTTTAGGATTCTTGGTGGCAGGTCTTCAATCTTTATCTGGTGTGCCTTCGTGAGATTAACACGAGTGTCTATCCAGACATCTTGGTAGTTGACTTTGTAGTAGAATCCTGCGGGGTTTAAATCATACCAAGAGTGTATGAAGGTGGGTGGTCTTGTAGAATGCAGGTCAAGTCCATTTTTTCTAAAATATTGGGTTTGTGGAGCAGAACCATGCAATGTTTTCTAGGGGACTCCCTCATGAGATAGTCCCAGTCAGAGGCTGGGAGAAACCATTCGAGGAACTTGGAAAGGTTCTTCTTTTCCTGTGGCAGTCCTTCCAACTGGTAGTGTAAGAGATAGGCTAACAGCTTGTTAGAGTTAAAGGCCATGGCTATGACAAAAGACTCTGTCAGGTACCATAGGAAGGTCGGCCTTCTTTTGATAGCCTATGCAAGTTTTTGAGTCTAAAAACGTTTAGGAAGGGATAATTCGGGAAGAATTTATCTCCGTCCATTAACGGGCCTTATGTTTTAAAGGAGAGAGTGAGGAGGTTTTTGTAGTTCAAGAGGGATTCATCTGTGATGGCATGTTTGGTAACCACCTCGATGATTTCTACAGGGACATCTTTCTCTTTTAGCTTTTGGATGAGAGTGGTAGTGTTTGGGGGGTTTGAGGTACTCATGAATGCTTTTTTTGGAATGGAGGTGTTTGGGTTGTGGTGGTTCTCATTCTTGTTTGCCTTTAAATAGGCAATGCCACCCGACAGGGATCTTTAAGGATCTTTTTTTTTATTTTGTTGAACAGTTGTGCGGGATTCTTGAAGATTGGCCATCTCATGTAATGATGGGTTCTTGAGTAGCTTCTTCTGTTTGTTCTTTGTTGGCTTCTTGTGCTTTTGCTTGACGTTCTGGAGGGTTTTCTACTTCTTTTTTTTTTTACCCATAAGCCATTATTTGTCCTTTTGCCTTTC
This sequence comes from Helianthus tuberosus, assembly GCA_030545235.1. Lineage (NCBI taxonomy): Eukaryota > Viridiplantae > Streptophyta > Magnoliopsida > Asterales > Asteraceae > Helianthus > Helianthus tuberosus. The sequence continues at coordinate 116,827,998 of CM060445.1, read as the reverse complement.
TTTCGGAGTAAGCTTCATTTGTGGCCATTCGTTATTCTGACCCCATGCGGGCCTAGCTTTCCATTCTCACTTGTCTGACTGATTCTTTTATCCGTTATGGCAGGAATCTGCAGAAAGGGAGTCATATCACCATTTTTCTTTTGCTTTGTGACATCTTTTGCTTTTTTAGGCTGAGATGGGGGATTCTTTTTAGGTGATAGGGTTCCTTTTTCTTTAAATTGTTCTGACAGAGAATCTTCCACGTGATCCTTCAGGCTAGGATACTGTTTGTGTTTTTTACATTTTTGGATTTTTCTGGAACGTTGTCGGCGTTAGTGACTGGTCTTCGTGAGTATCTTGAGGAACTTCTTCTATCATGTAGATCTGTAGTGGCTCTTCTTCAGATTCAGATGTTTCACTTGTTTCTGATTCCTCACTGGAGCTATAGGATATGGTGCATATCATTCTTTTCCCTGGTTCATCGTCTAGGGAGTATAGAGATTCGATATCAGAAACGTCTACTGGTTTGACCTTGTTGATGGCTTCAAGAAGAGCTTGGGTCTTTCTTTTATCTTTACAGTCTTTTGCAAAGTGACCTTCCTTGTTACAGACATAGCTTCGATTTGTGTTCCGACCTCTCCTTGATTTTTTTTTTCAGGAACTTCCACCTTCCTTGAGGGTTATGTTTGCCCGTCTTTGAGTAGTAATCACCAAATCTTTTAAACTGGACAACTCTAGATTTTTTGTGGGGCTTCGAACAACTACATGATGAATTAACTTTGCACTTTATTTTTAAGTGTTTGTCATTGCATGCAGACTCGAGTCATCTTCCGGATTTTTCAAGCTCAACCAAAAACTGTTTTTGGTTGCATAGTTTTATCAAGGCATTCATGACTAGTTGATAAAGACCACCAAGGGAAGCTTGCAACCGTCATATTTTTAGTTTCTAAGGCTCTGTAAGCCTCATTTGAGAGGGACTTTGGGAAGTAGTTCAGGAACACTTGTTTAAGATTTACATCATCAATGCCCTGAAGACAGTCAAATCTTTCAGACATTTTGTTGTAATTCTTTTCGAGATCTTTTGGATGAAAGGAACAACATTTCATTTTTGAGAACTCTTCTTGGGCTCAGATTGTATGATCTAGGGGGTTTCCAATGAATTCATAATAGATTGCGTTTATGAATTCTTCTGGGGTTTTTGCTTTTTAGAATGTTTGTTTGCCTGTATTCGCCAAGACTTATGTACTAATCCCGAAGTCGTCCTTGACATCTTGCCAAGAAACGTTTGATGACCATGTCGATGCTATAGTATTGGAGTTCATCCGTGCACCAGGTTAACATTTCAATGATTCGGTCACGTCATTTTGCTGGGGGGAATATTGTCAAAGGTTAACTGTTGCTTCAAATCTGTGTTTGGAGGAGCCATTTCACTTATATGTGGTGATGTTTGGGATGCCTCATCGTCAATGTCAGAAACATAAGCCTTCTCAGTAGCATCTTCGTTCATGAACAAATGTTCAAATTCATCTGTTGGGGCTAATTCTTCATAAAATTGGGAGGTGGAGCTTCTTTCAGAAACCGATGATGTATCATCGTGTGATTGTAGGGCTTTTGCTGGAGCAATATATATATATATATATATATATTGCTGGAGCAATCGTTGGTATGCCTTCTTTGCTGCATTTTTTAGTCAAAGCTTGCAAGAACGAGGAGATGCCATTTCTCTTGTAGGCAATTTATCAGGAGCGTTCGTGGAGGTCATCATCATGACGCTATCACTCATGTTCTGTTTGCTCCCTGATGGCTCTTTTCCTGTGCTTGAGGATGCCGCTTTGTTAATACTTTCAGAGGATGTACTTCTTGTTGGCGAAGCTTTTCTAGCCTTGATCTTTGCTTGTTCTTTTGACCAGAGGCTTAAGGTTGGGGAGTTATGTAGGAATGGTGATGCCGGTAACGGTTGGGGATCAAAGGATGTTTGCACAAATGGTGTTGTTGGCAGTCTCCATGGGTCATCAGCATAGGTGGAGACTCTTTGATGCTTGTGTTGTCTCTCAAGGTCTATAAGTTGTGCTGTGACGAATTTCATTTTAGCTTCCTTTTGCTGAAGACCTTGTGGACTTTGTGGCCTGTGGAGTTGTGTACTAGCTAGAGAAGTTCATGATGTAGCTCAAGGATTTTGGCCTTGATTTCATAGATGATATCCTCTAGGTCTTGAACTCTGCTTGTTAGATCTTCATGAGCTTTCGTGATATTGTCTTGTTGAGCTAGGATGGTGTTAAGGGCCCTGTTTTGGGCAACATCATTTTCACTTTGCCAGTTCAGAATGGCTTCAGCAGCTATTATTAATTCAGGAACACCGGTTGCACTAATGGTTGTTGGGTTTTTTTTATTTTCTAGCTATGTTTGGTTTTTTGTTGGGTATGTTCGAAAGAGATTAAGGGTGGAAATTCAACTTGGAATTCTGGGGAGGTGGGGGCTGGAGGTGTTATTCCTAGCATAAAGCTTCCATCTAACTGGGTAGGTGGACATCTTGGTCTGGATGGTTTTGTCCTTTTGGGTTTTGATTTTGAATCACCATACAGGACATAGTAGCCAAACTTTCCCAATGGTTCTCCAAGCAGGCCAACATCTGGATCTCCGGCTTCATATCTTTTCTTTAGGGCATATTGGGATCCTTTTTTCTTTTTGTTTTTAGTTTCCTCCTTGTACTCAAGTTCATATGCGTCGTCCAGGCATTCCTAGCAGTCATAGACATCGAACGGGAAATGTGGTTCTTCTACCAGTTGGATCATGCTTATCGTAGAGAAAATTTCTCTTCGGTCTTGTTTTACATACCAAACCTCAACTTGTCCATCCTGATGGCGGAAAAAGTCAGGGGTTGTGGTTTTCTAAACCGGTGCTTGGTGGATCTGTTCGTAATTGGTTATCCATTTTTCAGGTAAAAGATTTGTAAGTTCTTCTTTGGAGAACTATTTGGGAACATATGTGCAGGTTGGTGTGGCGTTGGAGTCAATGCCTATGAGTAGTGCATCGCCAGAGTTATCCTGCGATCCGGGAACCATGATGTCCAAAGAGTGATTTTCGACACGATATGCCATATGGTAGTTAAAAGTAGCCTGAAAGGTGTTGACCTGTGGCGTGCCACCGATCTGGATCTGGGCTTTCAAGGTTGTCAACAATGAAGGATCATTGAGAGGCATATTGAAGTTGGGGTAAAAGGTGACGAAGACGGTTCCAGCATTTAATGTGGTTTGGATGGTACCAATGCAGGCGTGCTGATACTCCACAAATCTAGTATCGACTAGGGCGATTTGAGAGAACGCAGGTAGTCCTTTTCTTCTATGGAAGGTTAGGGCTAGTCTTATGCACCAAAGTGGATATGGGTATATCCTTAGGATAGACAGATCCTTGGAGGATCTGAGGGAAGAGTGAGAGGGACGAGGTGTTCAGAGGTTGTTGCTGGGAGTTGGTGTGAATCAAACTTGGAGGTTTGCACAAACTCTTTAACAACTGGGTTTGACGCAGAACTGACTAGTTGTTTTACTTTTTTAGAGAGGGAATTTTGGGGTTTTCTAAGGACACTATAAGGGTTAACTAAAGGCATACTGGTAATAGGGATTTTATTTTAGAATCATCAGATATATAAGATATCTCATATAACTGGTCAATCTTTGACGCAAACGACCGACGGAAACTAGAATTTGAACGGGAGAGACTGTGATTTGGATTCATATCTGCGTTTAGACTTCTAACGAGTCTTATCTTAATCTTCAAGCTCATACTTTGAGGAAATTACTATGGACCCTTCTGACTTACGACTCACCTAACAAGCTACTTTTAGACTCAGGATAAGAAACTCAGCGTGTCGGACCAGACTGACAAGACCTTGTAAGGTTAGTATTCTGATGTGAGAGATCCGAGAAAAGTCGGCAGTAAGACTTATAGTTTCTTAAAAATACCCCAAAATTCCCTCTCCAAAAAAGTAAAATAGCTAGTCAATTCTGCGTCAAACCATGTTGTCAAAGATTTATGCAAACTTCCAAGTTTGATTCACACCAACCCCCAACAACAACCTTCGAACACCTTGTCCTTCTCACCCTTCCCTCAAATCTTCCAAGGATCTGTCTATCCCAAGGATATACCCATATCCATTTTGGTGCCATACGACTAGCCCTAACCTTCCACGGAAGAAAAAGACTACCAACGCTCTCTCGTATCACCCTCGCCGATACTAGAATCGTAGAGTACCAACACGCTTACATCGGTACTATCCGAACCACATTAAACACCAGAACCTTCTTTCTCACCTTCTATCCCAACTTCAGTATGCCCCTCAATTATCCTTCACTGTTAACAGCCCTAAAAGCCCAAATCGAGATAGTGGTACACCACAAGTCAACACTTTTCAGGCTACTTTTCACTACCAGATGGAATATTGTGTCCAAAATCACTATTTGGACATCATGGTTCCCATATCTCAGGATATCTCTAGCGAGGTTCCACTCATAGACATCGACTCCAACGCCACACCAACCTGCACCTATGTTCCCAAAAAGTTATCTAGAGAATAACATACAAAACTTTTACCTATAAAATGGATAACCAACTACGAACAAATCCACCATGCACCGATTAGACAACAACAACCCATTTCTTTGTCTGCCATCAGGATGGACTACTTACTGTTCGGTTTGGAAAAGAAGATCGAAGATAAGTTTTCTCCTGTTCGATGTATGCGACTGCCAGGAATGCATGGATGACGCATATCAACTTGAGTATGAAGAAGAGACCAGAAAACAAATGGAAGAAAGGATCCTAAAACGCCCTAAAGAAAAGATACAAAGCCGGAGATGAAAAAGTTGGTATTCTCAGAGAACCATCAGGAAAGTTTGACTACTATGTCCTGTATGGTGGCTTAAAACCAAAACCTAAATAGTTGAAACCATCCCCACCAAAGCATTCATCTACCTAGTTAGACGGATGCTTTATTCTTGGGACAACACCTCCAACCCCCAACCCCCAGCTCCCCAGAATACCAAGTTGAATTCCCGGCCTTAACCTCTTTTGAACATACACAACAAAAAACCAACCACAACTGGTAAATCAGAAATCCAACCACCATTGGTGTAAATGATGTTCCAGAATCAATGACAGCTGCTAAAACCACTCTAAACTGGCAAAGTGAAAATGTTGTTGCACAAAACAAAGCTCTCAACACCATCATAACCTAACAGAACAATATCAAGAAAACCTATGAAGACCTAACAAGCAGAGTACAAGGTCTAGAAGAGATGATCTATAAGATCAAGGCCAAAATCCTTGAACAACATAATGACTTCTCCAGCTAGTACACAACTCTCTAGGGCTGCAAAGCCCACAAGGCCTTCAACAAAAAGAAGTTGAGATGAAATTCCTCAAAGCACAGCTTACAAGAGTAGAGAGACAACATAAACAGCAAAGGGCCTCCACCATTGTTGATGACCCTTGGTGATTGCCATAAACTCCGTTTGTACAAGCGTCCTTTGATCCTCAACCATTACCAACCTCACTGTTCCTACAAATCTCTCCATCCTTAAGTGTTTGGTAAAAAGAACAAGAAAAAATCAAAGCAAAAGCAAGAAAAGCTTCTCCTACAAGAAACACATCCTCTGAAATTATCAACAAGATATTTTCCTTATGTAGAGAAAGAAGAGGTTCTGAAAACAAGCCAAACCCTGATGATAGTCTCTTGATGGCTTCCTCAAGAGCTCTAGAAATATTGCCAATCAAGGAAGAAAACCACGCCTCCTCTTTCTTGAAATTATTAACCCAAGGAAACAAAGCCAATACAAATAAAGAAAGAATCCCCAGCCAGTTGGCTAATCCAGAAATTGATCCGGAATCAATTCTTGGAAATCGAAGGCGATATAGGGTCGAAAAATACAAAAGGAAAAGGTTTGCCTCCCAAGAACTTTGAAGAAGAAAACAAAAATACCAAACCTACAAGCCAAGACAAAGCAAATATGCATGGAAAGGTCCACCGCCTGTACGAGATAGAAGACACAAGAAAGCACCTTGATGCGTGTGAAGTGTTATATATATTAGGTGTATATTTTAAGCCCCTTTAACACTTATTTTTAGCCAAGTTTTAAATTTATAAAACACGATATTTTACTAACACTAAACACACATATGGGCAAGTGCACCCATCGTGAGCGTAGTATAGTGTTGGCAAGATACCGAGGTCGTCCAAGGACACAAGAGCTTTTAGTACCGGTTTTTCCTCAACGTCTAATCAAAATAAAAAGTTTAGAAAAATGTTTTAAGATAAGAAAAATAAAAACTAACTAAAATGTTGAAAATAAAATAAAAAGAAAAACAAATAGACAAGATGAATCACTTGGTTCCGACTCGTATCTGGTGTAACCTTTGATTATTTCAGCACTTTTGCATTTATTTAAGAGATTATCTTAGTTATTGTAGTAGGCCCCTCTTTTGAAGGTGACGTTACCCTCACCCCAGTAGTTTGAGTCAGCAAGGATACAATCCTAAAAGGGTGGATTATTGAAAGATAATTAATTAAGTTATTAATTCAAATTATGGTAGGCCCCTCTTTTGGAGGTGGCGTTACCCTCGACTAAGTAGTCTGAGTCAGCAGGGATACAGTCCTAAATAACCGGGTTATAGTATTAATAGTAGTTAACTTATGAGGGGATCAAAGAGTTTGGACCCCCGCCATCCAATACCGTTAAGTATTGAAGGAGGTCCTACTAAATTTAACCTAGGTCCATTGCAGGACCTCTAAACGCTGAACAATGGCAAGACCTTTACCAAACCATTCCCTTAACCCCCGACCAGGTAGCAAACATACCTCCATATAGAGCGTGGAGATATGAATGGTGAAAATCTTTTATTTTATATAGACAGTAAAATAATTTCAAGACACCACGGACAAACGATAAGGAAAGATCACCTTCAACATAAGAAACTAGTTATTAAAGTCATTAATACAAAACCAAATAAAAAGTGCGAAAAGATTAGAAATAAAAAGTATTACACTAGACACTTTGTCTTCACCAAGTGATGTAAGAGACTTAGGCAAACATGGCCTTGATTGTCAAGAACTCTTACGATCAATCTTGGATCCCGAGACGACTCACACACTCTACGATGGACAATGGATGATGGTGGTGGATGATGGTGTTATGGTGGTGGTGGGTGGTGGGTGAAGTGTGAGAGAGGTGGTGTGCCAAGGGATGGTTTGAGCTTGAGCCAAGCACTCCTATTTATAGCCTGTACATAAGCATGGACACGGCCTCGTGTCCACCCTTTTCTCTTTCTTCATTAATACAGTTTGTCTTTATTAGCTCCACACGCCCCCGTGTCCGCTGGGCACGGCCCCGTGCTCAAAAGCGTATCTGTACTATCAGATTTGGCAAGATTCTGCGTATCTTTGCATTGACCACGGCCCCGTGTCCGCTGGGCACGGCCCCGTGGTGGGCAATAGAAGCTTCTACAGGTTTGTCTTTTGTGCCAGGGTTGACCATCCTGGACACGGCCCCGTGCTGAGCTTGGCACGCCCCGTGTCGAGCTGGGCACGCCCCGTGTCGATCTGGGCACAGCCCCATGCTCAGCTTTCTTCTTGTTTTTGCTTTGGGAGTTGTTGTCGAGGGGTCGGGCATGCCACGTTTCTTCCTTTTCTTTGTATTTATGTTGGTTTTGGCTGTATATTTGTTCCTTTTGTTCGTTTAAGCTCATTTGACCCTGTAAATTCAAAAGGAAGACAAAAACACACTTTTCCAACATTAGTACTAAAAAAGGGTTAGTTTTATGCCTTATTTGATGTAATTTATATGTTGCATTTTACACACATCACACCTCTACCAGTTTCCAAAGTTCACCTTCTCACAAGCACAATGCAAAACATATCCTGGACATTGCATTTTTTGATACAGGGTTAGTTTTATGCCTTATTTGATGTAATTTATTAGGTTTTATTTTTATTTATTTACAATCATATTCGTCATGATTCATTTAAAACTTTTCATAAGATAAATTACTTATTAGGGCATAACATGCCTTTTTTTAAAATTCCATTTATATACAAGTTCACATACCTCACGGGGGATCACTCAACACTCGGCCGAAGATGTATTTTAGTGGATCACTCGAGAGCGGCATGGAACTTACTCCTACCATAAGCTTGCCAAGCAATCAATCCTCCTCATTTTTAACTTATATACCTTTGTAAATATCAAGAGGACTTTGTGGGTGAAGGGTTAGGCTTGGGTTAAAGGTAGGTGGTTGGGTTAGTGGTTAGTGGTTAGTAGAAAAAGGGCGAAAAGCGTAACAAGCGTCGGTTTTCGTAAGACTTTTTATTTTTTTCTACTTTTATTTTTATGAAGCTATTTTTCAAACAAAGTTATTTTTGATAAACTTGTTTGTTTATTTGCTTTTGCTTCATAATCAACTTTTTTTTTTCAAAAGTCATACGAAAAACTGAACTTGTTACTAAAACAAAGGGTTAAAAATGAAAAAGGTTTTGGTGGGTAAAAGGGTGTTTGTTTTGGGTTATGAAATGAAAAGGTTTAGGCTCAAAGGGGCTAACTAGGGGGATTTTGGGTAGGTGGTAAAAAAAAGAAAAATAATGGTGTAGAAATAAAAAGGCTTAGTCCTAATGTCTCCATCATTTACTTACTCGGGTTTAAGTTGGTAAGGACCGGGAATGTATCGTCGTGGCAAGTTCTAGAGTTGTAAGAATTAAGCGGCTATTCACACAAGAAACGAAAAATGAGCATTTAGTTTAATGATATGTATTTGTATGCTCAATAAAGGCTCAAAACTCACTTTTGTGGAAATGGGTTTTTATGTGATCAAGTATATATAATCAAATTTTAACTAAGCTTGTCATGCCTTTTCATAATTTTCTTATGTTGGTTCTTTTTATCACGACGCTATCGGTTGTAAATTTGTAAAAATATAACCTTTTTAGAATTTGAAATTCCCAAGTTAAACCTAGACAAGTAAAAAAAATTTGGGGTGATTAGCGGTTCCAATAGGGTTTTGTGTAAGGCTTGTATTTAGGACTTGCAAGATTCAAGGTTTTAGCATCCCCCCCACACTTAAATTACACATTGTCCTCAATGTGTCCCAAAAATAAGTTTTTCGGTTGATTAAAATGTGTAAAAGTGGGTTAAAAACAAGATTTTATGGTACTGGGTAGCTGAACACGGGGTGGTGTTGGCTGAGCACGGCCCAGTGTCCAGACTGCCAGTACCAAAAGTAAACAGATGGCTGGGCACGGGGGCGTGTCCAGTGAGCACGGCCCCGTGTCCAGGTACCTGAACTGGGCATTTTCTACAGAACCTTGGGCACGGGGCGTGTTGGGGTGAGCACGGCCCCGTGCTGAACTTGCTGTAATGAAGAAAAATTGTCGGGAGGCACTGTTTTTGTGCATGGGTTGTTGGTTCAAGCTTCCCTTAGTATCCTTCACCATCCCGAGTGTGTTTTATTCCTGGAAATTAAAACTAAACTAGAAAATATAAAAGTTAATCTAAATTAAACTAAGGATAGTTCCGCGGAATGCCTCCGTGGTGCGCCACGTTTATAAGGGTCCTTGGCTAGACCCACCTTATCGGGTGGTTCTGGCTCATCTTCAATTAGGGGGTCATCATTGCCGAAAGGATATTTCATTGACCGTTCAAGATCGACACTTTTTTTAAATGCCCCTAATTGAAGAGGTAGATTATTGAACTTCCGGTTTTTCAAAGCTTCGTGAGTTTTTACAAATGGTCGTCCCAACACTAGAGGAGCGTCATCGAGGATGACAAATTCGGTTGGTATTACCATTTGATTCGTTTGAACCAATACATCCTCAACTACACCGATTGATTTTATTACTTTCCGATTGGATAGAAAAATGGGTATTTGAAGTGGAGAAAAATCACTAATACTTAATTTTTCGAAAATGTAGTTAGGCATTATGTTAACACAAAGATCTTTATCAATTGTGACATTACTAATAAACGAATTTTGAAAGAAACATGGAACCGGTGTAATGTTAATTTCAAATGGGTCTTCTTTTATTAGTGAGGTTTGATCATTAGTTAACTTAACACTTACCGTTTCGTCAATTTTAGTGTTAGTGTTTAACTCTTTTAAAAACTTAGCATGAGTGGGTACTAAACAATGATTTTTGAAAGAAGGTGACAAGAGATTAATTTCTTCAAAATTAGACTCTTCTTGAATTTTAACTTTGTCGGACTCACCTATTTCGTTGTTTAACTCATGTGTCGGTTTTTCACTTATTTGTTTTCCATTTTTACACTTTCAGTTATCTCTTCATTTTTTAATTCTTCTCTTGCGCGGGACTCCTCTTCCCTTGCGCGAGATTCTTTTATACAGCGATCGATAACTCTAATGTGTTCTAATATCCTATCGGTTACTTCGGTTATAGAAAAAGAATCAGGATTTTCAAAGCTTGAATCCGGTTGTTCGACCCTTTGTTCCTCATAATACCCATATGAAGTAGATGGTTCACACCATTGTTCTTCTTTGTAAGCATATGATGGATAAGGTTCGTAATTTTGTTCTTCGTAATACTCATATGAGGTGGGTTGTTCACGCCATGGTTCCTCATAGTAAGTATACGAAGGTGGTGGCTCATATCTTGGTTCCTCAAAGTATGAGTATGAAGGCTCATACCTTGGTTCATCAAAATATGAGTATGAAGGAGGAGGTTCATACCTTTGGTCTTCATAGGATGTGTATGAAGTTGATGGCATTTACCTGGGCTCCTCATAGTAGGTGTATGAATTGGATGGTTGATATGAGTGACTATTTTGAACCGAGTGTGTGTTACGACAATTAGCGCAATAATTACTCCTATAATCATCCTCCTCATAGTTGTAGTTGTAACCTCCTGAGTATTGATCCATAAGAATCACTCAGCAGACCACAACTAAGTCTCGAGATCAGAAAACAAAAATAAAAACGGAAACAGAGGCTGGACACAGCCCCGTGTTCAGTGGACACGGCCCCGTGTTCAGGATCTGTATCTGTGCGTTTTAATTAAATTTACTGATTTCGTTGAGCACGGGGCGTGTTCAGTGAGCACGGCCCGTGTTCAAGCTACTGTTACTGGGTGTTTTTATGAAAATGTGCAGCACGGCCCCGTGTTCAGTGAACACGGCCCCGTGTACAGGTTACTGTAATGCAAATCTAAACTAAAATGCAGAAAAATGTGCGCGCGTTTTAAAAAGGTTTTGAAAAACTGATTAGGCCGTCGATTTTAAGCTTTCTTAAAATCCTTGTGTCCCCGGCAACGGCGCCAAAAACTTGATGCGTGTGAAGTGTTATATATATTAGGTGTTTATTTTAAGCCCCTTTAACACTTATTTTTAGCCAAGTTTTAAATTTATAAAACACGATATTTTACTAACACTAAACACACATATGGGCAAGTGCACCCATCGTGAGCGTAGTATAGTGTTGGCAAGATACCGAGGTCGTCCAACGACACAAGAGCTTTTAGTACCGGTTTATCCTCAACGTCTAATCAAAATAAAAAGTTTAGAAAAATGTTTTAAGATAAGAAAAATAAAAACTAACTAAAATGCTGAAAAATAAAATAAAAAGAAAAACAGATAGACAAGATGAATCACTTGGTTCCGACTCGTATCTAGTGTAACCTTTGATTATTTCCGCACTTTTGCACTTATTTAAGAGATTATCTTAGTTATTGTAGTAGGCCCCTCTTTTGAAGGTGACGTTACCCTCACCCCAGTAGTTTGAGTCAGCAAGGATACAATCCTAAAAAGGTGGATTATTGAAAGATAATTAATTAAGTTATTAATGCAAATTATGGTAGGCCCCTCTTTTGGAGGTGACGTTACCCTCGACTAAGTAGTCTGAGTCAGCAGGGATACAGTCCTAAATAGCCGGGTTATAGTATTAATAGTAGTTAACTTATGAGGGGATCAAAGAGTTTGGACCCCCGCCATCCAATACCGTTAAGTATTGAAGGAGGTCCTACTAAATTTGACCCAGGTCCATTGCAGGACCTCTAAACGCTGAACAATGGCAAGACCTTTACCAAACCGTTCCCTTAACCCCCGACCAGGTAGCCAACATACCTCCATATAGACCGTGGAGATATGAATGGTGAAAATCTTTTATTTTATATAGACAGTAAAATAATTTCAAGACACCACAGACAAACGATAAGGAAAGATCACCTTCAACATAAGAAACTAGTTATTAAATTCATTAATACAAAACCAAATAAAAAGTGCAAAAAGATTAGAAATAAAAAGTATTACAGTAGACACTTTGTCTTCACCAAGTGATGTAAGAGACTTAGGCAAACATGGCCTTGATTGTCAAGAACTCTTACGATCAATCTTGGATCCTGAGACGACTCACACACTCTACGATGGACAATGGATGATGGTGTTATGGTGGTGGTGGGTGGTGGGTGAAGTGTGAGAGAGGTGGTGTGCCAAGGGATGGTTTGAGCTTGAGCCAAGCACTCCTATTTATAGCCTGTACAGAAGCCTGGACACTGCCCCGTGTCCGCTGGACACGGCCTCGTGTCCACCCTTTTCTCTTTCTTCATTAATACAGTTTGTCTTTATTAGCTCCACACGCCCCCGTGTCCGCTGGGCACGTCCCCGTGCTCAAAAGCGTAACTGTACTATCAGATTTGGCAAGATTCTGCGTATCTTTGCGTTGACCACAGCCCCGTGTCCGCTGGGCACGGCCCCGTGGTGGGCAATAGAAGCTTCTACAGGTTTGTCTTTTGTGCCAGGGCTGACCATCCTGGACACAGCCCCGTGCTGAGCTAGGCACGCCCCGTGTCGATCTGGGCACAGCCCCATGCTTAGCTGGGCACAGCCCCATGCTCAGCTGGGCACATCCCCATGCTCAGCTTTCTTCTTGTTTTTGCTTTGGGAGTTGTTGTCGAGGGGTCGGGCATGCCACGTTTCTTCCTTTTCTTTGTATTTATGTTGGTTTTGGTTGTATATTTGTTCCTTTTGTTCGTTTAAGCTCATTTGACCCTGTAAATTCAAAAGGAAGACAAAAACACACTTTTTCCAACATTAGTACTAAAAAGGGTTAGTTTTATGTCTAATTTGATGTAATTTATATGTTGCATTTTACACACATCACACCTCTACCAGTTTCCAAAGTTCACCTTCTCACAAGCACAATGCAAAACATATCCTGGACATTGCATTTTTTGATACAGGGTCAGTAACCTCCATCCTAAACCCATCTATTCTCCCAAAAGAATACTGGAGGGCCCATAGCCAATGGTTTTTTACAGTCAATGCAAAACTTTTAAGATAAACAAAATAAGTGTCCTAATACACTTACAGCTATTCCCAACTTGCACAGTCAAACACACGTTCTTAGGATCAGATTCTCATGGAAAATTCCTGCTACTAGGTACAAAAAATTCACAAATCCATGGGTTTCATTTTCAAGACTTTTTCGCTTAGACATCTCATAAATCAGTTCGATAGATCCATAAATGCCATGTTGGTGTCCTCACCTGTGAAGCTTTTTAGATAGAGATAGGCTCATTCCATCCCACCCTAAACCTACAAACGGGATACTGAGAGCCGGAAGGAAGCAAGAGATTGGCTTATCTCACATCTCCATGGTGGCATAGAAACTCTGTGCTCATGTTTGTCATCTCCTTCAACATTGAGATTGATAACGCCGCCACCAACCATGATCTTCGATCGACCCACTTTCCATCCCCGTCAAGCATTATCTTCATTTCATGTCCAAAGGTTTTTTTTTTTTTTTTTGTCTACATGCTTTGATTTTAGCTTGTTCTTTTTTTTTACCCAACTTAAGGATGGAAAGGTCTGTAGGAACGGTGTAGTGGGTAAAAGTTGGGAATCAAAGTTTGTTCTTACAAACGGTGCAGGTGACAATCTCCATGGATCATCAACAAAGGTGGGGACCATTTCTTGTTGGTGTCGTCTTTCTAGGTCTACAAGTTGCGCTTTAATAAATTTCATCTCAACTTTTTTGTGGCAGGCCTTGTGGAATTTGTGACCCAAAGTGTTATGTAATAGTTAGATTTGTTCATTATGAAGTTCAATGATTTTAGTTTTATCTTCATTGATGAAACCTTCTAAGGCATGTACTCTACTTGCTAGGACTTCATAAGCCTTCGTGATACTCTTTTGTTGAGCTATGATAGTCTTGAGCGCTTTGTTCTGAGCGAAAACATTTTCATTTTGCCAGTTTAGTGTGTCTTCAACAATTGTAACTGAACTTGTAGCACCATTAGGACCAATGGTGGTAGGGTTTTTTATTTTCCAGTTGTGTTTGGTTGTTTGTTGGGTGTGTTCGCAGATAGTTAATGGAGGGAATTCAGTTTGGTATTCTTGGGAAATAGTAGCTGGGGTGAAGGTAAAGCAACCATCTAGTTAGGTAGGAGGGTGTTTTGGTGGAAAGGGTTTACAATGTATTGGTTTTGTCTTTGGTGGTGAGTCACCATACAGGAATAGTAGTCAAACTTTCCTGATGGTTCACAAAAAGACCAATATTGAATCATGTATATCAACGTCATACTCTACCAGATATGCATCGTCTAGGCATACCTGACAATTGTATACGTCAAACGGGCAGTGGGTCGGATCTTCTACTGGTTAAATCATGTTGATCTTAGAGAAAACTTCTCGTCGACTTGTCTTCCAAACCTGGCCTCAACAAGTCCGTCTTGGTAGCGGACAAAGTCGGGAGTCCTGTTATTGGTGGATCTGTTCATAGTTGGCTATCCATTTTTTAAGGAAAAGCTTTATGAGTTCATCTATGGATAACTGTTTAGGAATATATGTGCATGTTGGTGTAGCGTTTGCATCGACATCAATGAGCAACACGTCACCAGTGTTGTCCTGTGATTCGTAGACCTTGATGTCCAACAATGTTTTAAAAACCGGTTCATACCGGCCGGTTGAACTGGATGCCGGATGAAAGGGCGGCACGAATCATGTCGGTATTTTGAGGCAGCGGCAAGTATATTGTATCGGCGGTATAATTGGTTAAACCGGTTTAAACCGGATGCCGGTACCGGGCCAGACATGAAATACGGACTTTTTTAGCTGCCCAAAATAACTTACAAGTTACAATTAACCTTCTTAATTCGTAATTTAACCTAGTTGCCCACTGCCCACTTTGATCAAAGACTCAAAATTCATCCTCAAAACTAACAAAAAACAACAATTCTGCCGTCTCCATTCATCGAAGTTCAGCAAACTAGTTCAGGTACTGTGTAATTGTGTATACTGTATAGAGTTTTGAACTTTTTTGTTTTCTTTCTGGGAAGTGGGAACTCTAGTAACCAAGAATTTCCATGGTAGAATTAATTAAATTCTTAACGTCTGTATCTTTGATTTCTTTGATTCACAACATTAACACTAACTTCATAATTTTTGGAACATATTTATTTTAATAGATAATACTTTAATGATTTATACTTGTTTAATTGTTTAATATGATGGCTTGTCTTATTCAAATTTTTGGAACATATTTATTTTTTTCTTTTAGTTGAAAAGCATCTATTAGTTTTTTTATATAAAAACATAGTTTGAGTTATTTTTTTATTTTTGCACAGCAACTTTTAAAACCATATGTTAGATGATGAACATATGGATTTGATGATGATCTATGGATTTGTTTATGCACATGTACGATTATATATCTTAAAAAAGTTACTTGTTTTGTAGAATATGGAAGATAGCCAAACTGAGCCTGTTCAATCAAGGTTTAGAACAAAATCAGATAAAGTGTGGGAGTATGTCACTTCTCAAAGCGATGAGAAAGGTAAAACTGTATACATTTGTGATTTTTGTCAAAAAATGGTGCGTGGTGGTGGAATAACTAGAATGAAGAAACACCTTGCGGGCATTAAAGGTGATATAGAACCTTGTAAAAAAGTACCAGCGGATGTTCGTTTTACTTTGCAAGGAATTCTGAAAGAAATTGAAGTTAAATCGAGAGGTAAGTCTACTGCCGTTGGATCTAGTGTTGACGCCATAGACGATGACGAAGAAGTTGTTGAAATAAATGACCAAACGCAAAAGGGAAAGAGGAAAGCAAAATCAAATTTGCATCCTTTCTTTACAAAAGCTATAAACGATCCTTCTCAACCTACGATTAAAAAAGCTATGCAATGTAAAGAAAAGGTACATGATGTTGACTTGGCTATTGCTATGTGGTTCTATGATGCTTGTATACCTATGAATGCTTGTAATTCTCCTTATTTTCAACTTGCGGTAGATAAAATAGCATCTATAGGTTATGGCTACAAAGCACCTAACTATCATGCTTTAAGGGTCAATTTGTTGAAAGATGCAAAAACTTCAGTTGGGTTATTAATAGATTCATATAGAAGTGAGTGGATAGAAAATGGTTGCACGATTATGAGTGATGGGTGGAGGGATGTTAGGCAACGCCATTTGATTAATTTCTTAGTCTATTGTGAGAAAGGGATTTCATTTATTAAATCTGTAGACGCATCGGATATTGAGAGCAATTCTGAGAATTTGTGTAACTTGTTTGCTGAGGTTGTTGAAATGGTTGGGGTTAAGAATGTGGTTCAGATAGTTACCGACAATGCTGCTAATTACAAGAAAGCTAGTAAATTGTTATGTGCTAGACATTCTTCAATTACTTGGACACCTTGTGCGGATCATTGCCTTAATCTAGTGTTAAAAGATATTTCAGAGTTAGAGAATGTTGCAAAGTTGGTAAAACTAGCATCTAGGGTTACTGTTTTTATTTATAATCACAAGATGTCTTTGAATTGGTTAAGAAAGAGAAAGGGTTGGACAGAAATCATTCGTCCACGTCCTACCCGTTTTGGTACGACTTTCATTGCATTAAAAAGTTTGGTCGATCATAAAAATGACTTGCAAGCTCTTGTCATATCTAACGAATTTAAAAAGATGTTGAAGTTGGGGAATGCAGTTGAATGTAAAGAAATTGTGATGAATGAAACTTTTTGGAAAAATTGTTTGATTACTGTGACAGTCATGACTCCTTTGTTGAGGGTTTTACGTTTGTGTGATACGGATGAAAAACCTTCTTTGCCGTATGTTTTTGAGGGGATGAATCGGGCAGATAAGGGAATTAAGGCATTATTTCAGGAAAAAGTAGCTTTCTATAAGCCATATGTGGATATAATCGATGCTCGATGGAAAAATATGTTACGTTCTAGTATTCATTGTGCGGCATATTGGTTAAATCCAGCTTTTCAGTATGATAAAGAAAATCTTTGTAAAGATAAAGAAGTTTTTAAGGGTGTTCTTGACATGGTTGAGAAGAATTTTTCGGGTGATGATATTATAGATGTTACACTGGCTTTAGGAAAGTTTCGTGATGGATTAGAATGTTTTGGTAGGAGTAGTGTGGTTGCTTCTCGTAATGTTACTCAACCCGGTAAGATATATTTTTAATGTTATGATTTTAATTTTATTTGTTTATTATTTTTTTATCATTTTGATAGCCATTTTTTTTGTAGCCGAATGGTGGAGGTTATTTGGTGGAGATTATCCGTTAATGCAAAAATTTGCCGTTCGAATATTAAGTCAAACCGCATCTTCCTCGGGTTGTGAATGTAATTGGAGTGTCTTTGAAAGGATTCACACGAAAAAAAGAAATAGGTTGGAACATGAAAGACTAAATGACCTTGTGTTTGTTCATTACAACTTGCGTTTACAAAATAGGTACAATGTCTTGATTTTTTATTACATCGTAATTTAGTTTTAAAGTGTTAACATCTGGGTAAATATTTTTCTAGGCTCAAATATGCTAAGAGATCCTATGATCCGGTTGATTATGAAAGTATTAATCATTCGGAATTTTGGGTGGTTGAAGAAGAGCCGGAAGGAGAACTTGATAATGATGATATAGATAACATGTTTGGTGAGGAAGAACATGTACCGATTTCTCAAACACAAGGTTACTTGTTATATATGTTATTTATCTAACGTACTTTTGGTATATTGCGATTATTGGTAACTAAAATTTCTTATATAATATTGTAGGAAACGAAAATAGTTACGCTCTTGTTGACGAGGATGTCGGTGACAGTGAATTTCATCCTTTAAGCGATCGTGAACTTAATGCATTCAACACTCCAATGAATTAATTTGATAAGGATGACGTTGATAGTGAATTTTTGGATTATTTTTTTATTGCGAATTAACTTTTGGATTATTTTTTGTTATGAAATAATGTACTTTTGGATTATGTTTTGAGTTGAAAATATATTTATAGATTTGTAGAGTTCACTAGGCAACCCGGTTGAACCGTTCGGTAGAACCCGGTTTAACCAGTTGAACCATTTTTGAGCCCAACCCGGTATGATTTAAAAACCGGTTTTTAAAACATTGATGTCCAAAGAGTGATTTAAGACACGATATGCCATCTGGTAATGAAAGGTAGCCTGAAAAGTGTTAACCTAAGGGGTACCTCTGATCTAGATTTGGGCTTTCAGGGTTGTTAATAGTGAAGGATCATTGAGGGGCATATTGAAGTTAGAGAAGAATGTGACAAAGATGGTTCTGGCGTTTAACGTGGTTTGAATCGTACTGATACAGGCGTATTGGTACTCCATAAATCTAGTATCGATGAGGGCGATACAAGAGAACAATGTTAGTCCTTTTCTTTCATAGAAGGTTAGGGCTAATCTTATGGCACCGAAGTGTATATGGGTTCCTTGGAAGATCTGAGGGGAGAGGGGGGGCGACGAGGTGTTCGGAGGTTGTGACGAGGAGTCGGTATGAATCAAACTTGGAGGTTTGCACGAACTCTTTAACTGTTGGGTTAGACACAGAACCTACTAATTGTTTTACTTTTTTTAAAGAATGATTTTTAGGGTTTTGAAAAGACACTATAAGGATTAATTATGGGCATACTAGTGAAGGGATTTTAGAATCATCACATAAATAATAGATCTCATATAACTTGTCGATTTTGGACGTGGAAGACATTTTTCTATTGGAATTAGGACAAGAAAGACTGTGATCCGGGTTCATAATTGGGTTTAGACTTCTTACGACTCTTATCTCTTCAAGCTCGTACAATTGAGACTTTATCACGACCCCTTGTCGACTTGCCACTTACACAACAAGCTACTTTTAGACTCAATAAGAAAGTCAGTGCGTCGGACCAGTCCATCAAGACCTTGTAAGGTTGGTTTTCTGATGTCAACGATCCGCGCAAAGTCGGCAGTCACACAACATACTAATCCGAACCTTAGAAAGGGATAACAGGAGCGCTATGGCTCTGATACCAGATAGGAGAGGGGGTTATGGCTAATCTGTAAAAGACCAGTAAGACTTAATATCTTTGTTACTCGGATTACATGCACGTAGATTAGTAGCGGAAGTTTCTTAAAGGGGTTCTAAATTGTCAAATCTAATATCTATACTATATAATAAAAGAAATCATTTTTGGACACTTGTCATCATATGAGGCCATGTCTTATGAATAATTGTTATTTTAGTTTAATCTATTCTAATTAATAATAGATAATCATTCTACTAAATATAATTTGTTTAATATCTTATGGATAATTATTATTTAGTTTATTATCTTCTAATTAATTATAGATAACTCTCCTACTAAATATTATTTAGTTTAATCTCTTCTACTTAACTATAGATAATAATTATTTAGTTTAAATTTAATGTATACTTCTCAATTATAATATTATTTATTTGATTTTCTATATTATACGACAGATACCTACTTTTTATTTGTAATATACAAATTTACTTTTATTCTTTTCGATGATGTAATCTCTAATAAACTTTTACCACAGTATATATAATGCTAGACATAAATAAAAAATATTTTGAATGGCAACTTAAGACAGAATATAATTATATGTATAATATGCACTTTTTAATAAAATAATAACAAACAAAATTACAAATATAAAATCATTGTTTTTACTAATAATACCATAGTCTTAATTTTTTAAATTAGATTTATTACGGGTTTTTTTAATATAATATATATTTTATCACTCAAATAGTTGCGTATTTGCTTCTTGAATAACATGTTTGACCACTGTATCTTCTTTTCAATAATCATCTTCGCAATCACCATATCTATCGCGTACCAAGTATATCCATTACTTTTTTAAATATATTTTTCTTATTATTTGGTATATAAAATCATATTTATTCAAGTCGTGTAATACACGGGGGGTTTTTAAAGATATAACCTTTTTAATTATTTGGTAAACAATATTACATTTATTCAACCCGTGTAATACACGTGTTTTTAAAGATATAACCAGTTTATTATTTGGTATATAAAATTACATTTATTCAACCCGTACAATATAGTTCCTGTAGATATAACTTTTTATTATTTATATATAAAATTACATCTATTCAACCCGTGCAATAAACGAGGTTTTTAAAGATATATTGTTGTATTATTTAATATATAAAATTCATTTATTCAACCCGTGTAATACACGGGGTTATAACCTAGTTCAAATATATTTTGAATCCTACCCCACTCTTTTACATAATTCATATGTTCGAATTGTTGGATAAAGTTTCGGAATATTGGATCGTAGAGTTGCTTTGATAATATGTCGATGGAAAAAAAGTAGTTTCCCTTGTTATTATTTGGTTACCATAACAAAAGTGCCCTATTGATGCTATACTTTTACTTCAAAACAATAAATAGCTTTAGTTCATGGATTGAAACATTGAATTTGCAACAGTAAAAAAAATCTATTACTTGTTCCTTCATGACGATTGTTTTTAGTCGCGATTTGCCAAGAACTGTTTTAGTCGCGATTTGCCAAGAACATCTTTAACAAAGCAAAGGCTTGACGTGGTTGAAAACGAGGTACTTCATGACCCGCGCCTCGAACTGTAGCAAACGATAAACCATCATAAACTACCTTGTACCCCGCTACCTGAAACAACCAAAACTCAAAATCTTAACGTGTTTGATAATCTTTTAATGTATATTAAATTTAAATCTAAAGTATTGTGCGAACGGTGTTTTTAGGCGAGAAACATTACTTGTTTGGTAGAGTCTGTCCAGAATCGCCATGGTTTGACCACTTTAAGATTCATGGCATCGATAGAATATCGTGTGCCTGAGACCGGAACAACCGCGTCCACATCTCCCCTGTAAAAAAATGTGTCATGTTAGATTATTGACGTAACCAAGGGGTGACAAGGTCATTGGACCCTCTGGTTGTAGAATTAGCTATCTGTAAAGTGAGGGATATTTTTTAATGTAACCACAGCGCCCGTTAATTTCTTAACTGACCCGTTGGAAGGAAGAGAGATCTACCCTTCGACCAGCTGACATTCTGGTCTTTGGATGGGTAGGAGGAAAACATGCCTTTGTGGATCTAACAGGGGTTTCCCCGCTTGTGGGCTTAGGGGGTAGTGCTTTCACGGTTTATTGTTTGCTACAGTTTTTATGAAGGGAACACGAGTTTTCTTTCTCTATAGAGAATCGATATTCACTCTCTGACCGAGCGGTTTTGGTTCTATCATTGTGACACATGATTATAATTAACTTTTTTTGGTCATTTAATTGTTAAAGAGTATGGCTTGAATGTACCTATAAAGAAGTATTCGAAGACCCGAAGCAATTAGCCTTTTGTATATCGGAAACATAGTTGACGGGCTATCCTTCCACTTGGCAATGAGTTTGCTGCAACAAAACAACTTTTAAATCAACTTCTTAACCAAGACTAAATGATTTTGTCCAAGAAAATGGGCTGACCCGACGGCCCAAATAATGTTTTGACCCAGACCCAAGCAAACCACCCATAGAGGTGAGAAACAGGTCGTGTACACAGGTTGACGGGTCAAACCCAAAATCGAATTAGCCACATGACCCCAACACAACGTGATTGTCACTGGTTGACACTTATACGACCCATTTAACCCAAAATGTACTTTTTTTAATGTTTGGTGCCTTGGTGGTAAAAGGAATTATAACCTTTTAAATACGGGTCAAATACGAATGATCGTACCTGCAAGTCGACCATGGATAAGATAACTTGGTGATGTTAGCATGGAAAGCGTTTTGAACATCGGCAAGATTGAGATATTTTTCTACGTATTCTCCTTCACATGGATCAACTACACTGTGGCGCTTCCTCCTAGTCGTTAATCCAGCAGGCAATGGCGTGCAAGTTGGGCCGTAGATGTTGTAGAAATCAATATCCCCAATGTCTTCTCCGAGTTGTTCCTCTAAGTTGTTGCAGTAGTCGCTGTTAACGGCGTTACTACTGCAGTTTTGACTTAATTTGGTATAAATTTCATCTGAAATTAAGGCATGACTCCATAGATAATCATTGAACCCTTTGTTATCCGTATCCTCATTCATTATTCCATTGCCAATCTAAACAATGGAAAATATTAACATATTAAACATGTCCATTTTGATACTAAAGCAATTATTTCATATTTTTTCAAACCATAGTTGTTGTATAAATTGGGTTTTTACAGCATATGTTGGCCCTGCTCTATTAATCAAAGAATTTTAATGTTAAAAAAAAAGTTGTTGTATAAATGATGCTATTTACCATAATACCCTTGAGGTTAATGATTGAACTAGAGTGACCCTTCATGTTTTTCTTGGTAATCACATCAGCTAGCTCTGGGATATAAAATCCTGCAACATAAATATACTTTTTATATTTCATATTTTATGTTTTCCTAATGTTACAAATACATTCTTTAATAAAATAAACACTTTTAAATAACCGTTTGAAGTTGCTTGTTCTAAACAGTAATCTATACCTGCATAGCTTTCACCTATTATGTACAAGTCGTGATTCTTGTAACGCGGGAATCGTATGAACCAATTCACCAAGAAAGCGTATGAGTCCTCCGCTGCGGTTTTGTTAAAAAGCACCGTATGATAAACCAAAAACAAGATTATAATCTATGGTAAAAGTGTCAAGTTAAACTCATTTACTAACTAAAAATGACAAAAAAAATTTTTTTTTTTTTTTTTTAAAGTTGGTTCAAATGTATTGCCTTACTAATGAAGCAATAGATAGAAAACCATGATTAACTTTTTCTATTTCTTTATAAAAAGGGAAAGATATATGTGTATGTAATAATGAAAAGAGAGCCAACCAGTCCTTTTATCCCCTGACAAGTCATAATCAGTGCTTGTGTTGGAGTAAGAGAATCCAACTCCCGCCGGTGATTCCAAGAATAATATATTCGCCACTGGGTAACAGGTCAAAACAGATATAAGTAAATCGTTCTTTTATATAGAATGGTCGTTCGATACAAAGACACAAACCTTTGTTCCATGAGAATCTTCGTGAATAAAGTGTTTTGCCATCAGGGTTAACACCAAACGGTCCAATCTCGAGCATGGCACCAACCCCGAGAGAGGAACAACCGGGTCCTGTCTCGATATGCAAATGTATTAATAAGTAATGCGTAACATATATAATTATAAAACTAAAAAAGTTTTGTGGTAAAATGATTTAGGATGTTGTATGTATATAGTAACGTCAACTTTTGACTCGTTAAAAACGCTCTTTTAAAAAATTTACTACTTTAATTATCTCGTTAAACCAAAGGAAATGCGAAAAATTGCAAAATTACCTCCATTAAGCCAAAGCACAAGTGGTTTAGAAGATGGTTCATCAAGAGCTTCAACAAAATAGTAGAAAAGGCTTCTACCATTCAAGCTATCAACATTGATATATCCCGAATATTGTTTGAATTTCGACGCTTTCGATAATGGCTGCCCTGGAAGCCCTCCATGTATGTAATCATCTTCCATTTTCCTCCCACCATGGTCAGTTTTCATCTCACTGAAGCCCATTTCACTCATCTTTTCCTCATCATTAACTATATTAACTTGGGCCCGGTTTCTTGAACGACGGAATGCCATAAGCGTTTCCGCTTGGTTGGCCCGCGAGCCATGGATGTGACACTCGCATGTTGTGACCGTTACAAGAATAAGAAGAAGAAGTTCAAGTCTTGTAACCAACAATGTGTGTCCCCTCTCCATTTCTCAAGTGACAAATGAGAGGTAGATACTTGTATTTATTGACAAAATTTTGTATATTTTGTTTCTTAATGGAAACGATGTCGTTTTGTTTTTCTAGTGTGCAAAAGAGTCGTGCTTTTTATGTCTTGATACACGACATACATGGATGCATAGAAGGGTTTGGTTGCATATTCCAAAGATGATAAGGTTTTAATAAAATTACAAATAAATTTAGTGTAAAAAGTGGTGAACATTATTAATTGGTGGGGTTGATTTATCATTCACATGGAGACCTTTTGGAAGGGAGCCTATGCACAAATTTGTCATGAGTGGTTATTCCAAACTTCAAATATATTTGAATATTCGTGTATCGATGTTGTAAATTATTAGGATAACTTTTTGGTATTTTGTACAAAAATTTAAGTATTTAGAGTAAATTACAAAAATCATCCTTTATGTATGTATGTTATTATAAAGTATGTTATTTGTTTTTAATAAGTATAAACTATATACTTAATGTTTGCAAACCCTAACATATTATATCTTTTACCCTAAACTTTGTTTATTTTTTCAGTTAACTCATGTCACGTGGGACTCGAGGGCATTAAATTGAAGGATTAGGGCTTTAATAGAGGGAAGACAAGTGGGTAGGTTAAATGACTTTAATACCCTCACATGGACCCCACGTGACACTAGTTAACTGAAAAATAAACAAAATTTGGGGGAAAGGATATAACATGTTAGGGTTTGTAAATATTAAGTATGTTTTTTGTATTTATTAAAGATAAAAAAAACACACTTTACAATAACATACATACACAAAGAACTACTTCGACTTTTGTAATTTACTCACGTATTTATGAATGTGTGCACATTATTTATATATATTAATTTGTTGCATCTTATTTTATCATGTACGAGGAAAGGGTAGAATTGATTGTCACAAATATATCTATACTTGATAATGAACATTTTATTATATAATTTTTTTGTTAAGTGTGAAAATTGATATGTTATTTATGATAATATTGTGACGATTGTTACTTAAAACACATTAGAAGGATTTTCTTGTCTTTTAAAACCACATAGAAACTTATTTTATTATATAAACTCGTGTTTCGATGAGTTTCATTATTTTATATTTTGATGACTTTGTTTTAAGGTACAATCCTTAAATAATAAATCAACACTACAAGTTAAGCCAAGTATGAAAATTTATGTGACTAAGTCAACAAGCAAGTTGTCATTTGCTCGAATGTTCATACCACCAAGTTGTTAATGTCAAAAGTAAAAGCTAATTAAGAAAGAGTTCCATGCCATAACCCAACGATTTTCATACTTTAATTTGTATTAAACCTTAAAAATTGGGTGCTCCTTTTACTTTTAGTAAGTGTTAACTAGATCTAAGTTGAAAACATATTTTTTAAGTGTTAAGCCTATTTTTGGTTTAAAGCAATCACAAACTTTAACCGATCTAAACGGTCAAAAAGATGGCCTACCATGCAACCAACGGTCCACAATTGTTGTTCCTTTAGTGAACACCAACTTATTCCTTTTGACCATCTCTACCTTCAATTTTAAACCACTCAAAACCAATCACATCTCCAAATACTTGTCTATGAACCAAAACTATAGATCTATCTAGCTCGGTTTCACAAATATTACATGTAACTAGTCGTACTTTATGCGTTCGGTTGATCTGAACCCGACCTGACTTCAAACCAAAACATGCTACCAACCAAATTCTTAAATATTTATGAAGGGAACAAAAAGATAACTTTACATGGTTTTAAGACCATGTGTGGTGGTTAACACCCCACCCTTGGGCGTTTTACGTCATGTGGCAGCCCAGTCAGCAATGGGGCATTATGAGACGTTTTCTAAAATGGGTGTAGTGGGGATGTGGGCATTGTGAGGCATTATGTTTGTAATAAAATTAAATAAAAAAAATCAAAAAATCTGATTGGTTTTACAAAAAGAAAAATGACGGTGATTGGACACAGGAAATGAAGCTGGGCGTGGAAAATAACACGCCTAAACCAAATTTTGCCAAAAAAACGCCCCGGGGGGCGATGTCGGGCATGGTTGGGCATTATTGGGAAAAAAACGCCCACTTTTTTTTTACCACTACGCATGGTCTAAGAGCTTAAGTAATCACTATTTTTTTTACTTTTAA
Organism: Helianthus tuberosus; assembly: GCA_030545235.1. NCBI lineage: Eukaryota > Viridiplantae > Streptophyta > Magnoliopsida > Asterales > Asteraceae > Helianthus > Helianthus tuberosus. Next base: position 116,801,828 of record CM060445.1, on the reverse strand, counting down.
ACCAACTTCTACCACAATTATTAAACCATAACTCTCATACATTGATTAAAAAAACTAGCTATAAAAACGAGCATTTTATTCTTTTTAATTTGAGTATAGTATTGCTATAGTTTTTCTTTTTAATTATAAAAAAAATTAACATGTGTGTTCTCCACCGTATGTCCGTATCCACCCCTAGTATAAACAAACATACACAGCAAATTACGCAGCGTGTGTAGTAGCATATAAACACATCTATGTATATGTATGTTCATATGTATATCAGTAGTAAGTATATGTAGAGAAAGGACCCTTCAAAATTCCAGTTGCATTCATAGATATTTATATCCCATAAAGAAACATAATATGTCTTTAAAATCTCATCATATGGTGTTCAGATTCAATTTAAATACCAGCAGTAAGATCAGCTAACAGACTGCTGATGGTTGTCATACCCATTTGATCCATAAGCTGATCCATCTGCAGCTCCATACATACCTCCATCCTGGTTCTGTTGCCCACCCCCGCCATAACCGCCACCACCATAACCGCCGCCATAACCTTGCTTCGCATAGTAGTTTCCGTTCCCCCCCATCCTCTGTCATAAACAATACACAAGCATATAAAAATAAGATCAAATGAAGTAAAATAAATATCTTGCAAGTTAATCAGCATCAACTGTAGGGTTGAGCAGAAAACCAAAAAAACCAATTTAACTGAACTACACAAAAAAAAAATAGAAAAAATAAAAAACTCAACCGAAATTTACGGTTCGGTTACTATGGTTTTGCATTTTATGAAAACCAAACCAAACCAAATAACGAAAAAAATCATTTTTTAATGTTTGTTAAATATTGATTTAGGAATTATGTTTTGAGTCCAATTTTGTTATAAAAAAAATTGGACTCCAAAGGTTAAAAAAGTTGGACTCAAAAAGTTATAAAAAAAGCGTCTAGGGACTCGGGGCGTTAAACTTTTTGATTTTGGACTCAAGTAGTTAAAACCACTAAAACACAGGGACTCAAAAAGTAATTTACTCTTAATTTATTCTTGAATGTTACGTATTTATAATAAGAAACTAACATGTTTATTTATCTTCGAAATGATTTATCCATTGCCTACAAGAAATAACAAAATATAAAAGCTAAATGATGTCCAAACTCCAAAGTATTATAAAAGAAAATGTCTTAAAAACTTCAAAGAAACATAAAAATAGATTAGAAGGTTAGGTTTATGTAAACAATATTAATTAAAAATGTTAAATAAAATAACTTAATTGTCAAAAACCAAAAAACCGAACCACTGCTAAAACCAAAAAAAAAAAAACTGAACCGAATCGTGCAAACCCCTTCAACTGTATTTTACATGATGACAGTCAACTGAAAAGTCAAAACTGAGTCAACAAAAGCGAAGAAATTACCTGTCTGTTAGCAGGAGTTTTACCCCATGATATACGAACCGTCTGTTTCCCAATCACCGTGCCATGCATGTTCTGAATTGCATCCTCGGCGCTGTTTCTATAATAACAAAATTCGAACAATAAATGAGCTCATTTTTAACAAAATCAATACTTCAAAATATGAAAAAAAAAAAACGATAAATGAGCTCATTTTTAACAAAATCAATACTTCAAAATATGAAAAAAAAAACACATAACATATATTTTGGACACTGTAAAGACTGTACCTGCTTGCAAATTGCACGAAACCGCATCCTTTTCCAACTGGTATTTTAACAGACAAAATCTCACCACATTGGGAAAAAGTTTGCCTCAGGTCGTCATCGGTAACTTCAGAGTCGAGTCCTCCCACAAAAATCTATGCCACAATAAGACGTGTTAGTAAAGCTGTTAGCAGTTCTAGTTATATAACGAAAAATCAGTAACTCACTGTTGTGTTTGAAGAATCGCCATCAGACTGAACAGCACCGAATGAATCATGTCCCCCGGTCAATAGAACAGCTACAACATAAGACAGATTACATTTATAAGTATATGAATAGTGTGGATATAAAAAGATGCATATGACTAATCCAAAAAAAAAAGCTATTGCAGAAGAAACTATTAGTTTGGTCCCTGTCATCAACAAACTTCACTATCATCTTAACAATGAAAAAGATGAGAAGGTGTGTGAAATTCAAAGCCAAAAGTGGCAAAATGAGTGGTTGATTGGGTTGATTAACGGGTCAAACGTGTGCCAAAACTGGTCAAATAGGTTTGGTCTACGCCTACCACCTTCTTTGTCTATTTTCTTATAAGATTTAACTAACAAGCTACATGATAACAAAAACCATATTATTAGTTTATCACAATATTATTCAAATTTTTCATAGTCTTTTGGCAGTCGTATGCAGTGAAATTTACAAATACATTTTGCACAACTTTCTTCTACCGATTTGACCCATTCCTTTTATGTACGCTTTTTTAAATTTATCCATTTGACCCATTGGAAATGGAACCTAACCAAAATTTTCCCAATAATATTACAAAGTCATTTGGGGATTTTATGAAGAAAAATTCCAAATAATATTTACAAAAGACAAGCACAATACGAAAAAAATGGAGTAAACATTCAAACTAAATAAAACTAGAGGTGAAAGTTGAGCTATCCAAAAAATGCACAAAACCAAACATCCTAATCCACATTCTTTTATGTCGATCTATCGTTTAAACAACTATGTTAGTATGCAATATAGATCAGCAGCCAAATCCTAGATTTTACATGATTTTCAAGAAACTAGTATTCATCATATCCAACAAAAAATGACGGCAATCCATAATATGGGAGAAAAACAAATAAACATGACTTATACGTGGCAATCATGACTCGAAGGCCAAAGCAGATAACATGGATAAAGCTTGAGTAAATAGTTGTTTTGTGTTAAGGTTATTTGGACAGAACTCATGGTAAATGGTAAGTTCAATTGTTTATATAAGAGAATTTAGTAAATTGGAGCAGGTCCAATCTTGGTTTTAAAATGCGCGCATGATGCGCGCATAATGCGTGATGCGCACGTTGCGGTGGAAATAGCGCATCAGGTGTAACGATGCGAGACTATTACGTGATGCGGCAGTGATGCGGTGATATCGCATGATGCGAGGCATTGCAATATGCGGTCTGATGTGTGCAATATGTAAAATGAAGGGATTTTTTATTTTGGCTTTGGAGGGAAAATGAAGAGTCACCCTTTTTTTTATTTTTTTTTATTTTACAGAGCTTTACACAGCTGGAAAAAGATACTTTTCTGGAAAATAAGCCTTGGAAATTGGAATTTTGACTTTTGAGTTATGTTAGGTAATAAAATGGCTATTAACGACATGCTCTATATGATGAAAATGAGACTGAAGAAGATATCGGGGAGTATGATGATGAAAGAGATCGACGTTTGGGTGGTACTTCTGATGATTTAATGATAATTGATTAGAAACTAGTAGTTAAGAGTATGTTTACCTTTTAAGTGTTTTGTTATGTCTAAGACTAAGTATGTTTTATTAATGTTTTGTTATTTTAAAGATTAAGTATGTTTTATAAGTTTGTTATAAGTAGTTTTTATATGTATGATTATTTTATGGTACTTTAATACTAAAAGACGTCCAGTATACGTGATGCGTGCGCATCACGCATTGCGCATCACACATCAGATTTTTGGACAAAAACGCATCAGAGCGGATTACGCAATTTAAAACCAAGGGTCCAATGTGTATTATACAAACATTCAAATATCAATAACTTTTTAAACCTATGATATATTATTGTTCATGCCTGCCGGTTGTTTTCTCTTTGCAGTAAGTCAATAAACAACAGAGAAACAATTCTTGAACCAACGAGTCAAAACGCCCAACCCCTGACCCGTTTGATCCAACTTTTAGAAAACCCTTTGGACCCGTACCCAGTTTGACCTGAACACTTTTAAACTCATTACCCAACCCACCAATTTTTTGCCATTACTCAATACATTGCACAATGTCGCAATCTTCCAAGTAAATAATACACATTTGCGTATAATAAGGTTTAAAAGAACGGAAACGAGTTTCGAGGCGTTTTCCCTTCGCCTCACGAGGCGTAAGCCTCGAGACGAACCGAGGCGGAATTAAAAAATAAATATAAAAATTATATATCTTTTAAAATAATAATATTAACTAAATTCACCATCAAATTCATCAAAATCGTCAAAAACACTCATAAAAAGACATAAATTACTTGAAATTGACACAAAAAGTCAAAAACATCAAAAACAAACATCAGAAACCCCTGAGGCGCACCTGAGGCGCAGCCTTTTTAGCGCCTCAGCCCCTCTGAGGCGCACGTACAATAGAAACCCCATGAGGCACGCCTCAAAATCGTTTTTTGGGCGTTTCGCTTTGAGGCGCGCCTCGAGGCGCACGCCTCAACCGTTTTTTAAAACCATGGCGTACATAGAGGCTATGGAGCACAAAATTAGTCACAAGTATAGGTGCCAAAATAGGTGGCTCTAACAGGTCAAAAAGTGAAGCCTAATGCAGGTCAAGTCTTAAGTTGGTGAGAAACACACTATATAAAAAATAAGGACTCTTATGAATAAATAGTGCAATTTATTTTGCAATTATAATCTAATCTTTTGAATAAACAGCTTAGGAGGTTTTATGCATTGGAAAAAACATTCTATCCATTAACCTATTTTTATTACATTACCTATTTAAGCTGTTAAGAAACATAACGTAATCTGAATGATGAATCGACCGATTCATAAGTAAATAGGTTGAAAACAAAAAACAAAAAACCAAAAAAGGGGGACCAGAAAGACATACCTTGAGACGGATATTGTTGCTGACCATACTGTTGTTGCATAGGTGGCTTCTTCGGTGTTGCAACACCAACACGCATAGGCCTGCTTGAACAATATTGTCCGTTCATCTCACTCATAGCCCGTGTTCTCTCACTCTCATCACCAAATCTAACAAACCCATAACCTTTTGAACACCCAGTATTCGAATCAAAAACAACTTTCGCACCTTTAACAGATGGATATCTACCAGCAAATGTCTCATACAACATTGCATCCGTCACATCTGGCGCCAAATCTCCTATAAATATAGATAAATCCGAACCAGTGTCTGCACGTTTTTCACCCGAACTAAAACTTGCCCAGTTCAACCGAAAAACTTGATCTGTGTTTGGCATCATGCTCCCGTTGTAGGTTTGAAGAACTTTCTCAGCAGCTTCATGTGTATGGAACTCGATGAAACCATAACGCTCTGATTGGCCCGTTTGCTTGTTCCGTATCAGCTTTATAGTTGCCACCTGCTAATTTCATGACATCAAAACTTAAATTCAAAGAAAAACATTGCACTTATTAAAGTAAATTCATAATTACAGGCAAAGGTGTTCATTATTCAAATCAAACTCGAAAACCCAAAATCCCGATCCGATTCGAATATCCAAATCGGATCCTTGCCCGAAATGAAACACCAATCGGGTCCTTATCCAAACCGAATTCGTATTCGGTTTCAAAAATGTCAAAACCGCATTTCCCAATTCGAATAAACCAAATAATTACATATAAAATCGAAGATTCGAAACAGCATTAAATTAACTAAATAACATCAAAATACATAGAAACTATGTGTTACATATAAAATCGAAGATTCGAATAAACCAAATAATTACATATAAAATCGAAGATTCGAAACAGCATTAAATTAACTAAATAACATCAAAATACATTGAAACTATGTGTTACATATAAAATCGAAGATTCGAAACAGCATTTAATTAACTAAATAACATCAAAATACATTGAAACTATGTGTTACATATAAAATCGAAGATTCGAAACAGCATTAAATTAACTAAATAACATCAAAATACATTGAAACTATGTGTTACATATAAAATCGAAGATTCGAAACAGCATTAAATGAACTAAATAACATCAAAATACATTGAAACTATGTGTTACATATAAAATCAAATTACAGGTGTTACAGATAAATTAAATAAAAAGATTGAATAAACAGAAATACTAATTTTGGCATAATGAAAACATCCCCTAAACAAGACTGAAAAACTGTACTATTATTATTTCTCAATTTACAACAAACGAAATATTCCACATATAACAACAAAAGTACATATATTCACAATAATAGAAACAACAACAACAACAACAACAATCAAAAGTCAAAAAGTCAAAACCCTAACCTCGCCAGTTTGAGCAAAACACGACTGCAAATAAGTCTCATCCATCCAGTGTTGCAGATCACCAACCCAAACCGTCTTATTATCTTCACTCGTGGGTTGAAGATGACCACCTTTTTGTTGCGTGTGTTGCAATTGTTGTTGATACTGCTGCTGGTAATACGGCATGTAGTGTGGCGGTGGTTGTTGGTACATCATTGCAGAATACTGTTGCATCGCTAGCCATTGTTGTTGTTGGTATTGCTGCATCGCTAACCATTGTTGTTGTTGAAGTTGTTGCTGTTGGGGTGTTAACTCGTTGTTGTTGTTGTTGCCGTTTGTTGGTTGCATCTTGTGATGTTTTGTTTGTTGAGATTGGTTCTTTTGTATGTGGGTGTTGCCGTTGTTGTTGTGGGATTGGGAGATGGTGGTGAGGGAGGAGGAAGACGGCGGAGGGTGGCCGGAGAGAGGAGGAGACGACGGAGGGGTTTGTGAAGGGATGGATAACGAGAAAGAGAGATGAAAGACGGCTTACGAATGGTGAAATAGTATGTGAAAGGTTGTATTTTTTAGACCTTTGTTTATTTTTGTATGTGGATTTTAAGTCCTTATAGTTTTATAAAATGTAATCATAAGTCATAACCTAAATTGTATAAAATCTATCCTTTTTAATACTTTTAATTTAATGTAGCATGTTCTTTTAATGTTATCTTAAATTTAGATACTTTATTCTTTAAAAAAAAGTAAATTACAACCGGTGTCATTTACGTTCGTGTTAAATTACAATCGAGGTCCTTTAATTAAAGAAATTACAAGTTCTGTCATTTATGTTACCAGATTTTAGCATGTTATGTCCTTTAGCCCTAACCTAGTTAAGTTTTTTGGTTAAGTCTTACCATGTACCTCTCACATGAGGGCAACATGGTCTTTTCATCTCAATTTATCATGAATTTCCAATCCCTCCTTAAGATGAAAAGACCATGTTGCCCTCGTGTGAGAGCTACATAGTAAGACTTAACCAAAAATACTTAACCAGGTTAGGTCTAAAGGACATAACGTGTTAAAAACCGGTAACATAAAGGACAGAGCCTGTAATTTCTTTAATTAAAAGACATCGGTTGTAAGTTGATGCAAACGTAAAGGACACCGGTTGTAATTTACTCTTAAAAAATGCAATAACACACTATTTGTTTTCAATAATGTGTGTTAAAAAAAGTTACAATTATAAAATTTTGGTTGATCTTATTGTGACAAACATAACAGTGTTTTGTGGTATTCCTTTGATGAAGTGTGACTTATGTAGAAATAATATTGCTAGCATTGTGGTTACTACGAATTTTGAAGTTTTCCTTAATTAGTTTTATTGAGCTTTGATATGGTGTATCTTCTACAAACTTCCCTTATAACTAAGTTAATGTACATACGATCATTATAAATACTATTCTAAGTATATCTATTATAGTTTCATCTCAGTACTTGTATAAAGGTATCTTGGTTATCTCGTTTCACAACCAAAAAGTGTTACTTGGTGATTAAATTGATTATGTAATTTATGTAGTTTAATTTTGAAAGTAGAGATATCATCTTTTATTTTAACATGTTAAAAATGATGACGCAACGTCTGTGTGGTTTAATTTAATTGACAGACAGTATATGATCGATATTTAATATGAGGAAATATGGAATAAGCTTTCAAATCAATATTGTTACAACATATAATTGTAAGCTATTTTAGGGTCTTGACGTGTAAGACCATGTCAACAAAATTAAAACCGCATAAACTGCAATATCACTATTGTCGGTCAAAATTGATCATTAATTGCTAAACTATATAATGAGCGCAAGCGCACCCGATTAACAAGATCAAAATGACGTGTTGTATAAATCATTGTAACTTCACTTATATGTGTCGTATAAATCATCATATCTAATAACTTATATGAATTTTACACGTCAACAAACCACAACTCTCAGTTAAAATCCAAGTTTCATGTTTTAAATAATGATAGTTATGTTATTTTAAGTAGTTTAAAATATGAGCTAGAGCACTAAGATTAAAGGGTGTGGGGGGCATTTTTTGGTCATCAATCGCCATGTAGAACCATTAATAAATTGGTACACCTTCTCCTTGCATCATCCACCATGGTTGGCATGGATTAAACCATGGCAACCATGGGCCTCTTTTTCTTTTTCAATATTTCCTTTTAATTTTTCACAAAAATAAATTAAAATAACAGAATAGTGTTTTGGGTAATGACCACACCCTTAGGTTAATTGTTTTGAATGATGGATTAAAAGTAGGGGAGATGACACTGATGTAAAGGATCATGGAAACCATGAGGGTCATAACCACACTCTATAGCCTAACTAGAGTTATGAGATGAAGTTTCTAGTATATTAAAGTCTTATTAAAAAAAGTAGATACAACTATAACCAGTATAAAAGAACATTTAATACATTAAACACATAACTATCATAAAAAAGGTAGTTATTTCATATGCAAAAGAGTTTCACATATTTAATTTTAAAAAAAATACGTAAAATTTTTTTTTTTTACTTTACAATGTAATCGAAGAATTTACATCGAGATAATTTACATCGAGATAATTGGTAAACGGGCAACATATTGTTTTCAAAAGCCCTAACAAGCTTTAACTTTAGAAACTACCCAAACTCCAAAATAGAAGTTAAACCTCCAAAATTCACACAATCTTTCTTGTTTTTCAATCAATGCTTATTTTACTTTCAAAAAGCTTATGTCAAACAGATAAAAAGCTCCCGAATCAACTTTACAAAAGTACAAGGGCAAAGCTCGTCAAAGTAAGATAACACAAGGGGGTGAAAATGTAAATATGAATACAAGAAAATGGGTTGTTGGATCTGGGAAATTGCCCTAGTGTTTTCCTGCTGCATTGTTTTTCACGAGGATTAATTAGAGCCGTTGGATTAAACGATCGGTGATTTTTGGCAATCAACCGTACCTATTGAAGGACTTATGTCTGATTAGCCGACAGCTACGTGTTGTGGGGCCCAGGCTCATAGATCTTGATCTGAATATAATATAATTACACTTTTAAATAATCCTGAAACAGGAATCATGACCGTTGATTGATACATCGACGGCTAGGAGATAGATCAAGGGGAATATTAAATAAGGTCACCGCGTCGCATGTGATCAAGATTAGAGGTGTGGGTGTGGCTTCGTCAAAGGCGGTTTAAAAAATAAAAACAAACTTTTGAGCTTTTAAATTTCAAAGGTGTTTGGAACTTTGTTTGGATTGGATTCCTAATAATTTGTTTTTAGTGATATTTGTTATAAGTTTAACTAAAAGTGGATTGATTTAAAATTTGTTTTTTGTTAAGTATTTAAAACTAAAATCAGGGGTGAATGATAGATTAGAGTAATTAAACGTGTTGAAAGTCAAATATGCTGTTTGAAATTTAAATTAAAAAATTGCACAAGACATATCATTTGTAAAATTTGTTAGTCAAAGTTGAATGGACGCGTCTTCTTTACAATTAGTTTTTTTTGAAGTTGGAAACAAAATTGATAAGAAAAGACTTGTAATAATTGATATAACAATGAATGTATGCAACTAGTTTTTGCCCCGCCCGCGTTGCGGGGCAATAAGGCAAATATTTCTCTCTCATAACATGTATGTCTATACAGAGTGCAAAATCGGAATTATATTTTGTACAGGAGGCGAAATCATGATTTTAAACTGAGAGCAAAATCATAATTTTGAGCTAGGGGGAAACATAATTTTATTTTGAACTGTGGGAAAAAAATGTAATTTTGAGCTGAGGGCAGAATCGTAATTTTGAGCTAGAGTAAGAAACAACATTTTATTTTTAATTGGGGGCAAAAACGTAATTTTAAACGGAGGGCGAAACCGTAATTTTAAATTGGGAACAAAATTAAAAAAAAGTTTTTGAACCGAGGGCAAAAGCGTATTTTGAGCTAGGGCAAAATTATAATTTTATTTTAAGCTGAGTGCAAAAACATAATTTTAAACGAATGACGAAAGCGTAATTTTAAACTGGGAATAAAATTATATAAAAAATGAGTTGGTCCAATAAGGAACTGACAGGCAGATAATAATTTTGAGCTAGGGGGAAACATAATTTTATTTTAAACTGGAGGCAAAAATGTAATTTTGAGCTGAGGGCAGAATCGTAATTTTGAGCTAGAGGGAAAAAGAACATTTTATTTTGAACTGGGGGGAAAACGTAATTTTAAACGGAGAGCGAAACCGTAATTTTAAACTGGGAACAAAATAAAAAATGAGTTTTTGAATAGAGGGCAAAAGCGTAATTTTGAGCTAAGGGCAAAATGATAATTTTATTTTGAGCTGGGGGCGAAAACGTAATTTTAGCTAGGGGCAAAATTATAATTTTATTTTTTAGCTGAGGGCAAAACCGTAATTTTAAATGAAGGACGAAAGCGTAATTTTAAACTATGAATAAAATTAAATTAAAATTGGGTTGGTCCAATAGGGAAGTGTCAGGTAAGCTGCCTGACAGTATTCCTTTTAACTTGGAAATGTATATGTAGGTAATATAGTAAAAACTAAGAGTTTTCCGGATAAGGCCAATTGTTATTGTTTTAGGGAAGTATATGGTAAGTTGCCATATCATCGTGGGGAGGTTGGGAACACTCATCCCCATCCTCGTCCCCTACAATCGTGTGTGGTGAGGATGACTCCGATCTCATTTAGGTCAGAACGAGTCGCTTTAAAAATGATTATCTCGGTTTGTGTCATAGTGTAAATTTGCCTTAGGGAAGGCGTATGATTTTGGTAAATTTCAAGGATGATAACCAAGAATGGTTGAATAAGGTACTTAGCTATAGACTAGGTCAAATCATGCAATTTTTCCTAATTCCCTATAGTTATGGCTCTGATACCAACATGTCATACTCCAACCGATGGTAGAAACATCGGGGCGAGACGAACTTGATTGCTCGAGACATCATTGTAACAACCCGCACTTTCGTGCGTTGTTACTACTCGATATACTCGTTACGCCTAGCACCAGAGATTCGGATCATAATGTAACTATATCGCATACATCGTTATTCGAAGGATAATCGCATATTTTCGCAATATATTATGGCTACATCACATCACAAACACTAACACTCACGATGACATTGAGTGAGGACCTATTCTACCCTCCTCAGTGGCCGTGATGTGTCGAAACGTAAACAATTAACGCTAACAAAGACTCTCGGGTGAGTGCTATAGCTCCAGTCGTCATGACGATGATAACAATACGAGTGAACGGTACCCCGTCAGTCATTGTGGTACAACACATAATAACGTTCACGATGACATCGAGAAAGGACCTATACTACCCTCCTTGATGGTCGTGAAACGTCGCTAATAATCGCATACACGAATCGAAAACCGTTTGTTATATCGAAACTGTGGAATATGAATACGTATATACGCCCTTTTGGTGAATAATTATAATATATATTAATATAAATATATGAATGTGGCTCAAACTATCGCAACGCACCAAAAACGAGGATCGAAAGGCCTCCGTACGGAAGGGCCAGCCGAACGGCTGGGCCAGCCGAACGGCTGGGCCAGCCGATCGGACGGGCCAGCCGAACGGCTGGGCCAGCCGATCGGACGGGCCAGCCGAACGGCTGGGCCAGCCGAACGGCTGGGCCAGCCGATCGAACTGGCCAGCCTGCCCTCCTTTCCTTTCTCCTTGCCTATAAATACCCCTTATTCACCTCAAACACACTTGTTGCCACTGTTGCTGTTCGACCAGATGTTCCAACCCCTTTATCTCTCGATTTCTCGCGATTCTTGTAAGTTTTCAACTCGAACCTTGTACTTCCGTGATCTATATTAGATTCTACACCTTTCTACCTTTTAAATCTACACTTTTAACCGTGAATTCTCTGGATTTTGGGCGTTCTAGGGTGATGTCACCATGAAGTTCTTATGAACTTCAAGTGTGATGTCATCCCATGAAAGAACAACTCGGATCTGGATGATTTCCATACGTTTTTACAAAAATCTAGTCTAAATCTACGTTTTCTAATCAAGGAGTTATGTGATTGCCATGGATTTGAGGTGTTTTAAAGATGATGTCATCATAGGTTCACATGAACTTCAAGGTGTGACCTCATTCGTACCATAAACAACTCGGATCTAAGCGATTTCACATGTTTGCATAACAATCCCACCTAAATCTATGTTATATAACCAAAGTGAGTGTGTTTTCGGGTTAAACACGGGAAAGACCATCAAGAACGGCCAGATCTGATGGAATGGGGTGGTTCCCGGCCGTTAGAACGGGTCGGATTCGGTGGAATTTCAGTAGTTTAACACGATGACATACCACCTCAGTCAAATCACCTGAAATCTTGCCGAACCCATCAAGTGTGACATGATCAGGACAATGGAACGAATTGCCGTCCGATCGGACTGCTGTCCGATCGAACAGCAAACAAAGTTCCACCGTCCGATCGGACAATGTGTTAACCGATCGGACAACATGTTAATCGATCGGCTAGCATGTTAACCGATCGGACAACATGTCAACCGATCGGCTAGCATGTCAACCAATCGAACAACATACTAACTGATCGGACATCATGTTGAACGATCGAACAACATGTTAACCGATCAGATAGCCTGGTAGCCGATCGGACCACATGTCCAGCCAACCGGACGAGCCCAAGCATCCACGTCCGAACCAAACCTTGGTCTTTTCACCACCATTTAACGCGCTATTCAACGATCTGTAACCAGGATAACTCAGACGTACCCCCAATTGATCCAAATCAAGTTGTGTTTACTTACCAAATACGCACTGTGAGTATACTTGAACCATTTTTAATCGAATTTTGGGTGTAACATACGTTTCTAACAAATCAAACTTATCAAACGAATTATTCAATCAATCGAATTATCACTTGCGAATAACTATTATGCATAGATATACGTGATGCTAGTTGCATATGTGCTAGGGTTTATACTCGCGACGTCCCACCATGACTAGTATAGTACTATTGCGCCCGACGGGGTCTAGTTTGCCATCACATATTCGAGCATCGAGGACTTAGTTGGTAGTATCAGCTTTGTGAGTACATATGTCGTGTGTTACGTTTATGCATATGGAAATTCGCTACACTTTTTATCTATTACGCTATACATATCAAACCTGTATACTCGCCAATACTTTTGTATTGACAAATATTTTAACGTATGTTGCAGGTTAGATCGCAGACTATATCAAATCAAGCTAGGAAGTCTAGAAACTCAACTAAAATCTAGGTTGTCGGATTTGCATTGTTCGAGAGGACAAGAAATTTGTGATAACTTATGTGATTGTATTATTTGTTAGTATGGGATAACGAATGTATTAAATATTATCGCAACTTAGTTGTTATGGATTTTCTTGAGCAATCTGATTTGCCTAGTGCCGCGCCACGATGATTCCGCCATCGGTTGGGGTGTGACAGATTGGTATCAGAGCCATAACTATAGGGAATTAGGCCAGACTCGACCTAGTCCGGGTCGACGTCTTAGAAATTGACCTAGTCTATAGTCTAAGTACCAACAGGCCGACTCGTACAAACCAGTAGGGTTTGTATCGGGCCTACTTGATACTCTCGATCGAAATTGCTAAAAGCTACAACTTGGTGTGAACACCGCATGCTACAACTTCACAGAAGAAGCCTTTCCTAAGGCTGGAATACTACTTAGCCTTTCCTAAGGCTGACATAATACGCATGCTTTCGAAATTACTCGCATAACAAAACCGAGTGATCCTGTCGAGACCAGGTGTGAAAACCAAGAACTCTCGATGAGATCGCTCACTCAGCGCATTTTCTAGCACAAGAACCTTTCATCGAGTTAGGAGTGACATCCGCATCTCGACGAAGATCTCCATTTCGAAATCTAGTGGAACTCACGAGTTATTCGAAGAGCATAACCACAATTAGGAACGAAACTATTAAGTCAGGGGTGAAACCCGTACCTTAATAAGCCGTTCCACTTTCTATAAACTGGTTTTCAAAAAGCTCTCACCAAGGACTCGACTATCACGATAACTCGAGCCACGCGATGACTAGGAAGACGAATGCCATAAGCTGCATCCCAGTGGAAGCATGGAGTCTTCTAAGTCAACGCGCGTGCACGAACTTGTTGAATATAGTTGGGTTACCTGGGTTAGCCGATGCCTAAACACCCAAGGCACTCTATCGTACGACCCACCAATTTTACACTGGCTGGAACTTATTTACGTTTTGAAACTTTAAGCTTTATCGATTTCTCGATTTAACGATTTTCACTACCTACTTTATAAACGCACAAATCGCACAGCCATCGCAATCTAAAACGAAACCCGAATGATTCGCAACAAAACTAATGCATAATCTATCGTCTTCGCCCTCGCTTTCTCACCTCAACGCGTCCTCGCTTATTCTAAAACGACCCGTATGTGTATGAATACAAATTACAATTATATAAAATACCTATATATATATATATACGTATAAACAACAAGTCATTGTGTGAGAACTTAGGAACTTCGTGCCTCCTATGTGGCTCCTATGTGATTCGCATTACTATTACACTATCGCATCAAGTTTTGAACGCGCTCAATCGCATCGCAAAACTCAAAAAAAAAAAAAACCATTATGATCGAATCTCACTCCAAGTCTCCTTCTGTCTAGATGCCTTCCAACAACTCTACTTCGAGAATGTTAGCAAAGAGACGAGCCAAACGAAGGAGCGAAAAGAGGATTGCTTCACTTGTGACCAGGGAAGTGGTTAAAGTCATTCCTCAGATTGCCACACGAGTGCACTCTCTTATCAACTCTCGAACTTCGGAAGACGTTAAGACAGAAGAGCCGCAATCTACATTTCTCTACAAACACTTCAGAGCCTGTGACCCGATGGTCTTCACGGGTGAAGGAGGTGTTTCTCAACTACTCCAGTGGTTCGACTCTATCAAAGTTACCCTTCGTCAAAGTGGGTGTCCCGATAGTTTCCGTACTACTTGCGCTACTGGAGTATTTCAATCGCGAGCACTCGACTGGTGGACCTCGAACGCAACAAACGTGGGATCTCTGCGGTATATGCTCTCTCCTGGGATGAGCTGAAAGAGCTCATGAAGAAGGAATACTGCCCTCCCCACGAGATTCAGAAATTGGAAGATGAATTTTGGAAAATCAAGTAAACCAAAGGTGACAATGTTGGCTACACCGCAAGGTTCAAACAGCTTAGCATAATCTGCCCAAGTCAAGTCAACACTCCAGAGAAAGCCATCGCGAAGTACATTCGTGGCTTGCCTGAGTGTGTGGGTGATTTTGTCGAAGCCGCAAGACCTGCTACCATCGAAGAAACCTACCGCTTAGCCGCAGAAATCAACAACAAACGACTCATGGAAGGGTTTTTCTCCAAGAATTCTATCAAGCAATTTTATCAAGCGACCGCCATAAACTCTCCAGACGATCCTGTCAACGATTCTCTTGATGAATCTGCTGACGATTCATCTGACGGATCTGCTAACGATTCATCTGACGAATCTGCTGCCGATTCTTCTGGCAAATCTGCCGACGGTTCTTCCAACGACGAATCGACCAAACATTCTGCAAGTGAGTCCTCAGACGAATCCTCCAACGACGAAACCTCTTCGCAAGACACCGACAAACCCAGCCGCAAGCGAAAGATTTCAATCCCGAGCTCATCAACAACCGAACTGCTGCAACCGAAACCTCTTCGAACAGTTCCGGTATTTCCAAAACGAGCTTACACTGGAGCTCATCCCCAGTGTTACTCATGCACCTATCATCATCCAGTTGGGGCTGACTGTCGCTATTGCAGTAACTGCAACCGTTACGGTCACTTCACCCACAACTGCCGCATCGAACCGCAAACCTGAGTACAACATCAACAGCTCCAGCAAAAGTCTTCAGCATCAAGCATCTAGCAGGCATAGGATAAAGTTGTAATAATACGATTTTCGACGTTAATTTATAAGTCTTGAACTTACTCTATTACTCGATGTTGCCACTATGCGTAACATTAACTCTCGTTTTCATTTTCCCTCTCACACTCTAGTCATCGCACTTAGACTAGATTCACACACACACTATACGCTATACCACGAAATAATGTGTTTTTACCCTCACTACACTCTTAGAACGAGGTACGATAAACGTGCAAGGAACGATTAATCACGGGTGCACACGGGATTATTTAGGTCAGTGCACGGAGATCGTAGTAAATTCTAAGGTGCCATAAGCATTACGACAAACTATGACACCAAACCACGGGATCTAAGTAGTAGGGGTCAAGCAAGGTGTGCTTTATCATACTACCGAAGTTCCGTGAAGAAAGTGCCACGTGGAGTTGAACGTTATTAGACCTATTATACTATTGTGATTATTTTCAACACACTACACTCAATCGCAAGGCGTAACAACTAAATCGCATCATCGCGAGACTTAACGCAAGTCTGCAAATGCAATGCAATCGCCTCATCGATGGACTCCGAGAGTCTACCTCGCAGGGCCATTGTATCAATGCAAGACTGGTCGTAAGACTGTCGCGATCAATCTCATCGAGTACACTAACGCTCACGATGTTGTTTGAGTGAGGACCTATTCTACGATCCTCGATAACTGTGATGCGTCGCAACGTAACGTAAAGCTTATTCGAAACAAAACTCGGCTAATCGTAATCGCTTATCCTGTGTATCTCGCAACCTCTATCGCTTATAGTGTGAATCTATATCGTTTGCTGTGTATCAATCTATCGCTATACCGTTAGCTGTGATATTCGTGTTAAGTTAGCACGCATGACCTCGCTTCACGAGATGAAGCTCATATGGTTAAAGCAAGGTGTTTTAGTCATACCAGCGACCTTTCGTGGAAAAAGGCCATGTGGGGTCTGATGTTAGTTAAATTCTGTGGTGTTAATCAATCAAATCGAACCGCATAAATCGCGTATACCTCCATCGCTTGCAACGCAACAACTACCGCTTATCGTAATCGTTTACCACCGCCGTCATTACTGGTGTTGTGTTATTCGCTTAATCACCTAATCGCTTATCGCTTATCGTGGATAGTCTAAACCGATTATTCGCGTATCGCGTACCGCTTATCGCTCACGTGGTGTTCATTACAGTCTGTGTGGTATTAGTACACATGACATCGCTTCACGAGGCAAAACTAACCTGGTTAAACGTGGTGTTTCACCCGGTTAGCAAACCCTCGTGGAAACGTGCCATGCGGATTCAATATGGAATCCAATCGACATCGCGCTAATTACTTACCGTCTACAGCTCGACGCCTACCCAGACACGACACATAAATGTTTTGTGTCATCAGGCTACTCGCTCACGCTGCTACAGCTACATTCACAATCCAACTCGTCAGTTTAACCTATTTGATTCTACCCTATACTCGGTCCGACTTCCTATCGACTGGGCCAAGTAAGCGCAAATTCTATCCGTGTTATATCGGCACACCTGACACCGCCTCACGAAACAAAAGTAATATGAACGAAACATGGTGGATGCGCCGCTGGTACTTCCTATATATATGTGTTTTAAGCATATTAACAAACTTTCGTGGGAAAGTGCCAAGTGGGACTCGGTGATCAACTACCTTTTGTACTATTAAAACTTGTTTTTATAAAAATTTTTGATTTAAAACCGGTGGACAATTGAAATTTTCTCACAACGTGGAGATAACATCAAATCAGCTTAACTCCATGTCCAAGAAAAGTTTCATAAGTCCAAGTTTTTCTTAAAGCTTTTACAACATCCAAACGAAATCCTTCCTAAGACATTGGTTCGGCATCGAGTTCTGCTTGAACCCATGCCATAGGAGAGTTTTCGTAACCCCAGTTTTCATCTTCGAATTCCCTAAAATGTGTAAAACCTAAACTTCCTTGCAACATCGGTTAACATCGACTTAGTTGGCCATACGTTGAAAGGAAAATTTTCAAGATTTCCATCCTAAATTCCTTTTAAATATCTAAAATGAACGTTTCTTGTAACGCTAGTTAACGATCGACTCAGTTAGTTCCACGTCATGAGAAACCCTTCAAGTTCTTTAAAATTGCAGTCGTATTAAACTAACGAACTCTCCGCGACACGAGGTACTTTGGAACGCTAACTCGTGGGATATTACTTTTGTCTTTACGTCGCCTTCTCGCTATCGCAATCGATCTCTCTTATTCGAAGCACTCTCGCTTGTCAACTCTCGGTCAAGTCACTCGCTGCATCACTACGTATGCAGGAGCAACTCTCAAAAGTCTACCTATTGGATTAATTTCGGGACGAAATTTCCTAAAGCAGGGGAGACTGTAACCTACTCGATATACTTGTTACGCCTAGCACCAGAGATTCGGATCATAATGTAACTATATCGCATACATCGTTATTCGAAGGATAATCGCATATTTTCGCAATATATTATGGCTACATCACATCACAAACACTAACACTCACGATGACATTGAATGAGGACCTATTCTACCCTCCTCGGTGGCCGTGATGTGTCGAAACGTAAACAATTAACGGTAACAAAGACTCTCGGGTGAGTGCTATAGCTCCAGTCGTCGTGACGATGATGACAATACGAGTGAACGGTACCCCGTCAGTCATTGTGGCACAACACACAATAACGTTCACGATGACATCGAGAAAGGACCTATACTACCCTCCTTGATGGTCGTGAAACGTAGCTAATAATCGCATACTCGAATCGAAAACCGTTTGTTATATCGAAACTGTGGAATATGAATACGTATATACGCCCTTTTGGTGAATAATTATAATATATATTAATATAAATATATGAATGTGGCTCAAACTATCGTAACACACCAAAAACGAGGATCGAAAGGCCTCCGTACGGATGGGCCAGCCGAACGGCTGGGCCAACCGATCGGACGGGCCAGCCGAACGACTGGGCCAGCCGATCGGACAGGCCAGCCGAACGGCTGGGCCAACCGATCGAACTGGCCAGCCTGCCCTCCTTTCCTTTCTCCTTGCCTATAAATACCCCTTATTCACCTCAAACACACTTGTTGTCACTGTTGCTGTTCGACCAGACGTTCCAACCCCTTTATCTCTAGATTTCTCGCGATTCTAGTAAGTTTTCAACTCGAACCTTGTACTTCCGTGATCTATATTAGATTCTACACCTTTCTACCTTTTAAATCTACACTTTTAACCGTGAATTCTCTGGATTTTGGGCGTTCTTGGGTGATGTCACCATGAAGTTCTTATGAACTTCAAGTGTGATGTCATCCCATGAAAGAACAACTCGGATCTGGGTGATTTCCATACGTTTTTACATAAATCTAGTCTAAATCTACGTTTTCTAATCAAGGAGTTATGTGATTGCCATGGATTTGAGGTGTTTTAAAGATGATGTCATCATAGGTTCACATGAACTTCAAGGTGTGACCTCATTCGTACCATAAACAACTCGGATCTAAGCGATTTCACATGTTTGCATAACAATCCCACCTAAATCTATGTTATATAACCAAAGTGTGTTTGTTTTCGGGTTAAACACGGGAAAGACCATCAAGTACGGCCAGATCTGATGGAACGGGGTGGTTCCCGGCCGTTAGAACGGGTCGGATTCGGTGGAATTTCAGTAGTTTAACACGATGACATACCACCTCAGTCAAATCACCTGAAATCTTTCCGAACCCTTCAAGTGTGACATGATCAGGATAATGGAACGAATTGCCGTCCGATCGGACTGCTGTCCGATCGAACAGCAAACAAAGTTCCACCGTCCGATCGGACAATGTGTTAACCGATCGGACCACATGTTAACCGATCGGACAACATGTTAACCGATCGGCTAGCATGTTAACCGATCGGACAACATGTCAACCGATCGGCTAGCATGTCAACCGATCGAACAACATGCTAACCGATCGGACAGCATGTTGAACGATCGAACAACATGTTAACCGATCGGATAGCCTGGTAGCCGATCGGACCACATATCCAGCCGACCGGACGAGCCCAAGCATCCACGTCCGAACCAAACCTTGGTCTTTTCGCAACCATTTAACGCGCTATTCACCGTTTAACGATCTGTAACCAGGATAACTCAGACGTACCCCCAATTGATCCAAATCAAGTTGTGTTTACTTACCAAATACGCACTGTGAGTATACTTGAACCCTTTTTAATCTAATTTTGGGTGTAACATACGTTTCTAACAAATCAAACTTATCAAACGAATTATTCAATCAATCGAATTATCACTTGCGAATAACTGTTATGCATAGATATACGTGATGCTAGTTGCATATGTGCTAGGGTTTATACTCGCAACGTCCCACCATGACTAGTATAGTACTATTGCGCCCGACGGGGTCTAGTTTGCCATCACATATTCGAGCATTGAGGACTTAGTTGGTAGTATCAGCTTTGTGAGTACATATGTCGTGTGTTACGTTTATGCATATGGAAATTCGCTACACTTTTTATCTATTACGCTATACATATCAAACCTGTATACTCGCCAATACTTTTCTATTGACAAATATTTTAAAGTATGTTGCAGGTTAGATCGCAGACTATATCAAATCAAGCTAGGAAGTCTAGAAACTCAACTAAAATCTAGGTTGTCGGATTTGCATTGTTCGAGAGGACAAGAAATCTGTGATAACTTATGTGATTGTATTATTTGTTAGTATGGGATAACGAATGTATTAAATATTATCGCAACTTAGTTGTTATGGATTTTCTTGAGCAATCTCATTCGCCTAGTGCCGCGCCCCGATGATTCCGCCATCGGTTGGGGTGTGACAATCATAACTTGCTAAATGTGACAATATTTAATTAAACTCAAATTTCTTTGATAAACTAAGTGATACAATGTTTTTAGAGTTAAATGCTTGGTTGGTCCTTGTGGTTTGTAAAAATTTCAAACTTGGTTTTAGTGGTTTACTAATTACACGCGTGGTCACAAAAGTTGTCAAAAATGAACTCGGTTGGTCCCCTGACCTAACTTCTGTTAAATTTCTCAGTTAACTATGTGTGAAATGACTATATTACCCTTAAACAATTAAAAAAACAAAAAAAATATATAAAGAAGATGAGTCATCTTCTTCAACCTCTCCAAATCCCCATCTTCAGATCCTCCAATCCCTATCTCCACCATCACAAACAGGTGTCCTAATTATTCAAATCACCACCATCACTACCACCCACCACTACCCTACCCTACCCAACCCCGTCGGCCACCTCCTTCACAAACACTTCTGGCCACCACAGACAACCACCACCACCTGCACCTTAAACCCACCACCACCACCAACTCCACTGTCTCCTTCAATCCACCACCACAACCTCCACCACCACGCCATGACCCCCACCGTCACCTTCAGCCTACCACCCCAACCTCCACCGCCAACACCACCCCAACCACCACCACTCGAACTCGCCTGAAAAACGAATAATGCCGGAAAAAAGAATATGACCGGCTACCACCATATCCAACAATATTAAACGATTTGAGTCATTTAAGCTTCTCTCGTTCTCTCTTCTCTCCATTCACGGAGGCGCTAACGGTGGAGTAAAAAAACTCAATAACAGCTCAAAAATTCAAAATCTTCTGTTCGTATAACATCTCTGCAAAATAAGCCAAATTATCCTATAATTATTCTATCAGTCATCGAAATTACATGAAAATTCAAAACAAAACCATAACAAAATGAAATAGATCTGTGGCCGAACAGAGGAGGGAATACATCGAAATTATTACTCTATTAATCATTGAAATTACTTTTCAATTCAAAATCTTGATGCATATGGCATATACTTTCTCTCTCTCATTTGGAGCCCCTTTATATGGCAGGCTTCATGTTCAGGTTTATCGAACAGATGAGGGAATAGATTTATGGCTGTTGCTTTATGATCCAACAATTGCTAATGGTGTAAAACTTGCACTTTCACGGTGGAATTTGATCTGAGAAGGTGGGTGGAGTTTGATAGGTGATGGTGTGTGACGATGAGGTTAGGTGGTAGGTGGGTTGTATTGTTTAATTAAACTTTTTTTATTTTTGTTTTTTTAATAAGTAAGGATATTTTGGTCATTTAACATAGACTTAACAGAAAAACTTAACAGATGTTAGTGATAAGGACCACACGAGTGCAAAAATTACAACCACAGGGATCAAGCGTGTAATTATTAAACCACTAGGACCAAGTCTGCAATATTTGCAAACCACAGGGACCAACCACGCATTTAACTCATGTTTTTAAATGAAAATACAACATAGAAGTTCAAATACGACAAAGAGAGAAGTACACAAAATTAAAATGTATTTCTAAATCCATCCTACTAGATTCTCAAAACGTCATAGCATCAATTTCCTACAATATATATTAAAATAGATGTCATCACATAAAGCATTGGTGAGCATACAAGTTTTAGTTACTGGCATAGATAGAAAAGTTGTCATCAATCCTACATGACATAAAAATATAGTAAGGCGTGAAAACATAACAATACTAGCATGTATCAAATATAGGTCAAACCAATTGTGTCCACAAAGTTGCGTATTTTGCCACCGAGGCGAACAAAACCGTGATTGAATAATTTAACACAGGCCCTTCCTAAGGGCAGTGTGCTACTCCTATAACCTTATACATGTTAAGGTTGGCTCACGATGTTAGTGACAAATATTGTGCAAGAAAGGCTTCTAGCATGATGTACCCTAAGCATATCATTTAAGTATGTATAAACAGATTGATTGATGTGAATAATGTGATTGATATCGTGTTTGTGATTTTGATAAGATTGTATATATTGCACCCAAAAGTGTGAAAAAGGTAAGAATGGGATCATGTAAACTCACAATTTGCAAAGCTTCCAAAGAAGTCGTGAGTGGTTTCGTCTTGAGATTGGAACACCGAAGTTACCCTACGACAGGAAAAGGAAGGTGTATGAGTTTATGGATTCAGTTGATGGATTATGTTCGAAATTAAAATGACGGAAAAATATATATTATAGTCATATGTGTTATAAGGTATCATGAAATGGTCATGCAATGAGGTAGGATGAATTCCATCCATTTAACCTCGTTATATGGATTCACCAAAGCAGAAAATCATAAACTTAGTTGATGATTTTGGTTAGTCATGAATAAGATAAAAATGTACAAATAACTATTTTGCTAAGTAGCCAAATAAGGAAAATCCGGACGTGCACATACCCAATATGGCAAATGTTGAAGATTAGGTGGGGTTGGCTTACTTTGATTTCTTGAAAGCTACTTAGAATGTGCATAATCTAAATCACCAAGTAACCAAGTGTGCTCAAACTAGACGAGTGCATTCCAATCATGGCAAATGTTTAGAGACTTGGTGTAGTTTGGACACTTTGTTACTAGAAAGTTTACTTGATGACTTAGGTAAAGAAAATGGAGTAACTAACTAAGTGAGGAAGTGGAATCATATTTGGAAAGCCAAGGCTCCATTGTTCACACTTTACCAAAACACAAGCTTCACAACATTGAAGGTTTTAGGGCTTGGATGGTTTCAACACTTGTAGGTCACTTAGGAACCTTTAGGGCAGAAAGTTTTGAGGTTTTTAAACCTATAATCTTATGGAAATTTATCATTACACAAGTCCCTTAACATTAGTTTAACTGGGAACAAGGTTTGGTGCAAGATTCCATAAGATGAACAATGCAAAATGTAAGTTCGTAAAAGTTTTATGAAAGCAGAATTTATAACCCGCTTTAGACTACAAATATGGAGTTGTACCACCTTGTTACACCTTGGTGAACATTGGGTAACAACCTTTGATGTTGTCCAAGGGTTTTGAAGCAAGAAAACATAAAGAAAAAGTTGGAGAAGTGAGTTAGAACTCACTTTGAACACTAGAGAGTATTTAGCCTAAAACAAAATTTTCTTGAAAGAATTTGAGTGTTTGAGGAAGATTAAGAGTTTGTAAAGGGTGGAGGAGTTGTGGAAGACATGTATATATAGTTGTGGTTTAGGGTTTGGGTTAAAAGAAGGTTGGAAGGTGATTGGAGAAGAAAGGAGGTGAAAAGGAGGTCCAATCCCGTGTTTTGCACCATTCTACCCGCTCGGAGGGGGCTTACGGACCCGTAAGCCCTTGGTCGCGGTCCGTAAGGGCTTCTTGAAATTAAAAAAAAATAGTTTTGGCCCTTGATGTTTGGTGGTTTGTTCATGTATGCCATTTCTTTGATACGTTAAGTGTTTTAAGGCATTTTTAAGGTGAGTATGAGTATGTGAATAACATGAATGTATACGAGTATGATTCAGGAAATAAATAAACTTTGAGTATGATTCGGTTTCGTTTATAAAACATGTATATGTATCATGTATGTATGTATGAATCAACAAGTACAATTTAAAATTTATTTCCATTATGATCAAAGTCTCGATGTTACAAGGATTTAAACGAAATACGCATACAAGTTTACTAAAAATAGAAAGTACAAAATACGGATCGTTACACAATGGAAGAAACACATAACTTTATTTAAACTTATAACATTTCTATAACATTATGCTACTTTTACAATAATTTAGGTTGGGCTTCATTCAAGCTGATAGGTGACGTTTGACTTGTCACAAACCACCATATAAAGAACATATTGGTCCTCCAGTTATGTCCCATGTATAGATGTCACATATGTATAGCGTATAGGTGAGTGTTGTTGGACCATATAACCATGAAGTGCATGTGTGTACCACACATTATTACCATTCCTAGAGTAACACGCCCCATGAAACACAATAGGATCCCATACACCCCTACCGACACATGCATATCGCGGCATTCTCATTGTTACATGTTTAGATGAGCATACTATCACATTTTACTAGATAAGTATGATGACTCATTTGTTTAATAGTTGTTAGCACAATCAAATAGTATCTCTAAGTCGTGATACGATTTAACATTGCTTTGTTTAAGCATGGGTGATTAGTTTATGTCTGACTAAGGTTAGGCTGCCCAATACCCTCCCCAGACAATAACCCTAAAGCATAACAAAAACAACAACAATTAATTAACTAGACATAAACTTAATAAGAATATATACCTGAAAACTATCTACCACAATTTGTTATAGAGTCGTTCTACTCGTGCTCCAAAAATGACTATAAACAACACCCAAATCGGAATTACGGGCACAAAATTCTCTTTATACTAAAGCGTTCCCGAAATTTTTTTTGATATTCCTGATGACCTAAATTTATGTGTGTGTCGGTTAGAGTTGAAATATTTGACATGAATAATAGTATGGGTCATTCTCAAGTTGCGCAATTTAACTCGCCAACCCGACACAATTGACATATTTAATTCCATTTTTAAAACAAGTGGTCCATTTTTACACTTTAACAATGTTGCGTTAAAGTGTTATCATGATGCATGAGAAATAGGAACGATTAACTTTTCTATTTTTTAAATAAGTGGTCTCATACTTTGATGGGATTAAGACTTTATTTATATTTGGTGATTGTTCTTCTAAACCATGTATTTTTATAAAGGATAATTCTATCGATACCCCTTTAGGGTTGAAGCTTTTGAATCATCGCATTTTAATGCTCACAAATTCTATATCATTTGGTATCAGAGCTATTGGTTGTATTAAATGGTTACCCATGAAAGAGATCAACACCATACTCGTAGAACCACCTACCGAGGTAGCGATGGAGTTGATCTCAACCCATGGGATCTTAAGATCAAGTGGTTCTAACAAGGGATTTGAGATCTTTAATGGGATATTATGATCAAACGACTTCGACAAAGATTCAAGATCTTAGATCTTGTCTTGCAACAAGGGATGTGTAACGCGAAAACTGAGTTGAATATTGTTGTGTGGGACGAAGGTGATGATGAAGAGGAGCATCTGTTCGGTCGTGAACCACCACAGTTATACGAATCGATCTATTATTAGTGTTTGTTGAAAGATGACCCAGATTCGACTGGCACACCCCAACCGATGGCGAAAACATCGGGGCGCGACACTGAGCGAAACAGATTGTCCAGGAGAAATCCATAACAACTAATTTATCAGATAATTAATATTATGTCCCATACCATAACTCATCACAATAAAGTAGTTATTACAGACATAGTGTCACACCCCGATGTTTCCACGTTTGACCGGTGGGCCCGGTGGGGAGTATCGTGACGTAGTTGATATCATCATAGTCAAACAACACAATATATAAATGCACAGCGGAAGCAAAAGATAAATATATTACAATCCGAATATAAAGTAATATCCAGTATTACAACGGAAAGTAAAGGATCCACAGGCGGATCAAAAATAAAATGAAACATTGTTCAACAGACTTTGACATCTAGAGCTTGTGAGACTTGAGTAATGATGCCTGGAGTAGCCAGCCTATTTCGTCTAGTACCTGCACTTAGCCTTTTTGGAAAATACGTCAGTTTACACTGGTAAATACAACTTAACAGACTCATTTTTTAAAAGAGTTTGAAAATTGATTTGAATGCACTTCGGCAAAATATCTTTTGTAACTTGGGACAATCATTTGTATATAATCTTGTATACAGTTTTACTTATTTGTCGTCCATTAGGGCCGGTTTGTAGGGCCGGACAAGATTAACTGACACGCCACATGTATAATTCCCACAAGGATTGTATTCCTCTAAGTGGATTACCAGCTTTTACATAATGCATCTGTCAGGTGTACGCCTACACCCCGTGCTTAGGTCGTGGCCATTTCGTAAAATGATGCCAAGGATATCCAGGACATGGTCATTTAACCCCCAAAAGCCATACACCAAATAATACATATTAAATGGGTCATGCAAATACATTAATCACAATCCGATTTAAATGACTACACACACCCGACCAAGCGGTACTTTTATAGTACCGTATCCCAAGCCCGTATAGGGAAAATAAGTTAAGAGTATTTACCTGAGCAAAGTATAAATCAAATACAACAAGTGCACGTAGCTTTTGCTGGGCTCCTAATCTGGAACGAGGGTTTTTAATAACCTATTAGAATCCTAACGGGTCTTTAATTAAGATTAGACTTAGACCGGTTAGTTTTCAAAAGGAAGACACGGTTCAAACGCATGATAAAGCGAAGACCGGTTTAGAATGTGGTTTTGACCCGACAAGCTTGTATGCTTGTTTAATATGGGTAACTTAAACACATTCTGGATTTTGAGACAAAAATGATATGGTTTGGCCCGTTTCGGCTAATATATGTAAACTAGTTACATAAGCCGATCCGAACGTGACAAGTGCGTAACGAGTAACCAAAAGAGTCATATACATGTTTCCTAAGTTAATATGCCTTAAATATGTTGGGATATCAGTAGGATACCTTCCATTATGCCCAAAACGATTTTAATTTCAATTTAAGCCCCGTAGGGGTATTTTGGTCATTTTAAAGCTTATAAAAGAGGTTAATTGAAATTCTGAGATTCGGGTCCGAATACATCAGTAAAATAACTTATTTTATTAGGTCATATCAGCTGGTAATAGGTCTTATATGACAAAATGGTTTTAAACCCAAACTATGCGTTTAATACGCTTAAAAAGCCATTTTAAGCGATTTCCGGGTTATACAGGAAATCTGAGTTTTCTAATCATGTTATAAAGTTCAAAATACTTTATTTATTATATAAAATCAGTAGCAATTGGATTGGTGTCAAAATACTATGTAAAACTCATTTTATACACAAAAAGGGTATAATCGGTATTTACCGAGTCAACGCCATAACCTCAGGTTATGAGCAGGTTAAAAATAATTAAAAATCCCAAAATATTATATTACATCAGTAGGTAAAAGGTTTGGTGTCGAAAATTGGGTTTAGATAGGCTTTATGCTAATGACGCCGCTTAATTACTAAAAAGCGTTATAATTACGCCATTGAGCATAACTCCTAATCTAGACCTCAAACTGATGTGAAAATTTAGGCACATGTTTATAAATCAGTAACAAAGATTATTGTCCTTTCACATATTCAAAATTCTCGTTTTATAGTCAAAAGGGCATTATGGTCAACATTAGGCAATTAACGGAAATGTGTAAACGACTCGGGTATTCAATGAACCAACCACAGAGGGTTAAACCAACATGTAGCCTGGTCCTAAGGAAGCTCTAAGGAAATTCTAAATCATACTAAATCGGGTCAGAACTGAAGTCAAAGCAAAAGTAAAAGTTTTTGCGACTTTCGGTCCCGAACCGGTTCTAAACAGAAAATTGTCGGGTCGGACATGCTTAGACATGTTCTTATACTTATTACAAAGTTATATGAGTGATAAAATAGGTTACATGCCTTCTACATTGTTAATTACATGTTAATTTGCAATTTAGGCTTCTGTTGACTTTTTCTAGACAACTTTGACCCGACATTTGATCTAGTTAGAGTGGGAATCAAAGGGTGCCCTTTTAATGGTTTATTACCCACATAATTACCAACTTATAACTACCTTCAATTCGACTAATCACTTTACCATTAATGATTAATCGCTAAGTCAACCGTTAATTACGACGGTTTAACTTTTAAGCTAATACTAAGTAAAAACTCAACTAAGAAAGGTTAAGCATACTTACTGAAGTCCTATGCACGATTAGGAATGTCTTGTGTCTGCTCTTAAGCTCCAGGAAGCTCCAGAAATGCAGAAGGAATGGTGTGATCAATGGTTGCAACAAGAGGCCTTTATATAGTGTTCAATTTCACTTAGATCATTGACACACAAGCCTAGCAATGGCCATGGATCATCCACAGATGTCCCTAAGGGCCTAGGAGTTATTTAGGGGTCGCCCATGAAGTGAAATATTTGTTTAAAGTCGGTTACTAGTTCAAAACAGCCAACTGTCGAATTTTTAGTCGCTGGGCAACCCTTACGAACCGTAAGGGGGTGGCTTACGGTCCGTAAGCCTTTGGCAGAAGGCAAAAACTCTTGACCTTTCAAGCATTCGAACAAGAAACCATGTTTTACGAATTTTGGGCTTCTATAATTCAGTATGGGGCCTCAAAAACGTGCCTTGAACAGTTTAGATCACCTCTAATGATGTACATTTGTCTTGGACATTAACAAAAGCCATGAACGAAGGGTTGTCGTGCATTTCTTCGTAGGATCCCATTCTTGTATACTTCCACTCAATTATTGTTAACATTTACCGGATTGAATGAAAATCAGATGTTTGAAATATATATTAGGTCTTGGGATTTATAATGAGGTCGTTCAGAGGTATATATTTACATGACGACGCTTTTAAATCCTACCATACATCTTTGACTAGATCCGGGTTTATAACACTTTTGGGCCGGTTAGAAGAGCCGGACAGATTAACTGACACGCCACAGGTATAATGCCCACAGGCTATCATCCTCTAAGTGGATTACCAGTTCCGGTATAGTGACCACAAGGATGATACCTCGGAGTGGATTACCAGTTTTTACATAATGCAGCTGTCAGGTGTATGCCTACACCCCGTGCTTAGGTCGTGGCCATTTCG
This sequence comes from Helianthus tuberosus, assembly GCA_030545235.1. Classification (NCBI taxonomy): domain Eukaryota; kingdom Viridiplantae; phylum Streptophyta; class Magnoliopsida; order Asterales; family Asteraceae; genus Helianthus; species Helianthus tuberosus. The sequence goes on along the minus strand of CM060445.1, from coordinate 116,772,186 downwards.
TAAAATGATGCCAAGGATATCCGGGACATGGTCATTTAACCCCAAAAGCCATACACCAAATAATACATATTAAACGGGTCATGCAAATACATTAATCACAATCCGATTTAAATGATTACATACACCCGACCAAGCGGTACTTTTATAGTGCCGTATCCCAAACCCGTATAGGGAAAATAAGTTAAGAGTATTTACCTGAGCTAGCTCCTGTCTTAAATAGCAAGAATTATAATAACTCAGCCGTATTCACTTAAGTAAGCGTAGGTACAATTTACCGGAAGGCTCTAGTCTGGAATGATGGTATAAATAACCAATTAGAATGCTAACGGGTCTTTAACTAAGCCTAAGCTTAGACCGGTTAGTCTTAAGGAAATATACGGTTCAAACGCATGATTAAGCGAAGACCGGAATAGAATGTGTTTTAGACCCGACAAGTTTGGAGACTTGTATAATATGGGTATTTCATACACATTCTGGATTTTGAGATAAAACCGATAAGGTTTGACCCGTTTCGGCTGATTTATGTAAACTTGTTATATAAACCGAACCGGACGCGTAATAAGCGTGACGGGTATTCATGAGAGCCATATACAGGTTTCCTAAGTTAATTATGCCTCAAATATGTTGTGACATCAGTAAGATGTCTTGCATTATGCCCGAAACGTATTTAAACACAAACTAGGCCCCGTAGGGGTAGTTTGGTCATTTAAAAGGTTATAAAAGAGTTTAAGTATTTACCTGAGTTACAGGTCTGATATAATCAGCAAAAATACTTATTTTACTAAATTATAACAGTAGGGTAAAGAATATATGTGAAATTTACCAATTATAACCAAACTATGCACCGTAGGGGCATTTTGGTAATTTCACATAAGCCGTAAAGCTCAAAACTGAAGTCTGAGTTAAACAAATTTTACTTACTGTTAAAACATTATAATTTACCTAAAATATCAGTATGTATCAACCCTTGTATGTCTAAAATAGTTCTAGTGCATACTATGCGTTAAAAACGCTTAGAAAGGCGATTAAGAGCCATTTCCGGGTTATATACATAAAGCTGATATTTTTATTATTCCAGAAGGCTTAAAATAATTTATTTATCATGTGTAATCAGTAGCAAAAGGTTTGGAGTCGATTAGATATGTAAAACTCATTTTATAGCCAGTAAGGGCAAAACCGTCAATTACCGGATTAAGCCTACGCCTATAAGTTATGCTCAGCCTAAAATTAATTAAAAATCTTCAAAAATCCCAAAATAATATATTACATCAGTGGGTAATAAGTTTGATATCAAAAAGTAGGCTTAACTAGGCTATATGCTAATTACGCCATTTAATTAACATAAAGCTTTCAATTTGCGCTAATGAGCATAACTCTCAAACTACACCTCAAACTGTTGTTAAACTTTGGGTACAAGTTTATATATCAGTGACTAAGGTTTCTACTCTTTTACATTTCCAAAAATCACGTTTTATGGTAATAAGGGCATAATGGTCAACATATGAGCAATTAACGGAATCATGCGTATTAATCGGTTAACTAATGAACCATGGTATATAATCACAGAGGGTTATACCAGCATGTAACCTGGTCCAAATGAAGCTCTAAGGTATTTCTAAATCATACCTAAACGGGTCAGAACTGAAGTCAAAGCAAAAGTCAAAGCTTTGCGACTTTCGGTTCCGAACCGGGTCTAAACAGTAAATTATCGGGTTGAACATGTTTAGACATGTTCTTACACTCATTACCAAGTTATATTAATGATCAAACAGGTTGTATATATTCTACATTGCTAATTATGCATAATTTAGAATTTAAGTATCCTGTTGACTTTTTAATCGCAAGTTTGACCCAACATTAGACCTAGTTAGAGTGGGAATCAGGGGGAACCCTTTTGAGGGTTTATTACCCACATAATTACCAACTTATAACTACTTTTGATTCGACTAATCACTGGACCATTAGTGATTAATCTTAAAGTCAACCGTTAATTACGACGGTTTGACTTTTAAGCTATAACTAAGCTAAAACTTAATTAAGAAAGGTTAGGCATACTTACCAAGGTCCTATGCACGAAATGTGATCACTTGAGAGCAGCCTTGAGCTCCAGAAATGATCAGATTGCAAGAATGAAGTGTGTGGAACAATGGTTGCCATTCATGGCTTTATATAGGAATCAAACCACCATAAGAAGTTGACACACAACTCTAATACTGACCATATATAAGTCATTAACATGTGTCCCTAAGGCTTAGGGGTTGCTTAGGGGTCGCACTTGAAGTGAAAATATCTGTTTTGGGTCGAGTTTGCGCATATACAGGCTGTTGTTCGCTGATGCTGCATCTGGCGTCCTGACGCGGCCCGCGTAAGGTTTCATTAACCTTTACGCGGCCCGCCTGACCCCTATAAACAGATTTTCCATTTTCTGTTTTCCACATCTTGCCCCTTGGCTCTTCGAAAGGTCAACTAAGCTTATATTTTGCAATTTAACCCCTTATTATTTACCTACAAGGGCTTTAGTACTTATACCCACTTTACCAAGTCCCTGGACACTTCTGGTTAACCCGAAAAGTCATAACTTTCAACGTTAACGCTTTAACCCCTCGCTTACGAATTTGATCATAACTTTCTCATACGATAACGAAACTTTATGAAATTTATATTGTGCATTCTAGTGAGCATACTTAACAGTTAAAAAGCTTCGGGTTTGTCAAAAGGTCACTCAGAGGTATAACTTAAACATGTTGACACATTTAACCCCTGTAGTTTGTAATCTCTCACTTTTAGCTTCGTATGATCCATGATTTATTCGTTTGATGGTATAAACATTATGTAGGGTTAATGTACAATATATTTATTCACTGTTGACATTTAGGACTCGTATTTTCATATACTTTTCAAGTTTGTCAATTTTAGTCCCTTAAGAACATTCTTTCACACGTTCAAACATATGACACGTGTTAACGCATTATAGGACGTGAATTTTCGAGGTGTTACATCCTCAACCCCTTAAAAGAAATCTCGACCTCGAGATTTGTTAAGGTAAGGGAAGTATTTTCTACCTTATATTGGGCTTAATCTTCCCCAGTACCTTTGAGCCTCTAGGAACTCCAATTGACCTTTATAATAGGCACATGTATCTTTTTGGAGCTTCTAATCCTGTTGATCCTTAACCGACACAGGTTGCTCATACTATCATAGTTCCGCATATCATTATGTGATAGTGCTTTTCGACTTATTGGTGACACGTTGCTAACTTATTAGTGCGGGTCGCATTGCGCGCTCCACCAAGCCCCTTAATTAGGTCTTGGCTCGTAAGCTATTTGATCTTGATACATTCGATTTCCTTCGAATGATTCTATATTCTCGAAGCTTAACTAGCCCGATAATTTAACAGATTTAGCACACCCTTCCAGGGTGATATCTATTGTTGAACCTTATTCCTTAACAAGAATTTAGGAGGTTTGCTATTTTCATTAATCCTTAATTTTCTGCCGAATACTGGCATCTTACAGATGATTATGAATTTGCGTGATCTTATTGGTCGTTTCTAATGCAACTTTCAGATTCTGATGATTGGACTTACCAACCTATTGTCCTATCAATGGATGTTTAACATTCCATCTATACAAGGTCTTCAAAGGAGCAGCCTTGATGCCTATATATTATCTATTATAGAAAGTTTATCTTAAGGTGAGATGGTTATCCCAACCGTTGCTTAAAACTATTATTAAGGAATAGCAAATCCTTACAGCTAGTTGAATAATTCGACGATCCTGAGCAGCTGATGGAAATTCTTAATCATTGCCTAATTAGGGTTGCGGTAATAATGCATAAGCAAAATGAACCGTCTTTCATAATTAACTATACCGAATTCTGCGGATATTGAGATAGGCTATATGAACCCTCTATTTTAAACTTAGTTAATCAGGGTTTCGATTCTTCCAATGATGATGCTAGTCGTCTTGGAGATTTCTTAGTAATACAGCCTTAATGGGATGTAAATCTAAATTCTACCTGCCTTCCAGGGGTAATCAGGGAAATCTTAGGAGAAAATAATCAAGATACAAGGAGATTACAGAGATTTCCATATCTCAGGTTCCAGTTCACCCATCATTGCTTGTGTCAAATAAGTGACACATTTATGTTACTGTTGGATCTGAGTTTGTTTCTGATTGTATTTTCGTTTGAGATTAAGATGGAAATGAAAGAGTTGTGCAGCGGAATTAATATGAAAACAAACTTTGCATACAATCAAACGAGAGTATTGCTTTGATCAAGACATTTTCAACAAGAAACCGAATGATTGAATTAACTTTCAACAACGATTACAAGTAATGCTTGAATACAAACTCCCCCTCAGCCAGAGCTCAGCGTTTGTTCGTGCAAAGAAGACGGTATTGCAAGAGCTAATAGAACAGTACAAAGTACTGAACTATTTATAGGCACTAGCAAACCACTGAGCATCTTAACTGACGTCACCATGAAAGTGACATCTAACCTCCTAACAAACTCTAACATCTGATCTATACAAATACTGATGTACTAACTACTGCTATTACAATTCATGACATAAAAGACACTTAAACAGCTGCTGCATCCTTCCACTGCTGTGAACCCAGCAGTGCTTGTCCGGATCAGCAGTACTAGACTCAAGGCAGTAGATTGAATCAGCAGAGCTTTGGTCTTCCATCAGTCTTTGACATTGGGCAGTAGATGCAAGGCAGCAGTTGTAGATCAGCACTTAGTAAGATCAGCAGATAGGAGGTCAGTAGATATGAAACCACTTTCAAGGGGAGAGATTTGTATGTAAACATCTGCTTATTCTGGATCCACTGTTCTGATCCAGTTTTGGCTTTAATTATCTGTTCCTCTGATAGGGTTCAATCCCAACAATCTCCCCCTGGAACAGATAATGCCAAAACTCTTCATTATTGTGGAAATCTTTATTGCCTCATCAACAGTTCCCTTATCTGGCCTTTAAATTGTAATTCAAAGTCTAGGGCATCTGTATCTTCATCATCCCTGCTAAGTGGAAGATCAAGGAGATCCTGCAAATCTTCAAGACTCAGGCCAAGAGCTTGTTCTCTTGATATTTTCTCCACTTCTCCACCAGACCTGAGCAAAGTCAATACGCAGGTCTGTTTGTCAGTTTCCCACTTTTGTATTTTTTAGCCTGGTGGGTTTCTTGGGAGATGTTTATTTGTAGAAGTATTTGGTGAGGCTGGCCTATTCATAACTGGCTGAGCAGCACTTGCAGATTGTTCCAGTTCAAGATCTTCTTTTATCATTACTTTCGTGCCTGCTTTTACAATAGCATCTCCAGCTAATAGATCTTGAATTGTTTCAATACTCAACTGGTTTTTGCTCCTTCTTTTGTAGATGGCAGCACCAGCTGGAGCAGTGGTTCTTTTAGCATGCAGCTTTGGTGGTCTTTTTGAGACCTCTGCTTTGGAATATTCAGGCTTTTGTGGAACTCTTGGATCTTTCTTCCTAAGTTCCTCTAAGCTTTTATAGGTTGCCCTGACTCTATCTTCTCCCCACTTTGTCACAGAGTTCTTTGACCCATAATCAGCTGCAATCAGCTCCTCTTTCATTCTCCTCAACTCTAACATCTTCTCAGCTTCAAATTGTTTGAATTTTTCAGGAGGAGTCTGCTTGACCTTATTTTTGATCATGTCTTGAATCCTGGCTGCTTCTTTTTCAAGCTCAGGAATGGTCCAGTTCTTGTACATGTGTTTCTCCCCCTTGTATTTCTTGTAGGTCATGATGTTCTCAATGTAGTCTTTCCTCAAGGACTCATCTGCCCTTTCTGAAATTTGCTGACATACATTTTTAGCAAATCGCTCAATAGCATTGACCTGTGAGAGTAAAAACTGATAGTTTTGTTGAAATTCTCTATCAGATTTCTCTTTTCTGTTTTTGATTGCAATATCCTCTGCTTGTTTGGCCTTGAGTTTCAAGTATTCTTCAACATTGTTAGGCCTGGGATATCCTGCAATTGATGGCAAACTCCTTTTGGCTGGGTCATCCTCATAATAAAAGGACTTTATTTCTTCCCTAACTGCAATGAGTTCTAGAGGGAATGAGACACCAGCAGGAGGTAATGGCTTTAAAGTTTGAGCTGAAGAGAGAGGTATGGGTTTTGGAATAGTGACAAGTGATAGGGATTTTGAAGATGTTGGTGGTGGTGAAGGTGAATCATCATCTGATATGTAAATCCTTCTCCTTTTTGTTTTAGAAGAAGCAGATGATGTTTGGGTGGATCAGTGGTGGTGGATGTAGTGGCAGTGGATTGTGATTGACTAACAGTTGTTGAAACAACTGGTGTTCCAACCACTGTTGTCATTACAGCAGATGTTATAACATCTGTTGTCTTCTGCTTTTTGTCAGCAGGTGAAGGTGGTGGTGAAATTGTTTTTGATGGTGACAGTGGTGGTAAAATAGTGGTTGTGGTGTGTGTTGAGGTGGTGTGTGTTGAAGAGAGAACAGATGTTGAAACCACTGAGGTACCAGCAGTAGTTGATACAGCAGGAGTTACAACAGCTGTCTGGATGGAGGTTTGATGCTGATGGCTTTTGGATGGTGGTTTTGGAGGCTTTGGAAATCTGGATGAGGTGGACTTAGGCTTCCTTTTTGTCTTAGGATTTTTAGTATCCTTTGAACCAGAACAACCCTGCTCATACAGCTCCATGAAAGCTCTTTTCTCCTCATTCCATCTTGAAACATCCTTTGTCATTCTATCTCTTTTTACACTTGCTACTCCTTCATCAAGTGCTTCTTGAGTAGCATCAACCTTTTTACTACCATCTGGCACAGGAATTTTTCTGGTCATAGCATCCTTTTCAGGTTCAATGTAGAGACCATCATCTATTCCTTTCTTCTTCCACTCCTGAATTTTCTCCCCCTTTTTGGCATTATCGTCTGGGAGTTGATCAATGAAAAGTACTGTTGGAGGAGCAATGCCAGTGGTGTGCAGGATCTGAGTTTTGAGAACCTTGAGATCAGCCTGAGTGTTCTTGAACCTTGACTCCATTGCATTTCTTAGCTGTTGGACATGTTTTTCATGTTGCTGATTTGCTAATTGTGCTTGTTGATGGAGAAAAGGTTGAAACAAATTCCAGAGCTCATTTGTAGCAGGTGCCCTTTGTGGAGCAGGTGCTTGAGATGGAACAGCAGTTGATTGTACCTTTTGAACTTGTAACACCTGTTGTAGCATATCTTTGAGTTCTGCAACAGAGTTATCAAGCTTTTCAATACGATCCGTCAATTTCTGGTACTTTAAACCATCACCCAAGTTAATGGGATCATCTGATTTCCCACTAGCAGTGGTTTTATCAGTGGTAGATGTAGGGAGTATACTCCAAACATTAACCACTGATGCCCCTTTTTCTTGGTACTGGGGTCTTCTTCCTTCAACACTTGACAACCTTTTGATGTTGCTAGTAGGATAAATAAATCCACTGGTGGTTGGCAGAGGTGCTATAAAAGGAATTGCCTCCAAGGAAGTCTTATTGATGTAACCACTGTCCAACTGTAAACCAGTGGGTTCAACAGTTGTAGTGGCTGCTTCTCTTGGACTACCACCAAGAGTTACTTGTAACTCAAGGGGTCTAACCTCCTCAGGTTGTGTTGGTGGGTTAGCAAAGATTGATACATCAGACCCAATCAGTTGTTGAGGTATATTCTCATTGATAGGTGATTGAGAAGGACTGGTTAATGCCTGGTTCAAATCAATTGCATCCAACAGCAGTTTAGTTGGTGTGGGAATTGTGGATGTGAAGGGTGGTGTAGAAAATGGATTTGCCCCGGGTATTGAGCTGTGGATGATAGAAACGAGTGTTTCCAGAGCATCATGATGTGGAGACCCTATTTGTACAACCTGTTCTTTTTGTGAAGAAGCAGGAGGAGTTTCGGTTATGGGTTGAGATATTTGTACCAACTGCTGTGAGGAAGAATCAGTAGTGGTTTCTTGTGACTTTTGTGTGGTCACAGGCATTTGCTCTGGTATCTCATCCTCCAGAGTTACCTTTTTGATTGGTTTTGGGGGTTTTTGAGTTTTTCTTTTTGTAGGCTTTTTGGTGATTTTAGGTGTGGGTTTCAAAGCAGTTGTGCTGCTGCTTTGATCACCTTGAGCAGTGGGCTCAGCAGCAGATACCTGAGGAGCAGTTGTAACTGCTAAAATCTGCTCAGGCACCTTTGCTTGTGTTTTGCAAGGTGCTAACATTCTTGAAAAAGTTTCAGTTGTTAAACTGTTTATTTGAGTAGAATCACCTTGGTTTATTACAGCTAAATCATCCTTACTGAATTTCTTTGAAAAATAGTAACTTAAAAACCTTCGAAACAGTAAGAATGATTTTGTTTCAACATTATTAACCAAATCTTTAAAAATTTCCCGAGAATAGTTAAAATTTTCTCCTTGAAGAATTGCATATCCCAGATTTTGAATCTTTAAAGGGATTTCATTGAAAGAAGTGGTTTTGTTTGAAACACATAGTAGGAGGGTATGAAATAAAAACCTGGTTGCAGAAGGAAAATACCCTTTTTCTAAGGTAAGTTTCTTCATCATTGTGGCTTCATACCCTCTTTCAATGAAGTCAGTTTGCAACTCGTTTTTAGTGAAAGAAATTTTACCTTCTTGATCATCGAGTTGAAAGACCTCTGAAATGGATTGTGGCGTGATTTGGACAGCTTTACCCTTTATAGAAGAGTGTATGATGGTTGCAATGTCTCCTTGTTTTTCAAGGGTTGCATTCTTCCAAAACTCCCTTTGGGTCGCCAAATAGATTGGTGCATCGATGGTGAACAAAGTTTTGTACTTTGATTTTGCCATGGTGTCAATGATGGAATCGAAAACATTGGTGGTTCCTGGTTTTGTAAGAAGACCCAGGAGATTGTGAGATGGTTTATGTGGGATTTCTGTGGAAATTGCCTTTTGAGAGGCTGTTTTCGATGAAGATTTGGATGAGGGTTTTGAAGATGACTTCGATTTTGTTATTTTGAAGATGATGATCGAAGAAATTTGTGGAGAAATGAGATGAAAAACTGCTTTGAGAAGAGAATTTTTAAGAATTCAATTCGACAGTAAAACCCTGTTTTGGTGGTGAATGGGGGATTTTATAGGGAAGAAAGTGAATGCTGAGGTGGCAGCCGTTACAAAAGGTCTGACCAATATGTACTGCCCACGTGACAACCCCTGGTGAAAGTGAAGGACAGTACTTTTGTGAAAGTGACTGATGAAGGCAGTGGTATGAAAGCAGTGGATGATTTTCACTATCAGTGGATAGCATATCAGTGAATAAGACACTGCTTTTGAACAACAGAGTTTATCAAATGGAATGAGAGAACAGGGGTTGACTTTCAGCAGTGGACAGACTTTTGAAGTAAAGCAGACTTTTGAACAATCAGTGGTTAATGGCAGACTTTTAAGGATTTTAATGAAAAATTTCATTTTTAGCTATTTTTAAGGATGGAGTTTTGATCTGAAAACATTTTGTTGCTTTTATTCATAGAAAAACAAGATGTTGCTTGCTATTCCATGTTCAGCATCCCAATCCTAGAGACCAAGCTTTCAAAGGTGGCTGTATCAAGTGCTTTTGTGAGCACATCAGCCAGCTGGTCTTTAGTTGGGACATGATGCAGAGAAATCACACTTTTTTCATAGCAATCCCTCATAAAGTGATGTCTGATGTCGATGTGTTTGGTGGTTGAATGGGAAACTGGATTTTTGATGATATTTTCTGCTGCCTGGCTGTCCAACATGAGTGGTGTCTTTAAGGCAGTGATACCAAAATCCAGCAACTGATTTTGAAGCCACAGGAGTTGGGCTGTACAGCTTGCAGCAGCAATGTATTCAGCTTCAGCAGTGGATGTTGAAACAGCTGCTTGCTTTTTGCTTTGCCATGAAACTAAGCAATCACCTAGAAACTGGCACCCTGCTGATGTGGACTTCCTTGTGGTGTGACATCCAGCAAAGTCACTGTCTGAAAAGCCTGAAAGCTTGATGTTCCCATTAGCTGGATACCAGATACCAAGTGTGGGAGCACCTTTTATGTATCTGAAGATCCTTTTTACAGCAATGAGATTTGATTTTATGGGAGCTGATTGACTTCTTGCACAGACACATGTTGCAAACATGATGTCTGGTCTAGATGCAGTTAGGTACAATAAAGACCCAATCATGCTTCTATAAAGTGTTTGGTCAATCAGCTCATCCTTTTCATCAGACATGACCAGCTTATTTGTTGCCATGGGTGTGCTGCATGGTTTACAATCATTCATATCAAATTTGGTTAAAAGTTCTTTAGCATATTTGCTTTGATGAATGAAAGTTCCATTTTGCATTTGCTGTACTTGGAGACCGAGAAAGCATTGCAGCTCACCCATTGCACTCATTTCAAACTCAGCTGTCATGAGTTCTCTAAACTCTTCACACATTGAGTTACATGTGCTTCCAAAAATAATGTCATCCACATAAATCTGGACAATCATTAAATCCTTCCCTCTCCATTTTAAAAACAGTGTTTTATCAATGGTACCTCTTTTGAAACCATTTGAGAGTAGGAAGTTGGAAAGAGTTTCATACCAGGCCCTTGGTGCTTGTTTCAAGCCATACAAAGCTTTGTTTAGCCTGTAGACATGATCTGGATAAAATGGATCCTCAAAACCTGGAGGTTGACAAACATACACCTCTTCTTGAATTGTACCATAGAGGAAAGCACTTTTGATATCCATTTGGAACACCTTCATATTGTGGTTGACAGTAAAGGCCAGGAACAGTCTAATGGCTTCCAATCTTGCAACAGGGGCAAATGTTTCATCATAATCAATCCCCTCTTCCTGTCTGTAACCTTGAACCACAAGCCTGGCTTTATTCTTGACAACAATACCCCTTTCATCAGTTTTGTTCTTGAAGACCCACTTTGTGCCAATGGGACTAACCTCTTCTGGCAGTGGTACAAGCTCCCATACTTGTTGTCTTTTAAACTGTTGGAGCTCCTCTTGCATGGCTTCTACCCAGCTGTTGTCTTTCAGTGCCTCTTGGTACTTGACTGGCTGATGGAGTGATAGAAAACCAGCAAAAAGACAAATGTTTTGGGTTTGGCTTCTTGTGAGCACCCCTTCATTTATGTTGCCAATGATTTGATCAGGTGGATGAGATCTCAAGAAGATTAAATCTCCTTGGTATGGTATGATGGCATTGGTTGGTGAAGGCTGCAAATGTGTATCATCTGAGCTAACCACTGCTGGGGACTTTGATGATCCAGCAGTGGCTTCAAAAGGTGGTGGAATAGGAGGTAATGAAGTGGACACCTGCTGACTTTTATCCACTGTTTGAGGACTTTTGTCAGCAGTGTTTGAGGATGTGGAAGCAGTGGTTGATGGGCTACTTTGGTCAACAACTGTTGAGGTAGCAGTGGTTGAGCTTTGACAACTGTTTTGAACAGCTGGTGCTTTTCCCTTTGTAGCAGACCTTTGAGGGATGATGATTTCATACCCATAGTCTGGTGTTGTATCCTCTGATGGACCTGCACTGTTAGTCTTGACAGCAGTATTTTCAAAAGTGAATTTTTCAAGATCAAACAGATCTGCAGGATTTGCTGGAATTTTCATTGATGAAAGTTCATTGAAGTTAACATTCAAAGTCTCCTCCACTGCCTTGGTCCGTGTATTGAACACTTTGTAGGCCTTGGCAGTGGTTGAGTATCCCAGATGATAACCACAATCAATTTTGGCTGCAAATTTTGAAATGGAATCTTTTAAGTTCAAAATAAAGCATGGGCAGCCAAACACCTTGAAATATGAGATCAGTGGTTTGATTTTATACAGAATTTCATAAGCAGTCTTTTTGTGCCTGGGGTTTATTAAAACTCTGTTCTGAACATAGCAAGCAGTGTTTACTGCCTCTGCCCAGAAAGTTAATGGCAAACCTGAATCTGCAAGCATAGTTCTGGCAGCTTCAATCAAAGTTCTATTCTTCCTTTCCACTACCCCATTCTGCTCTGGTGTTCTAGGGATGCTGTACTGCCTTACAATCCCTTTCTTCACACAGAAGGCATCCAACTCCTTATTTTTAAATTCTGTGCCATTGTCACTCCTAAGCTTTTCACTGGAAGGTCAAATTGCTTTTCAACCTGTGTCACAAAGTCTTGCAAAATGCCTACAGTCTCATCTTTTGAGTGTAAAAAGAAAGTCCATGTAAACCTAGAAAAGTCATCAACAATAACCAAACAATATCTTTTCTTTTTGAAGCTCATGACTTGAACTGGGCCAAACAAGTCCATGTGTAGCATTTGCAAACACTGGGTTGTTTTGGACTCTTCAATGGACTTGTGAGAACTTTTATGCTGTTTTCCTTTTAAACAGGAAATGCAATGTTCAGTACATGAAAACAATTTTTGTGGTAGGCCTCTTACCAAACCATTTTTTGAAATTTCTGTGATTGTCTTAAGATTTGTGTGCCCCAGCCTTCTGTGCCAAAGTTCTGTCTCTTTGTTAGAGGCAGCTGAGAACAGACAGGCATCAGCTCTGGAACACTCTTTTGACATGTCAACAACATAAACATTGCCACTTCTTTGAGCAACAAGTTTAGTTTGACCAGTTTTGATTATTGCTTCAATCTTTTTGACCATTTCTGGTCCAACAATCCTACAACAGTCTTTTGTGAAGAATGACCCAAATCCCTTGTTACTCATTTGGGACACACTCAGAAGGTTGAATTTTAGATTGTCTATTAGATTGACATTTTCAAATTTTACATTTCCAGATTGCACTGTACCAGACCCCAGAACTTTTCCTTTACTATTATTCCCAAAGGATATATCACCCCCTCCATGGATTTTAAAGTCTTTGAGGAGGGCTTTACATCCTGTCATGTGCCTGGAGCCTCCACTATCTACATACCAAAGACTATCAAAGCATGCAGAAGCTCCCTGCACATGAAGTAAAAGGATTAGTTCATTAAGGTCTCCAAAGCCAACAAGGCTTTGGATGGGGTCTCAACAGTGTCTGGGATGGATGCAGAGTGATGGACAGTGGTTAGGTCAGGGGTTTGGACTGTTTTAGGACAGTGTTTCTCTAACCACTGTTGTGGGTCCTGACCAATCACCTGCTGGTAACCAAAAGGATGCCTGTTCACTCTGGGTTTAGAGGGCCTTTTGTAGGCCTCATAAACGTGTGGAATCCTTTGGTAAGACTGTTTTTCCTTGCCTTTTCTGAATTGATTAGCAGGGGGTGCATCAGTAACCTGAACATCTCTTTTGACAGATGTTTGGTTCAGCTGTTTTGTGACAACTGTTTGAACTGGCACAAACAGTGGTTGTTTCTTGGTGAACTTGACAGATGATGATGATGATGATGATGGACTTAAGGATGTTTTAGCCATGTACTCATTCTTTTTCACATCAAAGTTTTTGAGATACACACATGCTTGAGTTTTGTGGTTTGTTTTACCACAAACAATGCAACTGTCTGCTGGAACAATGACACTTGTTTTGTTTAAATCATAAGCTTTCAAGTGGAAACAATCTTTTGTTAGATGATTCCTTTTCTCACAGAATTCACAAAACAAGTTATCAATTTTTTCTTTCTTCTTTCTCTTTTCAGACTCCTTTGCAGCAGAGGTTTTAACCATTGCTGGGATGTCCTTGAGAGGTATGACTTTAGCTTTTGGAGCTTTAAGACCATCAGTTGATGTAAAGTCCATTGGCTTGAAATTTTCAAGAATATCACACTCGTCAGACCAAGTGGGTTTAAACTGATATTTTTCAAGTTCTTCAAAAGTAGAGGAACTCCTTGTTCTGCCAAGTGTGATTTTGTTACCAAGTTTGTCAGTGATTTTCACTTCTTGGCCATTCTTGTTTGTGGGGATGAACTCAGTGGTTACATCAGTGTTTTCAACAGTGTTTTGAACAGATTTTTCACAAGTAATGCATTCATCATCATATTTTCTATACCCAACCCCAAATTTCACATTACTTTCAATCTGTTTAGCAAGCATCACCTCATATCCTCTGCAGGATTCCACCCATCTTTCACAAGTAATCTGGGTGGATTCCAACTCCTTTTTGCAAACTTGGTATTTTTCTACCATAGTTTGAAGTTGGGTTTTGGTTATGCTTTGCTCTTCTTTCAGACAGCTGATCTCTTTTTCCTTTTCAGCCAATTTGTTTTTAAGTTCTTTTAGAGACTTTTCAAATTTAACCTCATCAGTCAAGATTTTATCCCGAAGGTTTTCATTCACCTCTTTGATGTTAGCAAAAGCAATTATGCAATTGTCAGAACACAGTTTTTCAAGAACTTGAGGAGATACCTTGGCAGCTGCCATCATTGCACAATCACATTGATGATCTTCATCACCATCAGCCTTCACCTTCTTTTCACCAGCCTTTTCTTCCTTCTCTTCTTCTTTGTCCTCTTCGGACCATGGATCTGTCATTGGTTCAATCAGGGTACCTGAACTTTCTCCAATCAGTAGTTCACCAACCACAGCAGTAACCACTGCTTCAGTCACCTCATCCACTGTTTCAAAGCTCAGCTGTTCCTCCTCAGTTTCAACCCCCTCCTGTATTGACTCTAATGCCATCAAACAAAATTCATTATGAGAAGAATCATCAGAAGCATAGAGAGCAAAATTTTCATCACTAAGATCTTCAGGCATACTGCTCCAGTCAACAAATCCTTGAGTGAAAAAACTTTGTTGATCTGGTTGTACTGCTGCTGGAGCAGTGGTTTGAGGTGCAGGTTGCACTTGTGCCTGGGGAACAGGGGTTTGAACATATTGGATCTGTGGAACAGTAGTTTGGACATAATGTACTGGCACAGGGGCAGCAGCATAGTGAGCAGTGTTCACTTGAGCTGCCGGGGCATACTGGGCATAGTGCACAGTGCTTTGGTTTTGAGGTCTAGGATTTGAGCTAGGATGAGTAATTATGGGACCAGTAGTTTGACTCCTACATTCCCTAGCGAAATGTCCCAACCTATTACACTTGTAGCACTTGATTTTAGATTTATCCAACCCAACCCTTAGATTCCCATGCAAACCTGGGAATTTTCGCCCTGTTCTTTTGTAAAATTTGCTAGTTCTAACACTTAGCAAAGCCAGTTGGTGCAGGATGTCCATTTCCTCTAAGTCATTGGGATCGAAATGTTGTAAATCATTGAGTTCAAAGCTTAGATTATCTGACATCTGATTTTCGTTTGCAGTGAATGCATAACTTGCAGAGTGAGGATCAGGGTTGTTAAAATTTGCACCAGCAGTTATGTCAATGAAGTGATCATAACCCTGATCCTTACCACTGCTCCCAGATTCTTCTTGACCCAGAAGAGCAGTATTACCGAAAGTGTAATCATCAGTAACTTTTCCTGACTCTTGTAACCTCCTTTTCTGGTTCAACTCCCTTTCGTAGGTCAGGAGTCGACCGTGGAGTTGGGTCAAGGTCAGATCCTTGAACTCAGGTGAGTTTCGGGTGACAAAAGCTATGGTGTCCCATTTTTCTGGCAGTGACCTGAGGAACCTGCTATTTTGAGTTGAGTTTGTAAAAGTGGTGTTAACAAGCCTCAGTTCACTGATGAGACAACTGAAACGCTCAAATTGTTGCGTTAGTGATTCACCTTTAACGTAACAAAATGTTTCATACTGTTGGTTCAGGATTTCCCTGTTGTTTTCTATGACTTCTTCGGTTCCCCCAAACTGTTCCTTAAGTGCGTCCCATAACTCTTTGGCACTGTTACAGTGTAACAGTCCAGCATATATCTCATTGGGCAGCGCTGATGCTATGATGCTAAACGCTTTAGCATCTAGTTCGATCTTTTGAAAGTCGGTTTCGGTATAATTTTCAACTGGTTTTGGAACGAACTTTTTAGCATCTTCAGCGCTTGGCACTGAAGGAACATGGGGACCATAAATGACAGACCTCCAACAACCTGTGCTTTGTTGAGCAAGGATGTGACCCATCCTCCTCTGCCATATGTTGTACTCATTTCTTTTTAGCATAGGTGGTTTAAAAAGTGAGCCGATGTTGTTTTTATCATCTTGAGATTGTGACGTCATTCTTGTTGTTTTTCAGACACTGAGAAATCAACTTTAATGGTGATTAATCCTTGCTCTGTTTTTCAACGGACGAATAAACGATCAGTATCAACTATTATGAGCTGAACTATTTATGTCAAAATGATTGTTAAATCAAATTTGACTGTCCAAGCTCTGATACCAATTGTTGGATCTGAGTTTGTTTCTGATTGTATTTTCGTTTGAGATTAAGATGGAAATGAAAGAGTTGTGCAGCGGAATTAATATGAAAACAAACTTTGCATACAATCAAACGAGAGTATTGCTTTGATCAAGACATTTTCAACAAGAAACCGAATGATTGAATTAACTTTCAACAACGATTACAAGTAATGCTTGAATACAAACTCCCCCTCAGCCAGAGCTCAGCGTTTGTTCGTGCAAAGAAGACGGTATTGCAAGAGCTAATAGAACAGTACAAAGTACTGAACTATTTATAGGCACTAGCAAACCACTGAGCATCTTAACTGACGTCACCATGAAAGTGACATCTAACCTCCTAACAAACTCTAACATCTGATCTATACAAATACTGATGTACTAACTACTGCTATTACAATTCATGACATAAAAGACACTTAAACAGCTGCTGCATCCTTCCACTGCTGTGAACCCAGCAGTGCTTGTCCGGATCAGCAGTACTAGACTCAAGGCAGTAGATTGAATCAGCAGAGCTTTGGTCTTCCATCAGTCTTTGACATTGGGCAGTAGATGCAAGGCAGCAGTTGTAGATCCGCACTTAGTAAGATCAGCAGATAGGAGGTCAGTAGATATGAAACCACTTTCAAGGGGAGAGATTTGTATGTAAACATCTGCTTATTCTGGATCCACTGTTCTGATCCAGTTTTGGCTTTAATTATCTGTTCCTCTGATAGGGTTCAATCCCAACAGTTACTAGTCCACGCATTCTTTAATTGGGAACATTTACTTGGACAATTCCATGCTGGATATCTCCTTTGAATACCATTAGTTGACTTTAGTATCATATGACCATCGGAATATCTTTGTGGTCCATGTATTAAACCTCCATACTGATCAGGCATGGAAGTAATCTATGGGACTCACTAGGATACGCCAATCCTCATATGGCACTTTTATCATACCATTTGGTATTCGAAATCAGTAGAGATCAAAGAGGTATCAAATTTCATATGATGATGTACTTTATCTGGAGGGAGAGTACATTAGGACTTTCTACGGTTTACTATTGTAGTATCAATAGCATGCGTCGCATCATCAATGGCGCGATTGACTGTTGTCTTATCCGAGGTTATCATACTCGAGATTTAGTTCCTATTACCAGATGAATCATTTACTTAGTTGCAATCCAACATCTGCTATTCATCACCCTGAGGGCCTTAACATATACTAATCATGGTTTCATCAAACTATACCGGCCAATAAGGCACTAACATTCTTAATGAACGTTATTTTAAAAATATATCAATATCACTTAGCCTAGGTCACAAAAGACCATCAATGGCGTTTAAGGGTTGGACCTAGTCCATCACCTTTTTGACAGGGGATCAAAAAGTCACATCTGTCTTCATTATACTGATGAATTTGGATAGCTTGAAAGTTTGCCATAAGGGTATCAGAAAAGAGCGATTCCTAATAGATATAAAATATCAATCTAGGATTTGTTGGAGCATTTTCTAAAGTATCATCGGTCACTTTCTACCTCGCATTAAATGACCGGAGTCTTAATCAGGTGGAGACAACAGTTCTCAACATTTATCATTCATTATAGAATCATATCTGCCGGTATCAAATAAATTTCTGCATAAACTGCTTGATATGGAAAGGTACCTGCTATATAGTTATTATTCTGCATCATCTCCTGGGCGTTCGCCTGAAAGACTCATGCGTTTGCTTTCTTGGCCTCTTCAGGCTTCTTCTGATTCCTAGGGCAGTTGGTCTTGATGTACCCTATTTCATTGCAACCATAGCAGGTTGCGTCTCCCAATCTTTTGCAATCCAAGGTCTTATGTTCCTTGGCCTTGCAGATTCCACAGGGTAGAGGCTGAGATTCATATATGCATTTCCCGAGGTGGTATTTCCTACAGGTTTTGCATATGGTCTTTTCACCGGCCCGCTGTTTGTCCTTCAAATCTTTCCCAGACTTAGTTGCTCCTTCCTTGGCAGCCTTAGGGCAATTAGTACTGATGTGGCCCTTTTCGCCGCAGCTGAAACAATTTGCATTCTTTATGTCCCTACATTCGTGGGACTGGTGGCCAACTCTTTTACAGATGCCACATTGCTTTATCTTTTGATTTGATCGACACTGTCCCCAGTGTCTTCTTTTGCAGGTTTTACATTCGGGTTTTGCCCCCTTTGGTTTGGACTGGTTATAGCTTGAACCGGTCTTACCCTTTTTGTAACTCCTACTTGGGGTTTTATCTCACTTTCGCTTATGATCCTTCAACACACGGTCCACAGCGTTGTTTACGGCTGTATTTATCATAGCCTGAAACTCGGTGCTTGTTATGTTCAGTCTTGCATCATCATTCTGATCAAC
Source organism: Helianthus tuberosus (assembly GCA_030545235.1). Taxonomy (NCBI): domain Eukaryota; kingdom Viridiplantae; phylum Streptophyta; class Magnoliopsida; order Asterales; family Asteraceae; genus Helianthus; species Helianthus tuberosus. The sequence continues at coordinate 116,753,599 of CM060445.1, read as the reverse complement.
TGGATGATTGTGAGCTTCAGAGGAGTCGGCCATGGTGAAGCTTTGGGGGCTACAAGCCAAGTAGTAATCATTTGTTTAATCATATAGCGAATTGTCGAATTTGACGAATAAATAGCCATGGTGCAATTAAACCATATAGGCCACTAGATAGTATTTAATTTATTTGATTATGCTTTGCCTAAGTTTTTAAATAAACCATCTTTGGCGTTTAAACGGAATATAATCCTTCATATTTATTAGACAGAGGACATAAGTCACGACTGCCAATGTCATACTGACATTTCTTATATATATATAGCCCAAGGCTTGTTCCCAAAGGACCTTTGATGGCGCAGAGGCCTTGTCACTAGGGAAATTTTAAAACATAATCAATGATTCATTTGGATCGGAAAATTTCATAGTTCATTGTCTTGACCAGAACTTATGAAATAAAAACTATCTTTTCATGTATACACCTTTGCCCGTAGGTATACATCCAAAATGGATGTTTTGATGCGTACATCACGTTCGACTTTTACTAGCCATGATTCCTATTGATCATTTATGCTAATTAAGGGATTTGGAAACTCCTAATATAAGGATGACAAGTGTGATTTTATCGCATTGCTGTTGTCGGGAGTGTTAACACATTTTCAGATGTTAACGAGGATCTGAATATCTTTTTAAACAGGTTTTACCATCTTAGCTAGGTCTTCAATGACATTCAAGCTAGGTCAAACCTTTTAAGATTCTCTTTTAATATTTATACTGGCAGGAAAGGAATGCTATTTATTTTTATTCAGGATTTTTGTTAATATTATCCTGGATTTAATTAAAATATAACTATAGCACAAAAAGTCAAGTCACAAGGACAAGTTTAATCTATAAGCCATGATTTCAGAGAATCGAGGCAATAAGATTTTAATAATAGCACAAATGGCCTAGTCGCGTAGACAAGTTTAATTTATAAGCCATGATTTTAGAGAATCGAGGAATTAAGGTGTGAATCAACGTTCATTACCTTTTCTTGACAGGGAGTTGTAGGCTACCACTGTCTTTAGTCTCAGAGGACATTAACTATAGCCCGTAGGCATTTCCCTTCTAAGGGATGTTTATATAAATAAGGGAATTTAGAATAACCCAAAATGACTTATGTGATTTTATCATATCACATTTTGTCGAGCATGTTAATATGCTTTCATATTTTTAATAAGGATTTGAATCTCTTGAATAGGTTCTACCATCTTGGCCTTGTATGCCGTGACATTTAGGCTAGGTTTTACCTTTAAGATTCTTTTTAATATTTAACGCAGAATAATCCTAAATTGAACTGTTAACAAGGATCTGAATTTAATTGTGGAACTACCATCTTGGCCCTGTCTTAATGTGACATATGGCTAGGTCTTGTCCCTTTTTAAATTTTGCCATTTTATTATAATGGTAGATCTTACAATATAGGAATGATATTTTAAATATATAATCGTTCCTTTAAAATTTAAATAAGCATATGGTTGCCCTAAACGGGACTTCAAATAAAAATGACTTGCCCACGCAAGAGCTAATCAGAAAATAACAAAGGAACCAAATAAGGACAAAATAAAACAACTTTGGATTTGTCCTATGTTCTTGTCTAGACTCAAGAATGTGCAATTGTGTAACTGAGATTAAACATAAAAGACTAGTGTTTAATTCACTCAGTGTTGGCTCTGATACCAACCTGTCACACCCCGACTTTCCACGTGTCACCGGTGGGCCCGGTGGGGAGTATCGTGACGTGGTTGGCAACATAATAGTCAAACAACACAATATATATGAATGCACAGCGGAAGCAAAAGATAAATATATTACAATCCGAATATAATGTAATATCAAGTATTACAACGGAAAGTAAAGGATCCACAGGCGGATCTTAAAACATGAACATTGTTCAACAGACTTTTGACGCCTAGAACTTGCAAGATTCCTTATTAGCGCCCTGAGCTTCCAGCCAATTACGTTCAGTACCTGTCACTTAACCTTTTTGGAAAATACGTCAGTTTTCACTGGTAAATACACTCAACCGACTCATTTGAAAAGAGTTTAAGAAAATTGATTTGATTGCACGTGGCACAAAATATCTTTTATAATTTGATTAAAATGCACATAGGCAAAATTAATCTTTTATACTTGGGAAAATTATTTGTATATAATCTTGTATACAGTTTTACTTATTTGTCGTCCATTAGGGCCGGTTAGAAGAGCCGGACAGATTAACTGACACGCCACAGGTATAATGCCCACAGGCTATCATCCTCTAAGTGGATTACCAGTTCCGGTATAGTGCCCAAAAGGATGATACCTCGGAGTGGATTACCAGTTTTTACATAATGCAGCTGTCAGGTGTATGCCTACACCCCGTGCTTAGGTCGTGGCCATTTCGTAAAATGATGCCAAGGATATCCGGGACATGGTCATTTAACCCCAAAAGCCATACACCAAATAATACATATTAAACGGGTCATTCAAATACATTAATCACAATCCGATTTAAATGATTACATACACCCGACCAAGCGGTACTTTTATAGTGCCGTATCTCAAGCCCGTATAGGGAAAATAAGTTAAGAGTATTTACCTGAGCTAGCTCCTGTCTTAAATAGCAAGAATTGTAATAACTCAGCCGTATTCACTTAAGTAAGCGTAGGTACAATTTACCGGAAGGCTCTAGTCTGGAATGATGGTATAAATAACCAATTAGAATGCTAACGGGTCTTTAACTAAGCCTAAGCTTAGACCGGTTAGTCTTAAGGAAATATACGGTTCAAACGCATGATTAAGCGAAGACCGGAATAGAATGTGTTTTAGACCCGACAAGTTTGGAGACTTGTATAATATGGGTATTTCATACACATTATGGATTTTGAGATAAAACCGATAAGGTTTGACCCGTTTCGGCTGATTTATGTAAACTTGTTATATAAACCGAACCGGACGCGTAATAAGCGTGACGGGTATTCATGAGAGCCATATACAGGTTTCCTAAGTTAATTATGCCTCAAATATGTTGTGACATCAGTAAGATGTCTTGCATTATGCCCGAAACGTATTTAAACACAAACTAGGCCCCGTAGGGGTAGTTTGGTCATTTAAAAGGTTATAAAAGAGTTCAAGTATTTACCTGAGTTACAGGTCTGATATAATCAGCAAAAATACTTATTTTACTAAATTATAACAGTAGGGTAAAGTATATATGTGAAATTTACCAATTATAACCAAACTATGCACCGTAGGGGCATTTTGGTAATTTCACATAAGCCGTAAAGCTCAAAACTGAAGTCTGAGTTAAACAAATTTTACTTACTGTTAAAACATTATAATTTACCTAAAATATCAGTATGTATCAACCCTTGTATGTCTAAAATAGTTCTAGTGCATACTATGCATTAAAAACGCTTAGAAAGGCGATTAGGAGCCATTTCCGGATTATATACATAAAGCTGATATTTTTATTATTCCAGAAGGCTTAAAATAATTTATTTATCATGTGTAATCAGTAGCAAAAGGTTTGGAGTTGATTAGATATGTAAAACTCATTTTATAGCCCGTAAGGGCAAAACCATCAATTACCGGATTAAGACTACGCCTATAAGTTATGCTCAGCCTAAAATTAATTAAAAATCTTCAAAAATCCCAAAATAATATATTACATCAGTGGGTAATAAGTTTGATATCAAAAAGTAGGCTTAACTAGGCTATATGCTAATTACGCCATTTAATTAACATAAAGCTTTCAATTTGCGCTAATGAGCATAACTCTCAAACTACACCTCAAACTGATGTTAAACTTTGGGTACAAGTTTATATATCAGTGACTAAGGTTTCTACTCTTTTACATTTCCAAAAATCACGTTTTATGGTAATAAGGGCATAATGGCCAACATATGAGCAATTAACGGAATCATGCGTATTAATCGGTTAACTAATGAACCATGGTATATAATCACAGAGGGTTATACTAGCATGTAACCTGGTCCAAATGAAGCTCTAAGGTATTTCTAAATCATACCTAAACGGGTCAGAACTGAAGTCAAAGAAAAAGTCAAAGCTTTGCGACTTTCGGTTCCGAACCGGGTCTAAACAGTAAATTGTCGGGTTGAACATGTTTAGACATGTTCTTACACTCATTACCAAGTTATATTAATGATCAAACAGGTTGTATATGTTCTACATTGCTAATTATGCATAATTTAGAATTTAAGTATCCTGTTGACTTTTTAATCGCAAGTTTGACCCGCCATTAGACATAGTTAGAGTGAGAATCAGGGGGAACCCTTTTGAGGGTTTATTACCCACATAATTACCAACTTATAACTACTTTTGATTCGACTAATCACTGGACCATTAGTGATTAATCTTAAAGTCAACCATTAATTACGACGGTTTGACTTTTAAGCTATAACTAAGCTAAAACTTAATTAAGAAAGGTTAGGCATACTTACCAAGGTCCTATGCACGAAATGTGATCACTTGAGAGCAGCCTTGAGCTCCAAAAATGATCAGATTGCAAGAATGAAGTGTGTGGAACAATGGTTGCCATTCATGGCTTTATATAGGAATCAAACCACCATAAGAAGTTGACACACAACTCTAATACTGACCATAAGTCATTAACATGTGTCCCTAAGGCTTAGGGGTTGCCTAGGGGTCGCACTTGAAGTGAAAATATCTGTTTTGGGTTGAGTTTGCGCATATACAGGCAGCTGTTCACTGATGCTGCATCTGGCGTCCTGACGCGGCCCGCGTAAGGTTTCATTAACCTTTACGCGGCCCGCCTGACCCCTATAAACAGATTTTCCATTTTCTGTTTTCCACATCTTGCCCCTTGGCTCTTCGAAAGGTCAACTAAGCTTATATTTTGCAATTTGAGCCCTTATTATTTACCTACAAGGGATTTAGTACTTATACCCACTTTACCAAGTCCCTGGACACTTCTGGTTAACCCGAAAAGTCATAACTTTCAACGTTAACGCTTTAACCCCTCGCTTACGAATTTGATCATAACTTTCTCATACGATAACGAAACTTTATGAAATTTATATCGTGCATTCTAGTGAGCATACTTAACAGTTACAAAGCTTCGGGTTTGTCAAAAGGTCACTCAGAGGTATAACTTAAATATGTTGACACATTTAACCCCTGTAGTTTGTAATCTCTCACTTTTAGCTTCGTATGATCCATGATTTATTCATTTGATGGTATAAACATTATGTAGGGTTAATGTACAATATATTTATTCATTGTTGACATTTAGAACTCATATTTTCATATACTTTTCAAGTTTGTCAATTTTAGTCCCTTCAGAACATTCTTTCACACGTTCAAACATATGACACGTGTTAACGCATTATAGGACGTGAATTTTCGAGGTGTTACACAAACCGGAGATGGTTTTTGGAAAGAAATACCAGCAAAATTCCTTGCAATTATGGAACAAGGTCCGTATCGCGATCTCGATTCCGTCGCTTCGAAGTGGCGAAAGATGCATCCGGTTGTGAACCGATTTTGCGGATATTATAATAATTTATATGTTAATCGTCCAAGTGGGTCGAGTGACGAAGACGATTTTAAAGAGGCGATGCGTAGATACGAAGATGAGCATCGGGTCGTTTTCCCACATGTCCGAGCATGGGAGGTTTTGCGAACCAATAAGAAGTGGGCGCCGGTTCCAAACGAGGTTGCAAGCGATAAACGAACAAAAACCTCGGAGACCGGAATTTATAGTGCTGGGGGCTCGGACGCACGATGTCAGATAAATATAAACGACGAGCCGGAATTTGACGACGAAGAGCACGTGGTTCGAGAGGAGGCACATCCCCCGGGTAGGGACCAAGCCAAAAAGGCAGCGGCTGCAAAAAAACAAGACTCATCGGGGGTGGTTCGAAAATGGACGACTTGATGGTCCAGTTCAAAGCATATACTAAGGTCACAGCCTAAACAGCACAAGCGAAGCAACGTGAACTGGACGAACGGGTTCGGTTTTATGTAATGTTTGTTTTTTAATATTAATGATTTTATTTTATAACTTATTAAAAGTTAAAAAACATGTTGAATTAAAAAAAATAATAATGGGGAGGCCATCCTCCATCCCCTTAATCCATCATTGAAGACACATCTTTCTTAGATGTTAACGTGACGATGACATAGAAGGGCAACCTCCACATACTTACATCCTCCTTCACACCCTCATAATCTAAACAACGCATGTATCTTATTGCAGAACCAATTTCTCAATAGTAAATTACACCTTGAGTTAACCACATCACTTTCCATTGGCATCTTGTAATTGTACTGTACAAGTACATAAAGCTTGCAGGTACAAAGTTAGTAATACTATTTGTTGCTTAGCAAGAAAATTGTAGGTTGCCCTAGTGGCTTTGGTTCATTTATTTACTATGTGTCAGAATAGACAGGTGAGATGAGTTTAGTAACACACATGTAACTTAGAACTTTTATTTGGTTCGAATTTATTTATAGATGTTAGGACATCAAGAAAATACGTAGGTGTATAAGTGTTCGTTATTCGACTCGTACTTGAAAACCTCTAAATACGATTCGAACCAAATTCAAATAATGGATTCGGACTGAGTTCAAATTCAGGATTCAAATATTCGAGTCTGATTCTCATTCAAACCAAATTTCAAATTCGTTTTTGATACAAATAGAATCGACCCGAGCTAATTTTTTATATCGATTTATACAACATTTATAAATAAGAGATTATTTATTGGGTTAGATTCATTTCAGAACTATAAATAATTACAGAACTTTTAGAACTCCTAATAAACAATCATTTTATATATATATTTTTATATTTAGGATATCTTTATCATTTATTTTATATATTTTTTATGATTACATACATGTTAAGAGTAGTTTAGATATGTGTCATAGCCAAATTATATATATGTGTAATAACTAATTAAATATATGTAAAAGAACTAGTTTGCATATGTGTAATCATAAAGTCACATATAAAAAAATTATAAAATTACTCTTAACATGTATCTAATCATAAAAATACATATAATAAATGATAAAATTACGCTAAGTATAAAAATATATAAATAAAAAGACTGCTTATTAGGAGTTCTGCGAGTTCTGTAAATATATAGGGGATGGTTATCTTGAGATCACTAAATATTGCGAGAACCGTGAAAACGAATGAAAAAACCAATCAAAACCAATTTTTTTTAATACAAATCTCATTGTAATTAAGATACAACATCAAAAAAAGAATTTACAACATCAAATAATTCATTTTTCCTCTCAAAGTCACTTTTGTTAGATTTTTACACATGTGTAAATGTACACGTGTAAATGGCAAACTTACACATGTGTTACACATATGTAAATTTTCTTTATTTACGAATTCATGTAAATTTAAATATGTAAATTAAATTTCTAACATTGTATTTGAATAATAATGATAAGTGTAATTTTTTTTGAATTTTAATTGTTTTTGACCAAGTTCTCGTGGTTTTTTCATTCGTTCTCACGATTCTCACAATATTTGACGTCCTCATTTAAACTCTCCCATCTATATATATAAAATGAGAACGCCAAATATTGTGAGAACCGTGAGAACGAATGAAAAAACTATGAGAACTTGGTTAAAAACAATTCAAATTCAATTTTTTACACTTATCATTATTATTCGAATACAATGTTAGAAATTTAATTTACACGTTTAATATTACGTCAATTAGTAAATAAAGAAAATTTACACATGTGTAAAAAATTTAATAAGAGTGATTTTGAGAGGATAAATGAATTATTTGATGTTATAAATTATTTTTTTGACGTTGTATCTTAATTACAATGAGGTTTGTATTAAAAAAAATGGTTTTTGTTGGTTTTTCCATTCCTTCTCACGGTTATCGCAATATTTAGAGTTCTCAAGATAACCCTCCCCTATATATATATATATATATATATATATATATATATGTTTGCTCATAATCTGGGTTATTCGAATCAACCCAAGTGACAAACCGAATTCAAAATTTTGAATTCGAGTAAGCTTTTCAAATTTTAAATTCAAACCGGTTGAAGTTATAATTCGAATTTAGATTTAAAATTATCAAATTCAAATAACTTAGAATAACTCGAACAAACACCCTTACATTTTACTAACAGGGAATTAGAATAACTCGAGAACTAATCCGGCAAACACCCTTACATTTCATTAACATTGAAACTTAGAAAGGATTATAAACTTAGGGTGGAAGGGGCACCATTCGGTGCCACTTCGGTGCCCCTTCGGTGAATGTCTTTGTCGATCGGTGAGGCGGCGCCAGGGTGATTTCGGTGAACGGTGAAGGAGTGACATGGTGTAACAACCCGAACTTTTAGTCATTCCTGCTTACTGTTGTTTCATTTCGTAAACGCTTGTACTCCGAGATTCGATTAATGCCAATGGGTTGAACTATAATTAAAACGCATTTTACATCGCTTGTTTATCGCATTTAATTTCTTATTGCTTGAACGCTTATCACAACGCAAACTCAACGCAAACTCGAAACGCGGATTTATTTATATCATTTGTGTTATTTGTGTGTTTACTTGTTTAGTATGTTATATGTGTTGACTACATCGCTTAAAACGCTCAAACGCTACTCGCACAAATCGATTTATCTCGCTAAAACGCAACGCAAAACTAGACACCTCGCAAAAATACTTAACATACTCTAGCTAACTAACGCAACAAAACGCACCAAACGAGCATCCTACATGCAAAACAGAAGTTTTCTACACAAAACTAGCCCCTTCGACCGAAGCCAGCAGCTTCGTACGAAGGCACTGCCTTCGTACGAAGGCAACCAGCTTCGAACCAAGGTGCCAGCTCTCCTCTATAAATACTCACCTCACTTCTCCATTTCATTCAATGCTGCCATTTTAGCTCCCGAACTGTTGACCTTCAATTTTCAAGTAAGATTTACTAATTTTACCTGTTACACAACGTTTTCCACTACGATTTTCCACAAGATTCACTTCGACTTCATCCAAACTCCTTTCTTTTTACAAAAAACCTTCAACTTTTACGAAGATCTATATCTTTTTCACCTAAACTTCATCTTTTTCATCAAAACTTCTCTATTTTTATGAAAACCTTCATCTTTTTCATCAAATCTTCTTATTTTACAACGGATCTACACTTAACCAAGTGTATTGGGCCTAGCTACAACTTCCCAAGTTATAAATTTGCAGATTTCACACTCACCAAGTGTTTATCCAAGTGAAAACACTTTTAAACCACCTTTAAACTCGATTTTTACACAAAACGGACCAAAAACGACATGTATTTCGTTCACTGGATAGTGGGACAAAGTGGTGTCGAAACCGTCATGAAAAGGACTCGAAAACACATCCGATTTAGACAAAAACACAGCTCCGAACGCCAAGAATAGCCATGAATGCGAGCTGGACTGTTCTGTGCGAAGCCCGGCTTTGTACGAAGGCACTGACTTCGCTTAGTGCCTTCATACGAAGGCACTGACTTCGCACATCACAGCCCAATTCTCACCCATGACTCAAACCAAGACCTCTTCGGCTCTAAGTTTAATCAGTAGCTTAAGGCTGGAGGGATGAACACTCGATTTCTCGAAGCAAGACGCGAAGCACACTCGATTTTGGACAACGAAAGCCACACATGTACGAAGACCCCACCTTCGCACGAAGGCTGTTAGGATCTGAGTTTCTTAGATTGTGTTGTTTAACAGAAATGGAAGATGAAAACAAAGATTAATGTGCTGCGGAAATGGAAATAAACTTTAACACACAATTAAAGAAGAATAGTTTTCAGCAAACATGATTTTCATTAGTCGAAAGATTGTATCAATTACAAAGTTCAACTATGCATGCGTGCAACTAAACTCCCCCTCAGCCTGAGCTCACTAATTTGTTCGTACAAGATGACTTGGTGCAAAAGAGCTGATAGAACAGTACAGGTACTGTTCTATTTATAGTACAAACTAAACCACTGAGCATCTTAGCTGACGTCACCTAAATAGTGACATCTAACAACCTAACAACCTCTAAGCACTGATAATACAAAACACTGATTACATTAAACACTGATGCAGCTTCCCACTGTTGTTGCCTAAGCACTGATGTTGAGGATCAGTGCTTTCTTTAAAGGGTGATTATACCTTGAGTTAGCAGTGCTTTAATCTTCATCAGTACTTGGGAAACAACAGTAGTTAGGGCTTCAGTCTTTATACCTCGGCAGTTTTTTGACTATCAGTTGTTGAGAAGATCAGCACTTAAGAATCATCAGTTAATAGATAACCACTGTCATGGGGAGAATCTAGAACTTGCACTGCTTATGATGATCAACTGTTTAGAACCAGTTTTGGCTTTCCTTATCATCTGTTCTTCTGGGCCTGAATGCATGGGCCAACAATCTCCCATAGAACAGATGATGCCAAAACACTTCCTTATTCATGATCTTTATTCTCTCATCAGCTTCTCCCTGATTTGCCCTTTGAATTGTAATTCAAAGTTCATGGAGTCTTCATCATCCTCATCCCTGCAAAGTTGAAGGTCTAAAAGATCTAGGAGATCAGCTGCATCCAAACCTAATGCATCCTCCCTTGAAATGTGTTCAACTTTTCCATTGGACTTGAGCAGAGTCAATACATGGGTCTTTTTATCAGACTTCCACTTTAGTATTTTTGAGTTCAATGGATTTCTTGGGTGAGATTTTATTTGATGAGAGTTTAGTGATGGAGGCCTGCTCATAAATCTTTTAGCAATTTCTTGTAGCTTTAATGAGTCAGGATTCTCTTCAATCATTTGCTTGATGGCCCCTTTCATGATGTCAGCTTCTCTCTAAGAATCTTCCTCATCTATCTGCTTTTTCCTTTTTCTTTGATTCAAGGCAATGATGGACAAGTCAGATGATGTGAACAGTGTTTTTGGAAAGAGGGTCTGCTGCTTTGGCTCATCAGCTGTTTTGTTCTTGTATGCTGGTTTCTTTGGTGCTGTAGGATCTGTCTTTCTTAGTTTCTCTAGCTTTTCATAAACCATGTCAGTATACTGCCTAGACCATTTTGATATGGTCTTTGTTGAACCATATTTGGCTGCAACCAACTCAGCTTTCTTCCTCTTGTATTCCAAAGTAAGTTCTGCAATGGTCTTTTTGTACTTATTCCAATCTGGTGCAGACCTTTTCATCTGAGGATCATTCTTTATTCTTTCAATTATGTTGATTTCTGCTTTGAGAGCTATGAGTGGCCAGTCTTTAAATTGTTCAACTTTGGTAGGATAAAATTTATCTCTCATGATAAGCTGTAAGAGATCCTTCCTCAGCTTCTTTTGTAGATCAGCATTTGGTGGTAGATTAGACATCTCTTTGCTCAAGTCTCTTGCATAGTCTTCCAATTTCTTGACTTTACTAAGCCCATGCTGCATTCGACTTGAGATGTTGGTATCACCTTGCCCTTTACTTTCATACTTAGCTTGCAATTCAGCTTGTCTGGCTTTGAGTTTCAGATACTCTTCCATGTTCCTTGGAGGTCTGAAACCATGAAGGGATGGGATCATTCCACTGTATAGAATTTCCTCATTTCATCTTTTACTGCATGCAATTCCAGAGGATAATTCACAGCCAATGGGATGCCTCTTGAAGGTTCAAGTCCTTCAAGTATTTATGAGTCAACAAGTGGGTTTGATGATGGTGATGGTGGAGGAATGAATGGTTCAGGATTGGTTTGAATGAAAGGTGAAGATGATATAGGAGTAGGTGCAGGGATATCATCATCATTGACTTGAAACTTTCTTTTTCTTGTGTAAACCTTTTTAGGAGAAGGGGTTTTTGTAGGAGATTTGGAAATAGGAACGAGTATGGCTTGGGAAGGGAATTGGAAAGTGGTGGATGGTTGACTAACAACCGTTGAAACAACTGGTGTTTCAACCGCTGTTGTCATAACAACTGTTGAAGTGTCAACATTTGTTGCAGTGTTGGCTGGTATTGGTGAGGATGGTTTTGGTGAGGATGGTTTTATTTTCAGCTTTTTGGTAGGTTGTTTTTGTGGTGGTGGTGTTGGTTTGGGTGTAGCAGTGGATGGCCTTTTAACACCAGAAGTGGTTTTGGGACCATCAGTGGTTGATTTTTGTGGTGAAGGTGATTTTGGATATGTAGCCAGTGGTGGTTTATTGTGTTTGTGGGATTTCCTTCTTTCTGAAGTGCCAAGATCCTTTGTTTTGATTTCCCATTCTTTCATTGCCTTTTGTTCCTTCTTCCACTCCCTTTCCTTGGTTTCATTCTGGTTTTGAACAATCTTTTTGTTTTTAGCCACTTCATCTGCTAGAATGTTTAGGGTTTCATCAACTCCCTTTTTCTTTTCTTTAGCAAATGTTTCATCAGTGGCTACAGAAGACTTCTTCTCTTCTCAGGCTCTGGCTTTTTAGTTGGCTTTTTCCTAGGAGTAGGTCTGCCGAACTTTTTCATGTTATGTTTCTCCCCCTTTTTGGCATCATCTTGATCATCATCATCTTTGTAGATAGGTGCAGGGGCAGTGCCAGTCAGTGTTATCAATGCCTCTTTGATGGCTTTGATTTCAGCCTGAGTATCCTTGTATCTTGCATCAACCATATTTCTGATTAGGGCCATTTGATGGTTGTGTTGTGTTTCTGCAAGTTCTCTTTAAACAGTAAATATTGGTTGAACAACATTTCATAGCTCTCGGGAGTATTGTTGTGGAGTGGGTTGACTTTTGGAAGCTTGAACCAGAAATTGAATTGAATCATTCATCTTAGTAACAGTGGTTTCCATGGTTGGGAACCTCTCCGTCAAATCTTGGTATTTTAAACCATCACCCAAATGAATGGGATCATCTGATTTCCTACCAGTGGTAGTTGTATCAACAGTTGAACCAGGAGGAGTCTCTAATGGTTCATCCACTGATGCCCCTTTGTCTTGGTACTGGGGACCTCCCTCTGCAGTAGTTACCTTGGAAATCTCACTAGTGGTTAACTTGAACACACCAGTGGATACCTTGATAGCATCAGCTGTCGCAATCCCCGAACCCTTGCCCCGGGAGGCAGGTGGCCGCGAGCTTCGCCCATTCGGTGGTATCGGTGTTTATTTAATTTTGGCAGCGGAATTTACATCAGGACCGTAGTTAGGAAATATTTTATCAGAGTAAAACACCTCATTTTATAAATATTAAACATAGGGGTAAAACCTAAGTTTCCATTCATAATATGTTTATAGGGATAAACCCTAATTTATTGAAATAAAACTTCTTCTTTATTTAGGTAACTTTTATAGCCACTTTTCCAAGTCTTCAGTGCTCTCCAGCTGGCTTCTATTTTGGCCTTCACATTTTGTTACCTGAAATGCGTTTAAAACATTTTTGTCAGTGGAAAATACTGGTGAGTGAATCCCAATTTAATCAAAACAGGTTTTATCATTTTACAGCATTGAGGGCAATCCAGCAATTACATTTGTTTATATCTACTTTAATTACCACCCACGGTACTATCAATCCTGACTTGTGGTCATGCTACTACTCACAGTGTGGTAACAAATTTTGTATACAAAACCCCAACATACCGACGGTAATTGTAGAATTACAAATACTCAATCACTGTTAAATATAATTTAAAACAATTGAGGTTTTGTAAAAACAGTTTACAAAAAGAAGGATTATTCACATTGCTAATTTAGGTATTTCCTTGTGATTTCCTGGTTATAATCTATTAATTTAAACAATGCACACGCGTTAGTATAATAACCCAAATTTACATTAGCTATACCCTCCCCGAGACATAACTCCAACGACTAAGTCAGGCAGAGCCGCGACATGCGTTACGGAGCACTAGATCAATCGGGCAGCGTATCTAATACGTAACCGGGGGTTATAATACTTACAACAAGGCAGAGCTTCGCTAATTAGGGGGGTATTATACCCGAGAATATTAGCTTATATGTTGAGAGAGAGAAAAGAAATCTGAACAATCGAAACTGAGCTCGATTGCCCAATTTATAGGGCTGATCATACGTTCCGTCGAGCCCCGCGACGCCCAGGGCTTAGTCCCTCGCGGGCCGCCACCCCCCTCCCTAGCTAGCCTAGGCTTGGCGAATCAGCAAGTAGACCGATACGAGATGGGACACGTGGCAGTCTGAGAAGTCGCCTAGTGTCATGCCGTTGCACCCCGCGATAGCCTAAGCATCCTCCGTCGCAGGCCGCGAGGCCCTATATTTCTTTATTTTATTTGTTTTTTTAATTATATAAAGGTATATTTGGCCCGTTTTTTGTATACGGGGTGTATTTTAGGACATATAGGGATGTTCTAATAAATTTTAGGAGGGTTGTTATATCCTCCCCACCTTGTTTTAGAACTCGTCCTCGAGGTCTACTGGAACAGGTGTGGATATTTCCTCTGCATCTCTGATTCAAGCTCCCAAGTGTACTCTGGTCCTCTCTTGGACTCTCATTTTACTTTGATTAGAACTAATCTCTTGTGTTTGAGAGTCTTGATCTTTCTGCCTTCAATTTGTAGTGGTTTCTCTACAAACTTAAGCTTCTCATTTACCTCTATGTCCTTAAGAGGTACCACTAATGATTCATCTGCAAAGCATTTCTTGAGATTGCATACATGAAATACATCATGTATTCCTGCCATTTCCTCTGGCAGTTGTAGCTGATAAGCTACAGGTCCTATTCTTCTAATAATCTCAAAAGGTCCAATATACCCGAGGCTTAGCTTTCCCTTTTTGATGAATCTAACTACTCCTTTCCATGGAGAAACTTTTAATGATACTTTGTCTCCTACTTGAAATTCCAACGGTTTTCGCCTGTTATCAGCATAACTCTTTTGTCGATCGCGTGCTGCTTTTAGTCTTTCCTTGACTTGAATAATCCTGTTCGTTGTTTCTTGCACTATCTCTGGTCCAGACATTTTCTTTTCTCCAATTTCTGCCCAACAGACTGGGGTTCGACACTTTCGTCCATAAAGTGCTTCAAATGGTGCAGCATTGATACTGGTATTATAGCTGTTATTATAGGAAAATTCTATTAATGGTAAATGATCATCCCAATTTCCTCCGAAATCAATTACACAAGCTCTAAGCATATCTTCCATTGTCTAAATTGTCCTTTCACTTTGTCCATCCGTTTGAGGATGATAAGCTATGCTTAGATTTAACTTAGTTCCCATTGCTTTTTGGAAACTAGTCCAAAAATGAGAAGTAAAACGGCTATCTCTATCAGACACAGTAGATAAAGGAATTCCATGTAATGAAACTATTTCATTTACGTATAACTTGGCTAATTGTTCCATACTAAAAGTTTCCTTCATTGGTAAGAAATGAGCAGACTTGGTTAATCTGTCTACAATCACCTAGATTGTATCATTACCTTTTCTTGTCTTGGGTAATTTGGTAACAAAGTCCATTGTTATCAATTCCCATTTCCATACAGGTATTTCCAATTGCTGCAATAAACCTGAGGGTTTCTGATGTTCAGCTTTAACTTGTGAACAGGTTAAACACTTGGCAACATATGCTGCTATATCCTTTTTCATTCCTATCCACCAGAAATTCTTTCTTAAGTCTTGATACATTTTATCACTACCGGGATGTATCGTATACTTAGACTTATGGGCTTCTTCTAAAATTCGGTGGCGTAGGTTTCCATGTTTAGGTATCCAAACTCTTTTCTTATGGAATCTCTAAATACCATATGTTCCTTGTTCTAATTCCTTAATCATTCCTTTTAATTTCTCAGTATCGTCCTTGATTACTGATCCTTGTATTGCTCTAATTTGCTCATTTAAATCTATCTGCGGATTTAATTTGAGAGAACGTACTTTTCTTGGCTTTTCATGATACTTTCGACTTAAAGCATCAGCTACTACATTAGCTTTTCCTGCATGATACTGGATACTACAGTCATAATCGCTAAGAATTTCCATCCAGCGTCTCTATCTCATATTTAACTCTTATGATCGGTGAAAATGGTAAACTTACTACCGTAAAGGTAATGTCTCCAAATTTTAAGGGCAAAAATTATGGCTGCTAATTCTAGATCATGGGTTGTATAATTCTCTTCATGGTTCTTAAGTTGTCTAGAGGCATAGGCTATAACCTTTTGACGTTGCATCAACACACATCCATAACCTAACTTAGAAGCGTCACAATAGACTACAAAGTCTTCAGTTCCTTCTGGTAACGCTAGTATGGGTGCGTTGGTTAATCTTTGATTAAGGATTCTAAAGGCTTCTTCCTGTTTTGGCCCCCATTCAAACTTAACTGATTTACAGGTGATTTTTGTTAAAGGAATGGCTATCCTAGAGAAATCTCGGATAAACCGTCTATAATAACCTGCCAGTCCAAGAAAACTTCTCACCTCCGTTGGTGATTCCGGGACTTTCCATTTAGTAATCGCCTCGATCTTTGTGGGATCCACATGGATTCCTTCATGATTAACTAAATGTCCAAGGAATTGTACTTCTTGTAACCAAAATTCACATTTTGAGAATTTAGCATAAAGCTTTTCCTTTCTCAATAATGTAAGAAATGCATGCAGATGCGCTACATGTTCCTCTTTACTCTAAGAGTAAATGAGAATATCATCTATAAAGACAATTATGAATTTATCCAGATATGGTTTACATATTATGTTCATCATGTCCATAAATGCGGCTGAGGCATTGGTTAGACCAAATGGCATGACGGTAAATTCATAAAGACCATAATTTGTTCTGAAGGCAGTTTTAGAAATGTCCTCTTCCTGTACGTTCAATTGATGATATCTTGAGCATAAATCGATCTTAGAAAAGAATCGATCTCCTTTCATTTGATCAAACACATCATCGATTCTCGGTAATGGGTACCGATTTTTAATCGTGACTTTGTTCAATTCTCGGTACTCAATGCACATACTCATTGATCTGTCCTTTTTCTTGACAAACAAGATCGGTGCTCCCCATGGTGATGAACTTGGGTGTATGAAACCTTTCTCCAGAAGTTCGTCCAACTGTTTCTTTAGTTCCTGCATCTCTGCTGGCGCCAAACGGTAAGGTGCCTTGGCAATCGGTGTTGTTCCTGGTAGTAGGTGAATTCTGAATTCGACTTCCCTATCTGGCGGTAGTCCAGGTAGTTCTTCAGGAAAAACATCTGAGAATTGAGATACTACGGGAATATCTTTCAATTCTTTTCCTTCAGTGTTAATGATTATGGAAATCATATATACTAGTGATCCTTTTCTTGCATAACTTGCGGTTTTCATCACAGAGATGAATTTCATAGATCTAGTTGGCTTATCTCCTTTAATTGTGATTGATGCGTGTGTAGCGTTATATGTTTTTAAGTTATATTTTTAGCCCTTTTTAACACTTTAGTCAAGTTTTAAATTTATAAAACACGATATTTTACTAACACTAAACACACATATGGGCAAGTGCACCCATCGTGAGCGTAGTATAACGTTGGTAAGATACCGAGGTCGTCCAAGGACACAAGAGCTTTTAATACCGGTTTATCCTCAACGTCTAATCAAATCAAAATTTAGAAAAAAAGGTTTTAAACATGAAAATTAAAAACAAAAAATGCTGGAAATAAAAATAAAATAAAAAACAGATAGGCAAGATGAATCACTTGGATCCGACTCGCCTTTAGTGTAACCTTTGATGTTTTCCGCACTTTTGCACTTTTTAAGAGATTATCTTAGTTATAGTAGTAGGCCCCTCTTTTGAAGGTGACGTTACCCTCAACCCAGTAGTTTGAGTCAGCAAGGATACAATCATAAAGGGTTGGATTATTGAAAGATAATTAATTAAGTTATTAATGCGTAATGTGGTAAGCCCCTCTTTTGAAGGTGACGTTACCCTCGGCAAAGTGGTTTGAGTCAACAGAGATACAATCCCAAGTAGCCGGGTTAATGTATTAATAGTAGTTTACATATGAGGGGATCAAGCCATTCGCACCCCCGCCATCCAATACCAGTGGGTATTGAAGGAGGTCCTAGTAAGCTTGACCCAGGTCCTTGCAGGATCTATACACTCAACAAGGCAAGAACCTTACCAAACCATTCCCTTAACCCCCGACCAGGTAGCCAACATATCTCCATATAGACCGCGGAGATATGAATGGTGTAAATCTTTTATTTTATATAGACAGTAAAATAACGCCAAGGCGCCATGGACAAATGATAAGGAAGTTTCACCTTCAACATAAGAAACTAGTTATTAAAGTTATTAATACAAAACCAAATAAAAATTGCGAAAAGATTAAAAAACAAAAGTATTACACTAAATGCCTGTCTTCACCAAGTGATGTAAGAGACTTAGGCAAACATGGCCTTTGATTGTCAAGAACTCTTACTATCAATCTTAGATCCCGAGACTACTACACACACTCTATGATGGATGATGGTGGTGGATGTGGGTGTTGTGATGGTGGTGGAGTGTGGGTGAAGTGGGAGAGAGGTGGTTTGTTAAGGGATGCATTTGAAATGAACCAAGCACCTCTATTTATAGACTGCACCGAAGCCCGGACACGGCCCCGTGTCCAATGGGCACGACCCCGTGTCCAATGGGCACGACCCCGTGTCCATCCATTTTCTCTTTCTTCATTTAATGCAGTTTGTCTGTATTAGCTGACCACACCCCCGTGTCCGCTGGGCACGGCCCCGTGTGCAGGAGCGTATCTGTATTATCAAGATTTGCTTAGATTCTGCAAATCTTAGCGTTGACCACGGCCGTGTGGAGCTGGGCACGCCCCCGTGTTGGGAAACAGAAGCTTCTACAACTTTGTCTTTTCTGTAGACACTTGGGCACGCCCCCTTGTCCGCTGGGCACGGGGCGTGTTCAACCTTCTTATATCTTGTTTTTGCTTGGGAAGATGTTGTCGAGGGGTCGGGCATGCCACGTTTATTCCTTTTCTTGTATTTGTGTTAGATTTAGCTGTATTTTTGCCTCTTTTGTTCATTTACGCTCATTTGATCCTGAAAATACAAAAGGAAGACAAAAGCACACTTTTTCCAACATTAGTACTAAAAAAGGGTTAGTTTTATGCCTCATTTGATGTGATTTATATGTTGCATTTTACACACATCAAATGCCCCCACACTTGAATCTTTGCTTGTCCTCAAGCAAAACTCTTTATAATGTGGCTTACATACCCAAATGGAATGGGTAGAAGAGAAGTTTTGGGCTTGTCTGGAGTGTCGGATTCCAAGATCTTTATTAGGTTTTATTTTTATGTTATTTACAATCCTATTCGTTATGATTTATTTAGAACATTATATAAGAGAAATTACTTATTTGGGCATAACATGCCTCTTTAAAATTCCATTTATATACAAGTTCACATACCTCACGAGAGATCAATCAACACTCGGCCGAAGATGTATTTTTGTGAAACACTCGAGATCGGCATGGAACTTACTTCTACCATATGTTTGCCAAGCAATCATTCCTCCTCCTTTTTAACTATAAACCTTTGTAAATATCAAGAGGACTTTGGGGAAGGGTTAGGATTGGGTTAAAGGTAGGTGGTTAGTAGAAAAGGGCGAAAGGCGTAAAAAGCGTCGGTTTTTGTAAAACATTTTGTTTTTGTGACTTTTTATTCCAACGAAGTATTTTTCAAACCAAGTTTCTTTTGAGGAACTTGTTTGCTTATTGCTATACTTCATATATATATATATATATAGGGAGGAGTTCATGCGAGAACCACCCTTATTGCGAGAACCGCGAGAACCAATGTGAACACAACCTAAAATAGCTAAAAAAACCTAACCCCCACCCCCCCCCAAAAAAAAACCTAAACCCCCCACCCCCCCCCCCCCCCAAAAAAAACCTAACCCCCCCCCCAAGCTAAATGCTAAAAACTAAAACCCCCAAAAAACCTAAAAAAAACCTAACCCCCCCCCCCCCAAAAAAAAAACCTAAACCCCCCTCCCCCACCCCCCAAAAACCTAACCCCCCCCCCCAAGCTAAAATGCTAAAAACTAAACCCCCAAAAAACCTAAAAAAATCTAAAAAAAAAAAATCTAAATTTTTATGCTCAAATCGCTACTTTTAGTGGCAAAAAAAAAAAAAAAAAAAATTTAATTTTTTTTTGGCTTCGAAATGTAGCGATTTTTATATAAAAAATAAAAAAAAAAAATTTTTGTGTGATTTTTAGCTATTTTTAGACATTTTTGTTTGTGTTCACATTGGTTCTCGCGGTTCTCGCAATAAGAGGTGGTTCTCACATGATCTTCTCCCTATATATATATATATATATATATATAGGGGAAGGTTCATTTGAGAAGAATCTTCTTACAAGAAGAAAACTAAATTAATCTAAGCCCTATATTTTTTTGATCAATGGTTGTAAATCAAGATATTATTGTTGTCCACTTTCAATTAATGTTTTAATTATTAAGGGCATAATAGACAATTTGATGTATAACACTATTAAATATTATAAAGGGTTACTCTAGTCTCATTAATGTCACCATAATTTTCTCCTTCACCATCATTAATATGTTGGGTCCTACACCAATTTTATAAGAAGTGACTAAATTATTTAAAAGTGTTGTGTACTACGCATATATTATTATATGTCGTAAAATTATTTAAAAGTGTTGGGAACCTACACATATGGTACCCTACACCAAAACATTATTTTCTTGGTGTAGGAAACGTTGTTATTATGGTGTAGAAAACGTTGAAATATGTAGGATCATGTGCATGAATGTTTTTATTGTGTAAGGTGCACAACTATTTTATAGGATAGACTCATTAAATGATTAGGGTTTATTAATTTAAATAGCAAAAATAAAGGGTAGACTACTTAAATGATTGGTTTAAATTACCTTTGTACCCTTTTATTCTTTTTATTTTTAATTTGTGATTCTTCTCATTTGAACTCTCCACTATATATATATATATATATATATATTATTTTTTTATTTTTTTATAAGGAATGTCACAATAAAACCGAGCTTTTTACTAAAATAAAGGGTTTAAAACGAAAACTGGTTTTGGTGGGTAAAGGGTGTTTGTTTTGTGGGTTTAGAAATGAAAAGGTTTAGGCTCAAAGGGGTTAACTAGGGGATTTTGGGTAGGTGGTAAAAAAAGAAAAATAATGGTGTTGAAATAAAAAGGGTTAGTCCTAATGCCTCCATCATTTACTTACTTGGGTTTAAGTTTGTTGGTGCATCCGTCTGTCGACTTCGTCTTGTATCGAGTCTTATATATAGATAGATAGATCAGGGCACGAAAAACGAGAAAAGTGTGTTTGTAGGTAATTTCGCACGAAACTACACATAGGTAATTCCGTACGAAATTATATGGTGATTTTACACGAAATCAGATTTCGCATGAGTCAATTCCGTGTGAAATTACTCAGCCTATAAATACCTTTGATGCCTTGTCATTTGTAACTTTTCCGGTTTCAGTACTGAAGTGCTGCCGAAGTGTCTACTCGCTGTAATTCTTTGTCAAATCAATCAAAAGACAGTTTAAAGTGTATATCTTGCTGAATTGGACTTGATACGTTTGTTTCCGCCTCTCGTATTGAGAAATACTCTTCTGATCAACTCGTTCGGGTCAGAAAACGATCCTACAAGTGGTATCAGAGCTCAGGAGGAAGAGTTCATACAAATTCAGCTGAAAATTCTGATTTCTACACCTTCTTTTTCAAAATTAACTTGTTTTCACGATCAAAATGTCTTGAATTTCACATATTTCACGCGCAATAGTTTTTTTAACAAACCCTTGAAAGTTTCAGACTTAAAATCGGACAAATACTTAATCAATTTTGACAAAAACAGCTCGAGATGATGACATCAGCAGTGTTTCATACGAAATTAGCCTTATTTCGCACCAGATTGTAATTTCGTTTGAGAGTTTCATACGAAATTAGCCTTATTTCGTTTCTAGTTGATATTTCATTTGAGAGGTCCACACGAAATTAGGTATTTCGCATCAAAGTGTAATTTCGTTTGAGTATTTCACACGAAATCACCTATTTCGTTTGAAAGAGTAATTTCGCACCAAAGGCCATTCCATTTGAAAGTTAATTTCGTTTGAACTTGACTGTTTGTGAATTCTTGAAAACCGAATCATGGAAGAGGAATTTTATAACACATTTGCTACCACTCCGACTACTCCGGCATCTGTTACTCAGAACTTGAACATGGAAAATGAAACGGGCACTATGTAAAAACCGCCAAAGCTCATGAACATTGAGGAGTATAAGGATGGGAAGAACGGATTGAGAATTGGTTACAAGCAAATTATTTGGATGCTTGGGAATGTGTGGAAACGAAATATGTCAGACCATTGAATGATGATGAAGAGGAGATTGCTATTAAAGATCGAAGTGTTGATGATAGAAAGAAATACAAAAATGAAAAAATGATGATTAGTCTATTGCATCAAGCTGTTAAGGAAGACATTCTGGTCTTACTGCAACACAATGGAAGTGCTTATTCAATTTGGAAAGAATTAAAATCAAAGTTTGTCGGTAGTAAAGAGATGATTAAGAAAAAAAAAATCACTTTTGAAGAAAGAATTTGATCTATTTCGTGGTTTGAGAACTGAAAGCACCAAGCAGATCATCGAAAGATATTGCAATCTGTTAGTCCAAATGAAGAGATTGAGCATCACAAAAGATAATGAAGAATTGATTGAGAAGTTAGCTGATGCTTTGCCATATGAAACTTGGGGCACGTATCTCATGATGTTGAGGAACAAGAAAGATTTTAGCAATTTAACACTGAATAAGTTCATTGAAAAGCTTGAAGCTCAAGAGATGGAACAAAGGAAAATCTCAAGAATGAAGGATTTTGATGGTGAACAAGATATCGGTCTTTATTACAAAGGAGGTATCAGTGATAAGAACAACATGTCATCAAAGGTTGAGACTGCATTCAATGCTAAGAGTTCATCAGGAGGATCATCTAAAGGATCAAACAATAAAACTGAATTTTCTTCATATCCATCATATGATCCAAACTTTTCAACAATAAAGAATGGAAAGAAATTACAGTGCAACATGGTATTAGATCTTGAAAATGGTCAAAATTACACTGAGGAGGTTGCTAAAAGTCACATGTCTTTGTTGGTTACCGTGTTAGAGTCATATGAGAGTTTAGTAGCAGGAAGGATCGGGAATCCAATGTTAACAAAAGAGGATTACGATTAGATTGATGCTGAGGAGATGGAATTGATGGATATAAAGTGGTGTTTGGCTAGTGTTTTGAGAAGAGCCAAAAAGTTTAAACAAATTATAGGAAGAGATAATTTCCGTGATGCAAATGTTTCTACTTTAGGTTTTGATAAATCTAAAGTTGCATGTTTTCGTTGCAGGGAAAAAGGACACTTCAAGAGGGAGTGCACAAATCGTGAAGCAAGTGGAGCTCAAAATCCGTTCAACAACAATGATTACTATCGGAAAGCAATTTATCATTAAGTTGCTCAACAATCACATCAACAAGAACCACAAACTGCACACGCTAGGAAGGCAATCGAGGAGTCATCAAAGAGAGCCTGTATGGTGAATCAAGATGATAAAAAATCATCAAAAGGATTCAGTTGGGACAAATATGTTTCAGCTGATAATAAAGCATGTCTGATAAACCAAGATGATCAAAAATTACCAGAAGGGTTTAGCTGGGCAAATTTCAGTTGGGATGATTATGATCCTAACAAAACTTCAAATCAAAAAGCTTTTGTTGCTCGAGTTGTTGAAGATAGTGATAATGATGATGATTATTATGCAAAAAGAATGAAAGAGCACTTAAAGTTGATGGAAGAGAGTGACAGTGATGATGGTAGAGCTAAAAAGAAAAAAAGAAGAAAGTTAAAAAACAAGTAAGCAGTGATGATGAAGAAATTCCAGTGATAAGGAAAAAGGTCAAAGACATTCCAGTTTTCACAGTTGAAGCTGAAACTGATGCACAAAAGATTCCAGTGATATGTGAGAACTATGAAGCGGTAAAGAAGCAAAACAGTACATTGATTCATAACTTGAACAGATTGAAAGAATCTTATGATGTTTTGAACAAAGCCATGAATCGATACAATCAGTCAAGCAGTGAACAAGCAACAACAATGAAGACTCTTCAAGGAGCTTTCATGACAAAGCAGAAAGTGGTCAACAATTACATTGAGAAATGTGTTGTGCTTGAACAGAAATTGGAAACCCAAAGGATGGAAATAGAAAGAGTAAATAGGTTGTTAAAAAGTTACTCATGTACTTCTTATGTTATTGACAGGATTTATCCAACCGTTGAAGGCATGAAGGCATTTGATGAAGAGGAAGTTTCTGAAGAGAAGACTTCTGAAAAGAGAAAGGATACTGAAGTGAAGACATCTGGTAAGAAACAAAGTGCCAGTTACAACAAGTGTCCACCCCCGCTTGAAAATGGATATTCTCCACGAAATCCAAATTCAGAAAGAGTAAAAAAGATAACCAATTTACAGTGGGAGTCCAAGTCTACAGAAAATTTGCCAGACAACATTGATGTTACTTTTACATCGTCCGATACTGATCATGAGTCCGAATTAATAAAGAAAGTGGTCGATCAGGTGTTGGATAACGATGAAACCGAGGAGTCAAAGTCGGAGTCAAACCCAGAGTCAAAGTCTGACAAGTCAAAGTCAACAGTCAAAAAGGAGAAACAGGTTTATAATAAAGAATTTCTGTTATCAAAGTCTAATTTGAATGACGAAACGTTCAAAGTAGCTTATACTTTGAATGATTATGACAAATTATATTCTGATGAAGAATTTCCAATAAGAGGTGTTAAAACTGAAATGATCAAAAAGGTTTTCAAACTAACAGAAATTAATATTTCTGAAATAAAAGATGTAAATCTTTCTGAAAATCCAAGACCTTACACCTCAAGAGTTCAACAAATATTAAATAAGAAAAAGGGTTACAGTTCTGGTTCTGGTTTTTGTAACACCCTTACTATTAATTGACGGTATTTGTACAAATAACGACAATTAAATGTGTATTTACGAGTACACATACATCTAAAAATACGGGTTTAATAAAACTTTTACAATTTAAAAATAATATAACTTAATGTATTTGAGTTTGTCGTTTAAAGGTTACGACAAAACGACGTGCGGAAGCTTGTATCTTATCGTGTTCGGTTCCTCGTTGAGCTTGATCGTCATCCGGCATCCCGAATTATACCTATGATCAAAACCAACATGAAAGTTAGTTTTGATAGCGTAAAAAAAGAGTTTATTCAAGTTCATTGCATCAAACCAACTACAACAAAATAATTTTTCCGGATTCATGTCTCTCGCGCCACGCGAGAGGCTTCCTCGGCTTGAAATTCAATTACGACACTTTTTGTCCCGTTAGTGATTTGATCAAACAAACTTATTGGTTATCTTTAAAATGTCATGCATAACACGTTATATCAGTTTACTAATATTTAAGGTTCAAATTACGGGTTCTTAAGCAAATCTTAACCCGTTTGGCATATCTACTCATTTTGACCCGTTAAGGGTATTTAACACTTACAAGCTTAAATCACGCTTCTTTTTTAGTTTACATCCTATCTCCATTTTTATACTTATCCCAAGGATTCAATTTATCAAAATGCTTATTTCTAAACAACTCTTAAAGGTTTTTTTTGTCCGATTTACCGCTCAAGGGCTTTTTGGTCAATTTTAGTCATTCATTTTATGACGAAGGACTTTCGCTAATATTTGACCAAAATATCGTTTTTTAGCTATAATTCTAAAAATGCATACCTGGCTCGGGTCATAGGATTGACCCGTTTAATTAGCTTTCACTATTAATTTCTAGTTAATAGCAACGCGAACCATGTGTTAATTCTTGTGATAAAAAAAAACTCAACAAGCGATCATCAATATTATTGACAAATGGTGTTAACAACACCATTTGACCCGTTTAGTCGAAATGACCAAATTTCATTATGAGATGGTATTTACTCACCATTTCACCCCTTTAACCTATCCCGGTTTACTTTTTGGATTTCTAATTACCATTTCGCCTCTTTAACCTATCCCGGTTTACTTTTTGAATTCATCTTACTTAAAAATCGTTTCTCGTTTTGTTTGACCCGTTATGACTCATGCCAAATAGTTTCCTTTCAAATCCCTTTATCTATTGGTTAATCCATGTCCGGATTACTATTTTACCGTTTTTACCCTTTTCACCATAATTTATGGTGTCTTACCATTTTCACTTGTTCCGACTCGCATTATATCGTGCCGGAACATCACGTTTCATTTACTTAACATAATTCATATTCAATACTCACAGATAAGTATTTTTGTAATAAAAATAAAAAGGCGTAAGCTTTACTTACCTTTCGTCCGATTTCGCCCTTTCTACGCGTATTCAATCCGTTTGACCCGCTTCTTTTCCTAAGCCGCCGCCTAGCTCGTCAAGCGTCAAACTATCATATAGTATTCACAAGTAGTTAGGTTAGTCTTTCTAGATCATAACCTTTACGCCTTATGAACTTTTATACCACTTTTCTTACCGAACTCTATCATACGTCGGTTTGACTTTTAAAAGTCAAACCGCCTTATAGCATATGAAATTGAGCAACTAATTTGACAAACTCATGTTGGCGTTCCGCCCTTTACTCGATAGCACTATTCTTAGGCCACCATTTTAACTAATAAGTAATCCGAGTTCATGCTATTTTTAATACTAAGTTATCTTAGCTCTTGATTATCAACGTCACATTAAGCAAGTTCATATCACTGAAAATAGGCTGTTTTTGGTGACCTGTTTAACCTATTTACAAGTCTTCAAAAATTATGTTTTTTTATGTGACGTACCTCTCGGAGGGTTAGGCCTTGTGTTAAAATTTCAAGATCTAACTCTTTACCAAAAATTCGTAAAAATTCATTTACTAAGCTGCAATCAGATTCGTCACTTCTGACTGCTGCTTACGGAAAAATTCATTTAAAATTCCTCGTTTATCCGATTGACGAAATTCCAATTGGCGATTCTTTTAATCACTTAAAACTTTCTACAGTAAGAATTTGAGATCATAACTCAATTCCTAATTCGAGTTATGACATTCGTAATGGGCTGCAAATTCTGCCAGAAAACGCAACTTGAACCTTTGATACGGAAAAATTCATAAAACGCTCAATTTTCGTCGAAAAAATGCGATTCCAGTGGGGTTTTAAAGATATTTCCTGGAATTACATTTTAGACTCAAGAAACACATGTTTTTGTCATGTTTTGTCCAGGTTACAGCCGATACAAGTCGGCTATAAATTCTGATCAGAATTCAGCTTTCAATTTGAACATGTTTATGACATTATAACACTTATTCTTAGCAATCAAAACCCCTAAAAGCGTCTCATAAACGAATTTAGTCAAACCCCACTTAGCACATGCAAGAGTAATCATCAAATCCCTAGTCTTTAATACTGATTCATCAATTTTTCAACTAGGGTTTGTTTCTAAACATGAATTCATCCTAGTTTCAGGCAAACATCAATCATTCAAGCTTGAATTTCGATTTTTATAAGTTCATCAAAAATCTCAACTTCATAAATATCAATAATTCGACATACCTTACGATCCCCACTACTAGGTGATCGTTTCTATGTATTCATGCATCTGATTCGGGCTGGATTTGACCTTCAATTTGATGCTTTTGTTGAAATTAGGGTTAGACCCCTTTTCTTCTCCCCTGGTCGATCGAACTGGAACACACGTATGTGTGTGTTTTAATTTTTTTTATAAATGTTTTAACTAAAACATTTTCCTATTTACCCATCTTTAGCCCCTCATGTATTGGTTTGTTATTAAGTAGGCCACAACCTACTTATTTCTAGTAATATTCCCTCTAATTAACTGGGTTTATTATTCCTATTTAACTTAGTGGGTTCGGGAAGTTCCTAACCTGTCTTATTTTAAGTCCCGTTAACTTGTTCCTTTTTACATACTTTGTTTTTATCAAAGTATTTATTTTCTTCTTTCTCTTTTTTTTATTAACATCTAGTTGATTTATTTAAATCCTAATATTTATCGGGTAAATTTTTACCACTAACGGTATTTTACCCGTCATTAATATTAACGTGGTTTGATTACCAACCCCGTTTTTGGGGTGTTACAAGTCTACCCCCTTAAAGAGGTTTCGTCCCCGAAACCTTATTTACGTAGTTCATTGGTTTAATCAAAAGATCCAAGTTTCGTTTTCACGGCACCCGTTTATTTTGGTCAAAAGTTTTCGTCTATATTGACGCGTACGTCTTTCATGTGTAAGGCCTCGTGGGCCGTTACTTTCAGCTCGTATCCGTTATCTTTATTGATTATCTATTTTTGCGGTTAGACTTGTTAGCCGCCGGTTACCTTATACTCCATTACTCGGGTGTATATCCATGTCGCCATCTTCGGCTTTATGTGTGTTTACGGTCTCCTAAATCACCTCATACTACTTATGTTTATTAAAACGTTGTTTTTTTTTACTAAAAATTTAATTTTTTTAGTTCACGTTTTCAATTTGAACATGTTTATGACATTATAACACTTATTCTTAGCAATCAAAACCCCTAAAAGCATCTCGTAAACGAATTTAGTCAAACTCCACTTAGCACATGCAAGAGTAATCATCAAATCCCTAGTCTTTAATACTGATTCATCAATTTTTCAACTAGGGGTTGTTTCTAAACATGAATTCATCCTAGTTTCAGCCAAACATCAATCATTCAAGCTTGAATTTTGATTTTTATAAGTTCATCAAAAATCTCAACTTCATAAATATCAATAATTCGACATACCTTACGATCCCCACTACTAGGTGATCGTTTCTATGTATTCATGCATCTGATTCGGGCTGGATTTGACCTTCAATTTGATGCTTTTGTTGAAATTAGGGTTAGACCCCTTTTCTTCTCCCCTGGTCGATCGAACTAGAACACACGTATGTGTGTGTTTTATTTTTTTTTTATAAATGTTTTAACTAAAACATTTTCCTATTTACCCATCTTTAGCCCCTCATGTATTGGTTTGTTATTAAGTAGGCCACAACCTACTTATTTCTAGTATTATTCCCTCTAATTAACTGGGTTTATTATTCCTAGTTAACTTAGTGGGTTCGGGAAGTTCCTAACCTGTCTTATTTTAAGTCCCGTTAACTTGGTCCTTTTTACATACTTTGTTTTTATCAAAGTATTTATTTTCTTCTTTCTCTTTTTTTTATTAACATCTAGTTGATTTATTTAAATCCTAATATTTATCGGGTAAATTTTTACCACTAACGTTATTTTACCCGTCATTAATATTAACGTGGTTTGACTACCAAACCCGTTTTTGGGGTGTTACAAGTCTACCCCTCTTAAAGAGGTTTCGTCCCCGAAACCTTATTTACGTAGTTCATTGGTTTAATCAAAAGATCCAAGTTTCGTTTTCACGGCACCCGTTTATTTTGGTCAAAAGTTTTCGTCTATATTGACGCGTACGTCTTTCATGTGTAAGGCCTCGTGGGTCGTTACTTTCAGCTCGTATCCGTTATCTTTATAGATTATCTATTTTTGCGGTTAGACTTGTTAGCCGCCAGTTACCTTATACTCCATTACTCGGGTGTATATCCATGTCGCCATCTCCGGCTTTATGTGTGTTTACGGTCTCCTAAATCACCTCATACTACTTATGTTTATTAAAACGTTGTTTTTTTTTACTAAAAATTTAATTTTTTTAGTTCACGTTTTCTCTTTTTTTTTTACGTCTTTCTTTCTTATCTAGGAATTTTACATCCGAGGATTTGTTCCTTTTCATTATCATTTGATGCGGGGAATTTCAACTAGTTCCCACGCTTAACCCAAATAACCCGTAGGTCCTTTCGCTTAGTCTCGTAGACTATTTCTTTAGATTTCCACCATTTTAAGGTGAGAGTCAACAATTCGTTTCTTTCCATTTGCGACCGAACGGTCTTTTTGGTCTTGTAGACCTTAACATTTCTTATGATTCCTGAAGGTTGTGATGATCCCGTAGATTCATCTTTTACTCATGTTGTTCTAAAACATACCTTCAGTGTCAATGCACCCCTTTTATGTTTAGAAATTATTCGTTTTCATTCTTGAATTCTATGGACCTTGACCATAGTTTAAGGCTACATTTGTTTTCTTCCGAATGATCCTTTCGACTCTATAACTTCTAACGTTATTTACACGTCGGTTTGTCCTACACTTACCGTTACTCAGTTCTTACCTATACTTCCTTACGACCTGTTACCCAGGTTCTTTATCTTAATGTTTTTAACATTCTTGTTTTGCTAATTTGCGTTTTTCCTGTCTAAATTACCAAGCGTTATTCTTAGTTTAACTCGTTTGACTTGTTCGTGTGAAATTTCATCACTTGTGAACGTCAAACTTCATTCTTTATTCGACCCGTTCAACTTTAAAATAGTTGAACGTAATTATCAAAATTTTTGTTTACAATTTCTCATCGTCTTTTAGTCATGACTCAAAATCCGAGTCTTTTGACTTTCTATTTCGCGTTCCCATCTCTTGGTTTACGCATATTCAAAATCCTACCCATCTATCGGGTATTTTACCGAAGTCATTATTAAAGCCACCGTCCCGGTATGTATTAAGACTTCATTTTAATTTATTTGGTCGTCTTAGCGAAACCCATCGCTTTTATTCAATCAAGTCCTTTATTCTTTATTTAATTCGTTTGACTTGTCCGTGTGAATCTCATCAGTTGTGACAATCAAACTTTTATCCCTATACCTTAGCCTTCCTATTAGTCAATCTGTATTTTCATTTACCTTGATCTTTGTCCTTTCTCTCGGGTTCGTTATTCTAACGTAATACGCTTCTGTCATCTGACTTGCGTTTACGTTTACTATCAAACATCTTACTTGTTTGATTCATTTGGGTACCTTTTTTTTAATTTGTCCCATTAACCCCGTCCTTACTACATTGGATGTAAATGTGTCCGCTATAAGAAGTTCATGGTATCATATGCCACTACTTACTTGGCCAGAGTAAGCGATTTACACATGACATACATGACCTTTTTATAGTTTTCACATCACGCCCTATGTAATTAACACCTCTATTTAGTTTTCTTGGAAATAATATCCTGGATAGGTATTCTATTAAGGTTTTTCAAGTTTCTAATTTACATATGCAACAATTATTCTTTACAAGTTTGTTGCATATTGTTATTTGTGCAACTATATTTAAAAGTGTGCACCGGATAATGCTTGCCCCAATGGGCGTTCCTTGCCATTATTCCTCTTCGCGATTGTTAAGCAATTTGGTCCTAAGTGAGCATGCTCCACTTGTCATACTTCGAACCGTTCTTCTATCCTATCCGTCACTTGTTACACCCTCGCCATCTTCAGATGCGAGTATCCTTTTATTTAAAACATTTACAAAGATTAGTAATGTCAACTTCACTAAACGCTCGTATTATAATACAAGGCTTTTCTACTATACGTGTCAACGCGCGTAATTTGGTTAGCTATATCTATCAATTATCGATTTGATTGGTGTAACTTGAATTACACAATAACTCTATGTGTTGTTCACAACACTTTAATCATATAGAACCATTAATATAGATGTACTTACCGGATTTGCGATCAAGCCTCGAACCGAACACTTTATTCTTTTAACCTGGAGCTCTGATTACCAACTTGTAACACCCTTACTATTAAATGGCGGTTTTTGTACAAATAACGACAATTAAATGTGTATTTACGAGTACACATACATCTAAAAATACGGTTTTAATAAAACTTTTACAATTTAAAAATAATATAACTTAATGTATTTGAGTTTGTCGTTTAAAGGTTACGACAAAACGACGTGCGGAAGCTTGTATCTTTATCGTGTTCGGTTCCACGTTGAGCTTGATCGTCATCCGGCATCCCGAATTATACCTATGATCAAAACCAACATGAAAGTTAGTTTTGATAGCGTAAAAAAAAGAGTTTAATCAAGTTCATAGCATCAAACCAACTGAAACAAAATAATTTTTCCGGATTCATGCCTCTCGCGCCACGCGAGAGGCTTCCTCGGCTTGAAATTCAATTACGACACTTTTTGTCCCGTTAGTGATTTGATCAAACAAACTTATTGGTTATCTTTAAAATGTCATGCATAACACGTTATATCAGTTTACTAATATTTAAGGTTCAAATTACGGGTTCTTAAGCAAATCTTAACCCGTTTGGCATATCTACTCATTTTGACCCGTTAAGGGTATTTAACACTTACAAGCTTAAATCACGCTTCTTTGTTTAGTTTACATCCTATCTCCATTTTTATACTTATCCAAAGGATTCAATTTATCAAAATGCTTATTTCTAAACAATTCTTAAAGGTTTTTTTTTTCCGATTTACCGCTCAAGGGCTTTTTGGTCAATTTTAGTCATTCATTTTATGACGAAGGACTTTCGCTAATATTTGACCAAAATATCGTTTTTTAGCTATAATTCTAAACATGCATACCTGGCTCGGGTCATAGGATTGACCCGTTTAATTATCTTTCACTATTAATTTCTAGTTAATAGCAACGCGAACCATGTGTTAATTCCTGTGATAAAAAAAACTCAACAAGCGATCATCATATATTATTGACAAATGGTGTTAACAACACCATTTGACCCGTTTAGTCGAAATGACCAAATTTCATTATGAGATGGTATTTACTCACCATTTCACCCCTTTAACCTATCCCGGTTTACTTTTTGGATATCTAATTACCATTTCGCCTCTTTAACCTATCCCGGTTTACGTTTTGAATTCATCTTACTTAAAAACCGTTTCTCGTTTTGTTTGACCCGTTATGACTCATGCCAAATAGTTTCCTTTCAAATCCCTTTATCTATTGGTTAATCCATGTCCGGATTACTATTTTACCGTTTTTACCCTTTTCACCATAATTTATGGTTTCTTACCATTTTCACTTGTTCCGACTCGCATTATATCGTGCCGGAACATCACATTTCATTTACTTAACATAATTCATATTCAATACTCACAGATAAGTATTTTTGTAATAAAAATAAAAAGGCGTAAGCTTTACTTACCTTTCGTCCGATTTTGCCCTTTCTTCGCGTATTAAATCCGTTTGACCCGCTTCTTTTCCTAAGCCGCCGCCTAGTTCGTCAAGCGTCAAACTATCATATAGTATTCACAAGTAGTTAGGTTAGTCTTTCTAGATCATAACCTTTACGCCTTATGAACTTTTATACCACTTTTCTTACCGAACTCTATCATAGGTCGGTTTGACTTTTAAAAGTCAAACCGCCTTATAGCATATGAAATTGAAGAACTAATTTGACAAACTCATGTTGGCGTTCCACCCTTTACTCGATAGCACTATTCTTAGGCCACCATTTTAACTAATAAGTAATCCGAGTTCATGCTATTTTTAATACTAAGTTATCTTAGCTCTTGATTATCAACGTCACATTAAGCAAGTTCATATCACTGAAAATAGGCTGTTTTTGGTGACCTGTTTAACCTGTTTACAAGTCTTCAAAAATTATTATTTTTTTATGTGACGTACCTCTCGGAGGGTTAGGCCTTGTGTTAAAATTTCAAGATCTAACTCTTTACAAAAAATTCATAAAAATTCATTTACTAAGCTGCAATCAGATTCGTCACTACTGACTGCAACTTACGGAAAAATTCATTTAAAATTTCTCGTTTATCCGATTGACGAAATTCCAATTGGAGATTCTTTTAATCACTTAAAACTTTCTACAGTAAGAATTTGAGATCATAACGCAATTCCTAATTCAAGTTATGACATTCGTAATGGGCTGCAAATTCTGCCAGAAAACGCTGCTTGAACCTTTGATACGGAAAAATTCATAAAACGCTCAATTTTCGTCTAAAAAATGCGATTCCAGTGGGGTTTTAAAGATATTTCCTGGAATTACATTTTAGACTCAAGAAACACATGTTTTTGTCATGTTTTGTCCTGGTTACAGCCGATACAAGTCGGCTGTAAATTCTGATCAGAATTCAGCTTTCAATTTTAACATGTTTATGACATTATAACACTTATTCTTAGCAATCAAAACCCCTAAAAGCATCTCATAAACGAATTTAGTCAAACCTCACTTAGCACATGCAAGAGTAATCATCAAATCCCTAGTCTTTAATACTGATTCATCAATTTTTCAACTAGGGTTTGTTTCTAAACATGAATTCATCCTAGTTTCAGCCAAACATCAATCATTCAAGCTTGAATTTTGATTTTTATAAGTTCATCAAAAATCTCAACTTCATAAATATCAATAATTCGACATACCTTACGATCCCCACTACTAGGTGATCGTTTCTATGTATTCATGCATCTGATTCGGGCTGGATTTGACCTTCAATTTGATGCTTTTGTTGAAATTAGGGTTAGACCCCTTTTCTTCTCCCCTGGTCGATCGAACTGGAACACACGTATGTGTGTGTTTTAATTTTTTTTATAAATGTTTTAACTAAAACATTTTCCTATTTACCCATCTTTAGCCCCTCATGTATTGGTTTGTTATTATGTAGGCCACAACCTACTTATTTCTAGTAATATTCCCTCTAAGTAACTGGGTTTATTATTCCTAGATAACTTAGTGGGTTCGGGAAGTTCCTAACCTGTCTTATTTTAAGTCCCGTTAACCTGGCCCTTTTCACATACTTTGTTTTTATCAAAGTATTTATTTTCTTCTTTCTCTTTTTTTTATTAACATCTAGTTGATTTATTTAAATCCTAATATTTATCGGGTAAATTTTTACCACTAACGGTATTTTACCCGTCATTAATATTTACGTGGTTTGACTACCAAACCCGTTTTTGGGGTGTTACAGTTTTCAAAAGAAATCAAACCATAACGGTAATTTCAAAAGAAAGGGATTAGGTTTTATTCCACCGAAAAATCATAAAAATGAAAAAACTTATAAAACAAAAACTGTTTTTGTTTCAGGAATATCAACTGAGGAAGAAAAGGAGCAGTTGTTCAGGAATCAATCAAAGAAAGAATTCCTTGCAAAAAAGCAAGAGGAAATGGAGAAAAATGTTGCTCAACAGAAAAAAGAGACTAGAACTTGTTTTCAATGCAAAACAGTTGGTCATATTGCCAGGAATTGTCCAAAGGGAATACAATCAAAACAGGGAGTCTCTGAAAAACTGAAAGGAAAGATTGTTGAGAATGAACCACCAACTAAACTATTCAAAGTTTTAAAAAATTCGAAGTTTGAAGTTGGTGAATGTTCAAAAAGGTTTTACAAGAGAAAAGTGAATCTTGACAACCAAAAATGGGTTGTTAAGAAAGCTGATGATGGTCCTAGCAATGATTCTGATTCGTCAAAATCAGAGGAGCTATTTTCAGGCGATGAATCTGATTCCACAAAGTCAGAGGAGCCACGTGTTGAATTAAAATTGGAAACATCAGTACCGCCAATGGATAATGTCAATTTTCCACCATTGAGGGCTGAGAATTTAAAAAAAAAAGTTGGTAAAATTGAGATTTCAAATCAATTTTTCTCTGAAATGAAAGAATTTGATATTGAAAAAGATTTTAACCCCACAGTTCAATATATATTTGGAAAAATGGTTGACAGGAAGGTCAAAGGGGTAATGGTTGAAAAACAGGACTTGTCGGAGCTCCCAGGTTGGTAAGTGTGGAGCAGGTATCGGCATCTTTCTTGAGAAATTTACTTCGGTAATATTTCGACTTACAAGTGGTTGAAGAAGGTTTTCACTTACAAGTGGTAAATCAGGGACATTAAATTGTACTTGATTTCCTACAAAGTGGTATTTGATGTTTGAACTTAAAACTGTTATATTTTTCAAAAGGTTGAAGATGAAAGAACAAGGTGATGAATTGATCCCCTAACCTACAAGAGGTTTTATGAAATTAACAAAACTAATTTTCTGGAAAAACCATTTGATTAAAACAAACTTAAGTGTTTTGAAATCATAATGGGAAAATAGTTTGTTGTAAGGGGGAGTTCTGATTGTTTATGCCAAATAGTTTTAAAATGTTTAAAAGCTTAACGGTGTTGGTAATTTGTCTCATAAACTGATATGATCCTCGTACACAAACTCGAAAAAATATTGTCTGTAAATATTTTGTTACTGCATTTATTTCAATATTCAAAAATCCAAAAAGATTTTAAGTGTGTTTTAGCATAAATTTTGAAAAATCCAAAAAGATTTTCGACAACTGATGTTGAAAAGCTGATTTTCAAAGTTCCAAGTGCTAAGCATGATGAACAGGTTTGGGAGAGTGTGTTTCAAAAAATGTTTTTTTCTATATGTGGTCATTAGAAGTTTTTAAATGATAAATCATTCTATTCATACAAGTGGTTCATCAGAGATTAACATTGTAAAATCATTTTTTGATTTGTGTTTACAAGTGATAAGCAGAGAATAAATTTATAAAATTTTAAAATTGTGAAATTTATTTCTGGGTTAATAATGTGCAGGTTAGCCAGGTTTTGATCCTGAGCAGGATGTGAGCCAGGTCACAATCTTGAACTTGTGAAAGCCAGACTGCGATCCCAAGTACAATTTAAGGGGGAGTCTGAAGTTGTATAGAGCCAAGTTCTGATTCTGGACCTGATGTTCATGCAAGCTGATGATGCTGATAAACTTAAGGAATCAAGAGATCTGATCAAGAGATTATAAGAGCCAGCTACAGATCTTGGGATGATAGTGAGATAAGAGCCAGGTCGAGATCATGGAAATGAAGAGAAGAGAGAAAATTGAGGATGCTTTGCATTGTCAGATACTTTGGAAGAGTTGAGAAGGCTGATAAAGACTGACGATTTGAAGACTCGGGAAGACTTCGTCAACATCCGAGGGGGAGTCTGTTGGTGCATCCGTCTGTCGACTTCATCTTGTATCGAGTCTTATATATAGATAGATAGATCAGGGCACGAAAAACGAGAAAAGTGTGTTTGTAGGTAATTTCGCACGAAATTACACATAGGTAATTCCGTATGAAATTATATGGTGATTTACACGAAATCAAATTTCGCATGAAATCTAATTTCGCATGAGTCAATTCCGTGTGAAATTACTCAGCCTATAAATACCTTTGATGCCTTGTCATTTGTAACTTTTTCGGTTTCAGTACTGAAGTGCTGCCGAAGTGTCTACTCGCTGTAATTCTTTGTCAAATCAATCAAAAGACAGTTTAAAGTGTATATCTTGCTGAATTGGACTTGATACGTTTGTTTCCGCCTCTCGTATTGAGAAAAACTCTTCTGATCGACTCGTTCGGGTCAGAAAACGATCCTACAAGTGGTATCAGAGCTCAGGAGGAAGAGTTCATACAAATTCAGCTGAAAATTCTGATTTCTACACCTTCTTTTTAAAAATTAACTTGTTTTCACGATCAAAATGTCTTGAGTTTCACATATTTCACGTGCAATAGTGTTTTAACAAACCCTTGAAAGTTTCAGACTTAAAATCGGACAAATACTTAATCAATTTTGACAAAAACAGCTCGAGATGATGACATCAGCAGTGTTTCATACGAAATTAGCCTTATTTCGCACCAGATTGTAATTTCGTTTGAGAGTTTCATACGAAATTAGCCTTATTTCGTTTCTAGTTGATATTTCGTTTGAGAGGTCCACACGAAATTAGGTATTTCGCATCAAAGTGTAATTTCGTTGAGTATTTCACACGAAATCACCTATTTCGTTTGAAAGAGTTATTTCGCACCAAAGGCCATTCCATTTGAAAGTTAATTTCGTTTGAACTTGACTGTTTGTGAATTCTTGAAAACCGAATCATGGAAGAGGAATTTTATAACACATTTGCTACCACTCCGACTACTCCGGCATCTGTTACTCAGAACTTGAACATGGAAAATGAAATGGGCACTATGCAAAAATCGCCAAAGCTCATGAACATTGAGGAGTATAAAGGATGGGAAGAACGGTTTGAGAATTGGTTACAAGCAAATTATTTGGATGCTTGGGAATGTGTGGAAACGAAATATGTCAGACCATTGAATGATGATGAAGAGGAGATTGCTATTAAAGATCGAAGTGTTGATGATAGAAAGAAATACAAAAATGAAAAAAATGATGATTAGTCTATTGCATCAAGCTGTTAAGGAAGACATTCTGGTCTTACTGCAACACAATGGAAGTGCTTATTCAATTTGGAAAGAATTAAAATCAAAGTTTGTCGGTAGTAAAGAGATGATTAAGAACAAAAAATCACTTTAGAAGAAAGAATTTGATCTATTTCGTGGTTTGAGAAATGAAAGCACCAAGCAGATCATCGAAAGATATTGCAATCTGTTAGTCCAAATGAAGAGAGTGAGCATCACAAAAGATAATGAAGAATTGATTGAGAAGTTAGCTGATGCTTTGCCATATGAAACTTGGGGCACGTATCTCATGATGTTGAGGAACAAGAAAGATTTTAGCAATTTAACACTGAATAAGTTCATTGAAAAGCTTGAAGCTCAAGAGATGGAACAAAGGAAAATCTCAAGAATGAAGGATTTTGATGGTGAACAAGATATCGGTCTTTATTACAAAGGAGGTATCAGTGATAAGACCAACATGTCATCAAAGGTTGAGACTGCATTCAATGCTAAGAGTTCATCAGGAGGATCATCTAAAGGATCAAACAGTAAAACTGAATTTTCTTCATATCCATCATATGATCCAAACTTTTCAACATCAAAGAATGGAAAGAAATTACAGTGCAACATGGTATTAGATCTTGAAAATGGTCAAAATTACACTGAGGAGGTTGCTAAAAGTCACATGTCTTTGTTGGTTACCGTGTTAGAGTCATATGAGAGTTTAGTAGCAGGAAGGATCGGGAATCCAATGTTAACAAAAGAGGATTACGATCAGATTGATGCTGAGGAGATGGAATTGATGGATATAAAGTGGTGTTTGGCTAGTGTTTTGAGAAGAGCCGAAAAGTTTAAACAAATTATAGGAATAGATGATTTCCGTGATGCAAATGTTTCTACTTTAGGTTTTGATAAATCTAAAGTTACTTGTTTTAGTTGCAGGGAAAAAGGACACTTCAAGAGGGAGTGCACAAATCGCGAAGCAAGTGGAGCTCAAAATCCGTTCAACAACAATGATTACTATCGGAAAGCAATTTATCATCAAGTTGCTCAACAATCACATCAACACGAACCACAAACTTCACACACTAGGAAGGCAATTGAGGAGTCATCAAAGAGAGCCTGTATGGTGAATCAAGATTATAAAAAATCATCAAAAGGATTCAGTTGGGACAAATATGTTTCAGCTGATAATAAAGCATGTCTGATAAACCAAGATGATGAAAAATTACCAGAAGGGTTTAGCTGGGCAAATTTCAGTTGGGATGATTATGATCCTAACAAAACTTCAAATCACAAAGCTTTTGTTGCTCGAGTTGTTGAAGATAGTGATAATGATGATGATTATTATGCAAAAAGAATGAAAGAGCACTTAAAGTTGATGGAAGCGAGTGACAGTGATGATGGTAAAGCTAAAAAGAAAAAGAAGAAAGTTAAAAAACAAGTAAGCAGTGATGATGAAGAAATTCCAGTGATAAGGAAAAAGGTCAAAGACATTCCAGTTTTCACAGTTGAAGCTGAAACTGATGCACAAAAGATTCCAGTGATATGTGAGAACTATGAAGCGGTAAA
Organism: Helianthus tuberosus; assembly: GCA_030545235.1. Taxonomy (NCBI): domain Eukaryota; kingdom Viridiplantae; phylum Streptophyta; class Magnoliopsida; order Asterales; family Asteraceae; genus Helianthus; species Helianthus tuberosus. Next base: position 116,713,988 of record CM060445.1, on the reverse strand, counting down.
GAAGCAAAACAGTACATTGATTCATAACTTGAACTGATTGAAAGAATCTTATGATGTTTTGAGCAAAGCCATGAATCAATACAATCAGTCAAGCAGTGAACAAGCAACAGCAATGAAGACTCTTCAAGGAGTTTTCATGACAAAGCAGAAAGTGGTCAACAATTACATTGAGAAATGTGCTGTGCTTGAACAGAAATTGGAAACCCAAAGGATTGAAATAGAAAGAGTAAATAGGTTGTTAAAAAGTTACTCATGTACTTCTTATGTTATTGACAGGATTTATCCAACCGTTGAAGGCATGAAGGCATTTGATGAAGAAAAAGTTTCTGAAGAGAAGACTTCTGAAAAGACATAGGATACTGAAGTGAAGACATCTGGTAAGAAACAAAGTGCCAGTTACAACAAGTGTCCACCCCCGCTTAAAAATGGATATTCTCCACGAAATCCAAATTCAAAAAGAGTAAAAAAGGCAACCTATTTACAGTGGGAGTCCAAGTCTACAGAAAATTTGCCAGACAACATTGATGTTACTTTTATATCGTCCGATACTGATCATGAGTCCGAATTAATAAAGAAAGTGGTCGATCAGGTGTTGGATAACGATGAAACCGAGGAGTCAAAGTCGGAGTCAAACCCAGAGACAAAGTCTGACAAGTCAACAGTAAAAAAGGAGAAACGGGTTTATAATAATGAATTTCTGTTATCAAAGTCTAATTTGAATGACGAAACGTTCAAAGTAGCTTATACTTTGAATGATTATGACAAATTATATTCTGATGAAGAATTTCCAATAAGAGGTGTTAAAACTGAAATGATCAAAAAGTTTTTCAAACTAACAGAAATTAATATTTCTGAAATAAAAGATGTAAATCTTTCTGAAAATCCAAGACCTTACACCTCAAGAGTTCAACAAATATTAAATAAGAAAAAGGGTTACAGTTGTGGTTCTGGTTTTCAAAAGAAATCAAACCATAACGGTAATTTCAAAAGAAAGGGATTAGGTTTTATTCCACCTAAAAATCATAAAAATGAAAAAACTTATAAAACAAAAACTGTTTTTGTTTCAGGAATATCAACTGAGGAATAAAAGGAGCAGTTGTTCAGGAATCAATCAAACAAAGAATTCCTTGCAAAAAAGCAAGAGGAAATGGAGAAAAGTGTTGCTCAACAGAAAAAAGAGACTAGAACTTGTTTTCAATGCAAAATAGTTGGTCATATTGCCAGGAATTGTCCAAAGGCAATACAATCAAAACAGGGAGTCTCTGAAAAACTGAAAGGAAAGATTGTTGAGAATGAACCACCAACTAAACTATTCAAAGTTTTAAAAAATTCAAAGTTTGAAGTTGGTGAATGTTCAAAAAGGTTTTACAAGAGAAAAGTGAATCTTGACAACCAAAAATGGGTTGTTAAGAAAGCTGATGATGGTCCTAGCAATGATTCTGATTCGTCAAAATCAGAGGAGCTATTTTCAGGCGATGAATCTGATTCCACAAAGTCAGAGGAGCCACGTGTTGAATTAAAATTGGAAACATCAGTACCGCCAATGGATAATGTCAATTTTCCACCATTGAGGGCTGAGAATTTTAAACAAAAAGTTGGTAAAATTGAGATTTCAAATCAATTTTTCTCTGAAAAGAAAGAATTTGATATTGAAAAAGCTTTTAACCCCACAGTTCAAAATATATTTGGAAAAATGGTTGACAGGAAGGTCAAATGGGTAATGGTTGAAAAACAGGACTTGTCGGAGCTCCCAGGTTGGTAAGTGTGGAGCAGGTATCGACATCTTTCTTGAGAAATTTACTTCGGTAATATTTTGACTTACAAGTGGTTGAAGAAGGTTTTCACTTATAAGTGGTAAATCAGGGACATTAAATTGTACTTGATTTCCTATAAAGTGGTATTTGATGTTTGAACTTAAAACTGTTATATTTTTCAAAAGGTTGAAGATGAAAGAACAAGGTGATGAATTGATCCCTAACCTACAAGAGGTTTTATGAAATTAACAAAACTAATTTTCTGGAAAAACCATTTAATTAAAACAAACTTAAGTGTTTTGAAATCATAATGGGAAAATAGTTTGTTGTAAGGGGGAGTTCTGATTGTTTATGCCAAGTGGATGGCGATTTGAAGCAATTCACAATAGTTGTCAATTTACTTGTACAGTTTATTTTCAATGTTTCTTTAAAATGGTTTTGTATTTTAGTTGGAGTAAGGAATTTCAGAAAATCCAAAAACATTTGAAAATTTGAAAAAGTAAAAAACATGATAAAATTCAAAAAGAGTTTTGTTGTGAAAAAGAGGAAATGATAGTACATCAGTGGACATTCACGGCATGCTCAAGAATTGGAAAGATAAAAATGTGATAAACGGTCTCACTGATGATGTGCCAGTAGGTTTTTGCACACTTAGTAGATTGTGACGAGATATAAACCTAAATTTCAAACTTACTTATTTCGTGGGGAACATCTCTCGGATATATGGGTAACCCCCGAAATCTTGTTTGAAAGGTCCCTCTTTCTGAGATACTAGGTCTTTATACTCAGTGATATCTGGGGTATTATCCCGGGACTTCTGATTTTGCGAAAGCAATGGCCTAGTCCCTGTATAAAACTTTTCGCTTGCTTGAAATATAGCACCACCCTCAGTACAAAAAAATGATGAAACATTGCAAAATGCTAATCATGTGCTGTTGAAGAAAATATTCTCTAAAGGGAACACACCAAAAGTCGAAGCCGTCATCTCTCTGATTTTGCGGAAGCAATAGCCTGAGCTCTCACGGCCCTCGCATTTAACCCTTTACAGATATCATCTAGGTATACTCACCTGTAAGACTGAATATTGGGATCTGGATACGGGAGTATATTCTGAGGTGAGACACGCGAATAAGTTTAAGTGCTTAAAACATTAATCTCGTATCTCGAAACAGTTGAACTTTGTGTGAGAATTTAAATGGATCAGTATACTGACAATCTACGTGAATCGTTTAGAACTTAAAATGTTTAAAAGCTTAACGGTGTTGGTAATTTGTCTCATAAACTGATATGATCCTCGTACACAAACTCGAAAAAATATTGTCTGTAAATATTTTGTTACTGCATTTATTTCAATATTCAAAAATCCAAAAAGATTTTAAGTGTGTTTTAGCATAAATTTTGAAAAATCCAAAAAGATTTTCGACAACTGATGTTGAAAAGCTGATTTTCAAAGTTCCAAGTGCTAAGCATGATGAACAGGTTTGGGAGAGTGTGTTTCAAAAAATGTTTTTTTCTATATGTGGTCATTAGAAGTTTTTAAATGATAAATCATTCTATTCATACAAGTGGTTCATCAGAGATTAACATTGTAAAATCATTTTTTGATTTGTGTTTACAAGTGATAAGCAGAGAATAAATTTATAAAATTTTAAAATTGTGAAATTTATTTCTGGGTTAATAATGTGCAGGTTAGCCAGGTTTTGATCCTGAGCAGGATGTGAGCCAGGTCACAATCTTGAACTTGTGAAAGCCAGACTGCGATCCCAAGTACAATTTAAGGGGGAGTCTGAAGTTGTATAGAGCCAAGTTCTGATTCTGGACCTGATGTTCATGCAAGCTGATGATGCTGATAAACTTAAGGAATCAAGAGATCTGATCAAGAGATTATAAGAGCCAGCTACAGATCTTGGGATGATAGTGAGATAAGAGCCAGGTCGAGATCATGGAAATGAAGAGAAGAGAGAAAATTGAGGATGCTTTGCATTGTCAGATACTTTGGAAGAGTTGAGAAGGCTGATAAAGACTGACGATTTGAAGACTCGGGAAGACTTCGTCAACATCCGAGGGGGAGTCTGTTGGTGCATCCGTCTGTCGACTTCATCTTGTATCGAGTCTTATATATAGATAGATAGATCAGGGCACAAAAAACGAGAAAAGTGTGTTTGTAGGTAATTTCGCAGGAAATTACACATAGGTAATTCCGTACGAAATTATATGGTGATTTCACACTAAATCAGATTTCGCATGAAATCTAATTTCGCATGAGTCAATTCCGTGTGAAATTACTCAGCCTATAAATACCTTTGATGCCTTGTCATTTGTAACTTTTCCGGTTTCAGTACTGAAGTGCTGCCGAAGTGTCTATTCGCTGTAATTCTTTGTCAAATCAATCAAAAGATAGTTTAAAGTGTATATCTTGCTGAATTGGACTTGATAGGTTTGTTTCCGCCTCTCGTATTGAGAAAAACTCTTCTGATCGACTCGTTCGGGTCAGAAAACGATCCTACAAAGTTGGTAAGGACCGGGAATGTATTGTCATGGCAAGTTCTAGAGTCGTAAGAAACCAATCGGCTATTCACACAAGAAACGAAAAATGAGCATTTAGTTTAAAGATGTGTATTTGTATGCTTAATAAAGGCTCAAAACTCACTTTTTGCGGGAATGAGTTTTTAATGTGATCAAATATATATAATCAAATTTTAACTAGATTTGTCATGCCGTTTCATAATTTTCTTATGTTGGTCCTTTTTATCACGACGCTATCGGTTGTAAATTTGTAAAAATATAACATTTTTAGAACTTGTTATTCCCGAATTAAACCAAGACAAGTAAAAAAATGAAAAATTTTGAAAAAAATTTGGGGTGATTAGCGGTTCCAATATAGTTTTGTGTAAGGCTTGTTATTAGGACTTGCAAAATTCAAGGTTTTAGCATCCCCCCCCACACTTAGATTACACATTGTCCTCAATGTGTCCCAAAAATAAGTTTTTCGGTTGATTAAAATATGTAAAAGTGGGTTAAAAACAAGATTTTATGTTACTGGGTAGCTGAACACGGGGTGTGGTGGGCTGAGCACGACCCCGTGGTCAAATGCCAGTATCATATTTAAATAGAAGGCTGGGCACGTGGGCGTGTTCAGTGAACACGACCCCGTGTCTAGTTACCTGAACTGGGCATTTTCTGCAGAACCTCGGGCACGGGGGTGTGTTGGGCTGAGCACGGCCCCATGCTGAACTTGCTGTAATGAAGAAAAATTGTCGGGAGGCTCTGTTTTTGTGCTTGGGGTGTGGGTTCAAGTTTCCCTTAGTAACCTCCACCTTTTCGAGTGTGTTTTATTCCTGAAAAGTAAAGCTAAACTAGAAAACGTAAAAGTTAATCTAAACTAAAACTACGGATAGTTCCGCGGAATGCCTCTGTGGTGCGCCACGTTTATAAGGGTCCTTGGCTAGACCCACCTTATCGGGTGGTTCTGGCTCATCTTCAATTAGGGGGTCGTTATTGCCGATTGGACATTTCATTGATCGTTCAAGATCGACACATCTTTTGAAGGTCCCTAATTGAATGGGTAAGTTGTTTTTCTTTCGATTAATCAAAGCTTTGTGGGTTTTCACAAAAGGTTGTCCCAACACAAGTGGAGCGTCATCAAGGATGACAAAGTCGGTTGGGATTACCATTTGATTTGTTTGGACTAACACATCTTCAACTATCCCTATTGATTTTATTGTTTTCCGATTAGATAGAAAAATGGGTATTTGAAGTGGAGAAAAATCACTAATACTTAATTTTTCGAAAATGTAGTTTGGCATTATATTAACACAAAGATCTTTATCAATTGTAATATTACTAATAAAGGAATTTTGAAAAAAAACATGCAACCGGTGTAATGTTAAATTCAAATGGATCTTCTTTTATTAGCATAGTTTGATCATTTCTTAACTTAATGCTTACCGTTTCGTCAATTTTAGTGTTAGTGTTTAATTCTTTTAAAAACTTTGCATGAGTGTGTACTAAACAATGATTTTCGAAAGAAGGTGACAAGAGATTAATTTCTTTAAAATTAGATTCTTCTTGAATTTTAACATTGTCGGACTCACCTTTTTCGTTGTTTAACTCATGTGTCGGTTTTTCACTTACTTGTTCTTCCATTTTTACCTTTTCAACAATCTCTTCTTTATTACGAGTTAATTCTTCCCTTGCGCGGGATTCCTCTTCCCTTGCGCGGGCTTCTTTTATACAGCGCTCGATAGTTTTAAGGTGTTCTATTATCTTTTCGGCTACGGGTGAGGTAGTGGGTGGTTCGTCAAAGTGAGTTGAATAATTATCATCAAAGCTTGAATTCGGAAGTTTGATCCTTGGCTCCTCATAGTACTCATATGAAGTAGATGGTTCACACCATTGTTCCTCATTGTAAGTATATGATGGATAAGGGTCATAACTTGGTTCTTGATAATACTCATATGAGGTGGGTTGTTCACGCCATGGTTCCTCATAGCAAGCATATGAAGGTGGAGGCTCATATCTTGGTTCCTCAAAGTATGAGTATGAAGGCTCATACCTTGGTTCATCAAAATATGAGTATGCGGGAGAAGGTTCATACCTTGGTTCTTCATAGGGTGTGTATGAAGTTGATGGCTCGTACCTGGGCTCCTCATAGTGGTTGTATGAAGGGGATGGTTGAAATAAGTCACAATATTGCACCGAATGAGGGTTGCCACAAATAGTACAATACTCTTCCCAATAATCCTCCTCCTCATAGTGGTAGTTGTAATCTCCTGAGTATTGATCCATAAGAATCACTCAGCAGACCACAACAGAGTCTCGGGACCAGAAAACAAAAATAAAAATGGAAACAGAGGCTGGACACGGCCCCGTGTTCAGTGAGCACGGCCCCGTGTTCAGGTTCTGTATCTGGGCGTTTTAATAAAAGTAACTGGTTTTGTGCAGCACGGGGGCGTGTTCAGTGAGCACGACCCCGTGTTCAGACTCTGTATCTGGGAGTTTTTCAAAAAATGTGCAGCACGGCCCCTTATTCAGTGAACACGGCCGTGTTCAGTCTACTGTAAATGCAAAAACTAACTAAAATGTAGAAAAATGCGCGCGTTTTAAAAAGGTTTTGAAAAACAGATTAGGCCGTCGATTTTAAGCTTTCTTAAAATCCTTGTGTCCTCGGCAACGGCGCCAAAAACTTGATGCGTGTGTAGCGTTATATGTTTTTAAGTTATATTTTTAGCCCTTTTTAACACTTTAGTCAAGTTTTAAATTTATAAAACACGATATTTTACTAACACTAAACACACATATGGGCAAGTGCACCCATCGTGAGCGTAGTATAGCGTTGGTAAGATACCGAGGTCGTCCAAGGACACAAGAGCTTTTAATACCGGTTTATCCTCAACGTCTAATTAAATCAAAATTTAGAAAAAAAGGTTTTAAACATGAAAATTAAAAACTAAAAATGCTAAAAATAAAAAACAGATGTAACACCCCGAAAATTTTAAATCAATTATTTTAAATATAATGTCGGTAAATAAACAAGTGAACTAACTAGGATTAAAAATAACCTAGTTAATTAAAAGTCTTGTAGTGACTTATAAGTGGGTTAAAAACACTAAAAATATAAACTAATGAAAGTAGAAGGACCAAAGGTGCTAAAAGCTGAATCTAGAATTATTAAAAACAAAATTTAATTACCAAACACACATAATTGTGTGTGTCTGGTCGATCAACAGAGAGGGGGCAACACAAGCTCATCTTCAAAACCCTAAACTCTCACAAAACTCTAAAATTGAAGGTCAAAATCAATTCCAAAACGAAATCCGAGCTTAGATTGGTGATCCCCATTGCAAGGAGATCATAAGGTATATGAAATTAGATAGAAAATCACTACTTGAAATTCTGATTAACTTAGAGAATTCAGAAATTGTTGATGCATGTTTGTTATGTATATGATATAGGAACAATATAGTGTCCAGGGATAAACCCTAGACACGTATATGATGAAATAGGGTCTAATTCTTGTAAATCCATGATCACCATTGAAGGTGATAAGTGGGTTTTTGTATGAACATGTTAAACACTAGAAATTGATAGTTGTTCTAGTGTAATTTGAATTTTAGAAAGTAAATTCAGTTGTTGTAAATGCGAAAATTGATATGAGCATGTTAATTGATGTTAAAAATCAGCTAAATAACAAGCCATGAACATGATAATAAAGTGTATATAATTCTGCCTTTAAAGTGTTTGTGAAAATGCCTTAAAGAAGGCTTAAAACTGGAAAATTGGGTTAAAAAGCGTATTTGTAAATTTCGGCAAGTTATGCGTTACATGTTAAGAAAAGAGTTCTAAATGGGTTGTGATTGAACTCTATAGGAAAAGATACCGGAGCGTCAAGTGGACAAGCCGGTGGCGACTTGCGTTTGAAGGGCGTGCTTTGAAGGTATGTAACTTGTTATGTTAAATATGTAAATTAGATATGTTAATTGTTCATAATCGTGTTTTAGTATAAAGGTTGATATTAATTGAAGTGACATTGTTCACTATTTGATTTAATGAGTCGTAAATAAACTAGAAAGCGATTGGTAGTCATTAGAAACGAAGGATTTCCGTAAATGAGCCAAACGGGTCGAATAGTGATGCTGGGCTGATATGCAGCTCCAGCCAACGACCCTACTGTCAAAAACATGGCCTCGCGCTACGCCACGGCAAAGCGACCTCACCGCCGCGCAACGCGACGGCGGTGGCGGCCGCGACGGCTGATCCCATCTCTGTCGCGGGGCGCGACAGCCTCAATTTCCAGAATTTTTTTTGTTTTTCATTGTTTAACCGTAGAACTTGTTTTTACTCGATTTTAAGGTGTCAAAACTAACTTTTTACGTGGTTTTGACCATAGGTGAAGATGTACTTAATCTGGATGGCGATCAAGCACGATTACAAGAACCGAACACGAACTTTTGAAGCTTCCGCGATTAGTTAAATATGTTTAAGACAATGTTTATGTTGTTAACACTTAAATACTTGTTTTGGGGTTGTTAAACTAGTAATAGTCATCCAAACTGTTAACTCAATGAAAATTTTCCTATGTTTGACATGTAAATCAAAGCTTTTGTTTTTTTTTTTTTTTTAAAATGCTTAGTTTATGATAAATTCTTATAAAAACAAGTGGAGTGTTACAAGTTGGTATCAGAGCTCAAGGTTGTCAACAAAGTGTTCGGTTCAAGCTTGATCGATCGTCTGGTAAGGATTAATTATTTATGTTAGTAGATCTTATCTTATGTAAGTAAAAGAAATGAGAATTTAAGTGCACGGGAAGGGTGTGTTACCACACTCAAACCCGGAAGGTGCACTAAATAAGAATGGTTAAAGCAAGTTACGCACTTGGCTAAACCAAAGTAAATAAAGCTAAGTTATAAATGAAATGTTTAATAATTGAAGTAAACATTTCAGTTTCGAGATGACGGAAAGGAATGACGATGATCTGGTGCTGACAAGCACCGAACAAATGAAAGAAATAATTTCTGAAGAAGTGGGAAAGGCAATTGAGGGTAGTCTATCTGGGTTCATAGACAAAATTCAAAACACGGTGTTATCATTAGTCGAAGAACGAGTCAAAAGGTTGGAAGATAGTGTCAACCTTATGAGAGAAAAATCTGGAGAACGTAAGGGATGTTCGTACAAAGAGTTTATGGCGTGTAAACCGCCAATCTACAACGGGGAGGTTGACCCGATAATATGCTAGAGATGGTTAAGTGACGTCGAAGGGGTGTTTGAAAGGACCCACTGTGACGTAAGCGATTTTGTGGCTTACGGAACGGGTCAGTTGAGTGGCCAAGCCAAGGATTGGTGGGATAACAAAAAGAAGGAGATAGGAGCCGAAGCGGCTAGGGTCATAACATGAGATACGTTTAAGGTGCCATTCCTTAAACATCATAGTCCCAAGGCAGTCATCAACATGATTAAGGGAGAGTTCATCCAGTTAAGACCGAAGGGTGAAACAATTGATAAAATCACGGGCATCTTCATGGATAAATTGAGATTCTGCGATGAGCTAGTCACCACTGAGAAATAGAAGATATATTACTATTACAACATGTTGAGCGCGGAATACCGGGAGTTTATGACTCCATCAAAATATGAAACCCTCACGGAAATTATTAACACCGCCCGGGAGCGGGAAATCGAGTTGAAGAAACAAATTGAGAGGGGAGAGCGAAGGGCACATGATGTGAATCCAAGCGCTACAAAGAAGGCTCGAACGGCTGAGTCGGCAAATAAAACGGATGCGAAGGGTGGATCACCGAGTTGCAAGGTGTGTGGAAAGGGGCACAAGGGTGAGTGCCGCTTTAAGGACAAATCGTGTCCTATATGTGGGAAAACAGGGCACACGGCATCCTTATGTCCTAGGAAAGTCTCAGTTTGTTACAAATGCTATCAGCCCGACCACAAAAAGTCTGAATGCCCAGACTTAGTTGGAAAGAAAGACACTAAAGAATTTCCAACAGAAGCTCCGAAGGCGAAGGCCAGGTCCTTCCAACTAACAGCGGCTGAAGCAAAAACAGGACTCGATGTGGTCTCAGGTATATTTGCAATAAACTCGATTCCTGCACGTGTATTATTTGATACGGGTGCGAATAAGTCCTTTATTTCATATGGACTTATTCGACATCCTTCACTTGTATTGACAAAATTATCTATGCCTTTAGAGGTTGAGATAGGAGATAACAGAAGTTTCATAGTGTGTGATGTTTGTCAAAATTGTAAATTGAGCATTGATGACGAGGAGTACTCAATAGACTTAATCCCGATGTCGATTGGAGAATTTCAAGTGGTGGTCGGGATGGATTGGTTATCTCGGCACCACGCCAAAGTTGTGTGTTTCCGTAAGGAAATAAAGCTAACATCTCCGAGCGGAAAACACGTCACTATCTTTGGCGAAAAGGGAGGTAATCCTACGATATGTTCGATGTTGAAGGCTCACAAGCTCATGAGGCATGGATGTAAAGCATATATGATATACGCGAATGAGCCCAAGAAAGAACTACCGAAGATTGGAGACGTACCGGTGGTACGTGACTTTAAAGATGTGTTTCCGGAGGATTTACTGTCACACCCCGACTTTCCACGTGTCACCGGTGGGCCCGGTGGGGAGTATCGTGACGTGGTTGGCAACATAATAGTCAAACAACACAATATATATGAATGCACAGCGGAAGCAAAAGATAAATATATTACAATCCGAATATAATGTAATATCAAGTATTACAACGGAAAGTAAAGGATCCACAGGCGGATCTTAAAACATGAACATTGTTCAACAGACTTTAGACGCCTAGAACTTGCAAGATTCCTTATTAGCGCCCTGAGCTTCTAGCCAATTACGTTCAGTACCTGTCACTTAACCTTTTTGGAAAATACGTCAGTTTTCACTGGTAAATACACTCAACCGACTCATTTGAAAAGAGTTTAAGAAAATTGATTTGATTGCACGTGGCACAAAATATCTTTTATAATTTGATTAAAATGCACATAGGCAAAATTAATCTTTTATACTTGGGAAAATTATTTGTATATAATCTTGTATACAGTTTTACTTATTTGTCGTCCATTAGGGCCGGTTAGAAGAGCCGGACAGATTAACTGACTCGCCACAGGTATAATGCCCACAGGCTATCATCCTCTAAGTGGATTACCAGTTCCGGTATAGTGCCCACAAGGATGATACCTCGGAGTGGATTACCAGTTTTTACATAATGCAGCTGTCAGGTGTATGCCTACACCCCGTGCTTAGGTCGTGGCCATTTCGTAAAATGATGCCAAGGATATCCGGGACATGGTCATTTAACCCCAAAAGCCATACACCAAATAATACATATTAAACGGGTCATGCAAATACATTAATCACAATCCTATTTAAATGATTACATACACCCGACCAAGCGGTACTTTTATAATGCCGTATCCCAAGCCCGTATAGGGAAAATAAGTTAAGAGTATTTACCTGAGCTAGCTCCTGTCTTAAATAGCAAGAATTATAATAACTCAGTCGTATTCACTTAATTAAGCGTAGGTACAATTTACCGGAAGGCTCTAGTCTGGAATGATGGTATAAATAACCAATTAGAATGCTAACGGGTCTTTAATTAAGCCTAAGCTTAGACCGGTTAGTCTTAAGGAAATATACGGTTCAAACGCATGATTAAGCGAAGATCGGAATAGAATGTGTTTTAGACCCGACAAGTTTGGATACTTGTATAATATGGGTATTTCATACACATTCTGGATTTTGAGATAAAACCGATAAGGTTTGACCCGTTTCGGCTGATTTATGTAAACTTGTTACATAAACCGAACCGGACGCGTAATAAGCGTGACGGGTATTCATGAGAGCCATATACAGGTTTCCTAAGTTAATTATGCCTGAAATATGTTGTGACATCAGTAAGATGTCTTGCATTATGCCCGAAACGTATTTAAACAAAAACTAGGCCCCGTAGGGGTAGTTTGGTCATTTAAAAGGTTATAAAAGAGTTTAAGTATTTACCTGAGTTACAGGTCTGATATAATCAGCAAAAATACTTATTTTACTAAATTATAACAGTAGGGTAAAGTATATATGTGAAATTTACCAATTATAACCAAACTATGCACCGTAGGGGCATTTTGGTAATTTCACATAAGCCGTAAAGCTCAAAACTGAAGTCTGAGTTAAAGAACTTTTACTTACTATTAAAACATTATAATTTACCTAAAATATCAGTAGGTATCAACCCTTGTATGTCTAAAATAGTTCTAGAACATACTATGCGTTAAAAACGCTTAGAAAGGCGATTAGGAGCCGTTTCCGGGTTATATACATAAAGCTGATATTTTTATTATTCCAGAAGGCTTAAAATAATTTATTTATCATATCTAATCAGTAGCAAAAGGTTTGGAGTCGTTTAGATATGTCAAACTCATTTTATAGCCCGTAAGGGCAAAACCGACAATTACCGGATTAAGCCTACGACTATAAGTTATGCTCAGCCTAAAATTAATTAAAAATCTTTAAAAATCCCAAAATAATATATTACATCAGTGGGTAATAAGTTTGATATAAAAAAATAGGCTTAACTAGGCTATACGCTAGTTACGCCGTTTAATTAACATAAAGCTTTCATTTGACGCTAACGAGCATAACTCTTAATCTACACCTCAAACTGATGTCAAACTTTGCATACAAGTTTATATATCAGTAATTAAAGTTTCTACTCTTTTACATTTTCAAATATCACGTTTTAAGGTGAAAAGGGCATAATGGTCAACATATGAGCAATTAACGGAAACACGTAAACGAAGGGGTCAATCAATGAACCAACCACAGAGGGTTATACTAGCATGTAACCTGGTCCAAATGAAGCTCTAAGGCATTTCTAAAACATGCCTAAACGAGTCAGAACTGAAAGTCAAAGTGAAAGTCAAACTATGCGACTTTCGTTTTCGAACCGGGTCAAAACAGGAAATTGTTGGGTCGAACATGTTTAGACATGTTCTTACACTAATTACCAAGTTATAATAATGATCAAACAGGTTGCACGCCTTCTAGATTGCTAATTATGCGTTTTATGCTTCTGTTGACTTTTTCGGATTAAGTTTGACCCGACAAACGATCTAGTTAGAGTGGGAATCAGGGGGAACCCTTTTGAGGGTTTATTACCCACATAATTACCAACTTATAACTACTTTCACTTCGACAAATCACTGGACCATTAGTGATTAATCTTAAAGTCAACCGTTAATTACGACGGTTTGACTTTTAAGCTAAAACTAAGCTAAAACTTAATTAAGAAAGGTTAGGCATACTTACCAAGGTCCTATGCACGAAATGTGATCACTTGAGAGCAGCCTTGAGCTCCAGAAATGATCAGATTGCAAGAATGAAGTGTGTGGAACAATGGTTGCCATTCATGGCTTTATATAGGAATCAAACCACCATAAGAAGTTGACACACAACTCTAATACTGACCATAAGTCATTAACATGTGTCCCTAAGGCTTAGGGGTTGCCTAGGGGTCGCACTTGAAGTGAAAATATCTGTTTTGGGTCGAGTTTGCGCATATACAGGCTGATGTTCGCTGATGCTGCATCTGGCGTCCTGACGCGGCCCGCGTAAGGTTTCATTAACCTTTACGCGGCCCGCCTGACCCCTATAAACAGATTTTTCATTTTCTGTTTTCCACATCTTGCCCCTTGGCTCTTCGAAAGGTCAACTAAGCTTATATTTTGCAATTTGACCCCTTATTATTTACCTACAAGGGCTTTAGTACTTATACCCACTTTACCAAGTCCCTGGACACTTCTGGTTAACCCGAAAAGTCATAACTTTCAACGTTAACGCTTTAACCCCTCGCTTACGAATTTGATCATAACTTTCTCATACGATAACGAAACTTTATGAAATTTATATCGTGCATTCTAGTGAGCATACTTAATAGTTACAAAGCTTCGGGTTTGTCAAAAGGTCACTCAAAGGTATAACTTAAACATGTTGACACATTTAACCCCTGTAGTTTGTAATCTCTCACTTTTAGCTTCGTATGATCCATGATTTATTCCTTTGATGGTATAAACATTATGTAGGGTTAATGTACAATATATTTATTCACTGTTGACATTTAGAACTCGTATTTTCATATACTTTTCAAGTTTGTCAATTTTAGTCCCTTCAGAACATTCTTTCACACGTTCAAACATATGACACGTGTCAACGCATTATAGGACGTGAATTTTCGAGGTGTTACATTTACCGGGGATGCCGCCCGAACGGGAGGTAGATTTCAGAATCGAATTGGTTCCGGGCGCGAAACCCGTAGCAAAAGCACCGTACAGACTTGCACCATCAGAGCTATAAGAATTAATGTTGCAGATTCAAGACTTGCTCGATAAAGGATTTATAAGGCCGAGTGTGTCTCCTTGGGGCGCACCGGTGGTATTCGTGAAAAAGAAAGACGGAAGCATGCACATGTGTATCGATTACCGGGAGTTAAACAAACTCACGGTAAAGAATCGATACCCGCTTCCGAGAATAGACGATCTATTTGACCAATTACAAGGGGCGAATTGGTTTTCGAAAATCGACCTTAGATCGGGATACCACCAATTAAAGGTCAAGGAAGAGGATGTACCGAAGACGGCTTTCTGCACGCGATACGAACATTACGAGTTCCTCGTAATGTCATTCGGGCTGACGAATGCACCCGCGGCTTTCATGGACCTCATGAACCGGGTTTGCAAGCCAATGTTAGATAAGTCGGTAATCGTGTTTATCGACGACATTCTGGTATACTCAAAAAGTGAAGCAGATCTTGCACGTCATTTACAAGAGGTGTTAGAGACACTCAGGCGAGAAAAGTTATATGCGAAATTCTCAAAGTGCGCCTTCTGGTTACGAGAGGTGCAATTCCTTTGCCACATCATAAGTTATATGCGAAATTCTCAAAGTGCGCCTTTAGTTCCTGCATCTCTGTTGGCGCCAAACGGTAAGGTGCCTTGGCAATCGGTGCTGTTCCTGGTAGTAGGTGAATTCTGAATTCGACTTCCCTATATGGCGGTAGTCCAGGTAGTTTTTCAGGAAAAACATCTGAGAATTGAGATACTACGGGAATATCTTTCAATTCTTTTCCTTCAGTGTTAATGATTATGGAAATCATATACAATAGTGATACTTTTCTTGCATAACTTGCGGTTTTCATCACAGAGATGAATTTCGTAGATCTAGTTGGCTTATCTCCTTTAATTGTGATTGATGCGTGTGTAGCGTTATATGTTTTTAAGTTATATTTTTAGCCCTTTTTAACACTTTAGTCAAGTTTTAAATTTATAAAACACGATATTTTACTAACACTAAACACACATATGGGCAAGTGCACCCATCGTGAGCGTAGTATAGCGTTGGTAAGATACCGAGGTCGTCCAAGGACACAAGAGCTTTTAATACCGGTTTATCCTCAACGTCTAATCAAATCAAAATTAAGAAAAAAAGGTTTTAAACATGAAAATTAAAAGCAAAAAATGCTGGAAATAAAAATAAAATAAAAAACAGATAGGCAAGATGAATCACTTGGATCCGACTCGCCTTTAGTGTAACCTTTGATGTTTTCCGCACTTTTGCACTTTTTAAGAGATTATCTTAGTTATAGTAGTAGGCCCCTCTTTTGAAGGTGACGTTACCCTCATCCCAGTAGTTTGAGTCAGCAAGGATACAATCATAAAGGGTTGGATTATTGAAAGATAATTAATTAAGTTATTAATGCGTAATGTGGTAAGCCCCTCTTTTGAAGGTGACGTTACCCTCGGCTAAGTGGTTTGAGTTAGCAGAGATACAATCCCAAGTAGCCGGGTCAATGTATTAATAGTAGTTTACATATGAGGGGATCAAGCCATTCGCACCCCCGCCATCCAATACCAGTGGGTATTGAAGGAGGTCCTAGTAAGCTTGACCCAGGTCCTTGCAGGATCTATACACTCAACAAGGCAAGAACCTTACCAAACCATTCCCTTAACCCCCGACCAGGTAGCCAACATATCTCCATATAGACCGCGGAGATATGAATGGTGTAAATCTTTTATTTTATATAGACAGTAAAATAACGCCAAGACACCACGGACAAATGATAAGGAAGTTTCACCTTCAACATAAGAAACTAGTTATTAAAGTCATTAATACAAAACCAAATAAAAAGTGCGAAAAGATTAAAAAACAAAAGTATTACACTAAATGCTTGTCTTCACCAAGTGATGTAAGAGACTTAGGCAAACATGGCCTTTGATTGTCAAGAACTCTTACTATCAATCTTGGATCCCGAGACTACTACACACACTCTATGATGGATGATGGTGGTGGATGTGGGTGTTGTGATGGTGGTGGAGTGTGGGTGAAGTGGGAGAGAGGTGGTTTGTTAAGGGATGCCTTTGAAATGAACCAAGCGCCTCTATTTATAGCCTGCACAGAAGCCCGGACACGGCCCCGTGTCCAATGGGCATGACCCCGTGTCCATCCACTTTCTCTTTCTTCATTTAATGCAGTTTGTCTGTATTAGCTGACCACACCCCGGTGTCCACTGGGCACGGCCCCGTGTGCAGAAGCGTATCTGTATTATCAAGATTTGCTTGGATTCTGCAAATCTTAGCGTTGACCACGGCCGTGTGGAGCTGGGCACGCCCCCGTGTTGGGAAACAGAAGCTTCTACAACTTTGTCTTTTCTGTAGACACTTGGGCACGCCCCCTTGTCCACTAGGCACGGGGCGTGTTCAGCCTTCTTATATCTTGTTTTCGCTTGGGAAGATGCTGTCGAGGGGTCGGGCATGCCACGTTTATTCCTTTTCTTGTATTTGTGTTAGATTTAGCTGTATTTTTGCCTCTTTTGTTCATTTACGCTCATTTGATCCTGAAAATACAAAAGGAAGATAAAAGCACACTTTTTCCAACATTAGTACTAAAAAATGGTTAGTTTTATGCCTCATTTGATGTAATTTATATGTTGCATTTTACACACATCAGTGATATTTTCACCTTTTGGTGAATTTACTTGTATTGACTTTTGATCACATAAAATACTAGCTTTATTGGTTACTAACCAATCCATTCCTAATACAATGTCAAATCCAGTTAGGTTCATTGGGTAAAGGTTAGCAATAAAATTATGGTTTAGAATTTCTATTCTTGCTCCATGCAAGATTTCAGTGATCTTAATGGATTCTCCATTTGATGTTTCTACTAGACATTCTTGTTGCAGTTTAGTTAATGGTTGATTAAGAATTTTGGAAAATGAAGTATTAATAAAACTTTAGTTTGCACTAGAGTCAAATAATAATTTAGCAAAAACATCATTAATTATAAATGTACCGTCAATCACAACCGGAATCATCTTGACTTCTTCTGCTTTCAGAACAAAAGCTCTAGCATTCTTAGTAGTCTTGTTGTGTAACAACCCGCTCTTTGGAAGGTCAAAGTACAAGTCAAAGTCAAAGTCAAAGGAAGAAAAGATTGCTAATTGCGATCTGTCACTCCTTGCTTAACAATTGATTGTACGTTAATGACTTGTAATCGAATATTTTTATTTAATCGCTTTAATTTTATTATGTGGAGTATCTATTAATAATCGAGGTTTAATTGCATGTTTAATCGATAATCGACTTATTGCTAATCGCTATCGCATTCGTAACCCGAATTAAGTGTTCTGGATATTGTTTTACGTGTGTGTGCTTCTATGTGTTACTTGTGCATGTTATGTTTATGTTGAGGTGTTTAATCGCAATCGTAATCGCAATTCTATCACATCGCAATCCAATCGCAAACGCTAAACGCAAGTTATTTATAGTGATTGTATGTTAGATATAGTAGTTAGGTTATTTGTGTAACTAATGGGTAATACTATCGCATCGCTCACTCGAATTGCATCGCAACGCTCAACGCGCAAAACGAAACGCCAAAACTCAACTCGTCGGACTTGGATCGAATGGCCAACTGATCGAGTGGCCATCCGATCAGATTGCCATCCGGTCGAGGCGCCATCCGATCGGTGCACTATCTGACCTTGCCCCTCATTTCTATTTTTGGCAACCTATAAATACCCCTCCTGTCACATCACAAATGATGTGACAGCTCCCTCACTTGACCAGCTCGCTCAAGCCCTCTTTTCTCTCGATTTCTCGCGATTCTTGTAAGTTTTCAACTCAAATCTTGTACTTCTATGATCTACCCGCACTTCTTCATCATTTTCACCTTTGAATCTTAACTTTTAACCGTGAAATCAACGGATTTGAGGTGTTCTAGGGTGATGTCATCATGGAGTTCTTATGAACTTCAAGTTTTGGCCTCATTCCATCAAGAACAACTCAGATCTGAAGGATTTCCGCATGATTTAACAACGATTTCGCACAGATCTAAACATTTTCAAAGTTAAAAGGATTGAAAGATGGTTTCTAACCTTCTTTCAACTCTTTTACACTCAATGCACTCAAAACCGAGTGAATCGGAGCTCAGTCATGCCTTCTACTCTTCTCTAATGATGTGCCGGTTTGAGATCCAAATTCTATCAACGAGACAACTGACTTCTGCTGACTTCTGGTTGAATATGAAACCACCCGTCACGAACAGTTAACTGATCGGATTTGGGTGATTCCCGTTCGATCGAACAGCCTGGATCTGATGGAGTTTCCGTTGTTTGACACGTTGTCATACCGTCTCGAGCAAACCAGAAAACTTATCAAACTTAGCAAAATAATCAAGTTCAAGATGATCATGTTCGTTGGGACGGATTGCCGTCCGATCGGATTGCACTTGAGCTTCCAACACTTGATCATTTTCTTAATTTTCAAAGAACATCAGTTTCCAACGGATTGCCATCTGATCGGATTACTATCCGATCGAGTGACCGTCCGGCTGTGAACTTGTTCTCAACAGAGAAGCCTCGCCAATCGGATCACCATCCGATCGAACGACGTTCGATCGATCGACCTGAAGGGTAAAGATACTTCTCTATTTTCAAAATGCTACAACAAAAACTTCAAAGCCATCATACACAAACACATCCTTACCAAACGAATGTCAATCCGACCGAATGGCCATCCGATCGGATGACCATCCGAACGGATTGACATCCGATCGAATGACCATCTGATCGGATTACCATCCGATCGGCTTACCATTCGACACTTGGACACTTCGCACCGTTTACCGCACTGCTCTTCGCTTATGCTATCATTAAATGTTCAGGCTAATCACTCTAGTGCTCCCTTCAATCCATTTCCATCGCTGTGAGTATACGCGATCCCTTTTTTGCTTTACGCACTTTTGGGTGTTACATACGTTACTTATTCTAAATCACATCAATCACACAACGCAAACACTATTTATACGCTGATTATTATTGCATGATACGTGTTATTCGATGAATGCTTGTATGTTATGTTAACACAGTGATTGCTGCCTGACACCTTAGCAACGGTAGTACTATTTGTTTGGACTCAGCACCTGTCGTGGACAGGGGTTGTTAAGGTTGCCTCTTCATGTGTCACAGTGGTGATATGTGTTGCGCATTCTACAACTCACAGTCTAGTTTGTGCATATTTCATTGTCGATAACCTACTAGCTTCACATTTTACATGATACATGATACATGCTGGTTATGCGTAAACGATTTCAAACTCTCCTATTACTATTAAACTTGTATGCTCACCTTTACACTATGTGTATTGGCCGCTATTTTAACGTACGTGACAGGTGTTTAGGATGCTTGTGTTTTGCTGCTATGTGGGAATCAAGCTATGGTGGAGTCTTAGAAACAAACCCAAATAAATCTGAGTTGTCGGAGTGGATATTTGTCTATGAGAACATCGTCTGTAATAACTGTTTTTATTTTATATCTTTGTGGTATGGGACATGAACATTTAATATATTATAACGAATAGTTGTTATGGATACTCCTGGACAATTTGTTTCGCTCAGTGCCATGCCCCGATGTTTCCGTCATCGGTTGGGGTGTGACAGATTGGTATCAGAACCATAACTATAGGGAATTAGGCAAGACTCGACGTAGTCCAGGTCGATGTCTTAGAAACGACCTAGTCTATAGTCTAGGTACCAACAGACCAACTTGTGCATAACCAGTGTGGGTTTTGCACGAGCTTACTCGCTATTTCTCGCTCGAACTCGCTGTACACTACACCCTTGTGTGAACATCGCATACTACAATTTCGCGCAGGATCACATAGCCTTTCCTAAGGCTAGCACTGCACACTATTTAGAGAAAGAACGGGTGATTTGATTGAGACTAGGTGTGGAAACCGCAAACTCTCAATTGCAACATTCGTTCGACTCACTGTTTTTACTATAAACAAGAGAATTTGCGTTGAATTAGGAGTGAAATCCATACTTCGACGTGAATCTCCCTATCTACCTCATGATTTTATCATACAAACGGGGATGTAGTCGTTAAGACAGGGGTGAGACCCGAACCTTGATGACTCGTTCCGCTCTATACTTTTGGTTTTGCAAAACTCTCACCAAAGTCTCGACGGAATCCAACGACTTGGGTCGCGCAGTAACTGGAAGGATGAGTGCCAATCGCTCGAATTGAAGCGAGAGCACAATCCAGAAAGCCAAAGTGTGCACTTAAGGTCCTTGTGAATAGTCGAATCACTTTGGGTAGTCGATGTCTACACACCAAGACAATCGCTCTTCGATTTCATGTGTTTCAATCCTGGATTTCGCTGCCGCCAACTCTGTGAATTTTTTATTTTATGTGAATTTTACGTGGTTTTATGTGTTTAAGTGTTTCGAATTTGGTGATTTACTCGCTTTTCGCTGTTCGCTTTGATCAACACCCACGACTCGCACTGCATATCTATCTGAACACGCTAACAAATCACTGACCTTTATTCGCAATCGCTGCTCGCTAATCGCAACCGCTATACTTAATCGCTATACTTGCTATGAAGGATAGGTGAATACGTGCAAAATATGTGTTTTGGTTAGTTTATGTGCTTATGTGCTTATGTGTTTATATGCCTATGTGATTCTATGATTATGTGCCTACGTGACTTGGTGAAACGATGTGTTCCTGAGCTTTATGATGAAACCGCTAGACTATACTAGGAATTAATCAAAATTATGTTTGAGTCCTATGGCGATGTCTGTTGCAGACAATATCGTCGTTTTGATCATTCCACTCCCGAGCCGCTCGCCGAAACCATGATGACAAACGCATCGCTGCTCTCGTCTCTAAGCAAATGGCGAAATTCATCCCACAATCGTTAGTGAACTGAACGAGAATGCTAGTAAGTCCTCGAAAGAGTCCAGGACCGATACTCCTAAGGCCGCTTTTAGCTTCAATCAGTTCAAAGCTTACGGACCAAAAGAGTTTACAGGCGAAGATGGTCCTATGGCCATGTTTCAATGGTTTGATTCTATCGAAGTCACCCTGTGCCAGAGTGGCTGTCCAGAAAACCTGCACATTGTCAATGCTACCGGTGTCTTCCAATCCCACGCTCTTGATTGGTGGACGGCCGAGAGGAACAAACGAAGAAACGATGCAACTTTCGGATTATCGTGGGATGAGTTGAAGAACATTATGATGCAAGAGTTCTGTCCTCCCCATGAACTCCAAAAGCTTGAGGATGAATTCTGGCATATAAAGCAGGATGGCGGAGATAACGCTGGACTAACTGCTCACTTCAAGCAGTTGAGTATTATCTGCCCTGGTCAGGTTACTACCCCTGATATTACAATCAAGAAGTATATCCGTGCTCTTCCGGATTGCATTGCAGACTTTGTTCAGGCTGTAAAGACAACAACATTTGAGGAAACCTACCTGCTCACAGCTGAGATCAACGATAAGCGAGTCAGGGCTGGTTATTTCGACAAAGCCTCTAAGAATCTACATCAAGTTACCGCTGAAACCACCGCCGCACCGCAATCTTCAAAGCTCTCACGTCGCAAGAGGAAGAACAACGGCAGTTCCAGCAACAAGAACTGTGTAGTTACTGCTGCCCTGCTCCAAACAGTACCTGCCCAACCGCAACCTCAACCTCAACACCACCAAGTAGTGGCACCTGTGGTTAATGCACCGCCTGCCAAGCGTGCATACACTGGACCATACCCGCTCTGCCCTACTTGTACTTATCATCACCCGGTGGGTCTCCCATGCCGGTTCTGCGTTCATTGCAACATGTACGGCCACTTCACTGCAAACTGTCGTACGGGTCCACACCAAGCTCCAGCTCCAACTCAAGGTCAAGCTCCTGCTCAATAAGCTCTACTTCCTTCTCCTCAAGGCCATCAAGCAGCTCCTGCACCCGCAGCTCACGCTCGAGCTTGCTTTGCATGTGGTGATCCCAACCACTTTGCAAACATGTGCCCCAAAACAGGAGCCCCAGCAACAGCCGCAACAACTACAACAGCAGCAGCAGCAGCAACCAGCAGCCCGCGGACGTGCCTTCAACATTAACGCCCACCAGGCTCAAGCAGACAACAATGTGGTCAATGGTACGTTCCTTGTGAATGGTATATATGCTTTGTGTTTATTTGATATTGGAGTAGATAACTGTTTTGTATCGTTTGATTTCGAAAAGCTCCTTAATCGTAAGCGCGTCCATCTCCCCTCGACGTTCGGTGTTGATGTTGCCACCGGAAGAACCGTCATTGTCAATTCTGTTCTACATGATTGTACGCTTGAACTCAACAATCACATCTTCCCTATCGACCTTATTCCGATGCAGCTCGGTAGTTTTGACATCATAGTAGGCATGGATTTTCTTCGCAAAAATCATGCTGAAGTTGTTTGCTTCGAAAAGATGATTCGTTTCTCACTCGCTAATGGTGATCAACTTTGTGTGTATGGCGAAACTCCTTCGAAGGGTCTTAAACTCATGTCATGTGTCCAAGCAACCAAGTATCTCCGCAAGGAATACAAAGCTTTCTTGGCTAACATTGTAGAAGCGGAGAAGGAAAAGAAAAGAAACACAGGAGTGAAAGACGTTCCCATTGTTTGTGAATTCCCTAACGTTTTTCCCAATGATTTACCTGGTTTACCTCCCGCTCGTGATATCGATTTCCGAATCGACCTCATTCCTGGAGCAAATCCTGTTGCTAAAGTGCCTTATCGTCTCGCTCCTTCTGAAATGCGCGAACTCTCGAGTCAGCTCCATGAACTACTTGATAAAGGCTTTATTCGCCCTAGCACCTCTCCTTGGGGCGCGCCTGTCCTTTTCGTCAAAAAGAAGGATGGTTCGTTCCGAATGTGCATCGACTATAAGGAGTTGAATAAGCTGACTATTAAGAATCGTTATCCCTTGCCTCGAATCGATGATTTGTTTATTCAGTTACAAGGTGCTACGTGTTTCTCGAAGATCGATCTATGCTCAGGCTATCACCAATTATGCATTCAAGAGGAGGATATACCTAAAACCGCTTTTCGAACCCGCTATGGTCACTATGAGTTTGTTGTTATGCCTTTTGGGTTGACCAACGCTCCCGCAGTCTTTATGGACCTAATGAATCGAGTGTGCAAACCCTTTCTGGACCACTTCGTCATCGTGTTCATCGACGATATCCTGATCTATTCCAAGTCAAAATCCGAACACTCGCGGCATCTACGTTTGGTTCTTGAGTTACTCTAGGGAAACAGTCTCTATGCCAAGTTCTCCAAGTGTGAATTTTGGCTAGAGGAGGTCCAATTCCCGGGTCACATTATCAATAGTCAAGGTATTCACGTCGACCCTGCGAAGATCGAAGCTGTTAAGAGTTGGGTTACACCCAAGAACCCGTCTGAAGTCCGCTCTTTTCTCGGACTAGAGGGCTATTATCGCCGATTTATCGAAGGTTTCTCTAAAATCGTTGTGCCACTTACCTCTCTGACGCATAAGGACAAACCTTTTATTTGGGGAACTAAACAGGAGGAAGCCTTTCAAACTCTCAAAGCTATGCTATGCAATGCTCCCGTGCTCTCACTGCCCGACGGAAATGACGATTTCGTAGTTTACTGCGATGCCTCGAACCTTGGTATTGGTTGTGTTCTCATGCAACGAGATAGGGTTATTGCGTACGCTTCTCGACAACTCAAGATCCATGAGAAGAACTACACCATACAAGACCTCGAGCTTGGCGCAGTTGTTTTTGCGTTAAAGATTTGGCGACACTACCTTTACGGTACCAAGTGTACGATCTTCACCGATCATAGGATCCTACAACACATCTTTGACCAAAAGGAACTGAATATGCGTCAACGCCGGTGGGTAGAACTCCTCAACGATTACGACTGTGAGATTCGCTACCATCCAGGCAAAGCAGACATCGTTGCTGATGCTCTCAGTCGATGAAGCTACATGCATAGCGTTCGTAATTCTCAAGCCCAGTTTAATCTCGAAGCTCTTATCCGCGACGCGCAGCACGCTTGTTTTACCGAACGTACTTTGAAGAAGGAAAGGATTCTAAACAATGGCGCCCAACTCGAGAATAAGTCAAATGGTATCTTTCATTATTTAGACCGAATTTGGATTCCCAAGCGTACCAATTTGCGACAAATTCTGATGGACGAAGCCCACAAATCTCGGTATTCTATTCATCCCGGTGCTGACAAGATGTACCAGGACATGCGCTACAAGTACTGGTGGCTGAGCATGAAGAAGGATATCGCTCTCTATGTTTCGAAATGCCTGACTTGTTCCAAAGTCAAGGCTGAGCATCAAAGACCCTCTGGCTTACTCGTTCAACCTGAGATCCCGATGTGGAAATGGGAGAGTATAGCTATGGACTTTATAACAAAACTTCCGTGTACACAATCAGGTCACGACAACATCTGGGTTGTCGTTGACCGTTTGACTAGATCAGCTCATTTCCTGCCAATATGAGAAGACTTTAAGGTAGAAAAATTAGCCCGAATCTACACCGATGAGATCATTTGTCGACACGGGACGCCTCGTGACATCATCTTTGACCGCGATAGTCGGTTTACCTCGCGTCTTTGGGAAACATTTCAATCTGCTCTCGATACTACTCTTAATCTAAGTACCACTTTTCATCCCCAAAGCGACGGTCAGACTGAAAGAACGATTTGCACCCTTGAAGACATGCTCCGCTCGTGTGTCATAGATTTCGGTGATAATTGGGACGCACACTTACCTTTAGTGGAATTATCGTACAATAGCAGTTATCATTCTAGCATCCAAATGGCACCATTTGAGGCATTATACGGAAGGAAATGTCGATCGCCTATTGTATGGCACGAGATCAGAGACTCGCAAATTACCAGTCCTGAGCTGTTGTAAGAAACGACTGAAAAAATCATCCAAATTTGTGACAATCTGTTGAAAGCTCGGAGCCGTCAGAAAAGTTACGCCGATAGACGCCGCAAGCCCCTTGAATTTGACGTTGGCGATCACGTACTCCTAAAGGTTGCACCTTGGAAGGGGGTGATCAAATTCGGCAAGAAAGGAAAGCCCGCGCCTCGATATGTTGGACCCTTTAAGATTCTGGAAAGGATTGGAAAAGTGGCCTACAAACTCGAACTACCAGAGGAACTTAGTAATGTCCACCCGACTTTCCATGTTTTGAACCTCAGAAAGTGCTTAGCCGACCAGGAATTACATGTCCCCCTTGAAGATTTACAAGTGGACGAAACATTACACTTCGTGGAAAAGCCTGTCGAGATCATGGGACAAGAAACCAAGGTACTCAGACGCTCATGCATTCCCGTTGTGAAGGTCCGCTGGGAAGGCAAACGCGATGCCGAGTTTACCTGGGAACTCGAAAGTGACATGAAGGCGAAGTACCCGCAACTGTTTGTTACGCCTACTTCTTAAATTTCGGGATGAATTTTCCTTAAGTAGCGGTGGCTGTAACAACCCGCTCTTTGGAAGGTCAAAGTACAAGTCAAAGTCAAAGGAAGAAAAGATTGCTAATTGCGATCTGTCACTCCTTGCTTAACTATTGATTGTACGTTAATGACTTGTAATCGAATCTTTTTATTTATGCAGATATGGTTTACATATTCTGTTCATCATGTCCATAAATGCGGCTGGGGCATTGGTTAGACCAAATGACATGACGGTAAATTCATAATTACCATACTTTGTTCTGAAGGTAGTTTTAGGAATGTCCTTTTCCTGTACTTTCAAGTGATGATATCATGAGCGTAAATCGATCTTAGAAAAGAATCGAGCTCCTTTCAATTGATCAAACACATCATCGATTCTCGGTAATGGGTACCGAATTTTAATCGTGACTTTGTTCAATTCTTGGTAATCAATGCACATACGCATTTATCTGTCCTTCTTCTTGACAAACAAGATCGGTGCTCCCCATGGTGATGAACTTGGTTGTATGAAACCTTTCTCCAGAAGTTTGTCCAACTGTTTCTTTAGTTCCTGCATCTCTGCT
Organism: Helianthus tuberosus; assembly: GCA_030545235.1. Taxonomy (NCBI): domain Eukaryota; kingdom Viridiplantae; phylum Streptophyta; class Magnoliopsida; order Asterales; family Asteraceae; genus Helianthus; species Helianthus tuberosus. The sequence continues at coordinate 116,687,324 of CM060445.1, read as the reverse complement.
GGCGCCAAACGGTAAGGTGCCTTGGCCATCGGTGCTGTTCCTGGTAGTAGGTGAATTCAGAATTCGACTTCCCTATCTGGCGGTAGTCCAGGTAGTTCTTCAGGAAAAACATCTGAGAATTGAGATACTATGGAAATATCTTTCAATTCTTTTCCTTCAGTGTTAATGATTATGGAAATCATATACACTAGTGATCCTTTTCTTGCATAACTTGCGGTTTTCATCACAGAGATGAATTTCGTAGATCTAGTTGGCTTATCTCCTTTAATTGTGATATTTTCACCTTTTGGTGAATTTACTTGTATTGACTTTTGATCACATAAAATACTAGCTTTATTGGTTACTAACCAATCCATTCCTAATACAATATCAAATCCAGCTAGGTTCATTGGGTAAAGGTTAGCAATACAATTATGGTTTAGAATTTCTATTCTTGCTCCCTGCAAGATTTCAGTGATCTTAATGGATTCTCCATTTGCTGTTTCCACTAGACATTCTTGTTGCAGTTTAGTTAATGGTTTATTAAGAATTTTGCAAAATGAAGTATTAATAAAACTTTGGTTTTCCCCAGAGTCAAATAATACTTTAGCAAAAACATCATTAACTAAAAATGTACCGACAATCACATCCGGAATTATCTTGGCTTCTTCTGCTGTCAGAACAAAAGCTCTATCATTCTTAGTAATCTTGTTGTGTGACAACCCGCTCTTTGGAAGGTCAAAGTACAAGTCAAAGTTAAAGGAAGAAAAGATTGCTAATTGCGATCTGTCACTCCTTGCTTAACTATTGATTGTACGTTAATGACTTGTAATCGAATCTTTTTATTTAATCGCTTTAGTTGTATTATGTGGAGTATCTATTAATAATCGAGGTTTAATCGCATGTTTAATCATTAATCGATTTATTGCTAATCGCATCGCTATCGCATTCGCAACCCGAATTAAGTGTTATGGATATTGTTTTACGTGTGTGTGCTACTATGTGTTACTTGTGCATGTTATTTTTATGTTGAGGTGTTTAATCGCAATCGCAATTCTATCACATCATAACCTAATCGCAAACACTAAACCCAAGTTATTTATAGTGATTATATGTTAGATATAGTAGCTAGGTTATTTGTGTAACTAATGGGTAATACTATCGCCTCACTCACTCGAATCGCATTGCAACGCTCAACGCGCAAAACGAAACGACAAAACTCAACTCGTCAGACACTTGGATCGAATGGCCAACCGATCGAGTGGCCATCCGATCGGATTGCCATCCGATCGAGGCGCCATCCGATCGATGCACCATCCTACCTTTCCCCTCCTTTCTATTTTTGGCAACCTATAAATACCCCTCCTGTCACATCACAAGTGATGTGACAACTCCCTCACTCGACCAACTCGCTCAAGCCCGCTTTTCTCTCGATTTCTCGCAATTCTTGTAAGTTTTCAACTCAAATCTTGTACTTCTATGATCTACTCGCACTTCTTCATCATTTTCACCTTTGAATCTTAACTTTTAACCGTGAAATCAATGGATTTGAGGTGTTCTAGGGTGGTGTCATCATGGAGTTCTTATGAACTTCAAGTTTTGGCCTCATTCCACCAAGAACAACTCAGATCTGAAGGATTTCCACATGATTTAACAATGATTTTGCACAGATCTAAACATTTTCAAAGTTAAAAGGATTGAAAGATGGTTTCTAACCTTCTTCCAACTCTTTTACACTCAATGCACTCAAAACCAAGAGAACCGGAGCTCAGTAAAGCCTTCTACTCTTCTCTAGTGATGTGCCGGTTTGAGATCCGAATTCTATGAACGAGACAACTAACTTCTGCTGATTTCTGGTTGAATATGAAACCACCCATCACGAACAGTTAACTGATCGGATTGGGGTGATTCCCGTTCGATCGGACAACCTGGATCTGATGAAGTTTCCGTTGTTTGACACGTTGTCATACCGTCTCGAGCAAACCGCAAAACTTTTCAAACTTAGCAAAATAATCAAGTTCAAGACGATCAGGTTTGTTGGGACGGATTGCAGTCCAATCGGATTGCCATCCAATCGAACTGCAATCCGATCGGATTGCACTTGAGCTTCCAACACTTAATCATTTTCTTAATTTTCAGAGAACATCAGTTTCCAACGGATTGCCATCCGATCGGATTGCCATCCGATCGGATTTCTATCCTATCAAGTGACTGTCCTGCTGTGAACTTGTTCTTAACTGAGAAGCCTCGCCAATCGGATCACCATCCGATCGAACGACCGTTTGATCGATCGACCTAAAGGGTAGAGATACTTCTCTATTTTCAAAATGCTACAACGAAAACTTCAAAGCCATCATACACAAACACATCCTTACCAAACGAATGTCAATCCGACCGAATGGCCATCCGATCGGATTACCGTTCGACACTTGGACACGTCGCACTATTTACCGCACCGCTCTTCGCTTATGCTATCGTTAACTGTTCAGGCTAATCACTCTAGCGCTCCCTTCATTCCATTTCCATCACTGTGAGTATACTCGATCCCTTTTTTACTTTACGCACTTTTGGGTGTTACATACGTTACTTATTCTAAATCACATCAATCACACAACACAAACACTATTTATACGCTGACCGTTATTACATGATACGTGTTACTCAATGAATGCTTGTATGTTATGTTAACACAGTGATTGTTGCCTGACGCCTTAGCAACGGTAGTACTATTTGTTTGGACTCAGCACCTGTCGTGGACATGGGTTGTTAAGGTTACCTCTTCACGTGTCACAGTGGTTATATGTGTTGCGCATTCTACAACTCGCAGTCTAGTCTGTGCATATTTCATTGTCGATAACCTACTAGCTTCGCATTTTACATGATACATGCTGGTTATGCGTAAATGATTTCAAACTCTACTATTACTATTAAACTTGTATGCTCACCTTTACACTATGTGTATTGATCGCTATTTTAAAGTATGTGATAGGTGTTTAGGATGCTTGTGTTTTGCTGCTATGTGGGAATCAAGCTAGGGTGGAGTCTTAGAAACAAACCCAAATAAATCTGAGTTGTCGGAATGGATATTTGTCTATGAGAACATCGTCTGAAATAACTGTTTTTATTTTATATGTTTGTGGTATGGGACATGAACCTTTAATATATTATAACGAATAGTTGTTATGGATTCTCCTGGACAATCTGTTTCGCTCAGTGCCATGCCCCGATGTTTCCGTCATCGGTTGGGGTGTGACATGTTGTTCATGGCTGGAGCTAGTTTCGGATAGTTCGGTTTAATATGCCCTTTTTCTCCACAATTGAAGCATACTCCATTACTGGGTTTCTTCCTGCAGTCTTCTTCCTTGTGTCCAGGTATTTTTGCAGAAGTTGCAGTAGGTAGAACATTTTCCTGAATGTTTCTTCTTGCAAGACTTGCAGTAAGGTGCAGAAGTAGAACCTATGTTCTTCCCACGGTTGGAATTACCATAGCGAAATTCCTGGGTATGTTTCTGGACTAGGTTTTTCCTCTGGTTCTCCTCTTGTGTACGTACCAATTCATCGGTCAAGGTATTTGCTAGTTCTACAGCTTCTTCTATGGTTTGTGGTCTAGCTGCCTTGACTAGATGTCTAATCTCACTGATTAATCCCCAAATGTAACGGGAGATTAATACTAGTTCTGGTAAGGCTAGGGTTGGCACAATTCTAGCATATTCGAAGACTATGGTAGTGTAACCCTTACAGTCTACTCCAGTCATTCTAAGGTTTAAGAACTTATTAGCAATTTGTTCTTTTTCATTGGGAGGACAGAATTTCCTTTCTAAACTCAGTCCATTCCATATTATAGACTCTGTCACTTCCCCTAGACTGGAGAATAGTATTCCACCATTCTAAAGTTGCATTCTTAAAAAGATTGGAAGCAAACATGATTTTGTCTTCCTCTGCACACTTGCTTATTTTTAAGATAGCCTCTGTCTTTTCTATCCAATGTAGAGCTGCAATGGCTCCTTCATTGCCAGAGAATTCTATTGGTTTGCAAGACCAGAATTCTTTGTAAGAACAACTATAAGACATGGTTCTTCTTTTCGGAATAGGCAATTGAAGCAACAGTCCATCGTTTATGCTATGACTGGGTTCAGTAGGTGGTCGCTTACTTCTACTATTACTTTTGTTATTTTCCGCTTCTTTAACAGTTTGGATAATATATGGCATAGCATCTCTAATTCCTTGTGTTACTATGTGTCAAATGGCACTGTTATTTATTTGGTTATCATTATTCTGGTTTTCCTGATTTTCTTCGTTGTCCATCTGGATTTACAAACAATTATCAGGTATTAATATCACAGAATAAGATTTAATGCCAACAATTGCACAAACAAACACATTGGTCAAAACCGTAGATCATTGTGACATTTACTCTATTTTATATATATATATATATGCATTTATTACAAACTATAACTGGAATTTAAAACATACTACTAGTTATGCATCCGTAAGTATTAGTTTATCTGTTTTAGTTGATTTTTTGTTCAAACTACTCGCATTTATATATATATAATTTCTAGGGTTTCATCCAGTATTGCATATTTCGCTCGTCATACTTCCAAACGAGCTTTTCCCCTATTTGCCTTATTCTCTCTCCTTCATCAACTAACTCCTCACCAAATGTGTGGAGTTCCTGCACATTTTCGGTACTCATGGGTGGTAGTGGTAGGTGCGGGTATGGGTTCAGGGTATGGTGGTAAAGGGTCTCCATACGAGTATGGGTTTTCTAGGATTTCCCTAACATACTGGTCAGCATCCCAATATGGATCTAGAGGGTCAAGATTTGGGTATGGTGCTACAGGGTTTGGTATGGGTTCCTCTTGTGGGTAGAGTTCTTGGTAATCCCTATGTTCGTCATTCCATGGATCGTATGTTAAGGGATTGGGTGCTGGAACTCTAGGTATCTCATCTGGGTTAAAAGTTGGTATGGGAACTGGTTCTTCTTGGTTGGGTTCTATTTCCATAGGCTGAGTGGGAAACAGTGGTAGTGGCTATGGTGCAATGATTTGTTCTAGGTTTGGGTTAGCGGCAATGGTAGCTAATATGTGCAAGTTGACTAATCGCCTATTGATTATGTCTTGGGTCTGGGCGTTCATCTCACTGTTTACTGCTTCTAAAGCCCTTTGTTGCTGTAATTTCCTCATTCTTTTCCTACGCTCATGTGCCGCCCGACTGAACCATCCTCTCTTTTTGGTAGGAAATGGTTCTGCGGATTGCTCTTTAAAGATGAATATCCCCTCTTCGGTGTCAGCTGAGTACCCTGAAGGAGTAGGCTGGGAGGAAGTTCCCTCTTCTCTAGGAGAACTAGACAATTGACGATAAGCATCCGATGGTCCTTGATCACTCAAACTGTAAACTAACAGATTGTCAAATAACACAAAATAATAATATACACGTAAGTACATAGTCACATAGATTATTTGCTAACAGAATTGGCAATTTTGATGTCAGCAGAACACTTTTGTAGCTGAAATCAATGGCTGTAACTCTGATACCACCTTTCTATTGCAAACCCCGACCCCTTGTCCCGGGAGGCGGGCAGCCGCGAGCTTTGCACATTCGGTGGTATCGGTGTTTATTTAATTTTGGTAGCGGAATTTACATCAGGACTGTAGTTAGGACATATTTTATTAGAGTAAAAACCTCATTTTATAAATATTAAACACATGGGTAAAACCCAAGTTTCCATTCATAATATGTTTGTAGGGATAAACCCTAATTTATTGAAATAAAACTTCTTCTTTATTTAGGTAACTTTTACAGCCACTTTTCCAAGCCTTCAGTGCTCTCCAGGTGGCTCCTATTTTGGCTTTCACATTTTGTTACCTGAAACGCGTTTAAAACATTTTTTCAGTGGAAAATACTGGTGAGTGAATCCTAGTTTAATCAAAACAGGTTTTATCATTTTACAGCATTGAGAGCAATCCAACAATTACATTTGTTTATATCTACTTTAATTACCACCCACGGTACTGTCAATCCTGACTTGTGGTCATGCTACTACTCACAGTGTAGTAACAAATTTTGTATACAAAACCCCAACATACTGACGATAATTGTAGAATTACAAATACTCAATCACTGTTAAATATAATTTAAAACAATTGAGGTTTTGTAAAGAGTAAATTGCCATTTTAGTCCCTGAGTTTTGTCCAAATTTGCCATTTTGATCCAAATAGTTTTATTTTCCCCCCTGGGTCCCTGACTTTTACATTTGTTGCCATTTTGATCACTTTGCCTAACTCCATCCAAAAACCCAGTTACTCTTTTCAATTTAAACCTTTTCAGTTGCCATTTTGATCCAATTCCAAAAAATCAAAAAAATTCCAAAAAATTCAAAAAATTCTAAAAAATTCAAAAAAATCTAAAAAATTCAAAAAAATCTAAAAAATTCTAAAATATCATAAAAATTCTAAAAAATCATAAAAAATTCAAAAAAATATAAAAATAAAAAAAATTCTAAAAAACCATAAAAATTCTAAAAAATCCAAATAATTCTAAACGGTTCGCGTCGAAACGGTTCGGTACGGTACGGGTCGAAACGGTTCGGTTCGATACGGTACGGGTCGAAACGGTTCGGTTCGAAAGGGTTCGCGTCGAAACGGTACGGTTCGAAACGGTTCGGCTCGAAACGGTACGGTTCAAAACGGTTCGGGTTCGAAACGGTTCGCGTCGAAACGGTTCGATTCGATACGGTACGGGTCGAAACGGTTCGGTTCGAAACGGTTCGCGTCGAAACGGTACGGTTCGAAACGGTTCGGCTCGAAACGGTTCGGGTTCGAAACGGTACGGGTCGAAACGGTTCGGGTTCGAAACGGTACGGTTCGAAACGGTACGGTTCGAAACGGTTCGGGTTCGAAACGGTTCGCGTCGAAACGGTTCGGTTCGATACGGTACGGGTCGAAACGGTTCGGTTCGAAACGGTTCGCGTCGAAACGGTACGGTTCGAAACGGTTCGGGTTCGAAACGGTACGGTTCGAAACGGTTCGGGTTCGAAACGGTTCGCGTCGAAACGGTTCGGTTCGAAACGGTTCGCGTCGAAACGGTACGGGTCGAAACGCTTCGCGTCGAAACGGTTCGGGTTCGAAACGGTACGGGTCGAAACGGTTCGTGTCGAAACGGTTCGGGTTCGAAACGGTTCGCGTCGAAACGGTTCGGTTCGATACGGTACGGGTCGAAACGGTTCGGTTCGAAACGGTTCGCGACGAAACGGTTCGGTTCGAAACGGTACGGGTCGAAACGGTACGGGTCGAAACGCTTCGCGTCGAAACGGTTCGGCTCGAAACAGTTCGGGTTCGAAACGGTACGGGTCGAAACGGTTCATGTCGAAACGGTTCGGCTCGAAACGGTTCGGTTCGATACGGTACGGGTCGAAACGGTACGGTTCGAAACGGTTCGCGTCGAAACGGTACGGTTCGATACGGTACGGGTTCGAAACGGTTCGCGTCGAAACGGTTCGGTTCGATACAGTACGGGTCGAAACGGTTCGGTTCGAAACGGTACGGGTCGAAACGGTTCGTGCCGAAACATTTAATGATTTTTGGATTTTTTAGAATTTTTTAGATTTTTTAGAATTTTTATGATTTTTAGAATTTTTTATATTTTTTTGAATTTTTTAAAATTTTTATGATTTTTTAGATTTTTTTTGAATTTTTTAGATTTTTTTGAATTTTTTAGATTTTTTTGAATTTTTTAGATTTTTTTTTGATTTTTTGGAATTTTTTGGAATTTTTTTGATTTTTTTGGAATTTTTTTGATTTTTTGGAATTGGATCAAAATGGCAATTGAAAACATTTTTTAAGGAAATCCCCAAAATACCCCTGTTACAAACTGGGTTTTTGGATGGAGTTAGGCAAAATGATCAAAATGGCAACAAAATGTAAAAGTCAGGGACCCAAGGGGGAAAATAAAACTATTTGGATCAAAATGGCAAATTTGGACAAAACTCAGGGACTAAAATGGCAATTTACTCTTTTGTAAAAACAGTTTACAAAAAGAAGGATTACTCACATTGCTAATTTAGGTATTTCCTTGTGATTTCCTGGTTATAATCTATTAATTTAAACAATGCACATGCGTTAGTATAATAACCCAAATTTACATTAGCTATACCCTCCCCGAGACAGGACTCCAACGACAAAGTCAGGCAGAGCCTTGAAATGCGTTACGGAGCACTAGATCAATCGGGTAGGGTATCTAATACGTAACCGGGGGTTATAATACTTAAAACGAGGCAGAGCTTCACTAATTAGGGGGGTATTTGTCACACCCCGATATTTCCACGTATTACCGGTGGGCCCGTTGGGGGAGTATCGTGACGTAGTTGATATTATTATAGTCAAACAACACAATATTTAAATGCACAGCGGAAGCAAAAGATAGATTCATTTCAACCAAATAATATTGTAATATTAAGTATCACAAGTAGTTGAAAATAATCCACAGGTGTATCAAAATAAAGAGGAAACATTGTTCAACAGTTTTATGTCATCCAAGCTTGCGAGTCTTATTGTGGATGCTAGGAGAAAGCCAGCCTATTACGAGTAGTACCTGCACTTAACCTTTTTGGGAAAATACGTCAGTTTACACTGATAAATACAATTAACTGACTCTTTTTGAAAAGGTTTAATAAAGTTGATTTGAATGCACGTGGCACAAACTTTTATAACTTGGGATAATTATTTGAATATAATACTGTAAAAGAATTACATGTTTCTTATGCGTTCGGTAGCCCGGTTCGTGCCGGGTTAAAGATCAATAGACACACCACATTATTTATTTAGGCACTGACGGGTGTACGCCTACACCCCGTGCTTAGGTCGTGGCCATTTCGTAAAATGATGCCAAAGATATCCGGGACATGGTCATTAACCCCCCAAAGGATTTAAGCAACAAAACAATTCAAACGGGTCATTTCAATAAATTAACCTTCATACGATTAAAGATTCAATGCCCGACCAAGCGGTATTTTATATACCGTACCCCAAGCCCGTATAAGGGAAAATAAGTTAAAAGTACTTACCTTTGCAAGTATTTATCACAAACAGCAAATGCACGTAGCTTTTACTGGGTCTCCTATTCTGGAACGAAGGTTTATAATAACCTATTAGAATCCTAACGGGTCTTTAAATAAGCCTAAACTTAGACCAGTTAGTTTTAAAGGAAGATACGGTTCGAACGCGTGATTAAGCGAAGACCGGAATAGAATGTGATTTAGACCCGACAAGTTTGAAGACTTTTATAATATGGGTAAACTAAATAAATTCTGGATTTTGAGATAAAAATGATAAGGTTCGACCCGTTTCGTCTAATTTATGCAAACTAGTTACATAAACCGAACCGAACGCGAACAACGCATAACGGGTAACCGAATGAGTCACTAACAGGTTTCCTAAGTTAATATGCCTTAAATATCTTGTGATATCAGAAGGATACCTTCCACTATGCCCAAAACGAGTTTAATCTCAATTTAAGCCCCGTAGGGGTATTTTGGTCATTTTAGAGATTATAAAAGAGATTAATTATAATTCTGAGACTCGGGTCTGAGATAATCAGTAGAATAACTTATTTTAACAGGTTATATCAGTTGGTAATAAGTCTTATAGGGCAAAATGGTTTTAAACCTATACTATGCGTTTAATACGCTTAAAAAACCGTTTTAAGCGATTTCCGGGTTATACAGGAAATCTGAGTTTTCTGATCAGGTTATAAAGTTCAAAATACTTCATTTATCATATAAAATCAATAGCAATTGAATTGGTGTCAAAATACTATGTAAAACTCATTTTATAAACAAAAAGGGTATAATCGGTATTTACCGAATCAATGCCATAACCGTAGGTTATGATCAGGTTAAAAATAATTAAAAATCTTCAAAATTCCCAAAATATTATGTTACATCAATGGGTAAAAGGTTTGGTGTCAAAATTGAGTTTAGATAGGTTCTACGCTAATTATGCCGTTTAATTAACAAAAAGCCTTCTAATTACGCTATTGATCATAACTCCTAATCTAGACCTCCAACTGATGTGAAATTTTAGGGACATGTTTATAAATAAGTAACAAAGATTATTGTCCTCTCACATTTCCAAAAATCTCATTTTATGGTTAAAAGGGCATTATGGTCAACATTAAAGCAATTAACGGAAACGTGTAAACGAATCAGACAATCAACGAACCAATCACAGAGGGTTAAACTATCATGTAACCCGGTCCTAATGAAGCTCTAAGGCATTTCTAAATCTATCTAACTCGGTTCAGAACTGAAGTCAAAGCAAAAGTCAAAGTTTTGCGACTTTCGGTTTCGAACCGGTCATAAACTGAAAGTTGTCGGGTCGGACATGCTTAGACATGTTCTTGCATTGATTACCAAGTTATATGAATGGCAAAACAGGTTACACGTCTTCTACATTGCTAATTATGTGTTAATTCAAAAATTAAGATTCTGTTGACTTTTTATAACCAACTTTGACCCGACAAACGACCTAGTTAGAGCGGGAATCAGAGGGTGCCCTTTTAAGGGTTTAATACCCACATAATTACCAACTTATAACTATTTTTACTTTGACTAATCGCTGGACCATTAGCGATTAATCGTTAAGTCAAACCTTAATTACGACGGTTTGACTTTTAAGCTATAAACTAAGCAAAACACGATTAAGAAAGGTTAAGGAAGCTTACCAAAGTCCTATGCACGATTAGTGATGCTTAGGGAAGGCTCTTGTGCTCCAGAAATGATCAGGAGTGAAGGTATGAATGAATGATCAAAGTTTGCACAAAGTGGGTGTCACGGCCCCCGACCCGGTTTGACCCGTTTCAGGAGCCGCGGGACAGAAATCCCGTGGTATTTATTTAACAGCGGAAGTTTATCATCAGGATCTTTTAAAACTGAAATATTTCCCGATTATTTTATTTCACAACTCGGGATAAAACCCGATAATTTACAATCTTGAGATTTCACAAAGAAATCTTTTTATTTTACAAAACCTATTTCTTTATTTTATATTGAGCCACTTCCTTAAGCTGGTAGTGCTTCTCGGCACTTTGCCTGGATCACAACAGATCACCTGAAACATGTTTGAAAAGGTTTTGTCAGCGGGAAATACTGAGTGAATCATTCATTTTACTAAAATGACCTGTTTGTTATAATTTACAGTATTAAGAGCGATTACAATGTCTCTATCTTTTGAATTAACTGACCCAGTTGTCACTTGACCGGACTTGTGACTGTGGACATATCACTTGCTGGGTCCTTTCACCCACAAATGATAAATAATTAGTAGCTATGTGCACATCCCCCCAGATACTGGCAGTAATTTCAGATTACATAGACTTAATCCCTGTAATTATAACCTTTGAAAATAAACCTGATTTTGAAAGTAATTAGATAAAAAGAGAATGACTCACATTGCAGATTTAATTTGAGCAGAGCCTAGCCTACTGATTAGCCTTTTAACCTAAATTAATAACAAGCACACAATTCGGTTAGTAACTTAATACAACATTTACGATAACTCACGAGATTAAAACCTTCACAACGAATGAAAAAGTGCGATACTTAAACATCCATCGAATTAACGACGAATGACAAAGCATAAACCCTAATGTGGGCAGCACTTAAACATCCATTGGATAGTTTAATCGATCGGACATTGAATCGTATCAGCGATCGAGTTATTACCCTGATTGCGGCGTCGATTAGTGATCCGTGTATGTTTAATTGTGGTAAACAGAACGTATCTTAGTGCATGCAGTGAAGTTTTACATCGTTTCAATACCAAAATTCGATTGCCAATGTCTGCTATTTATACTTGAAATTTGGCCAGGCTTGCGCACCGCAAGCATAAACCCTTACGGTGCGCAAGGGACACGTTTTCACCCTAGGTCAGCCACGTCTGGGACTAGCCTTGCTGACTTAACTGTTTTGTAAATTTGTTTTTTGACAACGAGATTTTAAGATAATCGTAACTAGGGTTTACCCCCCCTGAGTTTTAGGGGCCCTGATCCTGATTCCGATTGTTCTGAAAATTTTAGGGTTTGTGCAGAATCACTTGGGTGTCTCAATTAGAGTTTCCTATTGGTCAAATTAATTTAATATATATGACTTTTGATGAGAGTTGTTACATTCTACCCACCTTAATAAAATCTCGTCCTCGAGATTTACTGGAATAATTGAGGATACTTTCGCTTCATTTCGGATTCCAGTTCCCAAGTGTATTCGGGTCCTCGTTTTGAATCCCACTTGACTTTAACTAGCACGAGTCGTTTGTGCTTGAGAAACTTCATTTTTCTGTCTTCTATCTGAAGAGGTTTCTCAACAAATTTTAGATTTTCGTTTACCTCTATATCTTGGAGAGGTACTACCAAAGATTCGTCTGCTAGACATTTCTTGAGGTTGGATACATGAAATACATCATGTACTCCAGATAACTCTTCTGGTAGTTGTAGACGATAAGCAACTGGTCCTATACGTTGGATTACTGGAAATGGTCCTACGTACCTTGGACTTAGCTTTCCTTTCTTACCAAATCTAACCACTCCTTTCCAAGGAGAAACTTTCAACAGTACTCTGTCTCCAACTTGGAATTCTAACGGCTTACATCTATTGTCTGCATAACTCTTCTGGCGATCTCTAGTCGTCTTCAGTCTTTCCTTGATTTGAGTAATCTTATCAGTAGTTTCTTGCACTAGCTCGGGACCTGACAATTGACTTTCTCCTATTTCTGCCCAACAAACTGGAGTTCTGCACTTTCTTCCATACAATGCTTCAAATGGGGCAGTTTCAATACTTGAATGATAACTATTGTTATAGGAGAATTCGATCAGAGGTAAGTGATCGTCCCAATTTCCACCAAAATCTATTACACATGCTCGGAGCATGTCTTCTAGAGTTTGGATTGTCCTTTCACTTTGCCCGTCTGTTTGAGGATGATATGCAGTACTTAGGTTTAGTCGAGTTCCCATAGCTTCTTGGAAACTTTTCCAGAAATGAGAAGTGAAACAACTATCCCTATCTGATACAATGGAGAGTGGAACTCCATGTAGAGATACGACTTCATCTACATACAACTTTGCCAATCTTTCCATGCTAAAGGTTTCTTTCATAGGCAAAAAGTGAGCAGATTTGGTTAATCGATCCACAATTACCCAAATCGCATCATTACCTTTTCTGGTTTTGGGTAACTTAGTAACAAAATCCATTGTTATGAGTTCCCATTTCCATACAGGCATTTCTAATTGTTGGAGTAGACCTGAAGGTTTCTGATGTTCTGCCTTAACTTGTGAACAAGTAAGACACTTAGAAACATATCTAGCTATATCCTTCTTCATACCTATCCACCAGAAATTCTTTCTTAAATCTTGGTACATCTTATTATTCCCTTGATGAATGGTATACCTTGACTTATGGGCTTCTTCTAAAATCTTATTTCTTAATTCTCCCTGTTTAGGTACCCAAATTCTGCTTTTGTGGAATCTCCAAATTCCATCAGCTCCTTGCTCTAATTCTTTTATTCGTCCCTTCATTCCTTCAGCATCATCCTTGATTGCTGTAGCTTGAATATTTTTCAATTGTTCTATTAAATCTAATTGTAGATTTAACCTCAGAGCACGAACTCGTCGTTGTTTTTCATGATACTTACGACTTAAGGCATCTGCAACTACATTTGCCTTTCCCTCGTGATATTGAATATCACAGTCGTAGTCACTTAGGATTTCCATCCATCTTCTTTGCCTCATGTTTAACTCTTTTTGCCCAAATATATATTTTAAACTCTTATGATCTGTATAGATAGTAAATTTACTTCCATACAGATAATGTCTCCAAATCTTAAGGGCAAAAATTACGGCTCCTAATTCTAAGTCATGAGTCGTATAATTTTCTTCGTGCTTTTTCAACTGTCTTGAAGCATACGCAATTACCTTCTTGCGTTGCATAAGCACACTTCCTAATCCTAATTTTGAAGCATCACAATATACTTCAAAATCTTCAGTTCCTTCTGGTAAGGCTAAGATTGGAGCATTGGTTAATTTCTATTTCAAGATTCTAAAAGCTTCTTCTTGTTTAGGTCCCCATTCAAACTTAACTGCTTTACAGGTTAGCTTAGTTAATGGTACAACTATCTTGGAAAAATCCTTAATAAACCGTCTATAGTAGCCAGCTAAACCTATAAAACTTCTAATTTCCATTGCAGTTTGTGGAACCTTCCAATTGGTAATCGCCTCTATCTTAGCAGGATCTACATGAATACCTTCATGATTCACCATGTGGCCTAAAAATTGCACTTCTTGCAACCAAAATTCACATTTTGAAAATTTGGCGTACAACTTTTCTTTTCTTAACAAAGTTAAGAGTGCATGCAAGTGCTGACAATGTTCGTCCTGACTTTTTGAATAAATAAGTATATCGTCTATGAAGACAATTACAAATTTTTCCAAGTACGGTTTACAGATCCTATTCATCATGTCCATGAATGGTGCAGGTGCATTCGTTAATCCGAAGGGCATGACTGTAAACTCGTAATGACCATACCTAGTTCTGAAAGCAGTCTTAGGTATGTCTTCTTCTTGTACCTTTAATTGATGATACCCGGAACGTAAGTCGATCTTAGAAAAATATCTAGCTCCTTGAAGTTGATCGAAAAGATCATCAATCCTAGGTAATGGGTATCGATTCTTAATTGTAACCTTATTCAATTCTCTATAATCAATACACATTCTCATTGAACCATCCTTTTTCTTAACAAACAATACTGGTGCTCCCCAAGGGGATGAGCTAGGTTGTATGAAACCTTTACTTAGTAATTCATCTAATTGCGTTTTAAGTTCTAACATTTCTGTGGGTGCTAACCTATAAGGTGCCTTGGCTTTCGGTATAATTCCGGGAATTAGATGAATCCTAAATTCTACCTCCCTATCTGGTGGTAACCCTGGTAACTCTTCTGGGAATACATCTAGGTATTCCGAGACTATAGGAATTTCCTTAAGTTCTTTACCCTTAGTACTAATGATTACTGAAATCATATATACTATTCCTTGTTTTCGTTCATAATTGGCAACTTTCATTACTGATATGAACTTCATGGGTTTTCGTGGTTTATCTCCTGTAATCGTGATTATTTCACCAGTAGGTGCTTGAATTTCTACAGAATTCCTATCACAAAGAATTCGAGCATGGTTGGTTACTAACCAATCCATTCCTAACACTACATCAAACTCAGTTAATTTCATACGTAACAGGTTTGCAAAGAATTTATAACCTGAGAGTTCTATATTTTCCCTTTGCAAAACTTTATCTATGCTAACAGAATTCCCTTCTACCGTTTCGACTGTAAAAATTTGCCTAAGTTTGGTTAAAGGTAAGTTAAGAGCTTGGCAGAATGAAGTATTGATAAAACTTTGGTTTGCACCAGAGTCAAATAATACTTTTGCATATACGTTGTGAACTAGGAACGTACCAGCTATCACATCTGGAATGAGTTCTGCTTCTTGAGTGGTCAGCTGGAAGGCTCGAACATTCTTCTTAGTAGCTCCGTCGGCTGTCTTAGCTTTGTTGTCTGCTGGTTTGACAAATTTAGGACATTCTGTTTTGAAATGTCCTGTCTCTCCACAATTGTAACAAATTATGGATTTCTTCCTGCAATTTTCTTCATGATGTCCTACAGTTTTGCAAAAATTGCAATATACCTTGCATTTTCCAAAATGTTTCTTTTTGCAATTTTGACAGAACGGCAAAGTTGAAGATTGCCCTGTTCCTCTTCTCTTGAAGCTGTTATTATAACATGTACGAAATCCTTGGGTAATTTTCTGAGCCAGTTCCTTTTTCCTGTTTTCATCTTGCGTGCGTATCAGTTCATCGGTTAGGGTATTAGCTAATTCCACCGCATCGTCAATAATGCGAGGTCTCGCAGCTTTAATGATATTGCGGATTTCACCAATTAATCCCCAAATATAACGAGAAATGAGTACCGGTTCTGGCGAAGCCAGTGTTGGTACCACTCTAGCATATAAAAAAGAATGTCGAAGTATAACCGCGACAATCTACACCCATCATCCGATGGTTTAGGAACTTATTTGCCGTTTGTTCTTTTTCATATTCAGGACAGAATTTTCTTTCTATAAGATTTTTAAATTCGTCCCAATTCATGGCATAGGCCCTATTTCTTCCTTTAGCTTGTAACACCGTGTTCCACCATTCTAGCGCCCATTCTTTGAAAAGATTTGAAGCGTACATGACCTGATCATCCTTGTCACATTTACTTATGGCAATTACTGCCTTGGTTTTCTCTAACCAACGCAGTGCCGCAGTTGCTCCTTCATTGCCTGCAAACTCAGATGGTTTACAAGCAAGAAATTCTTTGAAAGTGCAACCAGGTGTTGCGGCTTTCATTTTCTTAGGGAGCGGAGCTTGCCGTGGTTCATTATCATGATTAACATGATCATTACCTCCTCCGTTTATACTATTACTGAAGTTATCCTCAGAAATACGTTTGCTTGGAATGATTTGTTGAGGCTCGATTGGGTTTTTAACAGCAGCAACTATTGCTGGGATAGCATTAGCTATTCCTTGAGCAACAATATTTTCTATATCCTGTCTAGTCATATATTGATCCCCCGGGTGTTGCTCAGATTGATTACCCTCATTTACTGGTTCGTTATTAGCATTTTCCATCTGATAATTAATTTATAGATAAATAATTAGTATGAAAGAAATAATTCAATGTCACAATTAATTGCACATAATTACGTAAACGAATATACAAACAAAATTTGTAAATTTTCTAGAATTTCATTTGTTTTATAAATTTATATCATGCTTCTATATACAACCGTTTTATTATTTATTTTCCACATACTGATTTTATTAGTACTATTACACAATAACAGTTTCATAAACCTACTATCTTTCGTCATTTGTTTTCCTAAAAACGAAGCTCCCTTTCATCATACTTCCATGCAATTTGTCCCCCTATCTCCCGGATTCTATTTCCCGCATCCATTAACTCTTCACCAAAATGGCGAAGTTCTGCTAAATTCTCGTTACTCATGGGTGGATTTGGTAATGGTTCCGGGTCGAACTGAGGAAGAAAGGAATTAGGACTATTGAGCAAGTTTTGGAATTGCCAGTCATTCGTCCACCATTCGTCCATTCCTAAAGGTTGGGTATGGACAATAGGTTCTGGGATTGCTGGTTCTAAGTTTATTGGTAATTGAGATTCAAGAGGCTGAGTAAAAATATTTCTGTTGACAGGCTGAATAGTATCACAGTTTGCCAATATAAAATCCAGCTCTTCTTGCAATGTCATTTCTTGATTTTGCTTAGAGCTTTCTCCCATTTCTACCTGAGAACTTCCTCCAACCTCCATCTCTATTTGTTTAGAATATTCATCAAACTGTAATCCCATCTGCCTAGACTCTTCCCCGACTTCAATTCCCTTCCCTTTATCTAACGGATTTTCTATCTTGGGAATCTTTCTAGTGGCAGGTTTCCTTCTTCGTACACGTCTCCATCCTACGAACCTTCTCCTTTTCTTGGATTTAGGTTTCTCTGGTGGTGGTGAAGCATTGAATTCAATAGGTTCTTCTATGTCTGGTATATACCTATTGAAATCCCTGGAAACCTCTATTTTTACTGGGTAGAGATTTAAGTTCTGAAGGGCGTCAGACAAGTTACTCATGTTGTTATGCAAAATACACACAATTACTAATTTAACAAAATTTCATAAAAAAAATCCTTTAAATTTTATTTCAGACTGGGTAACTACAAAATAACTGAAAATCACACTAGGTTTTGTTGTAAATTTATTTATTTACTGAAATAAGGTTTCTAGACTGAAATTGATAAATGTGCTAATACTTGGGTCAAAGTTATTAAAGATTTGCATTTACTGCTACTGTAGCTAGCATATAAAGATCTGCCCATTTCTCATCTAACTTGTCCTCCCAAGGTGTTTTACTGGTTAATTCCTGGGTTTCTTGTTTAACTTTCTTTTCTCGGATTTTCTTTATTTTCTCTTTACTTTTTCTAATAATCAGACTTCTTTTACTAGGAGAAAGTGGTTCCTCATAGTGTGTCTTTCGTACAAATATTCCTTCTTCAGGTATTACAGACTGATTTGAGGATTTGGTTTGGGACGAACTTCCCTTCTCATTGGATGACCTATCTAATTTAAGATAGATGTTTGACAGCTTTTGCTTACCCATACTGTACACCAATATTCAAATAATAAATCACATAATCACAAAATGACAAACAGAAAAAAAGAAAAAAAATAAAAAAATTAAGTATTTTCTAAATACTTAATAAGCTTAAATCAGTGGCTCTGATACCACCTTTTTCTGTCACGGCCCCCGACCCGGTTTGACCCGTTTCAGGAGCCGCGGGACAGAAATCCCGTGGTATTTATTTAACAGCGGAAGTTTATCATCAGGATCTTTTAAAACTGAAATATTTCCCGATTATTTTATTTCACAACTCGGGATAAAACCCGGTAATTTACAATCTTGAGATTTCACAAAGAAATCTTTTTATTTTACAAAACATATTTCTTTATTTTATATTGAGCCACTTCCTTAAGCTGGTAGTGCTTCTCGGCACTTTGCCTGGATCACAACAGATCACCTGAAACATGTTTGAAAAGGTTTTGTCAGCAGGAAATACTGAGTGAATCATTCATTTTACTAAAATGACATGTTTGTTATAATTTACAGTATTAAGAGCGATTACAATGTCTCTATCTTTTGAATTAACTGACCCAGTTGTCACTTGACCGGACTTGTGACTGTGGACATATCACTTGCTGGGTCCTTTCACCCACAAGTGATAAATAATTAGTAGCTATGTGCACATCCCCCCAGATACTGGCAGTAATTTCAGATTACATAGACTTAATCCCTGTAATTATAACCTTTGAAAATAAACCTGATTTTGAAAGTAATTAGATGAAAAGAGAATGACTCACATTGCAGATTTAATTTGAGCAGAGCCTAGCCTACTGATTAGCCTTTTAACCTAAATTAATAACAAACACACAATTCGGTTAGTAACTTAATACAGCATTTACGATAACTCACGAGATTAAAACCTTCACAACGAATGACAAAGTGCGATACTTAAACATCCATCGAATTAACGACGAATGACAAAGCATAAACCCTAATGTGGGCAGCACTTAAACATCCATTGGATAGTTTAATCGATCGGACATTGAATCGTTTTAGCGATCGAGTTATTACCCTGATTGCGGCGTCGATTAGTGATCCGTGTGTGTTTAATTGTGGTAAACAGAACGTATCTTAGTGCATGCAGCAAAGTTTTACGTCTTTTCAATACCAAAATTCGATTGCCAATGTCTGCTATTTTTACTTGAAATTTGGCCAGGCTTGCGCACCGCAAGCATAAACCCTTACGGTGCGCAAGGGACACGTTTTCACCCTAGGCCAGCCACGTCTAGGACTAGCCTTGCTGACTTAACTGTTTTGTAAATTCGATTTTTGACAACGAGATTTTAAGATAATCGTAACTAGGGTTTACCCCCCCCCCCCCTGAGTTTTAGGGGCCCTGATCCTGATTCCGATTGTTCTGAAAATTTTAGGGTTTGTGCAGAATCACTTGGGTGTCTCAATTAGAGTTTCCTATTGGTCAAATTAATTTAATATATATGACTTTTGATGAGAGTTGTTACAGTGGGTCTTTATATAGTGTTCTTGATTGCTTGTGATCATGACAAACAAGGCTATAAGTGATCATTGATCATTCACAAGTGTCCCTATACTCTAAAAACAAGCTTAGGCAGCACATGGTATTGAGAAAAGGCAATATAAGTCGGTTACATGGGCTGAACGGCTACCTGTCGGTTTTTTTCTGCATCTGGGGACCTTAGGTGGCCCACGTAAGCCTAGACAGGGACCTTACGCGCCCCGTATGGAGTCTCAGCTCAGGTTCAACAAGTTTCAAAGTTTGCATTTTTGCCCCTGGTCCTTTTAAAAGTTGTTTTAACTTCTTGTTTTGCACTTTGAGCCCTCTAAATTGATTTATAAGGGCTTCAAGACTTACACCCACTTTGTTAAGTCCTTGGTTAACTCTTGATTACCCGGAAAGTCATAAATTTCATCGTTGACGCTTTTAACCCCTCGTGTACGAATTTTATCATAACTTTCTCATACGATAACGAAACTTGGTGAAATTTTTATCATGCATTCTAGTGAGCATAATTAATTGTTACAAAGCTTCGGGTTTGCTAAAAGGTCACTCAGAGGTATACTTTAAACATGTTGACACATTTAACCCCTGTAGTTTGTAATCTCTCACTTTCCTTCACAATTAGCTTCGTATGATCCATGATTTATTCGTTTAAGGGTATAAACATCGTGTAGGGTTATTATAAAGTATATTTATCCATTGTTGACATTTTGAACCCTTATATTCACATACTTTCCTTGTTTGTCAACTTTAGTCCCTCTAGAACATTCTTTCACACGTTCAAAGATTATGACACGTGTCAATACATTATTGGACATGAATTTTTCGAGGTGTCACAGTATTATACCTGAGAATATTAGCTTATATGTTGAGAGAGAGAAAAGAAATATGAACAATCGAAACTGAGCTTGATCGCCCAATTTATAGGGCTGATCATACGTTCCGTCGCTCCCCGCGACGCCCAGGGCTTAGTCCTTCATGGGCCACCACCCCCTCCCTAGCTAGCCTAGGCTTGGCGAATCAGCAAGTAGACCAGGCACGAGATGGGACACGTGGCAGTCTAAGAAGTCGCCTAGTGTCATGCCATCGCGCCCCGCGACAGCGTAAGCATCCTCCGTCACGGGCCGCGAGGCCCTATATTTCTTTATTTTATTTGTTTTTTTAATTATATAAAGGTATATCTGGCCCGTTTTTCGTATACGGGGTGTTTTTTAGGACATATAGGGATGTTCTAATAAACTTTTGGAGGGTTGTTATATCAGCAGTGGTTGCCTTCAAGGGAGTCTGACTTATGTAACTACTGACCAGATGTAGATCAGTGGATCCAACATCTGTAGTAGCTGCTCCACTTGAACTACCAGCAGGAATTTCATAGAATTCTAGTGGTGTAACCTCCTCAGCTGTTTGTGGGATAACCAATTGAGGGGATTCAGACACAGCCATTGTTGAGGTTGTACTCTCTTAAATGTGTGATTGAGAGGGGCTTTTTTGAGTCTAAAGCTCAATGGCATCAAACAGAGTTTTAATGGATGGTGGGATTTGAGATGAAGGGATAGGAGTTGAAAGAGAATTTGCCTAGGGAGAAGGGTTGTTAAGCATATTCTCAAGTAAGGATAGTACTTCATGATGTGGTATCCCTGTGCTTACAACCTGTTCCTTTTGTGAGGAAGCCAGAGGAGTTAAGGCTTTAGGTGGAGATCTTTTCAGTTGTTGTGAGGAAGTAGCAACAGTAGTGATTGGTGACATTTGTTTTGTCACTGGGTTAACTTCTGGGATCTCATTGTGATATTTTTGCCAATACGATCGTCATAAAATTACGAATCCAATGAAATCATGTGTTTCATTCTTGGGATTTGTACAATTCCATGTGACAAGTACACATATCAAATTTCGTATGATTCTGAACTCTCGAGAAGCTTTTCTGGAGGTTATACGCAAACTGTTACGTAAATGTAATCAGTTTAACGAAACGTACACTCTGGAATAGTGACATAAGCTTAACATACCTTAAATAACCTTTACATAACTTAGAAATAAGTTTTGAAGGGTTTGGTGTGGCAAAAACAAGTTTATTCGATCACAGGGACTATTTACGCCAAACTACAAAAGTCTGCCAATTCGTATGGAAACATAGAATCCAGAACAAGATCATAAGCTAAACATACCCTAAATACCCTTATAGCTTAAAAATAAGTTTTGAGGTCGGTATGAGAAAATACGCTTATTTGATCACAAGGGCTAAAAGCGTCAATACTGCGAAAGTTGCATATACGTGATATCTCGTGTTCTGACCATATCCGAACATCCAAAAAAATTTTGTAATCACAAGAATACTGTATTTTAGTGATAGGAAAGCAAAAATATCATTCGTCACGCAATTTGAGTCGTTTTCGGGTCCGTTACGATTTCCGTCGTAATTAACCGAAAATCGAAACCATACAACCAAACGAACCGACATCCGTGACATTTTTTAGCATAATTTAAGTTAAATAGACTTTAACTTCATCATGGAGCTTTAAAATGGGCTTGACGGGTGTTAGAAGTGCCGAAATGCGACAAAACAAGTTCAGGGACCAAAGCTGTCAATTTTCAAACTTTGTCCCTTGCACATGGCTTACGGACTGTATTCAAAGACCCTTACAGTCCGTAAAGGGTCCCTAGCACAGCAGATTCATTGAATCTGCAAAACAGCCTGCTCAATTAGTTTTAATCCCAGATTTTTCAATCTTGTGGGCTGGTTTGTGTGATCATCAAGTCCTCAAATCAGATTCTAACAAGTGTAAGGCCTTGATTCTTCCTTGGGCAACACATAAACACTTGGCATGATCAAATTAATCCAAGAATACTATATATATCAAGGTCCTCTTGCTTCATTCCTTGCTCATTACCTTCATTTCTCGTCTTTGCTCTAATTGAGGCTACCACATTAAGTTGGAGGCTTCATACTTGAGCATTCAAGTTCAATTTTCCAGCCAAGAACACTTGTAAGTGTTCTTTCATGCTTGTTTATTTATTTCAAGCATGAAAGTCAAACAGTGTTTGACTTTCAGCTTTGACCATGATTTGGTCAAGAAAAAGTTCGTTTGAACTTTGCAATGTGAGCGTAATCACGATGGTTATAGTCCCTTGTGACTATACCTACTGATTACCACGTTGACTAGTCGAAGTGAAGAGTCAAAGTTTCGGTCAAAATGCACGATTATATGCATTTTGCGACGAAACTATTTCCGGGTATCAAAACACTTTGTTTTGATATCAAATAAGTTTTCTAACTTAGTTAAACATGTTTTAACATGTTTAACTCGTCACTTTTAGTTTAGTGCTTATTTAGGGTCGTAAGTCAAGCGGTCTCGACAACCACTTAGACTTTCGAACCTGACCCGTTTTGTCGATCATTAGGATCCGACCAAACATATTTTGTGACCATAGTTATATAGGGAATAACCTTCCGAGGTTATACCTTATGGTCACTTAGTTTAATTAGTTGTATGCTAGGTAGTTTATACGCCTTAGGAAAATGACCAAAATGCCCTTTTTATGCATAATTTGATTTTAAGCATATGTAACTTAAATTTTGACACTTAAACTGATTATACAACAATATTAAACATGTTAGGCATATAATACTTGTCATAGGACTAGTTAGGCTATTTGAATGCGCTTTTGCGCTAATGATGCGTTAAAGTAGCGTAAACTACCTTAACGGGTCATAACGGGTCATAAGCACTTAGGATAGGTTTCAAATCAGAATGTAGGCTTTGTTAAACCATATCATATGAGTTCCAACACTCATTTGGTTTACAAGACCTCATTCTATCCGATCTCCCGATTTTAGGCCTCGATTATTAACATAGTGATCCAATACTAGGTGCCACTTGATTCCTTGATTTCCCGAGCTTTGTTAGGACACTTAATCAAGGATACTTGCAATCTCAAGTGAGTACATAGCTCCCCTCTTTTATGCTTTCAATTGTTTTTGGGTGACTCATATGTACTAAATGTTTTTCAAGTTTTCATGAACAAATGCTATGGTTTATATAAAACATGATGTTTTCAATAATGTGAACGAACTCATTGGGGCGTTAGTTGAAAGACATTCAAATGACATTCATTAACTATGATCAAGCCGACCAGTAGTACGTTATGGTACCATAGGATCTGACAAATCCCATTACTAGGCTATTCACTAGATTTGGTGGGTAGTTTGGGGAACGACAAAAACTGTTATCTGATTAACAAATCATGTGTTGGTTTGTTAATCTTGTTAAAGAGGTCTTTCAGGGCCTATTAAAGATACCCCATGGGTGGTATATCGAGTCACACATGTTTGAATGTATTCTTTAAAGAACGACCAAAAGTTGTATTTCACAATTAAAACACGGATGATTGAACGATGGTTTATAACACGAACGATTTGAACGATATGAACAATTTGAACAATTGAACGATTTGGACGAACGTTTTCAAATGATGACATATAACGAGGTTTACTTAAAGATATAAACCATACAATGTTTACTTTCAAAAAAACAATTTACTACTTGGTTTTACAAAGACAAATGTTTTCAGGCAAGATTCATGGCTACAATGGTTTTGGTTTTACTTATATCAATTTGTAAAGTTGATAAAACATATTGCAATATCAAACACTTTTTGTTTTCAAGGTACATACTCGACAACTCTAGTAGTTGGTCGAGGTATTGCAATATGAATTCAAAGCCATGAATTTGACAAACAAAACCTATGTACTCGCCGGTATTTTTATGCTGACTGCTTTCACATGTGTTTCAGGTTCTATTATGTGACGATTGTTGATTGCTTCCTACACATAGGATGGACGCGGGCCTTAATGACTTAAAACATGAAAGACATTTGTTGTATTTATTTGGTTCATATCAAAATAATGAGTCAATTTAATGAAATAAAACAAAACTTCAATTACCATGTGTTGTGAAACAATGATTCTGTTATGACACTCCCTGACGTTTCCGCCGCGGGTTGTTGTATTACGCGGTCAGGGTGTGACAGAAGAGTTGTTATCAGAGCTCATGGTTATAGGGAATTAAGTTATTAGTAATGCTCTTGACCTAGTCTATAACCTTCCTAGGACCCTAACGCAAGAAATTTACGTTTTGATTCTTAATACAATACCAATAATCTATCCTTAGGTAATTAACAAAAACAAAACACAATTCATTCTCTTGAGTCAAAAATTTTCAAAACCTCACAAGAAATCATCTATCCTTGGATGATATTTTTTAGGCTTTTAAGCCTTTGGTGTTTTCAAAATCTCGTCAAAGTTTGGGTCTTTATAATGTGAACACATGCAATCTGGAAGGGTGGGTGCCTGTACCTCGAGTTTTCTGTCTAAGACTAGAGTGTTCGTACAAATCCGCAGTATCGGACCAGTCATTCTTACCTGGGAACTCTTGGGGTGAGTGTCCACTTATAGGCTAAAGCATGACTTCGCGATACATTATTGTAACACCCCAAAAACGGTTTTGGTAATCAAACCACGCTAATATTTATGAACGGGTAAAAATACCGTTAGTGGTGAAATTAACCCGGTAAATATTAGGATTTAAACAAATAAACCTAATATTAAATAAAAGTTGAACGAAAACTTTTGAGGAAATAAAAGTTTATAAACAGCCCGAGATAATGAGACATAAAATAAACTGAGTCGTACCCTATAATATAAACCTTATATTATAAATTCGACATCGGTAATAAATAAAACGAGCTAACTAGGAATAAAAATAACCTAGTTAGAAGAAAGTCTTGTAGTAACATGTTAGTGGGTTAAAAACACCTAAAATAAGGACCTAATAATAGATGAGGGGCCAAAGGTGTTAAAAAATCAAACTAGTTTTTAATTAAAACAAAATTTAATTTCCAAACACACACTTATGTGTGTGTGGATCGTACAGAACACACAAGGGGGCGACCAAGCTTGCTCTCAAACCCTAGTTCATGCAATTTGATCAAATTGAAGGCCTAAATCAGTTCCAAAACGAAATCCAAGCAAAGATTAGTGATCACCTTCGTGAAAGGATCATAAGGTATGCCTAATTTTGCTATTTGGTTTCACCTTGAGTTCTAGGTGAAAGCATGAAATCGAAATTTTAGCTTGCATGATCGAAGTTTGGATGAAATTAGGAATGATTTTATGTCTAGGAGTAAACCCTAGTCATTTACTTGTTGAATTGATGTTCATAATTGTGAATTCATGATCACCCGATTATGTGCTAAATGGGTTTTGTAGAAACATGATGAACCCTAGAATCATAATGGTTAAATTGTGTTAATAGAACTCCCTGAAGTTAGATTTGAAGTTTGATGTTAGTACTTGTTAATTATGTTAGAATTTAAGGATTTAGAACACTTAAATGGGCTGGAGAAATTTGATGTTTCGTGTTGCACACAAGGTGCTTGATGAAATGCTTGAACAAGAAAATATAACAAAGCTGATTGAGATTAAAAATTATTGTGCTGCAGTTTTTAAAAAATCATATAAAATCACTGGAACGACCTGTGAGGTTGAGCCTTATATGCTCAGAAAGCTATTGAAACATACTACGTTTTATGTTTGAACATGTTTGTTAAATTATGATGTTAAACGGGTCAAAACAGTGTCCGAAGTCGGCTGAACTGTTTTGACGGCAAGCTGATTGGAAGCATTTTGACTTCGGAGCTGATTTTTCAAAACTCATAATTAATTCTAGGATGCTCGGATTGAGCTGATTCTTTTTGGGATGGAAAGATATTTTAGTATTCTTCATTTCATCTTTGATCACGAAGGGCTAAAGAATACCGCAAAGTGGTCAAAAGAGTCGATTCAGCAGCTACATTGTAAAGTTGCTGCACATTTTATTGATAAACTTAATCCAAGGAAAGTTGTATTTTGTTCATGCTTTGCCTTGTTTATAAAACAATGGTTTCATGAATATTAAGCATGTTATTTTGCTTATTGCAAGTATTTAAAATACCTACAAATAAGCTCGTCAACGAAGTTGTGAAAATGAGAAAAAGAATGATTAAAGAATATAATACATATGGGTAGTTTGACTATTAAGAAAGTAAAACTGACCTATGATTTAGTTAAGTAAATTATATGCAATAAACCCCATAGGAAATGGTAGCCATAATATGAAATGACTAAACTAACCATTTTATGGGTAATATGATAGTTTGACTCTTGACGAGCTAGGTGAAGCTTGGAGGAGATGATGATCAAACGGGATAAAGGCACGAGTAAGACTTGCTTGGATGAAAGGTAAGTAAAGCTTACACCTATTTTTTTAGCATAAGTATTTATTCTATAGGTGATAAATACAACAATAGATCATGTTCGAATTATGGGTTTCGACACGAAACGAAATGGGTCGGAACGAATAAAAACGTTTAAAATCATGATTAATGTTGAAAGAGGTAAAATGGTAATTTAGTCATAAATCGACTAAGAATTTATGAGTTTTCTTAAAGTTACCTCATAGATTAACTAATAATGGAAAAAAGGGCAAAATGGTAATTTAGTCACGTGATGACTAATTGTAATCGAGATTAAAAGGATACCCACGGCGTAAGCCGAACTGGGTCAAATATGTAAGAAAAAAAAGGGAAATTTTTGTGGTAAAATCCGTAATGGGTCGGATGCGTGGTTGAGTAATTAGAAACCATGATTTGTAATAAATATAATTGTTTGGTCGTATAGACCAAATGGGTCAAATGATGGTGATAACATCATATGACCATATCGACTAATGTTGGTTGTTAAGTCATATGTTTACAGGAACGAATAGCAATTTGGATAATAGCGTCGTTATAGAATATTGAATTAATAATAGCAAGGCATAAACGGGTCTATAAGTTGATTCGAGCCAGGTACGCTTATATATAGATTTATAGTTAAAAGTGTTTAACTTCCCTTAACGGGTCAAAAGGAGTAGATAGGTAAAACGGGTTAAGAATTCATAAGAAACCCGTAATTTGAACCTTGCACATTAGTAAATTGATATAACGTGATATGCATGATATTTTGAAAAGGTAATAAACAAGTTTTTTTGATAAATCACGAACGGATCAAAAAGTGTCATAATTAAATTTCAAGCCGAGAGCTTGAAAGTTAAAATTTTGTGAATTTAGATGTCGGGTTTTCACTCCGTAAGATGGAGAATTAAATTACGAACGCGTAGGAAAAAGAATCGCGAAAAACGGACTTGTAGAATGAAAGTTATGCACCTTAGAAGTTGAAAAATTGAAAGAAAATGGTGCTGGGCAAAAGTGTAGGATTTTAACCTGCACCCGCTGGAAAATGGTCTCTCCCGCGGCACGCGAAGGGAGTCACTTGTTCTGGCGCGACACGCGGGCGCGCTCGCGGCCCGCGAAGGATTGAAAGGAATCTGTCGCGTGGCGCGACAGATCAAAAATTTGAAATTTTATTTTTTTTGTTATTTGTATGATACCGGAACTTGTTTTTACATGTTATAAAGTTGTCAAAACTAACAATTGATGTGGTTTTGACCTTAGGTGATGTTCGTCTCATTTCGGATGCCGATCAAGCAAGAATTCAAGAACCGAACACAAAGTTTTGAAGCTTCCGCGCTAACCTAATCTTGTTTGAGACAATGTTTATTTGTAAACACTAAACTCAATGTTGTATGTTTAAACTAGTTAGTTTGTAAAGTAGAATACCATAACCATGTAAACTTAGTTTTTATAACTAAGTTTTGAAATGATGCATTTTGAAATTAAAAGAAAAAAAATGCGTGTTTTTAGTTTAAAATCTTAAACAATGAGATGGGTGTTACAATTATTATGACCTGTTTACTTTTATTAGTCATCGTGTCATTTGTTTGTTTTAGGTAACGAACAAATGATCACAATCCTTATGCTTTGTCGATATTTTTAAACATTCTATTTTGACTATCCAATGTCATCTCACTCGTTTCCTCTAATGTTTCTTTGCTCTTTTAGAAAATGGCTCCAAGACGCGATCAAACTCAGGATGCTGCACTCGCAGCCCTAGTCGCTCAGCAGATTGCTGCTGTGATTCTGAACCTTATTACTCAGATAAACCAAGCAAATAACAATAACAACAATAACAATGCTCAGGGTTGCTACAAAACGTTCAATTAGGCTAAACCACTGAAATTTTCTAGGTCTCAAGGAGCAACTGCGCTCCTACAATGGTTCGAGAGTCTAGAAAGCACATTCAGTCATGTTCAGTGTCCAAGTGAGCGAAAGGTTTAGTTCGCATCTAGTGTTTTTGAGAAACGAGCATTAACATGGTGGAACGACGTGATGAGAGACAGGGGTTCCGATGTGGCATTGGCTCAAACCTGGGAAGAGCTTCGAGCTCTAATGATGAAGGAATTTTGTCCTCGTAATGAACTCAGGGCACTGGAAAGGGAATTCGACGATCTTAAACAAGACAGTGGTGAGCATCTAGCCTACATGGACCGATATGAGGAACTAAGTCTGTTATGTCCAAGCATGGTTACACCTTTGGATAAGCCAATTGAAAAGTACATTGATGGCCTCCCTGACCCAGTTCAAGACATTGTTACTGGTAGCAACCCTACCACAGTTAGACAGGCCATTGAGCTATCCGCTACCCTGACCGAATCTCAGATCAGCAAGGGTAAACTTTTCCGAAAGGGCGACAAGAAACCATTAGATGAGACAAAACCAAAGGATAAGCAGACTGAGTCCTCCAAGAAGTCAAAGAAGCGTAAGGCTTTACAGAACTTCGCCGTAGTTGCTCAAAACAATCAAGTTGTACCCAACCAACCAGTACAGCCTCTTGCTAAGAAAACCTATGCTGGCACTACACCGCTATGCAACAAGTGTAATGCACACCACCAAGCTCACCTACAGCGTCGTCAGTGCACATAATGTGGGAGACTTGGTCACCAGGAAAATGCTTGTAGAACTAACCCAAACCAAGGTGGTCCAAACCAACCTCAAGCCAACCCTGCTCAAGCTCGTTTTCCACCTGGTTCTTGCTACAACTATGGCGAGATGGGCCATTTCAGGAATAATTGCCCAAAGCTTAATAATGCAAATCCAGCCCATGGATGAGCATTTGGCTAACTGGAAGATGATGCCGCTTTGAAACAACTAAACTTTATGTTTTATTTCTTTTGTTATCCAAGACTATGAGACAATTATGTTGGTTTATAAATAAATCTTTATTTACATTTCGATGTATGAAAAACAAACGTGGTTACTTGTATAAATGACATACCCCTACAATGCCGCCACCCAGGAACCGTGTTCCTTTCAAGACAAACTACTCTCGTAGTTCTTCCATTTTGAGATCGTTCGCGATCTCCAAGAAAATCCTAAGTACTCGTTTCTTCTGAAGAAACAAAATACAAGGTACAAGTTACAAACTCTGGACGAATACTCATAGTACCACTTTAAATCCTTGCTTGGATATCTAAGGGTACTTTGCATAAGTCCTTAATTGGTCTTATGCGATATGTCTATGTACATATCATTTCTTTCTGGTTTCACGACAATATACATAGTATATGATTTCAAAACATCATTCATGATTTCAAAAACATTTCATATGGTTTAAAAACATTTTAAACATAGTATATTTTCCCGATATACCAAGTTCATAATTTCAAAAACATCACCCATGTTTTCAAAAATCTCAAACATGATTTTAAAGGCATTTCGTATGGTTTTAAAACATTTTATAAACATATTTACCTAGTATACCTAGTACATGATTTAAAAAATGTTACAAACATATTTTCATAAATCCCATGCACGATTTTCAAGGACATTCTGCTCGTATGTTGACTTAGCATACGTAGTACACGATTTTCAAGGACATTCTGCTTCGTGTGTTGACTTAGCATACCTAGTATAAGGTTTCAAAACAATTTCTCACTACACGAATTCCAAAATCCTTATAGGATCTTCCTATCTTCATAGTTAGATCCTTGTGGATGTTTAAAGTGCAAAAATCAAGGTCCTTAATTGGATTCTTTGTGTGCTTTAATGCGTATGTTACGATTCAATGAGGACAAAACCGAATCCTTATAAGATCTTCCTATCTTCATAGTGAGATTCTTAAGGATATTTGAAGTACTAATTGAAGTCCATGGATTCGATTCCTGGTGTACTTTAAATGTAAGTGTACAAATCGATAACAAATTGATAACAAGTTGATGACCAAGTTGACATTTATGTGATTATGTGTTTATGTGTGAATCCAAATGCTCGATATCCAAATCCTTGTAGAATCTTCCATATCTTCATATGATGGATTCTTAGAAGGATATCCAAAAGTACTATCTTAAATCCTTAATGGGCTTCTATGTAATAGTTAAGACCCTTGGATTGTAAAGTACTATTCCAAAGTTAAATACATCATTCGTTGATGTAGTTAAAGAGACCCTTTGGTGATCTAGTTAAAGAGATTGATTAGTCAATCTAGTTAAAAAGGTCATGTGTTGATCTAGTTAAAGAAATCATGTGGTGATCTAGTTGAAGAGACTCTTTGGTGGTCTATTTAAAGAGATCATTCGTTGATCTAGTTAAAGAGACTCTGTGGTAGTCTAGTCAAGTCATTACAGGATTATTCGTTTGATTTTTTCCCCTACACATTATAAAATGAACTGTGCGGATTGTGCAAGGAATTACGTAATTATGGATGCGTACATAATTATGGAATTCAATGCATAGAAACCACAACAAGTTTTGTCATGTGTAAGAACCTATAGTGATAAGAATAACGAAATGGGAACAATGTAATAAGGGCATGGTGGATACGCCGATGGTACTTCCTATATATAAGTGTTCCTTAATACATTGCGAATGTAGCGTTATTTAAGTTACTAGAAGTTCTGGACCTTGACCAATGTTGTTTTATGTTATACTCTCCGACTTCAATTTCGAGCACACACAAGTTTCCTATAATAGTCGTCATAGGAAACATTCTCTCTATCCATTTCGAAACTCCAAATTCTTGTCGAATTCACAAGCTCTCCATATTTTACTATAACAAGGATATCATTTTGATAATTACATGTCACTCTTAAGATTCGATACAATCATACACGAACCTATTGGAATGAAGTTTAATTCTTCGGATCTGAATTCTTCCCTACAAACAACAGAGGAGTACGAATAACAAAGTTCGCTGGTGTAACAACCCGCTTTTTGGAAAGTCAAAGTACAAGTCAAAGTCAAACTCAAAGGAAGAAAAGATTGCTAATTGCGATCTGTCACTCCTTGCTTAACTATTGATTGTACGTTAATGACTTGTAATAGAATCTTTTTATTTTGATTGCTTTAGTTGTATTATGTGGAGTACTTATTAATAATCGAGGCTTAATCGCATGTTTATCGCTAATCGACGTAACGCTAATCGCATCGCTATCGCATTCGCAACTCGAATTATGTGTTCTGGATATTGTTTTACTTGTGTGTGCCCTTATGAGTTATTTGTGCATGTTATGTTTATGTTGAGGTGTTTAATCCCAATCGCAATCCAGTCGCATCACAATCTAATCGCAAATGCTAAACGCAAGTTATTTATAGTGATTGTGTGTTAGATATAGTAGTTAAGTTATTTGTGTGACTAATGGTTAATACTATCGCATCGCTCACTCGAATCACACCACAACGCTCAACACGCGAATCTAAACGACAAAACTCAACACGCCGGACACCTGGATCGAATGGCCAACCGATCGAGTAGCCAGATCGGATTGCCATCCGATCAAAGCGCCATTCGATCAGTGGCCAATCCGACACTTGTGCACTTTCCCTTTTTGGAAACCCTATAAATACCCTCCTGTCACATCACAAGTGATGTGACAGATGTGACACTCCCTCATTCGACCAGCAGCGTTCCAAGCCTTCTTTCTCTCGATTTCTCGCGATTCTTATAAGTTTTCAACTCAAATCTCGTACTTCTATGATCTACACACACTCCTTCATAATTTTCACCTTTGAATCTTAACTTTTAACCATGAAATCACCGGATTTGAGGTGTTCTAGGGTGACGTCATCATGGAGTTCTTATGAACTTCAAGTTTTGACCTCATTCCACTAGGAACAACTCAGATCTGAAAGATTTCCACATGATTTCACAACGATTTCGCATAGATCTAAACATTTCCAAAGTTAAAAGGATTGAAAGATGGATTTCAACTTTCTTTCAACTCTTTTACACTCAATGCACTCAAAACCGATAGAATCGGAGCTCGTTCTGACCTTCTACACTTTCTTAGTGATGAGTTGGTTCAAGATCTGGTTTTTGTCAAAGAGACAACCGATTTTGGGTTAAACAAGAACAACCATCATGAACTAATAGACAGATCGGATTTGGGTGATTCTTGCTCGATCGAACGACTTGGGACTTGACGAGGTTCCGTTGTTTAGTACGTTGTCAAACCATCTCAAACAAACCTCAGAACTTTCAAAACTTAACAAATATTCAAGTTGCAAAACGATCAGAACGCGGGACGGATTGTCGTCCGATCGGATTGCCATCCGATCGAACCATAATCCGATTGGATTGCACATGAGGTTCAACAATTAAAACAATTTTCAACATGTCCAATGCATAAGTTAGTTCCAACGGATTACCATCTGATCGGATTCGTATCCGATCGAGTGACCATCCTGTTGTGAACTTGTTCTCAACTGAGAAGCCTCGCCAATCGGATCACTATCCGATCGAATGACCGTTCGATCGATCGACCTGAAAGGTAGACATACTTCTCTGATTTCAAAATGATACAACGAAAACTTCAAAGCCATCATACACAAACACATTCTTACCAAACGAATGTCAATCTGACCGAATGCCCATCCGATCGGATTGTCGTTCGACACTTGGTCACTTTCACCGATTTACGCACCGCTCTTCGCTTATGCTATCGTTAACTGTTCAGGATAACAACTCTAGCGCTCTCTTCAATCCATTTCCATCGCTGTGAGTATACTCGATCCCTTTTTGCTTTACGCACTTTTGGGTGTTACATCCGTTACTTATTCTAAATCACAACCAATCACACAACGCAAACATTGTTTATACGTTGACCGTTATTGCATGTTACTTGTTACTCAATGAATGCTTGTATGTTATGTTTAAAGTGATTGTTGCCTGACGCCTTAGCAACGATAGTACTATTTGTTTGGACTCAGCACCTGTCGTGGACAGGGGTTGTTAAGGTTACCTCTTGATGGAGAGGGTGAAACCCGAGCTTTAGAGTGTTTAAATATGATGTTTTAGGTGTATTTGATGTGTTTACTTACTTAGAATGAAGTGACTATGAGAATTTGGTGTTTTGCAGGTAAAGCACGTAATTCGGTGCAATTACATTGGTTAAAGATGAAGTTACAAGCATAGGATGGGATATTGCAGCTTGAGGATGAATGTTGAAGCTTGTTCGGAAGATATGAAAGCTTACAAGTGAAAGGAGTTTGAAAGAGCAAAGTTCGGGGGCTAGTTTGGCATATTATGGAAGTTGTATGAAGTTCATATGTTCATGAATCAATGAGGTATAAAGTCCAGGGGTCTGCTGGTACTTTATTGAAAGTTATGTATATTTAATGGTGCAAGAAATTGGAAGAAATAAAGTTGAGGGGTCGTTTGGTATGAAGTGGAAAGTTAATATGTGCTCAAATATGAAAGGAGTTGGAAGAAACAAACTACAGGGATTGATTTGTCATTTATTGAAAGTTGGTAGTAAAGAAGGAATAAGGAAGGTGTACGCGACCGTAGCTTACGAGTGTCAACTCGTAGCTTACGAGTTGGTGATGTTTGAAAAGAAATTTGGACAGAACTTTTGTTTCGTAAGCTACAGGTTTCAAACTGTAGCTTACGAGTTGACTATATGCAACAAAAAGGAGTCAAGGGAACACTACCGTAGCTTACGAGTGCCAACTCGTAGCTTACGGTTTGGGTTAAAGGTGCAACCAGAATTTTTAAAGTGTAAGCTACGGTTCTGAACTTGTAGCTTACTACCCGGGAAAGTCCAAAAACGCGAAAAAAGCCCTCCAAAGTGTATATTAGGGTTTTAATGTTGGGATATCATTATCTTTCTCTCACGGTCGATCAAGGACACTCGAAAACTCAAGATTCAAGGTTTCTTCCATCCTAATCCATCAAGATTCTTCATCCAATCATCGAATCAACCATGATTTCTTCCTCAATTCAAGCTTTTGAAGATTCTTTGTGCGAGATGAGCGGCTAAACTTTTTGTGGTTTCCTCCGGATGGAGGGTTTTTGTAAGTTAGGTGAAACTATGTGTTGACACAATCGTTTTAACTTGGTGATCTAAGCATTCGATGCTTTTCACCTTGATTTGATTTATTGGTTGTAAACAGTTACATTTATTTAAACCTTAATTTCTAAGCATTCAGTTCCCGAGAGTTCTAGTAATTAGGATATATTTGACATGGGGTTAGGGTTTGTCAATTGTAATTGATAATCATTTGATAACCTCCTGTTACGTATTGACCGGAGTACTTAGTCGTTGGTTATCATAAGTAATTAATCAAAATTAACATCTATGTCTATGTAGGTAACGATTAAACACATAGTTGAAGTTAATTGCAAAACCTGAATTCTGGAGGAACCATTTTCTCACCTATCGATTCAAATCACAACTTTTATTCATTAATTTAGCTATTTCTCATAATCCAACAAACCGATTTTCCAATTCAGTAATAGTAATCAATACTTAGCATAATAACCCTTTCCACAATCCTCCCTTGGTTCGATATCCGACTTACTCTAGCTTACTAGTATATTTCGGTTTTTGCATGTCACTAACGACAGACATCACCTCTCACATGTCACAGTGGTGATATGTGTTGCGCATTCTACAACTCGCAGTCTAGTCTGTGCATATTTCATTGTAGATAACTTACTAGTTTCGCATTATACATGTTACATGCTGGTTATACGTAAACGATTTCGAACTCTACTATTACTATTAAACTTGTATGTTCACCTTTACACTATGTGTATTGACCTCTATTTTAACGTATGTGGCAGGTGTTTGAAATGATTAGGACGCTGTGCTCTTGCTTTTGTGGAAATCAAGTAGGAGAGAGTCTAGAAATAAACAAACTATTTATATTTGAGTTGTCGAAACATAACTACTTGTCTTTGAATTGTCTGTAATAACTATGCTACTTGTTATGTCATGG
The DNA here is from genome assembly GCA_030545235.1 of Helianthus tuberosus. Classification (NCBI taxonomy): domain Eukaryota; kingdom Viridiplantae; phylum Streptophyta; class Magnoliopsida; order Asterales; family Asteraceae; genus Helianthus; species Helianthus tuberosus. The sequence goes on along the minus strand of CM060445.1, from coordinate 116,651,410 downwards.
TATGGGACGTGATGCTTAAATAATTGGTAATCGTAGTTGTTATGGAAACTCCTGGACAATTTGTTTCACTCAGTGCCGCGCCCTGATATTTCCGTCATCGGTTGGGGTGTGACAGATTGGTATCAGAGCCATAACTTTAGGGAATTAGGCAAGACTCGACCTAGTCCAGGTCGATGTCTTAGAAATGACCTAGTCTATAGTCTAAGCACCAACAGACCGACTTGTGCATGCCCGGTATGGGTTTTGTACGAGCTTACTCGATATTTCTCGCTTGCACTTGCTGTACACTACACACACTTGCGCGAACATCGCATACTACAGTTCCACGCAAGACCAGCCTTTCCTAAGGCTGGATACATACACAAACGAATGATTTGGTTAAGAATAGGTGTGAAAACCGCAGAATCTCAACCAAAACACTCGTTCGATTCGCTATTTTTACTATAAACAAGAGAATTTGTGTTGAATTAGGAGTGAAATCCATACTTTGACGCAAATCTCCTCATCCATCTCACGACTTATCATATAACTAGGAGTGTAGTCGTTAAGACAGGGGTGAAACCCGAACCTTGATGACTCGTTCCGCTTATTACTTTTGGTTTTACAAAAACTCTCACCAAGGTCTCGACGGACTCCAACGACTTGGGTCACGCTGTAACTGGAAGGATACATGCCGATCGCTCAAAGTTAAGCGAGTGCACAGTCCAGAAGGCCAAAGTGTGCACTTACGAGTCCTTGTGAATAGTCGGACCACTTTGGGTAGCGATGTCTACCCACACCCGAGACAATCTATCCTTGATTTTTGTATTTGATTATGTGAATTATCGCTTTTATGATCGATTTTATGTGAAATTTATGTGATTTATATGGTGATTTGTTAGAGTTTTGAGATAAACAATACGATGGTACTGATGGTTTTGATTCCACGTTTCTCGCTCCGTCAACATACACACAATTCACACCATACCAACAAATCACTGGTCTATGTTCACAATCGCTACTCGCTAGTCGCAATCGCTATACTTAATCGCTATACAAGCTGTGAAGGATAGGTGAATACGTGCAAAATATGTGTTTAGGTTAGCTTATGTGCTTATGTGATTCAGTGATTATGTGCCTATGTGAAATTTTATGAATGACTGTGTTCCTGAGCTTTATGTTGAATCGCTAGACTATACTAGGGTTAATCGAAATTGTGTTTGAGTCCTATGCGATGTCTGTTGCACACAATGTCGTCGTTTGGGTTATTCCACTCTCGAGCAGTTCACCAAAACCATGATGACAAACGCATCGCCGCTCTCGTCTCTAAGCAAATGTCGAAAGTCATCCCACAAATTGTCAGTGAGCTGAATGAGAATGCAAGCAAGTCCTCGGAAGAGTCCAGGACTGATACTCCTAAGGCCGCTTTTAGCTTCAAGCAGTTCAAAGCCTGCGGACCAAAGGAATTTACCGGCGAAGATGGTCCTACGGCCATGTTTCAATGGTTTGATTCTATCAAAGTCACCATGCGCCAGAGTGGCTGTCCAGAAAACCTTCATTGGTGGACGACCTAGAGGAACAAACGAGGAAACGATGCAGCTTTCGGATTGTCTTGGGATGAGTTGAAGAACATAATGGTGCAAGAGTTCTGTCCTCCCCATGAACTCCAAAAGCTTGAGTATGAATTCTGGCACATAAAGCAGGATGGCGGAGATAACGCTGGTCTAATTGCTCGCTTCAAGCAGTTGAGTATTATCTGCCCTGGTCAGGTTACCACCCCAGATATCACAATCAAGAAGTATATCCGTGCTCTTCCGGATTGCGTTGCAGACTTTGTTCAGGCTGCAAAGACGACAACGATCGAGGAAACCTACCTGCTCGCTGCTGAGATCAATGATAAGCGAGTCATTGCTGGTTATTTTGACAAAGCTGCTAAGAATCTACATCAAGTCACCGCTGCTTCAACCGCTGAAACCACCATCGCACCGCAATCTTCGAAGCTCTCAAGTTGCAAAAGGAAGAACAACAACAGTTCCAGCAACAAGAACTATGCAGTTACTGCTGCCCCGCTCCAAACAGTGCCTGCCCAACCGCAACCTCAACACCGCCAAGTAGCGGCACATGTGGTCAATGCACCGCCTGCCAAGCGTGCATACACTGGACCACACCCGCTCTGCCCTACTTGTACTTATCATCACCCGGTGGGTATCGCATGCCGGTTCTGTTTCATTGCAATATGTACGGCCACTTCACCACAAACTGCCGTACAGGTCCACGTCAAGCTCCAGCTCAAGGTTAAGCTCCTGCTCAACAAGCTCTACTTACTGCTCCTCAAGGCCATCAAGCGGCTCCTGCACCCGCAGCTCATGCTAGAGCGTGCTTTGCATGTGGTGATCCCAACCACTTCGCAAACATGTGCCCCAATCGAGTGGTTAAGCAAGAGCCACAACAGCAGCAGCCCCAGCAGCAGCCTCAACAACAACAGCAGTAACAGCCAGCAGCCCGCGGACGTGCTTTCAACAACAACGCTCGCCAGGCTCAAGCAGACAACAATGTGGTTAATGGTACATTCCTTGTGAATGGTATATATGCTTCATGTTTATTTGATACTGGAGCCGATAACTGTTCTGTATCATTTGAATTCGAAAAGCTCCTTAATCGTAAGCGCGCCCATCTACCCTCGACGCTCGATGTAGAAGTTGCCACCGGAAGAACCGTCTCCATCAATTCTGTTCTACGTGATTGTACGCTTGAACTCAACAATCACGTCTTCCCTATCGACCTTATTCCGATGCAGCTCGGTAGTTTTGACATCATAGTAGGCATAGATTTTCTTCGCGAAAATCATGCTAAAGTTGTTTGCTTCGAAAAGATGATTCGTTTCTCGCTCTCTAATGGTGATCAACTTTGTGTGTATGGCGAAACTCCCTCTAAAGGTCTCAAGCTCATGTCATGTGTCTAAGCGAGCAAGTATCTCCGCAAGGAATACAGAGCTTTCTTGGCTAACATTGTAGTAGCAGAGACGGAAAAGAAAGGAAACTCAGGAGTGAAAGACGTTCCCGTTGTTTGCGAATTCCCTAACGTATTTCCTGATGACTTACCAGGTTTACCTCCCACTCGTGATATCGACTTCCGAATCGACCTCATTCCTGGAGCAAATCGTGTTGCTAAAGCGCCTTATCGTCTCGCTCCTGCTGAAATGCACGAACTTTCCAGTCAGCTCTAGGAACTACTTAATAAAGGCTTTATTCCCTAGCACCTCTCCATGGGGCGCGCCTGTCCTTTTCGTCATAAAGAAGGATGGATCGTTCCGGATGTGCATCGATTACAGGGAGTTGAATAAGCTTACCATCAAGAATCGCTATCCCCTGCCTCGACTTTATGATTTGTTTGATCAGTTACAAGGTGCTACGTGTTTTTCAAAGATCGATCTACACTCAGGCTATCACCAGTTACGCATTCAAGAGGAAGATATACCCAAAACCGCTTTTCGAACCCGCTATGGTCATTACGAGTTTGTTGTCATGCCTTTTGGTTTGACTAACGCTCCCGCAGTTTTCATGGACCAAATGAATCGAGTGTGCAAACCCTTTCTTGACCGCTTCGTCATCGTGTTCATCGATAATATCCTGATCTATTCCAAGTCAAAAGCCGAACACTCGCAGCATCTACGTTTAGTTCTTGAGTTACTCCAGGGATACCACCTCTATACCAAGTTCTCCAAGTGTGAATTCTGGCTTGAGGAGGTCCAATTCCTGGGTCACATTGTCAATAGTCAAGGAATTCATGTCGATCCCGCGAAGATCGAGGCCGTTAAGAGTTGGGTCACACCCAAGAACCCGTCTGAAGTCCGTTCTTTTCTCGGACTGGACGGCTATTATCGCCGATTTATCGAAGGTTTCTCTAAGATCGTTGTGCCGCTTACCTCGCTTACGCACAAGGACAAACCTTTTGTTTGGGAAACTAAACAGGAGGAAGCCTTTCAAACTCTCAAAGCTATGCTTTGCAATGCTCCCGTGCTCCCACTTCCTGACGGAAACGACAACTTCGTAGTCTACTACGATGCCTCGAACCTTGGTCTTGGTTCTGTTCTCATGCAACGAGATAAGGTTATCGTGTACGCTTCTCGACAGCTCAAGATCCACGAGAAGAACTACACCACACACGACCTCGAGCTTGGCGCAGTTGTTTTGCGTTAAAGATTTGGTGAAACTACCTTTACGGTTCCAAGTGTACGATCTTCACCGATCATAGGAGCCTACAACACATCTTTGACCCAAAAGAACTGAATATGCGTCAACGCTGGTGGGTAGAACTCCTCAAAGATTACGACTGTGAGATTCGTTACCATCCAGGCAAAGCAAATGTCATTGCCGATGCTCTCGGTCGACGAATCTATTTGCATAGCATTCGTAATGTTCAAGCCCATCATAATCTCGAAGCCCTTATCCGTGACGTGCAACATGCTTGTTTTACCGAACAAACTTTGAAGAAGGAAATGATTCTAAAAGATGGCGCCAACTTGAGAATAAATCGAATGGTATCTTTCATTATTTGGACCGAATATGGATTCCCAAGCGTACCAATTTGCGACAACTTCTGATGGACGAAGCCCACAAATCTCGATATTCTATTCTTCCCGGTGCTGACAAGATGTACCAGGACATGCGCTACAAGTACTGGTGGCCGGGTATGAAGAAGGATATCGCTATCTATGTTTTGAGATGCCTGACTTGTTCCAAAGTCAGGCCCAAACAGCAAATACCCTCTGGCTTACTCGTGCAACCCGAGATCCCTATATGGAAGTGGGAGAGTATAGCTATGGACTTTATAATGAAACTCCCGTGCACGACGTCAGGTCATGACAGCATCTGGGTTGTCGTTGACTTTTTGACTAAATCAGCCCACTTCCTGCCGATACGAGAAGACTTTAAGGTAGAAAAATTAGCCCGAATCTACACCGATGAGAGCATTTGTCGACACGGGACGCCACGCGACATAATCTCTGACCGCGATGGTCGGTTTACCTTGTGTCTTTGGGAAACATTTCAATCTGCTCTCGGTACTACGCTTAATTTAAGTACCACTTTCCATCCCCAAACCGACGGTCAGACTAAAAGAACGATTCGCACCCTTGAAGACATGCTCCGCTCGTTTGTCATAGATTTCGGTGGTAATTGGGACGCGCACTTACCTTTGGTCGAATTCTCGTACAATAACAGTTATCATTCTAGCATCAAAATGGCACCATTTGAGGCATTATACTGAAGGAAATATCGATCGTCTATTGTATGGCACGAGATCGGAGACGCGCAAATTACCGGTCCTGAGCTGTTGCAAGAAACGACTGACAAAATCCTCCAAATTCGAGACAACCTGTTGAAAGCTCGGAGTAGACGCCGCAAGCCCCTTGAATTTGACGTTGGCGATCACGTACTCCTAAAGGTTGCACCTTGGAAGGGGGTAATCAGATTCGGCAAGAAAGGAAAACTCGCGCCTCGATATGTTGGACCCTTTAAAATTCTGGAAAGGATTGGAAAAGTGGCCTACAGACTCGAACTACCGGAGGAACTAAGTAATGTCCACCCGACTTTCCACGTTTCGAACCTCAGAAAATGCTTAGCCGACCAGGAATTACATGTCCCTCTCGAAGATTTACAAGTGGAAAAAACATTACACTTCGTGGAAAAGCCTGTCGAGATCATGGGACGAGAAACCAAGGTGCTCAGACGCTCACGCATTCCCATTGTGAAGGTTCGCTGGGAAGGCAAACGCGTGCCGAGTTCACCTGGGAACTCGAAAGTGACATGAAGGTGAAGTACCCACAACTGTTCGTTATGCCTACTTCTTAAATTTCGGGACGAAATTTTCTAAAGTAGGGGAGGATGTAACAACCCGATTTTTGGAAAGTCAAAGTACAAGTCAAAGTCAAAGTCAAAGGAAGAAAAGATTGCTAATTGCGATATGTCACTCCTTGCTTAACTATTGATTGTACGTTAATGACTTATAATCGAATCTTTTTATTTTAATTGCTTTAGTTGTATTATGTGGAGTAGTTATTAATAATCGAGGCTTAATCGCATGTTTATCGCTAATCGACTTAACGCTAATCGCATCGCTATCTTATTCGCAACTCGAATTATGTGTTATGGATATTGTTTTACGTGTGTGTGCCCTTATGAGTTATTTGTGCATGTTATGTTTATGTAGAGGTGTTTAGTCGCAATCGCAATCCTATCGCATCCCAATCTAATCGCAAACGCTAAACGCAAGTTATTTATAGTGATTGTATGTTAGATATAGTAGTTAAGTTATTTGTGTGACTAATGGTTAATACTATCGCATCGCTCACTCGAATCGCACCGCAACGCTCAACACGTGAATCGAAACGACAAAACTCAACACGCCGAACACCTGGATCGAATGGCCAACCGATCGAGTGGCCATCCGATCGGATTACCATCTGATCGAAGCGCCATCCAATCGGTGGCCAATCTGACACTTGCGCACTTTCCCTTTTTGGAAACCCTATAAATACCCTCCTATCACATCATTTGACAGCTCCCTCATTCGACCAGCAGCGTTCGAAGCTTCTTTCTCTCGATTTCTCGCGATTCTTGTAAGTTTTCAACTCAAATCTTGTACTTCTATGATCTACACGCACTCCTTCATCATTTTCACCTTTGAATCTTAACTTTTAACCATGAAATCACCGGATTTGAGGTGTTCTAGGGTGACGTCATCATGGAGTTCTTATGAACTTCCAGTTTTGACCTCATTCCACCAAGAACAACTCAGATCTGAAAGATTTCCACATGATTTCACAACGATTTCGCATAGATCTAAACATTTCCAAAGTTAAAAGGATTGAAAGATGGATTTCAACTTTCTTTCAAATCTTTTACACTCAATGCACTCAAAACTAATAGAATCGGAGCTCGTTCTGACCTTCTACTCTTTCTTAGTGATGAGTTGGTTCAAGATCTGGTTTCTGTCAAAGAGACAACCAATTTCGCGTTAAACAAGAACAACCGTCACAAAGCAGTAGACTGATCAGATTTGGGTGATTCCTGCTAGATCGGACGACTTTGGACTTGACGAGGTTCCGTTGTTTAGTATGTTATCAAACCGTCTTGAACAAACCTCAGAACTTTCAAAACTTAACAAATCTTCAAGTTGCAAAACGATCAGAACGCGGGATGGATTGCTGTCCGATCGGATTGCCATCCGATCGAACCGCAATCCGATCGGATTGCACATGAGGTTCAACACTTAAAACAATTTTCAACATGTCCAATGCATAAGTTAGTTCCAACGGATTGCCATCCGATCGGATTGCTATCCGATCGAGTGACCATCCTGCTGTGAACTTGTTCTCAACTGAGAAGCCTCGCCAATCGGATCACTATCCGATCGAACGATCGTTTGATCGATCGACCTGAAAGGTAGAGATACTTCTCGGATTTCAAAATGCTACAACGAAAACTTCAAAGCCATCATACACAAACACATCCTTACCAAACGAATGTCAATCCGACCAAATGGCCATCCAATCGGATGACCATCCGAACAGATTAACATCCGATCGAGTGACCATCCGATCGGATTGTCATCTGATCAGATTGCCATTCGACACTTGGTCACTTTCACCGATTTATGCACCGCTCTTCGTTTATGCTATCGTTAACTGTTCAGGCTAACAACTCTAGCGCTCCCTTCAATCCATTTCCATCGCTGTGAGTATACTCGATCCCTTTTTGCTTTACGCACTTTTGGTTGTTACATACGTTACTTATTCTAAATCATAACCAATCACACAACGCAAACACTATTTATACGCTGACCGTTATTTCATGTTACTTGTTACTCGATGAATGCTTGTATGTTATGTTAACATAGTGATTGTTGCCTAACGCCTTAGCAATGATAGTACTATTTGTTTGGACTCAGCACCTGTCGTGGACATGGGTTGTTAAGGTTACCTCTCACATGTCACAGTGGTGATATGTGTTGCACATTCTACAGCTCGCAGTCTAGTCAGTGCATATTTCATTGTCGATAACCTACTAGCTTCGCATTATACAAGTTGCATTCTTATGCGTAAACGATTTCGAACTCTACTATTACTATTAAACTTGCATGCTCACCTTTACACTATGTGTGTTGGCCTCTATTTTAACATATGTGGCAGGTGTTTGAAATGCTTAGGACGCTGTGCTCTTGCTTTTGTGGAAATCAAGTAGGAGAGAGTCTAGAAACAAACAAACTATTTATATTTGAGTTTTCAAAATAGAACTACTTGTCTTTGAATTGTCTGTAATAACTATGCTACTTGTTATGTTATGGTATGGGACGTGATGCTTAAGTAATTGGTAATCGTAGTTATTATGGAAACTCCTGGACAATCTGTTTCGCTCAGTGCCGCGCCCCGATGTTTTCGTCATCGGTTGGGGTGTGACAGCTGGAAATCCATAAGTGGCCCAGTGTTTTACTTAGGGAATGGAGGATTTATTTGAAAGCGAATCATCCACATCTGTTTTCACAATCTTCCTCTAAATTAAATTTCGGGACGAAATTTCCTAAAGTAGGGGAGACTATGACATTTGTACCATTACGATCATCATACAATTACGAATCCAATGAAATCTTGTGTTTCATTCTTGGGATTTGTACAATTACATGTGACAAGTACACATATCAAATTTTGTATGATTTCGAATTCTCGAGAAGCTTTTCTGGAGGTTATAAGCAAACTATTATGTAAATGTAATTAGCTTAATGAAATGTACACTCCGTAAAACTGACATAAGCGTAACATACCTGAAATAACCTTTACATAACTTAGAAATAAGTTTTGAAGGGTTTGGTGTGGCAAAAACAAGTTTATTCGATCACAGGGACTATTTGCGTCAAACTGCAAAAGTCTGCCAATTCGTATGGCAACATACACTCCGGAACAAGATCATAAGCTAAACATACCCAAAATACCCTTTATATAGCTCAGAAATACGTTTTGAGGGGTTCGGTATGCGAAAATACGCTTATTTGATCACAGGGGCTAAAAGTGTCAAAACTGTGAAAGTTGCAAATACGTGAATATCTCGTGTTCTGACCATATCCGGACATCCAAATTTTTTTTTTAATCACTAGAATATTGTATTTTAGTGATAGGAAAGCAAAAATATCATTCGTCGCGCAATTTGGGTCGTTTTTGTGTCCGTTACGATGTCCGTCGTAATTAACCGAAAACCGAAACCATACAACCAAAAACAACCAACACCGGTGAGATTTTTTATCATAATTTATGTTAAATAGACTTTAACTTCATCATGGAGCTTGAAAATGGGCTTGACGGGTGTTATAAGTGCCGAAACGCGACAAAACAAGTTCAGGGATCAAAGCTGTCAATTTTCAAACTTTGGCCCCTACACATGGCTTACGGACCGTATGCAAAGACCCTTACAGTCCGTAAAGGGTCCCCAGCACAGCAGATTCATTGAATCTGCAAAACAGCCTACTCAATTGGTTTTAATCCCAGATTTTTCAATCTCGTGGGCTGGTTTGTGTGATCATCAAGTCCTCAAATCAGATTCTAACAAGTGTAAGGCCTTGATTCTTCCTTGGGCAACACATAAACACTTGGCATGATCAAATTAATCCAAGAATACTATAAATAGCAAGGTCCTCTTGCTTCATTCCTTGCTCATTTCCTTCATTTCTCATCTTTGCTTTTATTGAGGCTACCACATTAAGTTGGAGGCTTCATACTTGAGCATTCTAGTTCAATTTTCCAGCCAAGAACACTTGTAAGTGTTCTTTCATGCTTGTTTATTTATTTCAAGCATGAAAGTCAAACAATGTTTGACTTTTAGCTTTGACCATGATTTGGTCAAGACAAAGTTCGTTTGAACTTTGCAACGTGAGCGTAATCACGATGGTTATAGTCCCTTGTTACTATACCTACTGATTACCACATTGACTAGTCGAAGTGAAGAGTCAAAGTTTCGGTCAAAATGCACGATTATGTGCATTTTGCGACGAAACTATTTCCGGGTATCAAAACACTTTGTTTTGATATTAAATCAGTTTTCTAACTTAGTTAAACATGTTTTAACATGTTTAACTCGTCACTTTTAGTTTAGTGCTTATTTAGGGTCGTAAGTCAAGCGGTCTCGATAACCGCTTAGACTTTCAAACCCGACCCGTTTGGTCGATCATTGGGATCCGACCAAACATATTTTGTGACCATAGTTATATAGGGAAAAACCTTTCGAGGTTATACCTTATGGTCACTTAGTTTAATTAGTTGTATGATAGGTTGTTTATATGCCTTAGGAAAATGACCAAAATGCCCTTTTTATGCATAATTTGATTTAAGCATATATAACTTAAATTTTGACACTTAAACTGAGTATGCAACAATATTAAACATGTTAGGGTATATAATACTTGTCATATGACTAGTTAGGCTATTCGAATGCGCTTTTGCGCTAATGATGCGTTAAAGTAGCGTAAACTACCTTAACGGGTCATAAGCACTTAGGATAGGTTTCAAATTAGAATGTAGGATTTGTTAAACCATATCATATGAGTTCCAACACTCATTTGGTTTCCAAGACCTCATTCTATCCGATCTCCCAATTTTAGGCCTCGATTATTAACATAGTGATCCAATACTAGGTGCCACTTGATTCCTTGATTTCCCGAGCTTTATTAGGACACTTAATCAAGGATACTTGCAATCTCAAGTGAGTACATAGCTCCCCTATTTTATGCTTTTAGTTGTTTTGGGGTGACTCATATGTACTAAATGATTTTCAAGTTTTCATGAACAAATGCTTTGGTTTATATAAAACATGATGTTTTCAATAATGTGGACGAACTTGTTGGGGCGTTAGTCGAATGACATTCATTAACTATGATCAAGCCGACCAGTAGTATGTTATGGTACCATAGGAACTGACAAAATCCCGTTACTAGGCTATTCACTGGATTTGCTGGGTAGTTTGGGGAACGACAGAAACTGTTATCTAATTAATAAATCATGTGTTGGGTAGTTAAAGAGGTCTTTCAAGGCCTATTAAAGATACCCCATGGGTGGTATATCGAGTCACACAAGTTTGAATGTATTCTTTAAAGAACGACCAAAAGTTGTATTTCACAATTAAAACACGGACGATTGAACGATGGTTTATAACACAAACGATTTGAACGATATGAACAATTTGAATGATTGAACGATTTGGATGAATGTTTTCAAATGATGACACACATGAGGTTTGTTGGTCCCAGTTTGGACATAAAAACTTATTTTCACGTAATATGACAAGTGATTTCAGTAGATGTGAAAAAGATGTGCGGAAATGGAAATCAGACTTTCAAGAAACAAGACCTACATAATTATCAAGTTTATATCACTTTGAAACAAAATAGTTTACAATTGTTTATTCATGCAATAAGTCCTGCAAAAAGTAGCCATTTGACATATTTATTGAATCCAACAGTCAAGTTGCCTTTGTAATCATGATATCCAATAAACTCAAGTTGCTTCGGTTATTGTGGCAGGATAGAGCTGATTTTTAGACAAGTGGGGTATTCATCAGAATTTCTGATAAACCACTTCATCAGAAATTCTGGTGAACAAATCATCAGAAAATCTGATGATCAGAATCGTCAGAAACTGATGATATTTCATCAGAAATATCATCAGGTCCATCAGAAATGACCTTCTCTGATAATCTTCTTCAGCTCTTGATCAACTTGTGATTCTTTGAAGTAGATGTTGTTCATTTCAGTTGTCCTATCCGATCTTCTTCTTCTTGTTGTGATCTTCAGGATTGTTTTCTTCTTCAGAGATCACGTTGAATCTGATTTTCTTCAATACTTACAAATAAAGTTTCCTTACAGTTTCCCCCTAAGTATTGTAAGAAAATGAACTATCTCATGAACAGAAAATTTCCAAACAGTTGGAAACTTAACATTTGCAAAATTTAAACCAGTTACTGATGTTTTGAAAAACAAATTACATAAAAGATGAAAATTCAAATAAACAAGTTCTTCAAGTCAGCTTCAATTTCTTGTGCACATCTCCTTTCTTTAACTGCTTATTGTAGGAGATATACTTGTTACAGATGTCATACATGTCTTTATACCATGTTCTTGCTTGGATCCATTCTTCAATCATTTGCTCAATTTCTTTCCTGTGACCCTCCAAGTTCTTTCCTACCTTCTGAAGATGTTCTGGTCTCTTGTTCATACTTTTCATGATAAACTTCAGAGTTTGATTTGAGTACTTGCAAATGTCAACACTTTTGAACAGAGCTTTGTTTCTATCAATATCTCTGAAGATGACACCATAGTTATGATTGTCAGTTTTACTTGGTAGTACAATGATGTCTCCAGATCTTGCATCTTCCAATATTTCTGGGGCAACTTTTGTCTTTGGTGAACTGACATACACCTTTTTGTTGTGCACATGTTCATAGTTGATACACAAATCATAGTCTGAAAAAGCCATTCTTTCAAATAGCTGTATTCCAGCCTTTGATATGCCCGTTAATGCCCTTCTGACTTCTTGGGTGTTCTTCTTTTCCTTTTCATAATGATCCTTCATAAACAAAATGTCTAAAGGATGTAACTTGTCAGCAATTTCTTCGTCAGTCACTCTTTCTTCTTTCCCATTTTCTCTGAGAAGTGTGTATCTGTTCTGCACATAGGTTCCTCTAATATCATCAGTTGTAACTTTTACTTCATCCACTTTTAAGATTCTTTTTACAGGATTTTCATTCTTGTAGTGAATGTTGTTTGAACCTTTTTTTTATCCTCTCTTCTCTTAAAGCCAGTCTGACAGGAGTCAGTGGTCTTGGTGTTTCATCTTCTTTTGTCAAATAATATTTCACCAGATTGTACTCAGGGAATATCATTACATCCCTGTCAATCTCTTTAACCAGGAAAGACTGAGTTTCAGAGATTTTTCTTTTAACAATCTTTGGTTTTCTTGAATCACCTTCTTGTTCCCACTCATTCATTGTTTGCAGATTCATAAATTTACTTATGGAAGAGTCATCAGACAATGTTGGTTTTGGGACAGATGTTAAAAGTTTCAAATTTGTGATAACTTGAGGTTTTGAGGTTGCTAACCTTTTCAACATTTCATCTCTTGGGACATTTGGAGGTGGACCCATCATTGTGGTTCCAGCTTTGGTGATTGGTGTGGCTGATGATTGTTGTGGGGTTGACTTTGGAGCTTCTTGGTGTGAACTTTCAGCAGGAATTTTTTTCGTGATTTCCTTGGGATCCACTTTGGCCAATCTTGCAATGCTGAATTGCATTTTCTTTACCAGTTGTTGCACCTCTTTCACCTGATTTGAGTTGTTGGCTATGCTTTTCTGAACTTTGGTAAATTCAGTTTGAGCTTTCATCTGTATTGCAGCCCATTCTTTTGACAGCTTATCAAGGTGTAGGATCGAGTATGGACCCGAAATGAGTCGATTAGAGGCGTTCTGCACAATATGAAAGGCAGAAACAGACATATTGTGTGTGATTCAGCTAGAATATCACTTTTAACTGTCTTTCTATTGATCTGGTAACAATTACAAATCTGTAGACACTTCGACAGAGCTTCGCCGTCGGAAAACCTCAACCTAATTCCGTTTCAAATAACACGGATCATCCTCTATTTATAGACTCACCTAATTCCGCTTGAAGCGGAATTAGCTAAATGTCTTCTTCAAACGAAATTAAACACTTCAAACAGAATTAACTTTTGATGTGTTTTCTCGATCTTCGTGCCATGAACAATGCAAGACTCGATACAAGATGAAGTCGACAGACATATGCACCAACAGACTCCCCCTCAGATGTTGATGAGTCTTAAGTGTCGAGTTTTCAACGTCTTCAATCTTTATCAGTCTGACTGTTCTCTTTGAAGTATCTGACAGTGTAAAACTTCTTCAATATTCTCTTTATTCTTCTCTTCAGCATCAATAGACTCCCCTCGAACAATCTCTCCTCGGATGTTGATCCCAATTTGTCTTTCACAGGATTAGGATCGTGTCCTGGCTTTATATTCAAACTCAGAATCCAAGCTATCCTGCACATCCTCTACCTCACAATAAATTTCATAAATTTATCATTTTACAAATTTATATATCCAGACTGTCCCTCAAATTTATCCAGAATGATTTAACAATGTTAATAACTGATGAACCACTTGTAAGTAAATATTCAAACTTTTTAGTTTAAACAAGTCCCCCTCAAAACATGCTCATCATGTTTAGCACTTGAAACTTTGAATATTAGCTCTTCAACATCAGTTGTCGAAAATCTTTTTGGATTTTTCAAAATTTAATGCTAAAACACACTAAAATCTTTTTGGATTTTTGAATGAAATGAAATGCAGTAAAGAAATATTTACATACAATATTTTTGTGAGTTTGTGTAAGAGGATCATATCAGTTTTTGACAAGTCACAAGTACCGTTGAGCTTAGTTACACATTAAGAATTAAACAATTCACTTAGATTGCCGATATACTGATCCACTTAAATTTTCACACAAATTTCAACTGATTCAGGATATGAATTAGGTGTATTAAGAACTTAAACTCATTCATGTGTCCCACCTCTTAAATATACTCCCATATCCAGATCCCAATATTTAGTCTTACAGGTGAGTATACCACAGATGATATCTGTAAGGGGTTAAATGCGAAGGCCGTGAGAGCTCAGGTCAGAACTTCCGTTCAGCACAGAGATGACGGCTTCGACTTTTGGTGGGTCCCCTTTAGAGGATCTTTTTTACAACAGCACATGATTTGCATTTTTCAATGTTTCATCATTTTTTATGCTAAGGGCAGGCTTTTATTTCAAGCAAGCGTAAAGTATTCTCCGGGGACTAGGCCATTGCTTCCGCAAAATCAGAAGTCCCGGGATAATACCCCAGATATCACTGAGCATAAAGACCTAGTATCTTAGAAAGAGGGATCCTTCAAACGAAATTTCAGGGGTTACCTATATATCCAAGTAGTGTTCCCCACAAAATAAGCAAGTTTGAATTTAAGTTTATATCCTGAAAAAGCTTACTAAATGTGTAAAAACCTATCGGCATATCATCAGTGAGACCGTTTAATACTATTTAATCATTACATTTCTTTAGCATACTGTAACTGTCTACTGATGTACTATCATTTCCTCTTCTTTGACACAAAAACTCATTTTGTATTTTATCATGTTTTTGACATTTTCAAATTTTCTAATGTTTTTGGATTTTCTGAAAATTCTTACTCCCCCTAAAATGCGAACACATTTAAAGAAAAATTTGAAAACAAACTGTACAAGTAAATTGACAACTGATATCGAATCACATCAATTCGCCATCCACTTGGCATAAACAATCAGAACTCCCCCTTTCAACAAACTATTTTCTCATAATGATTTCAAAACACTCAGGTTTGTTTTAACCAAAATGATTTTTCCGGAAAATAAGTTTTGTTGATTTTACCACTTGTAGGTTAGGGGTTCATCACATTGTTTTTCTCAACCATTTGACAAATATAACAATTTTAGATTTTAACAACAATATCACTTGTAGAAAATCAAGTACAACTTAATGTCCCTGATTTACCACTTGTAAGTCGAAATATCACAAAATTGAATTTCTCAAGAAAGATGACGATACCTGCTCCACACTTACCAACCTGGGAGCTCCGGCAAGTCAGGATTTTACTTGTGAAAAACTTCCATCCAAGCCTGACTAAACTTGGATGTGACCACCTCTTCATCTTTTTCACTCGGGATATAAGTAGCCTTCTTTGTTTCATAAAAACTTTTACCCCTTTGGCCTTTCCCTCGACCATTTTCCCAAAAATCTTTTTCACATTTCCATTAAAAACCTTTTCGACATCAAATTCTTTCTTCTCAGAATAGAATTGATTCGAGATCTCAACCTTTCCAATTTTTGATTTAAAATTCTCATCACTCAATGGTGGAAAATGAACATCATCCATTGGAGGTACTGAGTTTTCTTCATTTTTAACAACATGTGGCTCCTCTGATTTTGTGGAATCAGATTCATCGCCAGGTTTTACATCTGATTTCTTAACAATCCAACCTTGATTGTTAAGATTTCCCCTTCGCTTGTAAAACCTTTTCGAACACTCACCAACTTCATATGTTGAATTTTTAAACACTTTAAACCTTTCGGTTGGTGGTTCGGTTTTATCAACAACTATTTCTTTGAGTTTTTCTGAAACTCCCTGTTTTGTGTTGGTTGCCTTAGAATAGTTCCAGGCGATGTGACCAACTTCTTGACATCTGTAACAGGTTCTAGTCTCTTTTCTCTGATGAGCTTTAGTTTTCTTCTTTTCAGCAATAAATTCCTGATTTGACTGTCTCCATAATGAGCTCTTCAATTCATTCTCAGCAGAAGTACCTGAAACAAATTTTGTATTTTTAGAAATTTTCTCATTTTTATAATTTTCTTGTGGAATAAAACCTAAACCCTTCTTTTTGTTATTACCATTATGGTTTGGTTTCTTTCGATAACCAGAACTGTAACCCATTTTCTTGTTTAATTTTTGTTTTATTCTTGAGGTGTAAGGATTGGGTTTTTCAGAAAGATTTACATCTTTTATTTCAGAAATTTTAATTTCTGTTAGTTTGAAAACCTTGTTTATCATTTCAGTTTTCACACCTCTTATTGGAAATTCTTTATCAAAATATAATTTGTCAGAATCATTCAAAGTATATGCAACTTCAAATGTTTCGTTATTCAAATTATATTTTGACAACAAAAATTCTTTACTATACACCCGTTTTCCTGACGACTTTGAACTCCTGACAGACGAACTCGAACTCCTGGACTCGGACATTGACTCGGACTCCTCATCCTTATCTAACACCTGATCGACCATCCTTTTTATTAACTCAGACTCATGATCTATGTCGGACGCTGTGAATGTGATGTCAATGTTGTCTGGTAATACATCGGTTATCTCTGACTCCAACTTTATATTGACTGCCTTTTTTACTTGTTCCTCATTCGGTTTTCTAGAATAATACCCTTCCAAAATTGGAGGCGGACACTTGTTATAACTGACACTCTGTTTCTTACCAGTATCCTTTTTCTTCGGCTTCTTGTCGTCAAACACTTCAAAACCTGCAACAGTTGGATAAATTCTGTCAATTAAGTAATCAGAACTTGAATAACTTTTCAATAATCATCTGATTCTTTCATTTTCAACTTTTTCATTTTCCAACTCCTGCTTCAACTTAGCACACTCTTCAATGTAGTAATTGATCTCTTTTTGTTTGGACATCATTGTTGCATTCATCATTGTCAAAGCATCTTCTCTTTCAGAGTTTGTCTTCTGCAAACTATTCACAGTTTTGTTCAATACATCGTATGACTCTTTCACATTCTTGACATCAAACAGCAACTTCTCTTTCAACTTTTCAAGCACACTAAACCTTTCATCTTTATCTTCACATTGTTTGCAAGGTTCCAAACATGTAAGACAAGGTTTTGTGACTTCAACAATCTTTTTAATCTCCACAATCTTCTCAACTTCAACTACTTTTTCCACTTCAATAATCTTCTCAACAACCTTAAATTCTTCCATTTCTTTTGCAACTTTTCTCTCTTTAAGTTTCTTCAATTTATCTGCAAAATAAAATTCAAAACTATCAGAAGATAAATGAGTTTTTCCAATGTTTATCTGTTCAATTTCTTCGTCATCATCACTAGTATCTGTTGAACTGTTTTCAGAAGAAACGGATTCTTCATCTTGACTTTTCTCTTCATCAGATAACACTGCTATCCATTCTTTCATCAATTCTGGCTTTTGAACAATTTGAGCAATGAAAGCTTTAAACTCTCTATTCTCATCCACATACTTATCCCAGCTAAATCCTGGAGCCATTTTCTCATCGTCTTGATCAATGATACCATAATAAGCTTTCTTGTTTGCATCTTCGATCATTTTCCCATGAGCAGTTTGTGAATCTTTTTGTTGATGCTGTTGATGAGCAACTTGTTGATATATGGCTTTCCGATAGTAATCATCCTTTCCAAATGGATTCTTTGCTACACTCGCTTCCTGATTTTTGCATTCTCTTTTAAAATGACCTTTCTCCCTGCATCGAAAACAAGTAACTTTAGATTTATCAAAACCCAAAGTAGAAACATGTGCATCCAAGAAATCATTTCTTCCTGTAATCATTTTGAATTTCTCAGCTCTCCTCAGAACACTTGCCAAACACCATTTAATATCCATAAGCTCCAATTCCTCTGCATCAATCTGGTCATAATCTTCCTTGGTTAGCATAGGATTACCAATTCTTCCAGCAATCAATCCTTCATACGATTTCAAAGCAGTAACCAGTAATGCCATATGACTTTTAACAACTTCTTCAGAAAAATTTTGACCATTTTGAAGATGCAATGCAACATTGCACTGAATCATATGTCCATTACCAACATTTGCACTTTGAACACTTGGAGGATTAACATTTGAAAATCCACTAGTGTTGATTGAACTTTGACTGACTGATCCAGATGAATTTCCTGTACTAAAGGCGGTTTGGATCTTTGGACTTGCTTTAAATTTCTCAACATTTCCTTTGTAATATAACTTGATGTCTTGTTGAACATTTGAATTATTCATTCTTGCAATTTTTTGTTGTTCAAGATCTTGTCCCTCAAGTTTCTTAATGAATTGTTCAATTGATAATCTACTAAACTCTCCTGTATTCTTTAAAATCATGAGATATGTACCCCATTCTTTCTGAGGTAAAGCATCAGCTAACTTCTCAACCCATTCTGCTGGAGTTTTAGTAATTTTCAACTGAGACATGGTACGCACAAGATGACAATATCTCTCAATGAGAGTCTTTGTAGATTCACCTGGCATACTTGTAAACAACTCAAATTCTTTCTTCAATAATGATGTTTTGCTATTGATCATTTCCGTACTTCCTTCGAATTTCTTCTTAAGTGCCTCCCATATTGAGAAAGCACTACCATCATGTTGAAGCAAAACAAAAATGTCCTCTTTGACAGCTTGTTGTAAAAGGCTAATCATCATTTTCTCTCCTTTATAACTATCTCTCTCTTTGTCTGAAAATTCTGAGATAATTTTATCAACATTCAAAGCGGTCTGTGGTCTAACATATTTTGTTTCAATGCTTTCCCAAGCTCTTAGATGGTTTGCCTGAACCCAATTCTCAAAACGATTTTTCCAACCATGGTACTCTTCAATTCCCATAAGTTTCGGGGGTTTTTGCAACGTTCCAGTTTCATTTTCAGCGTTCATGTTTTGAGCAATGGAAGCTGGACTAGTCGGGGATGTAGCAAACGCATTGTAGAACTCTTCTTCCATGATTCGGTAAAAAATTTCACAAACAGACACTTTCAAACGGAATTAGATCCTTTTCAAGCGAAATTACAACTCAAGCGGAATACCCTTTTCAAACGGAATACCTTGTTGAAACGAAATTACCCACAAACTTGTTTCAAACGGAATACCAACTCAAACGGAAACACTAATTTCGTTTGAACTAACACTCCTTTCAAACGGAATCAACTATTTCAAACGAAATTACTTATTTCATTTGAAACTTTAAGCGGAAAAACGTTTTGAAACGGAATTACCCTGATTTGAAGCGAAATCACCAAACGAAATTACGTTTTCAAGCGGAATTAACACCAACTTTCAAACGGAATTCCAACTTTTGTCAAATTGATCAGGTTATAGCTCGATTTTAGGTCCAATTTTCTCGAGGGTTTGTTAAAACACAATTTCGCTTATGTTGTGAAAAATTCAGTCCATTTTAACCGTTAAAACTTGTTCAATTGAGAAAAGAAGGTGTAGAAGTTAGAAAACAAGATGAATTCAAGATGAAATCAACAGAACTCCTCCTCCTGAGCTCTGATACCACATGTAGGATCGAGTATGGACCCGAAATGAGTCGATCAGAGGCGTTCTACACAATATGAAAGGCGGAAACAGACATATTGTGTGTGATTCAGCTAGAATATCACTTTTAACTGTCTTTCTATTGATCTGGTAACAATTACAAGTCTGTAGACACTTCGACAGAGCTTCGCCGTCGGAAAACCGCAACCTAATTCCGTTTCAAATGACACGGATCATCCTCTATTTATAGACTCACCTAATTCCGCTTGAACATGACTCAAGCGGAATCATAGTTCAAACGAAATTACACACTCAAACGGAATTAGCTAATTACAAGTGGAATTACATGCTTCAAGCGGAATTAGCTAAATGTCTTCTTCAAACGAAATTAAACACTTCAAGCGGAATTAACTTTTGATGTGTTTTCTCGATCTTCGTGCCATGAACAATGCAAGACTCGATACAAGACGAAGTCGACAGACGTATGCACCAACACAAGGGCATCTGTGATACTGTTGTTGCTTGCCCTTAGGATGGTGACTTCTTCCAAAACCCTGTTTATATTTCTTGATTGTCTTGATTCCACAGTACTTGCAACTTGTGTCTTGATCTTTTCTATTTCTGTGAGAATCATCTGGATTTCTGATGCCGAGATGTTGGATTCTGGTGCCTTTTTTTCATCTTTTGAAGAGACTTTAGAACTTCAGTGTTTCTTTCAGTTTGTGTCTTTATCACCTCCACCGATTCTGATAAAGTCTTTAAGTCTGCCTTTTGACCTTGTATTTCTGACAGCAACATATCAAGCTTTTCTTCTACTGGATTTCTTTTGCAGGCTTTGTAGACATTTTCCAGCACAGTTTCCAAATTTTCTTGATTCATGGATGTTCCTGGGATATTTGGAACAACGGATGTTCCTTCTAACACACCAGCTGCAAACACATCTGCTGCTGTTTTGGAAATGATAGGGTCACTTTTGGCTTTACCAGATTTTGGTGCAACCTTAAATGTACCATAATCACCTCCACCAGTAGTGAAAAACACATTTTCATTCTGGATTTCCTTATGTCCTTGAATCATATCAATATATGATTCTCCATAAGTTTTTGAGGTAAACATATTACCTTTTGCCAGATTTCCTTGATCAGTTCCCTGATCTCCATCTGTTGGGATCTCATCCTCTTCCTCATTTTCTGATTCAGAGTTGAGATTAATGGAACTGGCAACCTCTTCATCAACATCAGTTTTTCTATATTCTAACTTTTAAGAAACATTAATTGAACTTTCTAATTTTGTTTCTTTTGTATGAGTATCAACTAAAACAGTGTTTAAAAGAGATGTACCATCAACCCGAGATTCATCATGATGTATAACTTCAGTGGCTTCATTTGCAGTACCATCAAAGTGAGTTTCTTCATCATGTTGTTCTTCAGTATCTTCATGAGTTCCTCCCGCAATGTGTGATTCTGCATAGTGTTCATGTTCTTTCTCTTGATGAATATCAAATTCATGATGAATTCCTCCTTCATGAATCTGTTGACTCTCAGCATGATCTGTCTTGTTTTCTGGTGAGTTAGGTATCTCCAGAACTCCTTCTCCTCCTGCAGCCTCCTTTTCTGATGACCAAGACTTCTCAACTTCTTCTTCTTTTGGTGATGAAGAACATTTCACAACTTCTTTACTGGGCTCTTCTGTTGGAGAATCTGATTTGATTAGAAGTTCTTCATGTTGTATTATGTACTGTGAGTCTGGTGCAATGAGGCATAGCATGCTTTCTGGTAACTTAGGGATATCTTTGTTAGATTCCCATCCATGATTGGAACTCCAGGCCTTCATGGTATTGGAACTCCAGATATCTTCCAAAATTGGAATTTCCATGTCCCTTTCAACAAATGTTTCAGAAATAAAAATTGAGATTAACCTTGGATATGGCAGATGTGAGGTTATTCTTCCATTTCTGGTGAGGATTGATCTTTTGAGTAGGTTAAAAATTTCTGACCCATAATCAATTTTGAACCCAGTTATGAGTCCATACATGATTGTCAGGATGGCTTGGCTGACTTGATCAGTTCCTCCTATCTTTGATGTGAGACATTTGTTTAACACTTCCATCATTACTTGCTAGATGGCTGGCATTTCATTTCTTCTTATTGCTCCAATTTTGTTGATATCCTTTTTCTTGTAACCAAGCTTAATGATAAAGCTTATCAATTATTCTCTGCTTGGTGCTTCAATGTAACTTTCAAGAACTGGAAGTTCAAGCTATTCTCTTACCCTTGCAGGAGTTAATGTTAAAAAAACATTTCCCCATACATGAGCAGAGACCTGATTTTCTTCATCTTCATTAAAAGTGTGAACAAATTGATGTAGTAACTTTTCTGGTACTTCTCTTCCTTTTGTTAGTGCTCCTGATATTGGACATCTCATAAGATATTCTACCAGAAGTTGACATCTTACATCATATTCCGAATGCTTTGTATTTATCAGCAAATTGTTTTCTTTCATTGGTAGAAATTCTGTGTCTTCAACAAAAGGTACTTCATGTTGAACAATTGGGATATTGAGGTTTACTTCTGCCATTGTTGAATTTTGTGAATTAGGGTTTGAAATTTAGGGATTTTTGGATTTTGGGTGAAGAACAGGGGATTTTTTGGTTTGAAGTTTTTGTGAAGAAGGTGAGGGATTTTTGAATTTCTGCAAAGTGTGAGTTATATAGTGAGGGTTTCAGCAGAGAATTATGGGTTTATGGGGTTGAGGGGATATGGAACGTGCCATGTAATGGCGGTTAAAAGATCATTAATTGTCTTTATTACCGTTAGATCGTGTGATGTGAGTTTTGGTTCATAATGTAACCATTGGATCATGGGTATCAAGACATTTAATGATGTCTGATCGTGTAATCGTGGTTATACCCTTTCAACTTGTAGTTTCTTCAATCATTCCTTCACAAAAATTTTAAACTGAATTTTGATTAGAGAAAACTATCAGTTATATGACACCTTTTCATCTTTGTGGACCCCATTTTGCAAAAGGTCCAATCAGCTTTCTTCATCTGGATCCTCTCTTTCTTGTAAGTCAAAGTCCCATTCTGATAATGTCATCAGAATTCAACATAACTTCTGTTAAAAATATGTTGCTTTTTTGTTCTGACTTCTGTTGACCTTTTAGATGTGGTCAACAGAAGTCAACAATTTTCAACAGAATTTCTTGCTTGTGTTTCCCCCTAAACTTGTGACCCTTTTTAGCAGATTTTTGAAGTTTCCATTTTGATTGATATAAGAGAGATATTTTTTTTTTTTTGAGATGAGAGGGAATTAGATAAGATCAGAAGACTCACATATGATTCTCTGGTGGCATCCTTTTTTTTTTTTTTTTGATATTTTCTAAAACTTTTTATCATTTTGAAGTTTTACCAGAAAAAAAAATTCAGAGATCTATTTTGAGTTTGAATTACCAGATTTTGTCTCCTATCATCATAAACTTCAGAATTTTGTGTCAATTTTTTTTTTTTGATTTCTGATGATCATGTTTCTGATTTTTCTTTACCGATTTCCCAAACCTTAAGCCAGACAACAAAGCAATATAAGAAACACACAATATAAACATATTAACATGCAAAATATTTATACAAACTAGGTTCAAACAAAGAAAAACCTAATCAAGATCTACCCCTTCTCCATGTTCCATCTCAAGGAGCAACAATAGATCAGTTACCAATCCAGAATTCTGATCGGTGGGTATGAGCATGCTGAGATTCATGTTTTGTTGAAGTCTCATATCTGCTCTTGGAAAACTTGCAGGAACACCCCCAAAGTCTAGCTGGCTCATGATTATCTTCATCAGAAAACGAGGATAAATCAAGAACGGCTTGCCAGACCACATGTTGCTTGCAAAATCTCTTATCAAATAATAAGAGAAGTTGTAAGGTGTTCGAAGTACAAGTGCTCGCATAGGCTCCATCAATCTAAGGGATACTTCATGATGATTGATGACCTTCTTTGAAAAACATGCACCCATTTGTGTGACCAGATATTGCCATGGCTTGATGAAGCCATGTTTGTTGATTGCACGTTGTGGGGTTACCGTATGGTAACCCATTTGCTCCAAGGTTTCTTCTTTTTGTGCCCTTGTGAACATCAGGACTTCATTATCATCATTGAGTTGTAGAACCGTTCTGATGATGGCTTCATTTAACAGAATTCTTTGATTTAGCACCACACTCTTGATAGCCATCTGTCCTATGTTCTCATACTCTGATAATGTTGCATTTTTCCAGAACATTTGAAGAATTTCTGGATGAACAATTATATTGGCAGTGAGGGCATACTTCAAGTTACTTCCCATGATCATTTTAAGCACATCTTGGCATCCTTCCCATTGAGGACCTTCCAGGTTGGTCCTCAATCTGAGATTGTAATAAGGATGATAAGTAAGTGGGAAGCATTCAGCTTTGATGGCAGACATTTTTGTGTGTGTGAGAAAGTATGAGGTGAAGAAGAAGATGAAGCTTTAATTTCTAGAGATTTTTTGTGTGAGGATGACAGTTTCAGCACAAAGTGGTGATCATTTATAGTAAACTTAAAATTTGCCATAAATGGTATCTACCTACTTATAGATTTTGTTCACCACAATCTTTGTTATTTAATTAATTATCAGGAAGACAAAAGGTATAATAGAGATAAGCTTCTTCTCCACTTCTCCTGCATTAAATGATTTAGGCGGCCATTTTCTGATAATATATCATGATTGCCTACCAATATGTCACTTCAATCTCCTTAATATTGATGGGGTGTAATTAATGAAGGAGAGAGAAAGTTTCATACCCATTAACGAATTCCCAGAAATTTTCTGTTAAATGACGTTATCAGCACTAAGCAAAACAAATATTTCAGAGAAAAAAAACTTAAAAGAAATAAAAACGCCGAATTACAATCTATGAATATGCTATCAAGAGATATGAATAAGGATGATGACATGCTAGAATTTGTTCTAATGATTAATGGTGATTCTGAAAATCCACCATGTTTTTTCTGATGAAACACCAGAATTTCTGATGATATATCAGATATTCTGATGAAATATCAGATTTTCTGATGATGCATCAAATTTTCTAATAATTTATCAGATTTTCTGGTGTTTTATAAAACAGTTTATCAAGCATTTTTCTGGTGATAAGGTTATCTGAAAGGCTTTTATCACAGAACTGACCATAACTTAGCAAATTGTACTTTAAGCCTTCAACATAGGCTACTTTCTCTATGGTCAAACATCCATACCTTATGCATTCGTATCCCATGATCCTCCCATTCACTCCATTTCCAAAATTTACCATTTTACCTAGCTTTGAAACAAAGTTGCTGAGTAAGCTCCTGTCCCCAGTCATGTGCTTGGAGCTTCCTGAGTCGCAGTACCAGATCAGCTGCACATAATGGTCCCGAAATGGAAAAATTAGAGGGTTTTTGGTACCTAGGCTTGCTTTGGTACTCTTTCTGATGAGATTTTAATCAGATTATTTTCTCTTAATGGCCTTTCATCAGAATATCTGTTGTATGCTAAGCCATAAACAAATTTTTCATTTTTCTTTTGGAGATGGTGTTGAACAAGCTTCAGTATGTCAACACACATACAAGATTTATCAGAATATTCTGATATTATTTCTTGTGATGGAATGAGTAAATAATTTTGAAAAGATGAGTGAACTGCTTCTGGAGTCTTTAAAGATTCTTGTTTGCATTCACTTCTTTTTGGTTTGAAGTTAGGTTTTTCAAAAGAGTATTCAGAACAGGTTGACTTGCAAGATTCAGAATTAGATTCTGATGAAAATTTATCAGAAATCTGATGGGTTGCTTTTACAAAGACAGTGGGTTTACTTTCTCTTGTTTTTACATATCCTAAACCCTCTCCTTCTTTGGTGCGAACTCAATGAAATTTATGAATTCTTTGGCTTGTTGAAAACCTCTTACATTAATTTTTTTATCATTGATTTTCTTGTAAAGATCTTTTCTTTCATTTTCATAGAACTCAATTTTAGCTCTTTGATCTAAACTTTCTTCTATAAGTAATTGGTTTTCAAGAATGATTTTTTTCATGGTCCTTTGAAACTCATCAGATTTTTTAATATCTGATTGATGTTTGTCTTGCAGACTTAGAAAATCTGACATGAGCTTGTTTAGCTTGTGTTCAAGATCAAGGTTATCTAAATTTACCTTTTGTCCTGAGGTTTCTGGTGGGTCATCAGAAAGTGCCATCAGACAGAAATTAGCCATTTCCTCTTCTTTTTCATAAGAGGAATCATCAGATAGCCATGTATCTGTCCCAGCAATTAAGCTGACTTGTTGCTGCTTCTTCTAGCTTCTTGTCATAATAAGCAACATCCTTGAGCTTCTTTGTCTTGCATTCTGATGCATAGTGGCCTCTCTGCTTGCACTTGTAACACACAACTTCTGCCTTCCCCTTATCCTTAGATCTACCTTTCTCCTTAGATCTTCCATCCATCATCCCTCTGTCACTTCTCTGGTATCTCTGGCCTCCTCCCCTCAACCTCTACTCAAATGTTTTGGTGAGCAGTGCTATTGCTTCAGCAAAAGCTGAAAAATCTGATGATGTATCAGAAATTTCAAGATTTTAGCTGTTTGATGATTGTGGATCATTGGTAGATGGTGTTCTTTGTGAGTTTGAGATAAGAGCTAAAGATCCCCCTCTTTGAATGGTTTCTTCAAATATTTCTTCCCCTTTGGGGATCAAGATGTTGTATAAGTCATAAAGACTCATATTTCCTAGTTCTAAGGTTGAGGACAAAGTCATGGTTAGACTTCTCCATTCTCTAGGTAGAGCATCTAGAAATTTTATGTTTCTTTCATCATTTGATTTTGTTATACCAAATTTCTTTAGCTCATTCAAAAGTTTTGTAAATCTTTGATAAGTATCATTTAATCTTTCATTGGGTAAACTTTTGAACCTCTCATATGAGGAAACATTGTTTGTTCTCTTGTTTCTTCTCATCCTTTCTCCTCCTTCACAAAGATTTTCCAACTGATCCCATATTTCCTTAGCTGATGCACATGCATCAACTTATGAAAATATGTCATTGGGGATGGCCATTATTAAAAGTGACTTTGCCCTTTCATCCCCAGCCACCAGTTCCTTGTCTTCCGCACTCCAGTTTATTTCACTTTTGGGAGCATGGGAGGCAGGGATTGCAGGTGATTGGTTAGTTGCTAGAATAGCTGGTATTTCAGTCATTGGTATATGTGGACCCCTTTAAATGGATTCAAATAGAGCTCGGTCATGACCATTAAGGAAATTGACCATCCTGATTTTCCATTGGGGGTATTCCTCTCTGACAAGAGTCGGAGGTTTAGACATAGAACCAATGTTAAAAGCATTATTCCATGATTGAAAGCTGGCCATATTTAGAGAAAAGAAGATGAGCGATTGATCGTTTGAAAATAGTTTATTCAATCTGCTCTGATACCAATTGTTGGTCCCAGTTTGGACTTAAAAACTTCTTTTCACGTAATATGGTAAGTGATTTCAGTCGATGTGAAAAAAGATGTGCGAAAATGGAAATCAGACTTTCAAGAAACAAGACCTACAGAATTATCAAGTTTATATCACTTTGAAACAAAATAGTTTACAAGGTGATTGTAAGATTATTATCTAATACAAATGAATCTTGAATTCTGTGGGTGAGAGGGCAATGGAGCTTTGTAGTATGTATGAATGCTAAGCTTAACTCATCGTCTTCTGCTTGGTGAGCCTTCTGTTTATAGAAGGCTGGGATATGAATAAACAATAGTTTATTCATGCATTAAGTCCTGCAAAAAGTAGCCTTTTGACATATTCATTGAATCCAACAGTCAAGTTGCCTTTGTAATCATGATATCCAATAATGTCAAGTTGCTTCGGTTATTGTGGCATGATAGAGCTGATTTTTAGACAAGTGGGGTATTCATCAGAATTTCTGATAAACCACTTCATCAGAAATTCTGGTGAACAAATCATCAGAAAATCTGATGATCAGAATCGTCAGAAACTGATGATATTTCATCAGAAATATCATCAGATCTATCAGAAATGACCTTCTCTGATAATCTTCTTCAACTCTTGATCAACTTGTGATTCTTTGAAGTAGATGTTGTTCATTTCAATTGTCCTTTCCGATTTTCTTCTTCTTGTTGTGATCTTGAGGACTGTTGTCTTCTTCAGAGATCAAGTTGAATCTGATTTTCTTCAATACTTACAAATAAAGTTTCCTAACAAGGCTTACTTAAAGATATAAACTATACAATGTTTACTTTCAAAAAAACAATTTACTACTTGGTTTTACAAAGACAAATGTTTTCAGTCAAGATTCATGGCTACAATGGTTTTTGTTTTACTTATATCGACTTGTAAAGTTGATAAAACATATTGCAATATCAAACACTTTTTGTTTTCAAGGTACATACTCGACAACTCTAGTAGTTGGTCGAGGTATTGCAATATGAATTCAAAGTCATGAATTTGACATACAAAACCTATGTACTCGCCGGCATTTTTATGCTGACTGTTTTCACATATGTTTCAGGTTCTATTATGTAACGATTGTTGATTGCTTGCTACACATAGGATGGACGCGGGCCTTAGTGACTTAAAACTTGAAAGACAATTGTTGTATTTATTTGGTTCATATCAAAACAATGAGTTAATTTAATGAAATAAAACAAAACATCAATTACCATGTGTTGTGAAACAATGATTCTGTTAAGACACTCCCCGACGATTCCCCCACGGTTTGTTGTATTACGTGGTCGGGGTGTGACACTCATCTTCCAGAAGACCCTTTTTGATGGGTTTGGTGGGCTTTTTGGATTTTGTCTTGGTCTTTTTAGGAATTTTTTGGTGGGGGTTGCATAGCAGTGGTTGTGCTGTTGTGGTCACCAAGAGCAATGGGCTCAGCAGCTGAAGTTTGAGGAGCAGATGTGGACTCATACAAAGTTTGCTCAGACTCCTCTGCTTGTGTTTTGGAAGGTTTCGACTCAGACAATCTACTTTAGATGTAATGGCCAAAGGGTTTTTGTCTTGAACTTCAAGTTTAGCATTAGCCCAGAAATCATGTAGGGTATCTGGGTAGATGGGTCTGTTGCAGGTCAACAAAGTTTTGTACTTTGAGGATGAAAGGGTGTCGATGATAGAATGGAAGTCATTGTTTTTGCTTGTTTTCTCAAGTGTACAAAGATAATTGTGTGGGTGTTTGAGGACGAGAGGCATGGTGATCTTGAGAAATCGAGAATGGAAGAGGAAAGAGGGTTATGAGATGGAAACTGCTTTGAAGAATTTTTTAATTCGATACGGCAGTGAAAACTCTGTTTGGGGGTTTTATCAGGGTTTTATGAGAGTGAAAAAGTGAACGCTGACGTGGCAGCGGTTACAAAGATCAGAAGGCTAAGAACGGTCCACATGGCAACCTCTGATGGAAAGTGGAAGACAGTTGTTTGGAAACCACTGATGGGCAATATCAGTGGTTGGGAATAGTGAAAATTTAGTATAGTGGTTGATTTTAACTATCAGTGGATAGACATCAGTGATTGAAACACTGATGTTTGGCCTATAGTGGTCAACAAGAGAAATGAAGAAACAGAGGTTGTCTTTCAGTAGTGGATACTTTTCAACAATCAGATGTTTGAAACAATTAGTGGTTATGGCAGACTTTTAAGGATTTATGGAAATTTTCATTTTAACTATTTTTAAGGATAGATTTTTGATTTTCTGAAAACATTTTAATGTTTTTTATTCATAGAAAAACAAGATTTTGCTTGTTATTCCATGTTCAGCATGCCAATTCTAGAGATCAAGCTTTCAAAGGTGGATGTGTCTAATGCTTTTGTTAGCACATCTGCCAGTTGATCCTTAGTTGGAACATGATGCAGAGAAATCAAACCTTTTTTCATAGCAATCCCTCACAAAGTGATGTCTGATATCAATGTGCTTGGTGGTTGAGTGAGAGACTGGATTTTTGATGATATTTTCAGCAGCTTGACTATCCAACGTGAGAGGTGTCTTTAAAGCAGTTATACCAAAATCCAGCAATTGATTTTGAAGCCACACCAGTTGAGCTGTACAGCTTGCAGCAACAATGTATTCTGCTTCAGCAGTGGATGAGGAAACAGCTGCATGCTTTTTGCTTTGCCAAGACACTAAGAAATTGCCTAGTAATTGACATCCTCCTGAGTTAGACTTCCTTGTTGTATTGCATCCAGCAAAGTCACTGTTTGAGAAACCTGAAAGCTTGACATTTCCATCAGCTGGATACCAGATACCAAGTGTGGGAACACCTTTTATGTATCTGAATATCCTTTTTAAAGGAATGAGATTAGAGTTTCTAGGGGTTGATTGGGATCTTGCACAAACACATGTTGTAAACATGATGTCTGGCCTAGATGCAGTTAGGTATAATAAAGACCCAATCATGCTTCTATATAGGGTTTAATCAACCAAATCATCCTTCTCATTAGACATGACTTTCTTGGTGATTGCCATGGGTGTACTACATGGTTTGCAATCATTCATCTCAAATTTGGTTAAAAGTTCTTTTGCATACTTGCTTTGATGAATGAAAGTACCATTTTGAAGTTGATTAACTTGGAGACCAAGAAAGCACTGGAGTTCACCCATTGCATTCATCTCAAACTCAGCTGTCATGAGTTGTCTGAACTCTTCACACATTTTATGACATGTGCTTCCAAAAATGATGTCATCCACATAAATTTGGACAATTATCAAATCTTTTCCTCTCCATTTTAAAAACAGTGTTTTATCAATTTTACCTCTTGTGAAACCGTTAGAGATTAGAAAAGTGGAAAGAGTTTCATACCAGGCCCTTGGTGCTTGTTTCAGGACATACAAAGCTTTGTTTCAGACCCTTAGGCTTGAATGCATGGGCCAACAAAGGCACACCTGCGTACGAAGGCATGCCTCTGTACGAAGTCAATGGCTTCGTACGAAGCCTCTGTTTCCCACCCGACACTTCGATTTCAACCATTCCAGCACCTTAGAAGACTTACGCATTCTGTCCCCGTAAGCAGGCTGATCCGGCGCTCCCTTAAATCCATTCCAAACTGTGTTTACTTGCTAGACACGCACTGTGAGTATACTCGAACCCTTTTTCGCTTGACGCACTTTTGGGTGTTAGATACGTTCTCTATCAATAACACAACACTTAAACGCTTTATAAACGCTAACCGCACTCGCATGATATACGTGATTAGTTGAATACTTGTTGCTATGTTACACAGTGATGACTTGCCCTACCACCCTTAGCAACAATAGTACTATAGTTTGGACTCAGCACCTGTTTATTCAGGGGTTGTTAAGGATCACATACTTTACTTCACTTGTTCATTTCGGAGAACATGTTTCGTGCATACTCAACTCGCAGTCATGTGGTTAGCTTGTATCATTGTTGATAGCTTACTTGATTCGTCCATTACGTGTTACATGCTGGTTATGCGTAAACGCTTTTATACTATATTTATGCTAAACTTGTGTACTCACCTTTACATTATTGTATTGACTTTATTTTAACGTATGTGACAGGTTGATGGATTATTTGCTACAACTGGATAGGATTGCTAGAAACCCACATAAAAATCTAGGTTGTCAGATCTTGACTTGTTTGAGAGACTTGTTATCCGTTATGACTGTTTTTTGAAATAATTGTTTATTAGTATGGGATAATGAACTTGTTAAATATTGTCACTAAATAGTTGTTATGGATTCTCTTGAGCAATCTGGTTCGCCTAGTGTCGCGCCTTGATGATTCCGCCATCAGTTGGGGTGTGACAGATTGGTATCAGAGCTATAACTATAGGGAATTAGGTCTAGTCATATAGAAAAGACCTAGTCTATAGTCTAAGTACCAAACAGACCACCTTCGCACGAACACACTTGGGGCTTCGTACGAACCCACATGCTATATCCTTGAACAAACTCATATTGCACCTTCCTACGAACCCACCAGCTTCGTATGAAGGGATCCTTTCCTAAGGCTGAAAACTCATTTTGCCTTTCCTAAGGCTAACACAATACACACCTTTGAAAACGCTCGTATAACACAAACGAGTGATGGTGTCGAGATTAGGTGTGAAAACCAAGAACTCTCGATAAGATCACTCACCAACGTATTTTACTCTCAACACGAGAATCATTCGTTGAGTTAGGAGTGATATCCATACCTCAACAGAAATCTCCATTTCTAACTCATGGTTGTTCCAACCACCCCTAGGAGAGAAGTTGTTAAGTTGGGGGTGAAACCCGCATCTTAATGACCGGTTCCCCTCTCTAAAATTGATTTTTAAAGATCTCACCAAAGTCTCAATTGTTCCAACAACTCAAGTCACGTAGTAACTAGAAGGATGAGTGTCGTTAGCCGTTTTACGGTGAGAGCACAGTCTATTAGGCCAAAGCGTGTGCTCGAACTCATTGGGAATAGTTGAATCACTTTGGGTAGTCGATGTCTAACACCCAAAACACTCTATTTTAAGCCTGCAATCGCCGATTTTACCCGTCATCGAGTTATTGTATTTATGTGTTTTAGATTGTGAATTTTTACGCTTATGGTTTCGATTTCTCGCTTTACAAAACACACACAACTCGCACAGCTCTCGCAATCTAAAACGCTAACTAATCGCGACCAAACTAAGAAGCCTCATACACCTTACTCATCACTTATGCTACTCGCTTATGTCACGCAAGTCTCGCAAACGCTTCATGCAATTTAAGAGAAGGTGAATACATGCAAAATATGTGTGTATACGTGAATTATGTGCTAATACGTGCTTATGTGAACTATGTGAATACGGGCAATTACGTGAATATGTGCTTCGTGTTCCTGAGCTTTACGTGAATAATAATAATAAAATCTATGGAATAAAACGCAAAGCTTTTCAACAAGACCCAATATAATCGAATCTCATCCAATCTCTTCGCAGATGTCTTCTCTCGGGTCGCATACTCGCCGAAATGCTCAGCGAAGCAATGCTGACAAACGCATCACCTCTCTCATGGACAAGGAAATGGCCAAGGTGATTCCTCAATCCACGCTATCAGTGGTACTTCTTCAGTTGATTCCAAGAATGACTCTCCAAAAGCACCATTCAGCTTCAAGCAGTTCAAAACCTATGGTCCTATGAACTTTAATGGGGAAGATGGACCCAGTCATATGTTTCAATTGTTTGATGCAATCGAAGTTACCTTCTAACAAAGTGGATGTCCTGAGAATCTCCGCACTGTCAATGCCACTGGAGTCTTTCAGTCAAGGGAACTTGATGGGAGGACCGTCGAGCGCAATAGGCGCGGAAATGACGCAACCTATGGTCTCGCATGGGAGGAGCTAAAAGAGCTCATGATGAAGTAATTATGTCCTCCCCACGAAGTCTAGAAGTTGGAGAATGAATTCTGGAACATCAAACAAGTTGGAGGTGATAAAGCTGGTCTCACCGCCCGATTCAAGCAATTAAGCATCATCTGTCCAAGTCAAGTGGACACTCCTGAGAAAGCCATCAAGAAGTACATTAGTGCTCTCCCCGATTGTGTCGCTGATTTTGCTCACGCAGCAAAACCGGCAACAATTGAGGAAACTTATCAGCTTGCCGCAGAAATCAATGATAAGCGAGTCTTGGCTGGAACATTCAAGACCTCCACCAAGAGTCTCAACCAAGCCACTGCAACACCATACTCTACCAATGTCACTCCATCTCAAGCCCCCAAGTCTACTTGTCAAATTCGCAAGCGAAGGAACTCCAACAAGAATTGCGCGGTAGTCGCAGCACCACCCAACACTTAATCTCGTCTTGCTACTCCCAACGCACCACCTGCTAAGCGTGCGTATACTGGTACTCACCCCCTATGCCCTACTTGCACTTATCATCACCCAGTAGGAACAAACTGCCGTTTCTGTGTCAACTACAATGTCTATGGGTACTACACCGCTCACTACCGCTCAGGCCCTCGTCAGCAAGCTCCACAAGCTCTCACAGCGCCGCCAGCTCAACCTCTTGCTCCTCAGGTCAATCCATCACCTCCAGCACAAGTTGCTAATGCACGTGCTTGCTACACGTGCGGTGACCCAAACCAGTTTGCAAATGTCTGCCCACAGCGTGTTGTGAAACAACAGCCGCAACAGCAACTGCCATTGCAGCCACAACAACCACAGCCGTAGCAGCAACTGCCATCGCATCCACAGCAACCACAGGCGCCGCATCAGCAACAACAACGACAACCATAAGCAGCCCATGGAAGAACTTTCAACATCAATGTCTGCCAGGCTCAGACTGACAACAATGTTATATGTGGACCCCTTTAAATGGATTCAAATAGAGCTCGGTCATGACCATTAAGGAAATTGACCATCCTGATTTTCCATTGGGGGTATTCCTCTCTGACAAGAGTCGGAGGTTTAGACATAGAACCAATGTTAAAAGCATTATTCCATGATTGAAAGCTGGCCATATTTAGAGAAAAGAAGATGAGCGATTGATCGTTTGAAAATAGTTTATTCAATCTGCTCAGATACCAATTGTTGGTCCCAGTTTGGACTTAAAAACTTCTTTTCACGTAATATGGCAAGTGATTTCAGTAGATGTGAAAAAAGATGTGTGAAAATGGAAATCAGACTTTCAAGAAACAAGACCTACAGAATTATCAAGTTTATATCACTTTGAAACAAAATAGTTTACAAGGTGATTGTAAGATTATTATCTAATACAAATGAATCTTGAATTATGTGGGTGAGAGGGCAATGGAGCTTTGTAGTATGTATGAATGCTAAGCTTAACTCATCGTCTTCTGCTTGGTGAGCCTTCTATTTATAGAAGGCTGGGTATATGAATAAACAATTGTTTATTCTTGCAATAAGTCCTGCAAAAAGTAGCCATTTGACATATTCATTGAATCCAACAGTCAAGTTGCCTTTGTAATCATGATATCCAATAATGTCAAGTTGCTTCGGTTATTGTGGCATGATAGAGCTGATTTTTAGACAAGTGGGGTATTCATCATAATTTCTGATAAACCACTTCATCAGAAATTCTGGTGAACAAATCATCAGAAAATCTGATGATCAGAATCGTCAGAAACTGATGATATTTCATCAGAAATATCATCAGATCTATCAGAAATGACCTTCTCTGATAATCTTCTTCAACTCTTGATCAACTTGTGATTCTTTGAAGTAGATGTTGTTCATTTCAATTTTCCTATCCAATCTTCTTCTTCTTGTTGTGATCTTCAGAGATCAAGTTGAATCTGATTT
Source organism: Helianthus tuberosus (assembly GCA_030545235.1). NCBI lineage: Eukaryota > Viridiplantae > Streptophyta > Magnoliopsida > Asterales > Asteraceae > Helianthus > Helianthus tuberosus. The sequence goes on along the minus strand of CM060445.1, from coordinate 116,616,228 downwards.
TCTTCAATACTTACAAATAAAGTTTCCTAACAAGGCTTACTTAAAGATATAAACTATACAATGTTTACTTTCAAAAAAACAATTTACTACTTGGTTTTACAAAGACAAATATTTTCAGTCAAGATTCATGGCTACAATGGTTTTTGTTTTACTTATATCGACTTGTAAAGTTGATAAAACATATTGCAATATCAAACACTTTTTGTTTTCAAGGTACATACTCGACAACTCTAGTAGTTGGTCGAGGTATTGCGATATGAATTCAAAGCCATGAATTTGACATACAAAACCTATGTACTCGCCGGCATTTTTATGCTGACTGTTTTCACATATGTTTCAGGTTCTATTATGTAACGATTGTTGATTGCTTGCTACACATAGGATGGACGCGGGCCTTAGTGACTTAAATCTTGAAAGACAATTGTTGTATTTATTTGGTTCATATCAAAACAATGAGTCAATTTAATGAAATAAAACAAAACTTCAATTACCATGTGTTGTGAAACAATGATTCTGTTAAGACACTCCCCGATGATTCCCCCACGGTTTGTTGTATTACGTGGTCGGGGTGTGATACTCATCTTCCAGAAGACCCTTTTTGATGGGTTTGGTGGGCTTTTTGGATTTTGTCTTGGTCTTTTTAGGAATTTTTTGGTGGGGGTTGCATAGCAGTGGTTGTGCTGTTGTGGTCACCAAGAGCAATGGGCTCAGCAGCTGAAGTCTGAGGAGTAGATGTGGACTCATACAAAGTTTGCTCAGACTCCTCTGCTTGTGTTTTGGAAGGTTTCGACTCAGACAATCTAGTAAAAGTTTCAGCAGACAGGCTGTTTGTTTGAAAAAGGTGCACCTTGGACAAGTACTTGTGCACTGTCTTTTGGTATTTTCTGCTGTAAGTAAAAGCTCAAAAACCTTATAAACAATAAGAAGGCCTGTGGCTTCTTTTCTTTGATATTATTTACATTTTTGACTAAATCATTGAAAATTTATTGGGAGTAAGTGAAATCAGTTTTAGCCATAATAGCATACCCCAAGTATTGTATTTTCAAAGGAATTTCATTAAAGGCAGTTGTTTTATTAGATACACAGGTGAGCAGGGTATGAAACAGGAATTTCATGGGAGGTGAAAATTCTCCCTTTTGCATTGTTGCTTTTGTTAACTGTCCTGCATACCCTCTTTTGATCAAATCAGTTTGATACTTATCTTTAGGGAAAGAATTTTACTTGCTTGATCATTCATCTCGAAGACCTCTGATATGGTTTGTGGTGTGATTGAGACCAGAATTTTTCCTACTTTAGATGTAATGGCCCAAGGCTTTTTGTCTTGAACTTCAAGTTTAGCATTAGCCCAGAAATCATGTAGGGTATCTGGGTAGATGGGTGTGTTGCAGGTCAACAAAGTTTTGTACTTTGAGGATGAAAGGGTGTCGATGATAGAATGGAAGTCTTTGTTTTTGCTTGTTTTCTCAAGTGTACAAAGATAATTGTGTGGGTGTTTGAGGACGAGAGGCATGGTGATCTTGAGAAATCGAGAATGGAAGAGGAAAGAGGGTTATGAGATGGAAACTGCTTTGAAGAATTTTTGAATTCGATACGGCAGTGAAAACTCTGTTTGGGGGTTTTATCAGGGTTTTATGAGAGTGAAAAAGTGAACGCTGACGTGGCAGCGGTTACAAAGATCAGAAGGCTAAGAACGGTCCACATGGCAACCTCTGATGGAAAGTGGAAGACAGTTGTTTGGAAACCACTGATGGGCAATATCAGTGGTTGGGAACAGTGAAAATTTAGTATAGTGGTTGATTTTAACTATCAGTGGATAGATATCAGTGATTGAAACACTGATGTTTGGCCTACAGTGGTCAAAAAGAGAAATGAAGAAACAGAGGTTGTCTTTCAGTAGTGGATACTTTTCAACAATCAGATGTTTGAAACAATTAGTGGTTATGGCAGACTTTTAAGGATTTATGGAAATTTTCATTTTAACTATTTTTAAGGATAGATTTTTGATTTTCTGAAAACATTTTAATGTTTTTTATTCATAGAAAAACAAGATTTTGCTTGTTATTCCATGTTCAGCATGCCAATTCTAGAGATCAAGCTTTCAAAGGTGGATGTGTCTAATGCTTTTGTTAGCTCATCTGCCAGTTGATCCTTAGTTGGAACATGATGCAGAGAAATCAAACCTTTTTCATAGAAATCCCTCACAAAGTGATGTCTGATATCAATGTGCTTGGTGGTTGAGTGAGAGACTGGATTTTTGATGATATTTTCAGCAGCTTGACTATCCAACATGAGAGGTGTCTTTAAAGCAGTTATACCAAAATCCAGCAATTGATTTTGAAGCCACACCAGTTGAGCTGTACAGCTTGCAGCAGCAATGTATTCTGCTTCAGCAGTGGATGAGGAAACAGCTGCATGCTTTTTGCTTTGCGAAGACACTAAGCAATTGCCTAGTAATTGACATCCTCCTGAGTTAGACTTCCTTGTTGTATTGCATCCAGCAAAGTCACTGTTTGAGAAACATGAAAGCTTGACATTTCCATCAGCTGGATACCAGATACCAAGTGTGGGAACACCTTTTATGTATCTGAATATCCTTTTTACAGGAATGAGATTAGAGTTTCTAGGGGTTGATTGGGATCTTGCACAAACACATGTTGTAAACATGATGTCTGGCCTAGATGCAGTTAGGTATAATAAAGACCCAATCATGCTTCTATATAAGGTTTAATCAACCAAATCATCCTTCTCATCAGACATGACTATCTTGGTGATTGCCATGGGTGTACTACATGGTTTGCAATCATTCATCTCAAATTTGGTTAAAAGTTCTTTTGCATACTTGCTTTGATGAATGAAAGTACCATTTTGCAGTTGATTAACTTGGAGACCAAGAAAGCACTGGAGTTCACCCATTGCACTCATCTCAAACTCAGCTGTCATGAGTTGTCTGAACTCTTCACACATTTTATGACATGTGCTTCCAAAAATGATGTCATCCACATAAATTTGGACAATTTTCAAATCTTTTCCTCTCCATTTTAAAAACAGCGTTTTATCAATTTTACCTCTTATGAAACCGTTAGAGATTAGAAAAGTGGAAAGAGTTTCATACCAGGCCCTTGGTGCTTGTTTCAGGACATACAAAGCTTTGTTTCAGACCCTTGGGCTTGAATGCATGGGCCAACAAAGGCACACCTGCGTACGTGGGCATGCCTCTGTACGAAGTCAATGGCTTCGTACGAAGCCTCTGTTTCCCACCCGACACTTCGATTTCAACCATTCCAGCACCTTAGAAGACTTACGCATTCTGTCCCCGTAAGCAGGCTGATCCGGCGCTCCCTTAAATCCATTCCAAACCGTGTTTACTTGCTAGACACGCACTGTGAGTATACTCGAACCCTTTTTCGCTTGACGCACTTTTGGGTGTTAGATACGTTCTCTATCAATAACACAACACTTAAACGCTTTATAAACGCTAACCGCACTCGCATGATATACGTGATTAGTTGAATACTTGTTGCTATGTTACACAGTGATGACTTGCCCTACCACCCTTAGCAACAATAGTACTATAGTTTGGACTCAGCACCTGTTTATTCAGGGGTTGTTAAGGATCACATACTTTACTTCACTTGTTCATTTCGGAGAACATGTTTCGTGCATACTCAACTCGCAGTCATGTGGTTAGCTTGTATCATTGTTGATAGCTTACTTGATTCGTCCATTACGTGTTACATGCTGGTTATGCGTAAACGCTTTTATACTATATTTATGCTAAACTTGTGTACTCACCTTTACATTATTGTATTGACTTTATTTTAACGTATGTGACAGGTTGATGGATTATTTGCTACAACTGGATAGGATTGCTAGAAACCCACATAAAAATCTAGGTTGTCAGATCTTGACTTGTTTGAGAGACTTGTTATCCGTTATGACTGTTTGTTGAAATAATTGTTTATTAGTATGGGATAATGAACTTGTTAAATATTGTCACTAAATAGTTGTTATGGATTCTCTTGAGCAATCTGGTTCGCCTAGTGTCGCGCCTTGATGATTCCGCCATCAGTTGGGGTGTGACAGATTGGTATCAGAGCTATAACTATAGGGAATTAGGTCTAGTCATATAGAAAAGACCTAGTCTATAGTCTAAGTACCAAACAGACCACCTTCGCACGAACACACTTGGGGCTTCGTACGAACCCACATGCTATATCCTTGAACAAACTCATATTGCACCTTCCTACGAACCCACCAGCTTCGTATGAAGGGATCCTTTCCTAAGGCTGAAAACTCATTTTGCCTTTCCTAAGGCTAACACAATACACACCTTTGAAAACGCTCGTATAACACAAACGAGTGATGGTGTCGAGATTAGGTGTGAAAACCAAGAACTCTCGATAAGATCACTCACCAACGTATTTTACTCTCAACACGAGAATCATTCGTTGAGTTAGGAGTGATATCCATACCTCAACAGAAATCTCCATTTCTAACTCATGGTTGTTCCAACCACCCCTAGGAGAGAAGTTGTTAAGTTGGGGGTGAAACCCGCATCTTAATGACCGGTTCCCCTCTCTAAAATTGATTTTTAAAGATCTCACCAAAGTCTCAATTGTTCCAACAACTCAAGTCACGTAGTAACTAGAAGGATGAGTGTCGTTAGCCGTTTTACGGTGAGAGCACAGTCTATTAGGCCAAAGCGTGTGCTCGAACTCATTGGGAATAGTTGAATCACTTTGGGTAGTCGATGTCTAACACCCAAAACACTCTATTTTAAGCCTGCAATCGCCGATTTTACCCGTCATCGAGTTATTGTATTTATGTGTTTTAGATTGTGAATTTTTACGCTTATGGTTTCGATTTCTCGCTTTACAAAACACACACAACTCGCACAGCTCTCGCAATCTAAAACGCTAACTAATCGCGACCAAACTAAGAAGCCTCATACACCTTACTCATCACTTATGCTACTCGCTTATGTCACGCAAGTCTCGCAAACGCTTCATGCAATTTAAGAGAAGGTGAATACATGCAAAATATGTGTGTATACGTGAATTATGTGCTAATACGTGCTTATGTGAACTATGTGAATACGGGCAATTACGTGAATATGTGCTTCGTGTTCCTGAGCTTTACGTGAATAATAATAATAAAATCTATGGAATAAAACGCAAAGCTTTTCAACAAGACCCAATATAATCGAATCTCATCCAATCTCTTCGCAGATGTCTTCTCTCGGATCGCATACTCGCCGAAATGCTCAGCGAAGCAATGCTGACAAACGCATCGCCTCTCTCGTGGCCAAGGTGATTCCTTAAATTGTCAGTGAAATCCACGCTATCAGTAGTACTTCTTCAGTTGATTCCAAGAATGACTCTCCAAAAGCACCATTCAGCTTCAAGAAGTTCAAAACCTGTGGTCCTATGAACTTTAATGGGGAAGATGGACCCAGTCAGATGTTTCAATTGTTTGATGCAATCGAAGTTACCTTCTAACAAAGCGGATGTCCTGAGAATCTCCGCACTGTCAATGCCACTGGAGTCTTTCAGTCAAGGGCACTTGATTGGAGGACCGCCGAGCGCAACAGGCGCGGAAATGACGCAGCCTATGGTCTCGCATGGGAGGAGCTGAAAGAGCTCATGATGAAGTAATTATGTCCTCCCCATGAAGTCTAGAAGTTGGAGAATGAATTCTGGAACATCAAACAAGTTGGAGGTGATAAAGCTGGTCTCACCGCCCGATTCAAGCAATTAAGCATCATCTGTCCAAGTCAAGTGGACACTCCTGAGAAAGCCATCAAGAAGTACATTAGTGCTCTCCCCGATTGTGTCTGATTTTGTTCACGCAGCAAAACCGGCAACAATTGAGGAAAGTTATCAGCTTGCCGCAGAAATCAATGACAAGCGAGTCTTGGCTGGAACATTCAAGACCTCCACCAAGAGTCTCAACCAAGCCACTGCAACACCATACTCTACCAATGTCGCTCCATCTCAAGCCCCCAAGTCTACTTGTCAAATTCGCAAGCGAAGGAACTCCAACAAGAATTGCGCGGTAGTCGCAGCACCACCCAACACTTAGTCTCGTCTTGCTACTCCCAACGCACCGCCTGCTAAGCGTGCGTATACTGGTACTCACCCACTGTGCCCTACTTGCACTTATCATCAGCCAGTAGGAACAAACTGCCGTTTCTGTGTCAACTACAATGTCTATAGGTACTACACCGCTCACTACCGCTCAGGCCCTCGTCAGCAAGCTCCACAAGCTCTCACAGTGCCGCCAGCTCAACCTCTTGCTCCTCAGGTCAATCCATCACCTCCAGCACAAGTTACTAATGCACGTGCTTGCTACACGTGCGGTGACCCAAACCACTTTGCAAATGTCTGCCCACAGCGTGTTGTGAAACAACAGCCGCAACAGCAACTGCCATCGCAGCCACAACAACCACAGCCGCAGCAGCAACTGCCATCGCATCCACAGCAACCACAGCCGCCACAGCAGCAACAACAACGACAACCATAAGTAGCCCATGGAAGAACTTTCAACATCAATGTCTGCCAGGCTCAGACTGACAACAATGTTGTCAATCGTACGTTCCTTGTCAACGGTATATATGCTTCATGCTTATTTGATACTAGAGCCGAAAACTGTTTTGTATCGTTTGAATTCGAAAAGCTATTAATGGATTTGATGAACTGTGTGTGCAAACTCTTTTTGGATCGTTTCGTCATTGTGTTTATCGATGATATTCTTATCTACTCAATGTCGAGAGCCGAAAACGCGTGACATCTTCGTTTAGTTCTCGAACTTCTTCAAGGAAATCGCCTCTATGCCAAGTTCTCCAAGTGTGAATTTTGGCTCGAGGAAGTTCAATTCCTCGGTCACATTGTTAACAGTCAAGGAATTCACGTGGATCCCGCAAAGATAGAAGCTGTAAAGAGTTGGATGACACCAAAGACTCCATCCGAAATCCGTTCGTTTCTCAGATTGTTGGGTTATTACTGTCGATTCATCGCCGACTTTTCTAAAATCGTCGTACCTCTTACAGCCCTAACTCACAAGGACAAACATTTTATATGGGGCTCTGACCAAGAGGACGTCTTTCAAACTCTCAAGCGTATGCTTTGCAACGCTCCTATCCTCACACTTCCCGACGGAAACGACGATTTCATTGTTTATTGCGATGACTCTAACCTAAGCCCTGGTTGTGTACTTATGCAACGAGACAAGGTTATAGCATATGCTATCGATAACTCAAAGTCCACGAGAAGAACTACACTACCCATGATCTCGAGCTCGGTGCAGTTGTTTTTGCGTTAAAGATATGGCGACACTACCTTTATGGTACCAAGTGTACGGTCTTCACCGACCATAAGAGCTTACAACATATCTTGAATAAATCAGGTAGAGTAACCAACGCGACCCGGTGCCACCAGGCGGCACACCAGTCCACCACGTGTCCTAACGCGTGTGAAGACTACTGGTTGACTCGACAAGGCTAGGGCCTACCCTAGTGGCCTCGTGGGCCGAGAAGGGCGACCCTAAGTTGGTCGCGGGGCGCGAGCCGCCTTAGTCTAGCCCTATAAATAGAGGCCAATGCCTCATTCAAATCTCCTTCAAATTTCTTTCTTTCTCTCTGATATATAGTGGCCAATTATAATCGGGAATAATACCCCTAAAAAGCGAAGCTCTACCTCGTTGTAAGTATTATAACCCCGGTTACGTATCGGTTACTCTACCCGATTGATCTAGGGCTCCGTAACGCATGTCAAGGCTTTGCCTGACTTAGTTCGTTGGAGTTCTGTCTCGGTAGTATGACTATTGTAAATTGGGTTATCTTACTAACACATGTGCGTTGTTTAATTTTTAATAGATTATAACCAAGAAAGTCACCAGGAAGCTATAGTATTTTCTAAGTCAGCCATGTGAGTCATTTCTCTTTTATAAAATCTTTTAGTGAGTCATTCTCTTTTTCTACTAAACTGTTTTACCAAAACCTCAAGTGCTTTAAATTATGATAACAGTGATTGAGTCTATGTATTCTACAATTAGTGTCGGTATGTTGGGGTTTTGTATACATTACTTGTTACTGTTGCGAATGGTAGCATGACCATAAGTCACGATTGACAGTACCGTGGGGAGTAATTGGATAGATATAAACATTGTAATCGCTCTCAATACTGTAAAATTATAAAAGCTTGTTTTGATTAAACTGGGATGCACTCGCCAGTATTTCTTGCTGATAAAACCTTTTTAAAACGCGTTTCAGGTAACTTAATGTGAAGCTAATAGAAGCCAGCCGGAGAGAACTGAAGGCTTAAAGAAGTGGCTATAAAAGTTACCTAAATAAAAAGGAGTTTATGTTTTCAATAATCAGGGTTTTATCCCTACGAATGTATTATCAATGAACTTGGGTTTTATCCCATGCATTTATTTATTATCTATAAAAATTTGGTGTTTAAACACTGATAAAATATTTCTTAACTACGGTCCTGATGTTTAAATTCCGCTGCCAAATTAATAAACACCGATACCACCGACTCTGTGTGTAACGCTCCGCGTTTTCATAACTTTCCATATTTAGAAACCGTTGTTCATGTTCCTATTTTTTTGGAAACTTCATATCCTTGTGTTCGTCGTTTGGCTTTAATCGTAAAAAAATGATTATTTATTCATAGTTTAGTTATTTAAATAAATTGATTTCACTATTTAAAAGTTTACTTCTATAATAAATTTATTTAGTCGCTAACTTTTAAAGTAGCCAAATAACAAACTAACCTAGTTAGTTTGGTCAACTACGTTTTATAACTTAAACTAAGTTATTTCAGCTAATTAATTGACCTTTCAAAGTTGAGGGACTATATTAGTCTTTTCCTAAAACTAAATGGCAAGAAACCCTCCATCTCCCTCTCTCTAAAAATCGGTAACCGGATTAGGGTTCCGGCTACCCTTCCGGCGCCGCCTTTCCGGTGAGCCACATCCAAACAAACCGGACACAACCTCCACCTCTACCACTCTCGTTCTCCTCTCCCTCGCCCTGCAGAAACAACAGCAGCAACACCGCACTTGACGGCGGCGGAGACAGACGGAAGTGAGGGAGATCGAGGAAGAGATGGTGACGACGACGGAGGTTTGAGCGGCGGTAGCGGCGGTAGATCGGAACGACGGGCGGCGGCTCGATGGTTCAGGTTCGAGTTCAGATACGTTGTAATTGTTTTGGGTCGCGATTCGGGTTTCGAGTTTAATCGGTTCAGGTTAGAATCCGGTTCAGGTCTTGTTTGTTTGAATTCCGACTCGATTCTCGTTTCAGTTTTCGTTTTCGGTTCAGGTCATCGGAGCTCCGGCCCGGCTGACGACAGCAACGGATTCAGTTCTCGGTTCAATTGACTCGGGTGGCTCGGGATCGAGTCTGGATTTGATTTCGGTTCAGCTTCCGTTCTCATGTTCGAGTCTCGTTCGACTTCAGTCCACTCCGGTCATCATACGGTTCCGGTTCAGCTGGTTTCAGCTCAGGTTAGTCTCGGTTCCAACATTGGTCTTTGCTTCTATTCGAATCCCGTTAATTTGTTGTTACTCAGCAGGTTCGGGTCACGTTGTGATCAGATTCGGTGCAGTCAACACGGGTCAAAGCGGTCAAACTTGGTCAAACAGTAAACACGAGACTCGGTATAATCACGTATATTAGTTTCTTATGATTTCATATTCAAATATTGTTTAATCGCGGAACCAAATCCTTCGCACCTTGTAACAAAACATAAATATATGTATATAAATATATTGATCCGTTTATTGTTGAATTTTGACAAAAACATTGACGACTTGTATCGTCGGGATCGTCCAAAAACAGAGGAAACTCTGCCCGTTTTTCGTAAAAATCCGCAAAACAAAACATGTTTATATAAATTAAAGTTGTTATACAATCAGTTACTTTTTTTTTGAAACATGTTTATACAAACAAAAGAAAAATTATTTTCTTAAATCAATTTTCTTTGAATTTGGTAAGTATAATCTAATCCCAAGAGTTTTACTGTTAACCTTTTCTTTAAACAAAACCTCTAATATAATATAAACTTAGTTACTTAACAAATTATTATGATTCTTTTATAACACTAACGCTAATTTTTATGATAACAATAAAATATCTAAATAGTTACTCTATAAACATGAAATATTAGCGTCTCTTGTTTTTAACCAATAATTAATAACGAGTTCGCGATATTTAAATATCTAGGATAAACACCCTTGTTCGTTCTCTTGGAATTCCGTTTACTCATGCACCATCGTCTGCCCATATAGGGTGACCGCGGTGTTCCATCCTCCTAATCTCTTACGCTCGTCAGCACGGGATAATCGGAAGACTTAGCAATTTTGTGAGTATACTCGATCCCTTTTTCCCCCTTTATACTTTGGGATGCAACATGTATAATTATGCAAACAACTTTTAAACTCAATTAAACTTACTCTATCCATGATTAAACATGAAACTAATGTGACTTACTTATTATTCTTGTATGCTATGTGAACGATTTGGAACGTTATATGCTCATTAACTTTGCTCGCCCACCTTAACAATTATAGCGCTATAGGATTAACGCCCCGCCCGTTATACTTTTGGGTATTGTTAAGTTAAACATTACCACCCCGCTAAACTTTTGGGATTAGGCTCTTTTATGCGTTGTATTCTCGGGTTTGATCATATTGTACGCCAAAATTGCATACTAGTAATCACATATTATGAATCATGTTGGACTTGAGTTTTTATTCTATTATGCTATGTAGTTAAACTTGTATACTCACCTTTGCTTTTGCATTGAAACTCTATTTTAATACATGTTGCAGGTTGATTATTGAAGTATGGATGAATGATGAAACGAGTTTAGGGTGGACTAGATACACACCTTTAATCTATTTATCTTTTAATGTTATGTTATTTGTTGAAACAATGTTGTATTTTGTTTTGATTATTGTATGACAATTTAGCAATTGCAATGAAATTCGAATTTAATTAAATATTGTCACATAGTGTTATGAAGTCTCTTGCAATCTATACACACTTCGTCTCATCCCGTTGTTTCCGCCATCGGTTGGGGTGTGACACTGTGTAGCTCGCGGCCGCCCGCCCCCGGGGCAAGGGGTCGGGGGTTGCGACAGGAGGTGGTATCAGAGCTACAACTACTGGTTTAAGCCACAAAGGTGTTCCGCTGACACCAAGATTTTTATCAATTGTGTTAGGAGATAATCTATGTGACTATGTGTAAATATGTATATTGTTATTTTGTGTTATTTGACAATCTGTTAGTTTACAGTATGAGTGAGCAAGGTACATCTGACGCTTACCGTCAATTAGCTAGTTCTCCAAAGAGTGAGGGAACCTCATCGCAGCCTACTCCTTCGGGGAACTCTACTGATACTGAGTAAGGAATTTTTGTCTATAAGGCGCAATCCGAGGAACCATTCCTTTCGAAAAAGAGAGGATGGTTTAGTAGGGGAGCACATGAGAGGAGAAAGAGGATGAAGAAATTACAACAACTGAGAGCACTAGCCAAAGCAAATAGGGAATTAAATGCCCAAACCCAGGAAGCTGTTAATAGGCCAATGTGGGAAGAAGAACTTGATAGAGAGTTAGCATATTTTCATATGTTAGCAACCAGATCCAAATCTGAACCACAACCGTTGCCATTATTTCCAACCCAACCAATGGAGTTAGAACCTAACCAAGAAACTAATTCCCCATACTACATTTGATCCTAACGAGATACCTAGAAACCCAGCACTTAATACTTTAGAGTATGATCCATGGGAGGATGACAATAGGATATATGAGGAACTATATCCTCAGGAAGAACCGATACCAAATCCCATAGCACAGTATACTGACCTTAATCCTTTAGATCCATTCTGGAACCACGATAGGTATATTCGAAGAGTGTTAAGAAACCCGTACACATATGGAGAACCCAAACCTCGATACCCTGGCCCAGTGCCAGCACCATTACCACCCATGAGTGAAGAGAATGTGCAGGAACTTCGCACATATGGCGAAGAGTTAGTAGAAGAAGGAAATAGGATACGACAGATAGGAGAGAAGCTCGTGTGGAAATATGACGAGCGAGAAATGCAGTATTGGATGAACGGAACCTAATATATATATATATATATATATATATATATAGTTAATTACATTTTGCATCTCTGTGGTTTGTCAAAAATCACTATTTCAATCCATTAGTTTAAAAATTGCTATTTCATTTTCATAACTATTTTAGTCCACCTTCGTTAACCCCATCCAATTATTCTGTTAGTTTTATATGAAATGACCATAATGCCCCTGTCTACTTTGTACCAAATGTGCACATTCACCAATACACTAGGGACTACAATAACACTCTCTTAAGTCTCTGGTCAACCTTCATCATAAGGTAACTACCGGAATCTCCTCAGTGGCCAAATGAAAATATGGTCCTTCTCCGTTTAGATTCTCTCGACTAAACCCCTTTCTCATCGTGTTTACAGTTGTGTGACGGGATGGTGGTGGTGTGTGGCAGAGGTGGGTGGTAACGGGAGTGGCTTGGTGGTGGGGGTTGTATGGTCCGGTGGTGGCAGTGGTGTAGTGTGGTGGTGTAATGGTGGTTTTTTTGTGTGGTTCTGCAAAGAGAGAGAGAGAGAGAGATAAAGTATGGTGATTAAACAACATTTTAACAATTTAGCCCCTTACTTTCTTGGTTTGACAATGTAGCCCTTTATGTATTTGAATTTTAACTTAATAACAGGGGCATTATGGTCATTTCATATAAAACTAACAGAATAATTGGATGGGGGTTAACGAAGGTGGACTGAAATAGTTACGAAAATGAAATCACGGGGACTGAAATAGAATTTTTTAAACTTATAGACTGAAATAGTGATTTTTGACAAACCATAACGACGAAAAACGTAATTAACTCTCTCTCTCTCTATATATATATATATGTGTGTGTGTGTGTGTGTGTGTATGTGTGTGTGTGTGTAGTGTAAAAAAAATGAAAATAAATAAATAAATAAATCAACTAAAATAGATAACCTAATATCTATTGATGCATAACTACTAGTGTGTTTATTTTTCAGTAGTAATCTGTAATCGATGCATATAGATATATAAAAAGAGTAAAGTCTCAATGTTCGACGTTTTTGATCAATTTGTTTGTATAATTGTTTGCATTAAATCTTATTCCGTGATATTAATACCTAATAAATGTTTACAATTCAGTTGGACAATGAAGTAAATCAGGATAATCAGAATAATGATAATAATGGAAACCAAGTAGATAACAGTGCCATTCAACATATAGTAGCACAAGGAATTATAGATGTTATGCCATATATTATCAAGACTGTTAAAGAAGCAGAAAATAATAAAACTGTAAGTGGAAGTAAATGACAACCTACTGAACCAAGCCACAACGTGAATAATGGACCATTAATCCAAGTACATATTCCAAAAAGAAGAAAAACCATGTCATATGGTTGTTCTTACAAAGAATTCTGGTCTTGCAAATCAATAGAATTCTCTGGCAATGAAGGAGCCATTGCAGCCTTACGTTGGATAGAAAATAAAGAAGCAGTCTTAAAAATAAGCAAATGTGCAGATGAAGATAAGATTATGTTTGCTTCTAATCTTTTTAAGAATGCAGCTCTACAGTGGTGGAGTACCATTCTCCAGTCTAGGGGAAGTGATAAAGTTTATAATATGGAATGGACCGACTTTAAGGACATAGTCGAAAGGAAATTTCGTCCTCATGAAAAAGAACAAATCTCTAATAAGTTCTTAAATCTTAAAATGACTGGAATAGACTGCAAAGGTCACACTACCATATTCTTCGAATATGCTAGAATAGTACCAACCCTAGCTTCACCAGAACCAGTATTAATCTCCTGTTACATCTGGGGATTAATTAGTGAAATCAGACACGTAGTCAAGGCAGCTAGACCACAAACCATAGAAGAATCAAATAGAACTAGCCAATACCTTGACTGATGAATTGGAACGTACACAAGAAGAGAACCGGAAAAAGAACCTAGCCCAAAGACTTACCCAAGAATTTCGTTATGGAAATACATACCGTGGGAAAAGTACAGGTTCTACTTCTTCACCTTACTGTAAGTACTGCAAAAAGAAGCACTCAGGAAGATGTTCAATATACTATAACTTCTGCAAAATATCTGGACATAAGGAAGAAGATTGCAGGAAGAAACCTAGCAATAGGCTATGCTTAAATTGTGGAGAAACTGAGCATATCAAACCGAACTGTCCAAAACTAGCTATAGCAACAAACAGCAAAGCTACGAAGAATGCCAGAGCATTTGTTGTGACAGCTGAAGAAGCCAATGATTCCGGATGTGATTGCTGGTACGTTTTTAGTTAATGATATTTTTGCTAAAGTATTGTTTCACTCTGGTGCAAACCAAAGTTTTATTAATACTTCTTTCTGCAAACTTCTCAATCAACCATTAACTAAACTTCAACAAGATTATATGGTAGAAATGGCAAATGGAGAATCCATTAAGATAAGTGAAATCCTGCAGGGAGCAAGGATAGAAATCTCAAACCATGATTTTATTGCTAACCTTTATCCAATGAATCTGACCGGATTTGATATAGTATTAGGAATGGATTGGTTGGTAGCCAATCATGCCAGTATTCTATGTGATCAAAAGTCAGTGCAAGTGAGTACACCAAAGGGTGAAAAGATCACAATTAAAGGAGACAAGCCAACCAGGTCAACAAAATTCATCTCTGTGATGAAAGCTGCTAGCAATGAAAGGAAAGGATCACTAGTATATATGATTTCCATAACCATTAACACTAAAGGAAAATAATTAAAAGATATTCCCGTAGTATCTAAATTCTCAGATGTTTTTCCAGAAGAGTTAACTGGATTACCGCCAGACAGAAAGGTCGATTTTAGAATTCACCTAATACCAGGAACGACACCGATTGCGAAGGAACCACATCGATTAGCACTGACGGAGATGCAGGAACTGAAGAAACAGTTGGAAAAACTTCTGGATAAAGGTTTTATACAACCTAGTTCATCGCCATAGGGAGCACCAGTCTTGTTTGTCAAGAAGAAGGACGGATCGATGCGTATGTGCATTGATTAACAAGGTTAATCGGTACCCACTACCGAGAATCAATGATCTGTTTGATCAACTTCAACGAGCTCGATTCTTTTCTTAGATCGATTTACATTCATGATGTCATCAATTGAAAGTACAGGAAGATGATATTCCTAAAACTGCTTTCAGAACAAGGTACACTCATTATGAATTTCCAATCATGCCATTTGGTTTAACCAATGCCCCAGCCACATTTATGGATATGTAAACCATACCTGGATAAATTCATAATTGTCTTTATAGATGATATTCTAATTTACTCTAAGAGTAAAGAAGATCATGCGAAGCATTTGTTTATACTTCTAAATTTGCTGAGAAAAGAAAACCTTTAGCTAAATTTTCAAAATGCGAATTCTGGTTAAAAGAAGTGAAATTTCTTGGACATCTAGTTAATCATGAAGGAATTCATGTAGATCCCACAAAAATCGAGGCGATTACTAAGTGGAAGGTCCTTGAATCTCCGACGAAGGTGAGAAGTTTTCTTGTACTGGCAGGTTATTATAGACGTTTTATTCAAGATTTTTCAAAGATAGCCATTCCCTTAACCAAATTGACCTGCAAATCAATTAAGTTTGAATGGGGACCAAAACAGGAAGAAGCCTTTAAGATTTTAAAACAAAAGTTAATCAACGCACCCATACTCGTGTTGCCAGAATGAACTGAAGACTTGATAGTCTATTGTGACGCGTCTAAGTTAGGTTATGGATGTGTGTTGATGCAACGTCAAAAGGTTATAGCTTATGCCTCTAGACAACTTAAGAAACATGAAGAGAATTACACAACCCATGATCAAGAGTTAGGAGCTATGATTTTTGCCCTTAAGATTTGGAGACACTATCTTTACAGTAGAAAGTTTGTTGTCTTCACGGATCATAAGAGTCTAAGATATTTTTTTAGGCAAAAGGAATTAAATATGAGATAGAGACGTTGGATGGACATTCTTAGTGATTATGATTGTTATATCCAGTATCATGCAGGAAAGGCTAATCTAGTAGTTGATGCTTTAAGTCGAAAGTATCATGAAAATCTAAAACGAGTACGTTCTCTCAAGTTAAATCTACAGATAGATTTAAATGAGCAAATTAGAGTGATACAGGAAACAGTAATCAAGGACGATACTGAAGGATTAAAAGGAATGATTAAGGAATTAGAACAAGGAACAAATGGAATTTGGAGATTCCATAAGAAAAGGATCTGGATACCCAAACAAGGAAACCTACACCACCGAATTCTAGAAGAAGCCCATAAGTCTAAGTATACAATACATCCTGGTAATGATAAGATGTATCAAGATTTAAGAAAGAATTTTTGGTGGATAGGGATGAAAAAGGATATAGCAACCTATGTTGCTAAATGTCTAACTTGTTCATATGTTAAAGTTGAACATCAGAAACAAGCAGGGTTATTGCAGCAACTAGAAATGCCAAT
Organism: Helianthus tuberosus; assembly: GCA_030545235.1. NCBI lineage: Eukaryota > Viridiplantae > Streptophyta > Magnoliopsida > Asterales > Asteraceae > Helianthus > Helianthus tuberosus. The sequence continues at coordinate 116,599,644 of CM060445.1, read as the reverse complement.
ATGGAAATAGGAATTGATAACAATGGACTTTGTTACTAAATTACCCAAGATGCGAAAAGGTAATGATACAACCTGGGTGATTATAGACTGATTAACCAAATCTGCTTATTTCTTACCTATGAAGGAAACTTTCAGTATGGAATAATTAGCCAAGTTATATGTAAATGAAATAGTTTCATTCCATGGAATTCCTTTATTTATTGTTTCTGATAGAGATAGCAGTTTTACTTCTCATTTTTGGACAAGTTTTCAAAAATCAATGGGAACCAGGTTAAACCTAAGCACCGCATATCATCCTCAAACGGACGGATAAAGCGAAAGGATAATTCAGACGATGGAAGATATGCTTAGAGCCTGTGTAATTGATTTCGGAGGAAATTGGGATGATCATTTACCATTAATAGAATTTTCCTACAATAACAGCTATCATACCAGTATAAATGCTGCACCATTTGAAGCACTTTATGGATGAAAGTGCCAAACCCTAGTCTGTTGGGTAGAAATTGGAGAAAAGCAACTATCTGGACCAGAGATAGTACAAGAAATAACGGAAGAAATTATTCAAGTCAAGGAAAGACTAAAAGCAGCAAGCGATCGTCAAAAGAGTTATGCAGATAACCGACAAAACCCTTAGAATTTCTAGTGGGAGATAAGGTATTGTTAAAATTTTCTCTGTGGAAAGGAGTAGTCAGATTCGTTAAAGAGGAAAGCTAAGCCCCAGGTATGTTGGACCTTTTATGATTATCAAAAGAATAGGACCAGTAGCTTATCAGCTACAACTGCCAGAGGAAATGGCAGGGATACATGATGTGTTTCATGAATGTAATCTCAAGAAGTGCTTAGCAGACGAATCATTAGTGATGCCTCTTCAGGACATAGAGGTAAATGAGAAACTTAAGTTTATAGAGAAACCACTACAGATTGAAGATAGAAAAATCAAGAATCTCAAGCATAAGAGATTAGTTCTGGTCAAAGTGAAGTGGGATTCCAAGAGAGGACCAGAATATATTTGGGAGCTCGAGTTCGAGATGCAACGAAAATATCCACAGCTGTTCTAGTAGACCTCGAGGACGAGATCTAAAACAAGTGGGGAGGATATAACAACCCTCCTAAAACGACCCTAAACGTCCCTAATATATCCCGTACACTTGTTAAAAGGCCTAAAATACTTTTATATTATTAAAAATTAAATAAAAATAATAATGAGGCTCTTGCGGGGCGTGACACAACTAGGTGTGTAAGTATCGGGCCGCAACCCGGTACCACCACGCGGCACACCAGTCCGCCACGTGTCCTAACGCGTGTGAAGACTACTGGTTGACTCAACAAGGCTAGGGCCTACCCTAGTGGCCTCGCGGGCTGCGAAAGTGGACCCTGAGTTGGTCGCGTGGCGCGAACCGCCTTAGTCCAGCCCTATAAATAAAGGCTGATGCCTCATTCAAATCTCACTCAAATTTCTTTCTTTCTCTCTGATATATAGTGGGCAATTATAATCGGGAATAATACCCTCTAAAAAGTGAAGCACTGCCTCATTGTAAGTATTATAACCCTAGTTACGTATTGGTTACTCTACCTGATTGATCTAGGGCTCCGTAACGCATGTCAAGGCTCTGCCTGACTCAGTTCGTTGGAGTTCTGTCTCGGTATTATGACTAATGTACATTGGGTTATCTTACTAACACAAGTGCATTGTTTAATTTTTAATAGATTATAACCAGGAAAGTCACCAGGAAGGTATATTATTTTCTTAGTCAGCAATGTGAGTCATTCCCCTTTTATAAACTCTTTTAGTGGGTAATTCTCTTTTTCTACCAAACTGTTTTACCAAAACCTCAAGTGTTTTAAATTATGATAACAGTGATTGAGTCTATGTATTCTACAATTACGGTCGGTATGTTGGGGTTTTGTATACATTACTTGTTACTGTTGTGAATGGTAGTGTTTTGGTCAAAAATTACCTAAGCAATTTAGTGATCAAATTAGTTAAGTGAGGTAGTGTGCTAAGAATGTGTATCGAAAATATCCTGATTTAGTTGTTTGCAAAAGACAGTTTTCAGGATATAGCTCAGGATATCGAGCTATATCTATGATCAAACAATGAGGAAAAAGTAAAGGGTGACACGAGGTGTACGAGGAAAGCCCTTGATTGTCACAACCCTATATTTCCACGTATTACTGGTGGGCCCGGTGGGGAGTATCGTGACGTAGTTGATATCATCATAGTCATATAATCATAGTTCAATGCACAGCGGAAGTCGAAAGTAAATATATTACAAACCGATTCAAAGTAACATCAATTATTACAAATGGATTGTAAGATGGATCCACAGGCGGATCTTAAAACAGAAATATAAACACTGTTCAACAGACTTTAAACGTGTAGAATTCGCAAGATTCCTTATTAACGCCCTGAGCTCCTAGCCAATTTACGTACAGTACCTGTCACTTAACCTTTTTGAAAATACGTCAGTTTACACTGGTAAATACAATTAACTGACTCTTTTGACAATCTTTATGAAAATTTATTTAAATGCACAAGGCACAAATATTCTTTTATAACTTGGGACAATTATATTAATAACAATCTTGTATCAGATTTACATGTTTGTCCAACATTTAGGGCCGGTGATTAAACAAACCGATCAAGATTAATCGACACACCACAAATATAACTCACAAGAAGTTACCTCACGAGTGAGTATATCTTTTACATACGCAACAGGAGGTGTTATGCCTATACCTTGTGCTTAAGTTGTGGCCATTTACACTTTTTAAATGAGCCAAGGATATCCAGGACACGGTCATTAACCCCCAATGTTATTTGTTATCAAGCAATACTGATTAAAACGGGATTATGTAATTTAATCATCTCCGACTAAAAGGTTTCTACACCCGACCAAGCGGTATTTTATAATACCGTATCCCAAGCCCGTATAACTGAAAATAAGTTAAAAGTATTTACCTGAGCTAAAATGTAATTTTATTCTCAGCCGTATATTCAAATCAGCAAGCACAAGTACCTCTACTGGGGCTCTCAATCTGGAATGAAGGTTTTATTAACCTATTAGATTCCTAACGGGTCTTATTTAAGTTGAAACTTAGACCGGTTAGTTTTAAGGAAAGGTTTACGGTTCAAAACGCAAGATTAAGCGAAGACCGGATCAGAATGTGATTTAGACCCGACAAGTTATGGAGACTTGTATAATATGGGTAAACCAAACACACTCTGAATTTTGAAGTGAAAATGATAAGGTTTGACCCGTTTTGGTTAATTTATGCAAAACTAGTTACATAAACCGTACTGAACGTGAAAGATGCATAACAGGTAACCAAATGAGTCATGAACATGTTCCACAAGTTAATATGCTTTTAATATGTTGTGATATCAGTAGGATACCTTCCATTACGCCTAAAACGAATTTAAAATCAATTTAAGCCCCGTAGGGGTATTTTAGTCATTTTAAAGATTATAAAAGAGATTAACTAGCAATCCAAGGTTCTGGTCTAAAATTATCAGTAAAAATATTTATTTTAATAAGTTATATCAGTAAGATATCATATATATGTGAAATTTATCATTTATGGCCAAACTATGCACCATAGGGGCATTTTGGTCATTTCACATAATCCTTAAAGGTCAAATTTTGGAAATCTGAGTTCAAAATTTTTACTTACTGTTAAAGTATAAAAATTTATTCATAACATCAGTAGGTAACAAGCTTTAGGTGCCAAATATGGTTTTAAACCATACTAGGCGCCTAAACCGCATAGAAGTCAGTATTTGACGGTATTCGGGTTAAATAAGTAAATCTGAGATTTTGAATAGCCTTTACTGTTTAAAATAATTTATTTAATTTATAAAATCAATAGAAAAAGGTTTGATATGTAAAGGATGTGTAAAACTCATTTTATTAGCAAAAAGGGCATAACCGTCAATTACCGAGTCAATGCAAGAACCCTATGTTATGATCAGTTTAAAATTAAAAAAAATCTTCAAAAATCTCTAAATATTATATTACATCAGTGGGCAAAAGGTTTGGTGTCAAAATTTGGGTTTAAATATGATTTTATGCCGAAAATGCCGTTTAATTAATAAAAAGATTTCAATTTACGATATTGAGCATAACTCCTAATTTAGACCTCAAACTGATGTCAAATTTTTAGGACATGTTTATAAATCAGTAATAAAGGTTTTTGTCCTCTCACATTTCAAAAATCTCGTTTTAATATCAAAAGGGCATAACGGTCAACTTTTAAGCATATAACGGAAACATGCATATGAACTCTAATTCTAAAGGACCAAGTAGTATAACTTCAGGGGGTTATACTAACATATAATATGGTCACAAAGGAACCCTAAGGCATAATTAAACTAAGCTAATTAGGGTCAGAACTGAAAGTCAAAGTAAAAGTCAACTTTTGCGACTTTCGGTTGCGAACCGATTCTAAACTTAGAAATGGTCGGGTTGAATATGCCTAGACATGTTCATTTAATATTTACCAAGTTATTAAGGTGATAAAACTCTATTTTATAGCTTCTATATTATCAGTTATGAATTTGATTTAAAAACTGACCCGTTTGACTTTTATTTTAATTACTTTGACCCGACGATTAACTAAGTAAACGTGGTAATTAGGAGGTGCCCTTAAGAGGGTTTATCACCTATCTAATTACGATCACGTAGCCATGTTCGTTGCGAACCATGGCTCGACCGTATAAGGTCTAACTAATATTCAAATCATTTATCGCAAATGCTTGACTTTTCGGCTTTAATAGCCAAACAAAATAACTAAGCATGAAAGGAACACTTACAAGTGGTCCTTAGGACAGAAGATAACTCAAAAGGAGGTTCCAATGGTCAGGATCCTCAGATTTGAGTAATAGAGAGCAAAACTCAAGAAATGGTGTGAAATGAAATGAAGTTCAAGGCCCTTTATATAGGCTTTTGGATTGCATAGGATCTTGACAAGTGTTAGGGAGGTTTAACAAGATCATAACAGGTCTAATACCATTTTTCTAAACCATCAAAGGCCCCTAGAATCAAATGTCTGACACAAGGAGGCAAACCAAAGCTGGTTTTCAAAATTCTGTTGCTGGGTATTGGTATACGGACCCGTAAGGGTCCTTATACGGTCCGTAAGGACATGTACAGGTCACAACTACTTTCATTTGTTGACACTTTCAGCCCCTGTACTTCCAAACTCTTATGAAATGATGTTTTTAGTACACAAGGCCTTGTATTTCCAATATTAGGCACATCCAAGAGTAAAACTAAGCATTGAAAACTTCTCGATATATTAAAAGGGTCAGTCAGAGGCCTAGTTTGGCATATTGACGCTTTTAACCCTTTAATGCGTGAACTTGCGCGTATTATCGTGAAATGGCGTAAAAGCCTTACAAGGTTAACAACAAGCATTCCTAAGATTATAATGGAGTACAATGGAGTATTACGACACTCCAGTTCACACCAGTTCGCTTAAATGGTCGCTCAAAGGTGTAGTTTTAAATATTGACGCTTTTGGTCCTTTTAACGCGCGAACTTGCGCGTACTATCGTTTTATTGCGTCAAAGCCCTATGTAATCCATATTGAGCATTCCCGAGAGTATTAGCAAACATTACGATGATTCGGGTTTGTTAAAAGGTCACTCAGAGGTAAGAATTAACATGTTGACACTTTTAACCCTTTTTAACGCACAAACTTGTGCGTATTGTTGTTTATCGACATTAAAGCTCTAATTGGCCAATGTTTTATATTCCCAAGAATATGATCAGATATAATAATGTTTTGGGTTTGCTAAAAGGTCATTTAGAGGTATTATTAAACATGTTGACGCTTCTAACCCTTCACCGTGCAAACTTTCGATTTATACGTAAACGTTTTCGCTTATCCAACGAGTGGCTTAATATGAGAATACGAATATCATGAGAGGTTATTCAGAGACTTATTTTAAGCATGATAACACTTCTAGTCCTTCCAAAATCAAAGTTTTCGACTTTTCAAAAAATTAGTCCCTTAAATTCAACGTTTGACTTTATTAGGGTTTATTACACATGTCAATACATCATTGGACGTGACTTTACGAGGTGTTACATCCTCACCCCCTTAAAAGAAATCTCGACCTCGAGATTTGCTCAAAAGATGGAAGTACTTTCTGTCTTATAATAGACTTAATCTTTCACATGATATCTGGGGCCTCTACAGGCACCCCAAATGACCTTTATAATAGGTATATGCTTTCTTTCGGAGCTTCTTAACCTGTCGATCCTTAATCTATACAGGTTTCTCATCAAACCATAACTTTTCATTAGCCTACATATCATTATGGGATAATGCTTCTTGTCTTATCGGCGAAACATATCCTTAAATCACTAGTGTGAGACACATTGATTTCCATGAAGCTTCTCAGGTAAGTTTTTGCTTATAGGTTACCAATCCTGATATATTCGATTTCCTCGAATGATTCTATACATTAGAGCTCAACTAGCCCGATAAATTAAAAATTCAGCACACCCTTCTTAGGGTGATACCTTCAATTGAACCTTATTCCTTATTAAGGACTTAAGAGGGTTGCGACTTTCATTAATCCTTGATTTTCCGCCGCTTACTGGCAACTTTCAGACGATTACGGATTTGTATGATCTTATTCGTTGTTTCCAAGGCAACTTTCAGATCCTGATAATTGTACTTACCAAACTTCTGTCCAATAACAGATGTCTAACATCCCATCTATACAAGGTCTCCAAAGGAGCAGCCTTGGTACTTATATATCGACTATTAGTTATAGAATAGCTTATTTAAGGAGAGATGGTTATTCCAACCACTGCTTAAAACCAATCTTAAGGAATAGCTAATCCTTACAGCTAGTCGAACAAATCGACGATCCTGGGCAGCTGATGGCGATTCTTAATTGTTGCCTAAATAGGGTTGCGGTAAACAATGCATAAGCATAACGAACCGTCTTTCTTAATTTATAATACCGAGATTCTCAAAATTTTGAATTAGGCTTTAAGAAACTTTATATTAAAATACATTTAATTAGGGTTTCAAATCTTCCAATAATGATGGTACTAATCGTCGTGGAGATTTCACAATAATGCAGCCCTATGCGGGATATAAATCTTAACTCTACTTGCCTTTCAGGAGGTAAACAGGGTAGTCTTTGGAGAAGATAATCAAGACACAAGGAGGTTACAGAGATTTTCCAAATCTCAGGCTCCAGTTCATCTATCATTGCCTGAGTCAGATAAGTGACACATTTATGTTACGAGTCCATGGATTCCTTAATCAGAGACACTTACTTGGACAATTCCATTCTGGATAATTTCTTTGAATACCATTAGCTGACTTTAGTACCATATGACCATTGGAATATCTTTGTGGTTCAATGCATTAAACCTCCATACTAATCAGGCATGGAAGCAATCTATGGAACATTTTAAGATATACCAATCCTCATATGGTGCTTTTGTCATACCGTCTGGTATTCGCAATCGATAGAGATCAAAGAGATATCAACTACATATGCAGACGTACTTCATCTGGAGAGAGGGTACTCTAGAATTTTATGACTGAAGATTTCTGAAAGGAATAGAAGAAATGGTTCCTATGATTTTCTTCTGTAAGTTTTACCTTACGCTTAATATCTAAGGTTCTTGTGGAAGATTTTAAAGGTTTGCTATTGATGTGTTAAAAATGCAACATATAAATTTCATCAAATGAGGCATAAAACTAACCCTTTTTTAGTACTAATGTTGGAAAAGTGTGCTTTTGTCTTCCTTTTGTATTTTCAGGATTAAATGAGCTCAAATTAACAAAAGAAGCAAAAAGACATCAAAATCTAACATAAATACAAGAAAAGGAACAAGACGTGACATGCCCGACCCCACGACAACATCTTCCCAAGCAAAAGAAGAGATCAGAAGCCTGAACACGCCCCGTGCTCAGCCAGCACGGGGGCGTGCCCAAGTGTCAGCAGAAAAGACAAAGTGGTAGAAGCTTCTATTGCCCACCACGGGGCCGTGCTCAGCGGATACGGGGCCGTGGTCAACTATAAGATTCGCACAATCCAGCAAATCTGCATAGTACAAAGATTCTTCTGCACCACGGGGTCGTGCTCAGCGGACACGGGGGCGTGGTCAACTAAAAAGACAAAACTGCATTAAATGAAGAAAGAGAAGGATGTGGACACGGGGCCGTGCCCACTGGACACGGGGCCGTGCCCGAGCTTCTGTTCAGCCTATAAATAGAAGTGCTTGGCTAAAGCTCAAACCATCCCTTGGCACACCACCTCTCTCACACTTCACCCACCACCCACCACCACCATAACACCATCATCCACCACCATCATCCATTGTCCATCGTAGAGTGTGTGAGTCGTCTCGGGATCCAAGATTGATCGTAAGAGTTCTTGACAATCAAAGCCATGTTTGCCTAAGTCTCTTACATCACTTGGTGAAGACAAAGTGTCTAGTGTAATACTTTTTATTTCTAATCTTTTCGCACTTTTTACTTGGTTTTGTATTAATGACTTTAATAACTAGTTGCTTATGTTGAAGGTGATCTTTCCTTATTGTTTGTCCGTGGTGTCTTGGCATTATTTTACTGTCTATATAAAATAAAAGATTTTCACCATTCATATCTCCACGGTCTATATGGAGGTATGTTGGCTACCTGGTCGGGGGTTAAGGGAACGGTTTGGTAAAGGTCTTGCCATTGTTCAGCGTTTAGAGGTCCTGCAATGGACCTGGGTCAAATTTAGTAGGACCTCCTTCAATACTTGACGGTATTGGATGGCGGGGGTCCAAACTCTTTGACCCCCTCATAAGTTAACTACTATTAATACTATAACCCGGCTATTTAGGACTGTATCCCTGCTGACTCAGACTACTTAGTCGAGGGTAACGTCACCTCCAAAAGAGGGGCCTACCATAATTTGCATTAATAACTTAATTAATTATCTTCCAATAATCCACCCTTTTAGGATTGTATCCTTGCTGACTCAAACTACTGGGGTGAGGGTAACGTCACCTTCAAAAGAGGGGCCTACTACAATAACTAAGATAATCTCTTAAAATAGTGCAAAAGTGCGGAAATAATCAAAGGTTACACTAGATACGAGTCGGAACCAAGTGATTCATCTTGTCTATCTTTTTCTTTTTATTTTATTTTCAGCATTTTTAGTTAGTTTTTATTTTTCTTAGCTTAAAACATTTTTCTAAACTTTTTATTTTGATTAGACGTTGAGGATAAACCGGTACTAAAAGCTCTTGTGTCCTTGGACGACCTCGGTATCTTACCAACACTATACTACGCTCACGATGGGTGCACTTGCCCATATGTGTGTTTAGTGTTAGTAAATATCGTGTTTTATAAATTTAAAACTTGACTAAAAAGTGTTAAAGGGGCTTAAAATATACACCTAATATATATAACACTTCACACGCATCAAGTTTTTGGCGCCGTTGCCGGGGACACAAGGATTTTAAGAAAGTTAGGAATCAACGGCCTAATCGTTTTTCTTGTTTTTCATTTTTTTAGGATTTTTTTTTTAGTTTTTCAGCTTCTGCAGAACTCAGCACGCGCCGTGCCCAATCATTGGAACTGGCAATCTTGTTTTAAGTCAGACAGTAAGCTGAACACGGGGCCTTGCCCACTCACCACGCCCCCGTGCCCAAGTTTCAGTTACTGAAAACAGAACCGTAAGATCCCGACGGTTGGTAATTTCTGACACAAACATGAGTGATACTGATACTTTTTACTTTCGGCACTCTTATGGTACTATGTGGTGTCAATTATGTGGTGGTAACCATAAAGAATTAGAATGCTTTTTTCTAAATTATAAACCCCACTATATAGACCCATCTTTTCCTAGTATCCTTAAGAGGGGCGAAAGTAAAAATAATCCCTATCTCTCCCTCGAATGCGCCCAACCGGATATTCTAGGAGAAATGCTTCTCGATGAATTATTTCAACTAGAAGATCTAATTATTAATTGGTTAAAAGAACTTAGGGAAGATTTCAATAATCTTTTCCAAGACGATAACCAAGAAGAGAGGTTGGAAACGCATTCAAACAACTTCATTGTTTCTAATGATGCTTCTAACTCTAGTGAGGACTTGAGCGATAGTCGTCCCTGTGTCGATTGTGCCGTGAAGGACTCCCCATCGACTTCGTTCGATGCATACATAGACCTGAGCGATTCGACATACACCTTCTTTAACGAGAGCCCGGGAAAGGGTTGGACTTGTCCACCTACATATAGCATAGGAATCACCCTCACCGACAACCTTTTGCGTTCTCGTCTCAATCTAGAACAATTAAGGTATCTTAGGCACTTTGGGGTTGTTCCATCTAGTAAGGAACCACCCGATCCGGGAAAATTCCTTGAAATTTGAAGAATTCCTTAAGACAGCTTCTAGACACGGGGCCGTGTCCAGGTCAGCACGCCCCCGTGTCCACCCAAAAGATTCCCTTCTAATTTTGTCAGAATGCGGACAAAAATGTGTCAGGATTCCATCTGCACACGGGGCCGTGTCCAGCCGACACGGGGCCATGCGCAACGTACTGTCGTTTTCTATAAATGCAGCCAAGAATCCTGCACATTTGAACCATTCCAGGGACAGAGATTTGAGGAATATTCTCATATACCGTCCTAGGTATTTTCTAAAAGAAGTTTCTCAACTATCTTCTTGTCCTTTCCTCTTTTATCCACTTTCATCTTCTTCAATTTTCCTCATACTTCCATTAAAGCTTGAACCTTCTATAGTTTCAAGCCTTATTGAGATGTTTGTTAGATTTTTGTTCATGGAATATTGATAAAAATAAGTTCTATAACAATGTTTTAAGTTGTTTAAGTTCAAAAATGCTTCAAAAATCATAAAAACAATTTGAAACCCCAAGATTCCTTGTCCGTAAATCCTGTAGATATCTGAACACGGGGCCGTGTCCGAAGTACTGGACCCATAAAATTGAACTCTTTTCGGCATGTTTTCTCAGAATGGCAAGCAGAACAAGCGGAAACTCTTCGTCGCATTCCAGGAACAACCGGCAGGGGAGAAGATCATCTACGGTTGAGGATTCTCTTGTAAACTATGTTTACGCCTTAAGAGAAGCTCTTGATGAAGTAACAAGTGTGGAAGAGGCATTGGTCGACCGCATTAATCATTTGACGGTGGGACTAGAAGGATGTCTCCGGGAGGTCAACCTTTTGCACCAAAGGTTGAACATTCTCGCCTCTCCTCCTTTGGTACCGATTATCACCCAAAGGGAATGGAATGTGGTGCCGGAAGTCATCATTCCGGCCGAATGGTACGCCCTACATCAGGAACCTCCTCAAGACATTCTACAAGGGGTTCCAATTGGTGTCGCTCCTCCTCCTCAAGATGTCGAGGAACATGAAGCCGCCTTCCTTCTCCCGAGGGAGATAGAAGAATGGCTCTAGCAACATCTAAGGAACACCGTTCGGCTTGGAGTTCTACAAGGCTTTTAGACCGGAAGTCTATTTCCGGAATTTTGGTTCTTATTGTAGAAGTAGAACTCCTTAGGAAGATTTTACGGATCACTTGACCTATTTAATATTAGGACTTTTAACTTTTATTTTCTGCTTTATTTTTCATTTTTAGGACTATTATGTAATTCTCTCTATGATTAATGAATGATGGTTTTAGTTAATTTGGTGTTTTGGATGGTGTTGAAATGAATAAAACACACTTGAGATGGCAAAGGATGCAAGGGAAACTTGAACCAGCACTCCATGCAGGAAAAACAAAACCGTCCGACGAAATTCTTCGTTTACAGTAAGTTCGGCACGGGCCGTGTCCGCCCAACACGGCCCCGTGCTGCACAGTCTGCAGCAAAAGACCCAGTTCAGGTAACTGGACATGGGCCGTGTTCACCCAACACGCCCCCGTGTCCAGGCTTCTGTTTCTCTTGTTTTAATTTTGTTACTGGCACTTGAACACGGGGCCGTGCCCGGACAACACGGGGCCGTGTTCAGCGCCCAGTAACACAAATTTTTTTTTGCTTTTTAACACCTTTTACACATTCAATCAACCTAAAAACTTATTTTTGGGACACATTGAGGACAATGTGTAATTTAAGTGTGGGGGGGATGCTAAAACCTTGAATCTTGCAAGTCCTAAATACAAGCCTTACACAAAACTCTATTGGAATCGCTAATCACCCCAAATTTTTTTCAAAAAAAAATTCATTTTTTTTCTTGTCTAGGTTTAACTCGGGAATTTCAAGTTCTAAAAAGGTTATATTTTTACGAATTTACAACCGATAGCGTCGTGATAAAAAGAACCAACATAAGAAAATTATGAAAAGGCATAACAAGCTTAGTTAAAATTTGATTATATATACTTGATCACATAAAAACTCATTCCCACAAAAGTGAGTTTTGAGCCTTTATTGAGCATACAATTACATATCATTAGACTAAATGCTCATTTTTCGTTTCTTGTGTGAATAGCCGCTTGGTTCTTACGACTCTAGAACTTGCCATGGCGATACATTCCCGGTCCTTACCAACTTAAACCCGAGTAAGTAAATGATGGAGGCATTAGGACTAACCCTTTTTATTTCGACACCATTATTTTTCTTTCTTTTTTTTTTTTACCACATACCCAAAATCCCCCTAGTTAGCCCCTTTGAGCCTAAACCTTTTCATTTCATAACCCAAACCAAACACCCTTTTTACCCACCAAAACCTTTTTCATTTTTACCCATTTGTTTTAGTAACAAGTTCGATTTTTCGTATGACTTTTCAAAAAAAAAATATATATATATTTTGTTGATGATAAAGCAAAAGAAAATAAACAAACAAGTTCATCAAAAATAACTTTGTTTGAATAATAGCTTCATCAAAATAAAAGTTACAAAAATAGAAAGTCTTACGAAAACCAACACTTGTTACGCTTTTAGCCCTTTTTCTACTAACCACTAACCACCAACCCAACCACCTACCTTTAACCCAAGCCTAACCCTTCACCCACAAAGTCCTCTTGATATTTACAAAGGTATATAAGTTAAAAAGGAGGAGGATTGATTGCTTGGCAAGCTTATGGTAGGAGTAAGTTCCATGCCGCTCTCGAGTGATCCACAAAAATACATTTTCGGCCGAGTGTTGAGTGATCCCCGTGAGGTATGTGAACTTGTATATAAATAGAATTTTAAAGAGGCATGTTATGCCCTAATAAGTAATTTATCTTATGAAAAGTTTTAAATAAATCATGACGAATAGGATTGTAAATAAATAAAAATAAAATTAAATAAAGAATCTTGGAAATCCCGACACTCTACGACAAGCCCAAAAACCTTCTTCTCTACCCATTCCATTTGGGAGTGTAATAGCCACATATTAAAGAGTTTTGCTTGAGGACAAGCAAAGATTCAAGTGTGGGGGTATTTGATGTGTTAAAAATGCAACATGTAAATTTCATCAAATGAGGCATAAAACTAACCCTTTTTTAGTACTAATGTTGGAAAAAGTGTGCTTTTGTATTCCTTTTGTATTTTCAGGATTAAATGAGCTCAAATTAACAAAAGAATCAAAAAGACATCAAAATCTAACATAAATACAAGAAAAGGAACAAGACGTGACATGCCCGACCCCACGACAGCATCTTCCCAAGCAAAACAAGAGATCAGAAGCCTGAACACGCCCCGTGCTCAGCCAGCACGGGGGCTTGCCCAAGTGTCAGCAGAAAAAACAAAGTGGTAGAAGCTTCTATTGCCCACCACGGGGCCGTGCTCAGCGGATACGGGGCCGTGGTCAACTATAAGATTCGCATAATCCAGCAAATCTGCATAGTACAAAGATTCTTCTGCACCACGGGGTCGTTTTCAGCGGACACGGGGGCGTGGTCAACTAAAAAGACAAAACTGCATTAAATGAAGAAAGAGAAGGATGTGGACACGGGGCCGTGCCCACTGGACACGGGGCCATGCCCGAGCTTCTGTTCAGCCTATAAATAGAAGTGCTTGGCTAAAGTTCAAACCATCCCTTGGCACACCACCTCTCTCACACTTCACCCACCACCCACCACCACCATAACACCATCATCCACCACCATCATCCATTGTCCATCGTAGAGTGTGTGAGTCGTCTCGGGATCCAAGATTGATCGTAAGAGTTCTTGACAATCAAGGCCATGTTTGCCTAAGTCTCTTACATCACTTGGTGAAGACAAAGTGTCTAGTGTAATACTTTTTATTTCTAATCTTTTCGCACTTTTTACTTGGTTTTGTATTAATGACTTTAATAACTAGTTGCTTATGTTGAAGGTGATCTTTCCTTATCGTTTGTCCGTGGCGTCTTGGCATTATTTTACTGTCTATATAAAATAAAAGATTTTCACCATTCATATCTCCACGGTCTATATGGAGGTATGTTGGCTACCTGGTCGGGGGTTAAGGGAATGGTTTGGTAAAGGTCTTGCCATTGTTCAGCGTTTAGAGGTCCTGCAATGGACCTGGGTCAAATTTAGTAGGACCTCCTTCAATACTTGACGGTATTGGATGGCGGGGGTCCAAACTCTTTGACCCCCTCATAAGTTAACTACTATTAATACTATAACCCGGCTATTTAGGACTGTATCCCTGCTGACTCAGACTACTTAGTCGAGGGTAACGTCACCTCCAAAAGAGGGGCCTACCATAATTTGCATTAATAACTTAATTAATTATCTTCCAATAATCCACCCTTTTAGGATTGTATCCTTGCTGACTCAAACTACTGGGGTGAGGGTAACGTCACCTTCAAAAGAGGGGCCTACTACAATAACTAAGATAATCTCTTAAAATAGTGCAAAAGTGCGGAAATAATCAAAGGTTACACTAGATACGAGTCGGAACCAAGTGATTCATCTTGTCTATCTTTTTCTTTTTATTTTATTTTCAGCATTTTTAGTTTGTTTTTATTTTTATTAGCTTAAAACATTTTTCTAAACTTTTTATTTTGATTAGACGTTGAGGATAAACCGGTACTAAAAGCTCTTGTGTCCTTGGACGACCTCGGTATCTTACCAACACTATACTACGCTCACGATGGGTGCACTTGCCCATATGTGTGTTTAGTGTTAGTAAATATCGTGTTTTATAAATTTAAAACTTGACTAAAAAGTGTTAAAGGGGCTTAAAATATACACCTAATATATATAACAGTTCACACGCATCAGCTATACTTACAATTTATGAAGGATTTACTGGTACCCGAATCAAAACAGAACTCTTAGCATTTATATTACTGATAAATGATAAGGAATGTACCTGGTGTCACATTGTCATTCTGAATGGCGTCCTGAGCATTCATTTGAAAGACCCGAGCATTGGTCTTCTTAGACTCTTCAGGATTCTTCTGATTCTTAGGGCAGTTAGTCTTGATATGCCCCTTTTCGTTGCAATCATAACAAGTTGCATCTTTCAATTTCTTGCAATCCAAGGTTTTATGTTCCTTAGACTTGCAGATCCCACAAGGTAGAGGTTGAGATTCAAATCTACATTTCCCGAGGTGGCGCTTCTTGCAGGTCTTGCATACATGTTTCTTGTTGGACTTTCGTTGGTTCTTATTGAGCTCAAGCTTACCCTTTTTCTTAGAAGTCTGGGAGTTATCTTTCTCCCTTTTCCTTTTTAGTTCATTCTTTGCATCCGAGGCATGAACAAGATCCTTCTCGTGAGTAAGGGAGTGTGGTCTTAAATGAGATTTGGAGCAAGTAGTATCGGGCTCCTTGAACTTTTTCATGACCCTTTTCACAGCTTTTCCAACAGCTACGTCAATCATAGCTTGGAGAACATCTTTGTCAATTTTGAGGTTCACAATTGTAGCATCATTAGCATGTGTCGCATCATCAATTGCGCGATTGACGGTTGTCTTTTCTGAGTTTGTCATACTCAAGACTTGGTTCCTAACACCAAATGAAACAATTACTTAGTTGCAATCCAGCAACCGCTATTCATCATCCTAGTGACCTAACATATACTAACCATGGTATCATTAAACCATACAGGCTAATATAGTACGAACATTCTTAATGAATGTTATTTAAATATATATCCATTATATTTTTCCTAGGCCATAAAAAGACCATCAATGGCATTTAAGGTTTGGACCTAGTCCATCACCTTTTTAACAGGGGATCAAAATGTCACATCTGTCTTTATCATATTGATGATTTTGGATATCTTGAAAGCTCATCACAAAGATATCGGAAAAGAGTGATTCCTAATAGATATAAAGTATCCATCTAAAATTGATTAAGCAGTCTCTAAAGTATCATCGGCCAATTCTACCACGCGTTATACGTCTAGAGTCTTAACAGGCGGATACAACAGTTTACAACATTTATTGTCCACAATAGACTTATCTGCGCCAGAATCAAACAAATTTCCGCATAACCTCTTGATAAGGAAAGGTACCTGTTATAATGTTATCATTCTGTACTGTCTCCTGGGTGTTCATCTGGAAGACTCACGCGTTTGTTTTCTTGGCCTCTCCAGGCTTCTCTATAAGTTTTGGGCAGTTGGTTTTGATGTGCCCTTCCTCGTTACAGTTGTAACAAGTCGTGTTCTTCAACTCCTTGCAATCTAGAGTCTTGTGACCCTTGGTCTTGCATATTCCACATAGTTTAGAACTTGGGTTAATCGTACATTGCCCAGAATGTTGCTTTCTGCAGTTACTGCGTTTGGGTCTGTTATTAGACTGACTCGAGTTTTTCCTGAATTCGGAATCCTTCCTGTGCTCAGAACTTCCCTTTTTCTTCTTGTCAGATTGGTGAGAGCTTTCCTCTTCTACTTTCCTTTTTCCCTCGCTAGAGGTCTTAACAGACTTATTCCTGATTGCATCTAAAGTGAGAGATAAGGATAAGTCCACCACGGACCTATATGTGGTAGGCCTAGACGCTTTAACATTTCCCTTAATTTCTGGTGCTAGGCCTCCAATAAAACGCGCTATGCGTTTAGGTTCAGGGGTGACTAAATAGGGAA
The DNA here is from genome assembly GCA_030545235.1 of Helianthus tuberosus. Lineage (NCBI taxonomy): Eukaryota > Viridiplantae > Streptophyta > Magnoliopsida > Asterales > Asteraceae > Helianthus > Helianthus tuberosus. The sequence continues at coordinate 116,582,658 of CM060445.1, read as the reverse complement.
CTAGGCGGGACATAGTGTTAAAACTTGTCACATATGCCTGACAATCTAAATTCTTCATGACCAGAGTCAAGAAGTCTGTTTCTATCCTTTTTACCTCATGCTGAGGACAGAAGTTTTCCTTGATCAGTGCAACAAATTGATCCCAAGACAAGTTATAAAGTAGGATCTTCCCCGTGGCCTGGATCAATGATCTCCACCATGCCAACGCTTCTCCTTTGAATGATTGTGAAACAAACTTCACAATATCCTGCTCTGCACAACTACTAATGTCTACTACTGTGTCCATCTCATCCAGCCATGTCATACAATCGATGGCTCCTTTCTCTCCTGTAAAGTCCTTTGGTTTGCAAGAGATAAAGTATTTATAAGAGCAGGTCTTGACATGTGGCTCCTGACTGAGCACAATTTGTCAGGACGGAATACTTCTCTGATTTGAAGGGTGATGAGAATCATTCTTATAAGACGTATGTGTCTTAGAAGGTGGTTTTGTATGAGGCACAGATTGGGTCCCACTATGAGCACCACTTGAATCTTTGAACTGCCTGTCAATGGATTGAGTGACAGCTTTATCTATCATCGTCTGTAATTCTGCAGCCGTTACATTCATCCTTGTATTGTCATTCCTTATATTGGGATGACTGTTGTCTTCATCTGATTCAGACATGCTGAAGCTTGTTTTCTATCAAACAATCGCCAATAATTTTTGCTTAGGAGTCTATTTTGGAATCATTATCTTCGACGATTCATTAACCGTGGTATTAATAGACCATATTTGGTTAATTTGATAATCAGGTTTATTTTTAAAATTTTCATTATAATTTATTCAGCTATAAGCTATTAAGGATATTGAAATGGCACAAAAGGCCTTGTCACGAGGACAGTTATGAATTTATAAGCCATGATCTTATAGGATCGAAGCATTAAGGTTTGAACATAGTTCATTACCTTTCTTGACAGAGAGTCAAAGACTACAACTGTCTTTTGTCTTTTAGGACAATAGATATAGCCCGTAGGCATTTCATCACTAAGGGATGTTTATGATATAATCATCTTATCTGATGACTTGAGCCATAATTTCTAAATCACTAGGCTAGATAAGAAATTGGAAGAATCCAATATAAGGATGACTATTGTGATTTTCTCAAACCACATTTGTCAAGAGTGTTAACACGTTCTCAGGTGTTAACAAGGATCTATTATCTTAAAAAGGCTTTACCATCTTAGCTATGTCGAAAATGACATATAGGCTAGGTTATAATTTTCTTTGATATATAATGGCAGAGCAATCATATATTGAAATGACATTCTGATTTAGAACATAATACATATGTATATTGTTTAATACCAAAGAAAGAGTTAATTACTGTTTTTGTCCCTGAGGTTTGTCAAAAATAACGGTTTCAGTCCATTAGTTTAAAAATTGCGATTTCAGTCCATTAGTTTCATTTTCGTAACCATTTCAGTCCACCAACTTAACTCCCATCCATTTATTCTGTTAACTTTGGGTGAAATTACAAAATTACCCCTATGGTTTAATTAAAAAAAACGCTGGTCACAGGTTTCGAACCTGTGACCTTTGCTTTGAAATGCGATTGTTAAACCAATAGGCCATGTATCAAGATTGTGAATGAATTCAAATTGTTTACCTTATAACATTGCATATTCATCATCATCTTCCCCAAACCTTTCATCTTTATCAATGGAGGAGCCACTATTAACCCTAAACCACTTCTGCCACACACACCGGCTCCCCCTCACCGGTTAGATCGGACCCTCTGTCTGCAACTTAATTAGGGTTTATCTTCATTTTCAACACTTGACCCATATGTTTTCTAATTCTATATACATATAATATAACACCCCCATTTCTTCAATTGAATGGCTTTTGATCAAATGTTGCCTAATTCATCCAAGAAGCAACAGCAATTGGAAGCCGGAAAGAAGCGGGTATGTCTATCAATTTCTTTCTTTCTTTCCCAATTGTTTCTCTTTCTTGTGAATGTATGTTACGAAGCTTAATTATGGGATGTCTGATCGTCAAAATTTGCCAATTTGAGGCTAATTTTGAAAGAATTGGTTTATATTTGAGTTCTGTGTGTCGAATGGTTTAAAATGTAATTGAAAATGAATACTATTTGATGCCTCCATTGATAAAGATGAAAGTTTTGGGGAAGATGATGATGAATATGCAATGTTATAAGGTTAAGAATTTGAATTCATTCACAATCTTGATACATGGCCTATTGGTTTAACAATCGCATTTCAAAGCAAAGGTCACAGGTTCGAAACCTGTGACCAACGTTTTTTTTAATTAAACCATAGGGGCAATTTTTTAATTTCACCCAAAGTTAATAGAATAAATGGATGGGAGTTAAGTTGGTGGACTTAAATGGTTACGAAAATGAAACTAATGGACTGAAATCGCAATTTTTAAACTAATTGACTGAAACCGTTATTTTTGACAAACCTCAGGGACGAAAACAGTAATTAACTCCCAAAGAAAATTTCAAAATAGGAAACATTTCATAGAAAGTCTCAAAAATACAATAATTTCCCTAAACGGGTCTTACACAAGGAAATTCGCCCACGCGGGGACTTTAAAGATATATATGTCCTTATAGGGACTACTATAGAAATGAAACATAACAAGGAAGTTCCTTCTTCATTCTAATTCTGAAAGTTTTCTCCTTGGTTCCCCGAGTGTGGTACTGGTACTGAAGGTTTTTATGGTTAGTGAATAATATGAATCATGAATAAGGTCAGGACAGGTATAATCCAAGTCTGGGATTCCAAGACTTGGAGGTAAGAAATACGAGTCCTTTGGGTCCATAGGTATTATCTTCGGAGCGAGAGCTTCAGGGACAGGTGGTATGAATTCCTCCGATGTTGGCTCCTCATTTGAAGTTTCAAAAGTCTTGGGTATAGAGTTTGAAATATGGGTTAATGGGTTCAAAAGGTCCTTTCTCCATACTGGGCGTATGCTAATTCGAGCTGTAGTACGAAGCTTTTCATTCTTAAACTTCGGATTTGGAGAGCCTCCACTAATGGCAGCTTTGCTCGGCGACACGATCCTGAGATGCATAAATATCGAAAACAATGTATACATATAACAGGGATGAGATCATTCCTAGTTCATGTCTAGACTCGGAAGTCAAGGAATGTGCTACTGTGTCATTGAGATTAAACACAAAAGGCTAGTGTTTAATTCACTCAATGTTGGCTCTGATACCAACCTGTCACACCCCGATATTTCCACGTATTACCGGTGGGCCCGGTGGGGAGTATCGTGACGTAATTGATATCATCATAGTCATATAATCACAATTCAATGCACAGCGGAAGTCGAAAGTAAATATATTACAAACCGATTCAAAGTAACATCAATTATTACAAACGGATTGTAAGATGGATACACATGCGGATCTTAAAACAGAAATATAAACACTGTTCAACAGACTTTAGACGTTTAGAATTTGCAAGATTCCTTATTAACGCCCCTAGCTCCCAGCCAATTTATGTACAGTACCTGTCACTTAACCTTTTTTAGAAAATACGTAATTTTACACTGGTAAATACAATTAACTGACTCTTTTTAAAATCTTTATGAAAATTGATTTAGATGCACAAGGCACAAATATTCTTTTATAACTTGGGACAATTATATTAATAACAATCTTGTATCAGATTTACATGTTTGTCCAACATTTAGGGCCGGTGATTAAACAAACCGATCAAGATTAATCAACACACCACAAATATAACTCACAAGAAGTTACCTCACGAGTGAGTATATCTTTTACATACGCAACAGGAGGTGTTATGCCTACACCATGTGCTTAAGTTGTGGCCATTTACACTTTTTAAATGAGCCAAGGATATCCAGGACACGGTCATTAACCCCCAATGTTATTTGTTATCAAGCAATACTGGTTAAAACGGGATTATGCAATTTAATCATCTTCGACTAAAAGGTTTCTACACCCGACCAAGCGGTATTTTTATAATACCGTATCCCAAGCCCGTATAACTGAAAATAAGTTAAAAGTATTTACCTGAGCTAAAATGTAATTTTATTCTCAGCCGTATATTCAAATTAGCAAGCACAAGTACCTCTACTGGGGCTCTCAATCTGGAATGAAGGTTTTATTAACCTATTCGATTCCTAACGGGTCTTATTTAAGTTAAAACTTAGACCGGTTAGTTTTAAGGAAAGGTTTACGGTTCAAAACACAAGATTAAGCGAAGACCGGATTAGAATGTGATTTAGACCCGACAAGTTATGGAGACTTGTATAATATGGGTAAACCAAACACACTCTGAATTTTGAAGTGAAAATGATAAGGTTTGACCCGTTTTGGTTAATTTATGCAAACTAGTTACATAAACCGTACCGAACATGAAAGATGCATAACGGATAACCAAGTGAGTCATGAACATGTTCCACAAGTTAATATGCTCTTAATATGTTGTGATATCAGTAGGATACCTTTCATTATGCCCAAAACGAATTTAAAATCAATTTACGCCCCGTAGGGGTATTTTGGTCATTTTAAAGATTATAAAAGAGGTTAAATAGCAATCCGAGGTTCTGGTCCAAAATAATCAGTAAAAATATTTATTTTAATAAGTTATATCAGTAAGATATTATATATATGTGAAATTTATCATTAATGGCCAAACCATGCACCATAGGGGCACTTTGGTCATTTCACATAATCCTTAAACGTCAAATTTTGGAAATATGAGTTCAAACCTTTTACTTACTGTTAAAGTATAAAAATTTATTCATAACATCAGTAGGTAACAAGCTTTAGGTGCCAAATATGGTTTTAAACCATACTAGGCGCCTAAACAGCATAGAAGTCGGTATTTGATGGTATTCGGGTTAAATAAGTAAATCAGAGATTTTGAACAGCCTTTACTGTTTAAAATAATTTATTTAATATATAAAATCAGTAGAAAAAGATTTGATATGCAAAGGATGTGTAAAACTCATTTTATTAGCAAAAAAGGGCATAACCGTCAATTACCGAGTCAATGCAAGAACCCTATGTTATGATCAGTTTAAAATTCAAAAAAAATCTTCAAAAATCTCTAAATATTATATTACATCAGTGGTCAAAAGGTTTGGTGTCAAAATTTGGGTTTAAATATGATTTTATGCCGAAAATGCCGTTTAATTAATAAAAAGATTTCAATTTACGATATTGAGCATAACTCCTAATTCAGACCTCAAACTGATGTCAAATGTTTAGGACATGTTTATAAATCAACAATAAAGGTTTTTGTCCTCTCACATTTCAAAAATATTGTTTTAATATCAAACGGGCATAACGGTCAACTTTTAAGCATATAACATAAACATGCATATGAACTCTAATTCTAAAGGACCAAGTAGTATAACTTCAGGGGGTTATACTAACATATAATATGGTCACAAAGGAACCCTAAGGCATAATTAAACTAAGCTAATTTGGGTCAGAACTTAAAGTCAAAGCAAAAGTCAACTTTTGCGACTTTCGGTTGCGAACCGATTCTAAACTTAGAAATGGTCGGGTTGAACATGCCTAGACATGTTCATTTAATATTTACCAAGTTATTAAGGTGATAAAACTGATTTTATAGCTTCTATATTATCAGTTATGAATTTTATTTAAAAACTGACCCGTTTGACTTTTATTTTAATTACTTTGACCCGATGATTAACTAAGTAAACGTGGTAATTAGGAGGTACCCTTAAGAGGGTTTATCACCTATCTAATTACGATCACGTAGCCATGTTCGTTGCGAACCATGGCTCGACCGTATAAGGTCTAACTAAAAGTCAAAGCGTTTATCGCAAATGCTTGACTTTTTGGCTTTAAGAGCCAAACAAATTAACTAAGCATGAAAGGAACACTTACAAGTGGTCCTTAGGACAGAAGATAACTCAAAAGGAGGTTCTAATGGTCAGGATCCTCAGATTTGAGTGATAGAGAGCAAAACTCAAGAAATGGTGTGAAATGAAATGAAGTTCAAGGCCCTTTATATAGGTTTTTGGATTGCATAGGATCTTGACAAGTGTTAGGGAGGTTTAACAAGATCATAACTGGTGTAATACCATTTTTCTAAACCATCAAAGGCCCCTAGAATCAAATGTCTGACACAAGGAGGCAAACCAAAGCTGGTTTTCAAAATTCTGTTGCTGGGTATTGGTATACGGACTGTAAGGGTCCATATACGGTCCATAAGGACATGTACAAGTCACAACTACTTTCATTTGTTGACACTTTCAGCCCCTGTACTTCCAAACTCTTATGAAACGATGTTTTTAGTACACAAGGCCTTGTATTTCCAATATTAGGCACATCCAAGAGTAAAACTAAGCATTGAAAACTTCTCGATATATTAAAAGGGTCAGTCAGAGGCCTAGTTTGGCATATTGACGCTTTTAACCCTTTAATGCGCGAACTTGCGCGTATTATCGTGAAATGGCGTAAAAGCCTTACAAGGTTAACAAGAAGCATTCCTAAGATTATAATGGAGTACAATGGAGTATTACGACACTCCAGTTCACACCAGTTCGCTTAAATGATCGCTCAAAGGTGTAGTTTTAAATATTGACGCTTTTGGTCCTTTTAACGCGCGAACTTGCGTGTATTATCGTTTTATTGCGTCAAAGCCCTATGTAATCCATATTGAGCATTCCCGAGAGTATTATCAAACATTACAATGCTCCGGGTTTGTTAAAAGGTCACTCAGAGGTAAAAATTAACATGTTGACACTTTTAACCCTTTTTAACGCACAAACTTGTGCGTATTGTTGTTTATCGACATTAAAGCCCTAATTGGCCAATGTTTTATTTTCCCAAGAATTTGATCAGATATAATAATGTTTCGGGTTTGCTAAAAGGTCATTTAGAGGTATTATTAAACATGTTGACGCTTCTAACCCTTCACCGTGCAAACTTTCGATTTATACGCAAACGGTTTCGCTTATCCAACAAGTGGCTTAATATGAGAATACGAATATCATGAGAGGTTATTCAGAGACTTATTTTAAGAATGATAACACTTCTAGTCCTTCCAAAATCAAAGTTTTCAAGTTTTCAAAAAATTAGTCCCTTAAATTCAACGTTTGACTTTATTAGGGTTTATTACACGTGTCAATACATCATTGGACGTGACTTTACGAGGTGTTACATCGATCAATCTAGATCGCTGGCACAAAACCTTAGGAGATGACAATCGCAGCTGCCTTGTTCTTCTTATTACTTCAAATGTCAGTATACAGTGCAGGATATTGACCAGATCGCTACTAAGTGTTACAATGTTTTTCAGAAAGTGAGAGTTGCGAGAGAAAGTATGAGAGCTCGAGAGTAGTGAGTGTGATGTCCTATTTGATCTGGTTTATCCATCTATTTATAGCTACGAAATGAAAATAAAATCTCCTACAATTGAGGGATGCCAGCGAATATTCCCTAGTTAACGTTGGAGACCAAGTAAAGCGGCCTAAACGTTTTTCTTCGAACAACTTAGACCGAGTCTTCAGGGGAAGAGGTCTTCGTGACCGTTGTGGACTTGTACTCGTACTCCCTACATATAATTCGTTAGTGACCTTCAGGATACCGCATCAGGATGTTACCAATATCCTGAGTCAGCATCCTGAGTATGAATATTTATCATATAATCAAGATATAATTCAAGATACTATCCAAGATATGGGCTCAGAATTTCACCCATAACAATTGTCCCCAAAAATGTTACCGTTAAGGATCCTGAGTCCTAACGGTTACATTTTTACGTATTCTAAGGTAATTATGAGATAGGACTTTGATGTGACAAATTGTAACCGTTTAGCCTATATTTACTCATTACTTCCATATAACTTCTCATCCTCATCTTCATTTAACCTTCATCTGAAAAGTAAAAGGTAAAATCTTCTCTTTCATCTCCATCTTCTTTCCCCTCTATTCCGGCAATTATATGGCGAGGCAAACCAGATCCAGCTCCGACGACTCTGCCCCTTCGTTTATTCACCAGAATATTCTCCAAGATCCGGAGAAAAAATATGTTCCTTCGACAACGCTCATTTGTCGGCTCTCAAAACCTCCGGCATCTTCTCAAAGGGGGGCAGTATTCAGGCCGTTTGATCGGGAAATCCGATCGGACATGGTTTCTGATGAGTGGCTGTGCTTCAACGCTTTTCCTTTTACCTTAGGGCTACAATTCCCGTTTCCTGACTTCATTACCCAATTTTTCAACATCACAAAAATCTGCTTCAGTCAAACAATGCCAATGCTTTGGCAAGTTTTGCTTGTTCTTGATCAAATCAAGAACACCCATGTTCCTGATATTTCTGTTCATGACCTCCCCTTAGCATACCAGCTTAGATGCCACGGCTCATGCCGATTCTTGTTCTACTCCACCTCCAGTGATCCACTGATACTCCGTGCCACCAGGAATAAGGAGGAATGGAAATCAAAGTTTTTCTTTGTAAAAAGAGATTCAATCCCTGGTGGAGCGGATTATCCGGTGAAGTGGTTGAGAAAGGGTAGGATTTAGGGTTTTAGGATGATCCTGTCTTATATCCTGAACTAACTTCTTTATTTCCATGTATACAACTGATTTCAGAAAGCTTGCACCTCCTCTAGCCGACTCAAAGAAGAGAATCGATACCATCAGACTTCTTCCAGAAGTTGAAAGTTGTTTCAACCCATTTCCAGCATCTCCAAGCCAACCATCTAGCTCAAACATGTCTGGTAAGGATCATGCTCAATATCCTGCATACATGTTTTTATTTGATATGGTTCAAAAAGAGTTTTAAAGTTACTCCCTGTATGCAGACTCCAGGAAAGTTCCAATCCTTCTGGACCTCGATGAACTTGACAGTTATCCCACTCCAGTCAATGTCAAGAAGGAAACTCCTATCACTACCAGCTCCAAACCAGTCCCGGTTCCTAAGCCCAACCCAAGAACTCGTACCTCTACCTCCAAGAAGAGAAAGGGTTCCGAGGTCAGCACTCCAGGCTCTGAAGAGTTCTCTTATGAAGAACTTAGCCATTCCTTAGAGCCGATGACTTCCTTACTTAACAAGGTAATATCCTGGTACTATATCCTGCGTATATATCCTGATAGAATATTCTGGTTAGTAAGTTTTAATTTATACCTGAATTTTGACTTGCAGGGTCTCCAGCATCTGCTCCATCTCTACACTAATGCCTGTAGTACAGCCAAGTTTCAAAAAGCCAGGATCAAGCAGCTTGAGACCACTGTTGCTGATCAGGGCACCATTGCTGAAGCCAAAACCCGACACTACGAGGATAAGCTGAAGAAGGTCACTCAGGACACCGAAGTAAAGCTGGCAGCCATCCAAGTTAAGCATGAACTGGCCATGATCTCCTTCCGGGAAGGAATCAAAAATTCTGTCGTTGTCTCCCTGCTACAAGCTCATATCAAGATGGCTTATAAGGCCAAGGAGACAGGTCTTGAGTGCCCATCCTGGCCGGTTGATTCCTGGGTGGCAAAGCTGAAGGAGCTTGGAGGCAATCCTGTGTCGTATCCTGCTGGGGCTGGTGAATCTTCCAAGTCAGCAGAGGTGGCGGACGAGGCTGGAGAAAAGAAGGATGCTGGAGATGATGCTGGTGAGGATGCTGCTCAGGATGCTGAAGCTGAGAAGACGGAGAAGGCTGGTGAAGATGCCGCTGTGTGAGGGCTTCCAAGTGGGCAATGATGGATATTGATGCCTAGGCCAGAGCCCACTTTTTTTTTTAAATTTGAATGTTGGCCTGTAATCCTCAAAACAATTTACTTTTCCTGCACTTTAATTTTCCTGCATTTGAACAATATGATGGCCAAAGGTGGAGGGGTCCTGAGTTTCAGGACGAAGCCCATGGTGTCACGGCCCCCGTCCCGGTGTTACCCGGTCCAAGAGCCGCGGGACAGAAACCCGTGGTTTTTATTATTTGAGTTGACAGCGGAAGTTTAACAGGATCTTTTCAAACTTTAAAACTGCCCAATTATTTTATTTCACAAATTGGGACAAAACCCCGTAATTTACAATAGAGGAATTTCACGAGGAAATTCCCTGTTTTACAAAACATGTTTATTTATTTAACTGAGCCACCACTTCAAGCTTTATTAATGCTCCGTAGCACTTTTCCTTGATTTACAGTAGGTCACCTGAAACATGTTTAAAAATATTTTATCAGCGGGGAAATACTGGAGAGTCGCTCGATTTCAATAAAATGACACATAGTTATAAATTACAGCATAAGAGCGATTACAATGGCTACTATCTTATTTTTATCTGGCGTCGTGCCACACCATGGTGACGATGGTCATACCACTATTGGGTCATTTCACCCAAGTAGTGATGATTATCACTGTTAGGTTGATGAACCTAACCGTGAGAAATTAGTAATGTGCACAATACCCCACTTGCCAGTGATTCAAGATAACCAAGACTTAATCCCTGTAATTATAACTTTTGAAAATAAATGGAGTATTGTAAAACATTGTTCATAAAAAGAGAATGACTCACATTGCAAGTTTAGACGGGCAGAGTTTAGCCTACTGATAAGCCTGATAACCTAATTTAAACAACAATGCATACGAAACTAGGTCAGTAACTTAATACAACATTTACGATAAGCTTCACGAGATCAAAACCCTCACGACGAATGACAAAGTATAGCCCTAATTTGGGCAGCACTTAAACATCCATCGGATTGGTTTCAATCAATTGGAAATTACATCGTAACAGTGATCGAGTTAATACCCTGTATTCATAGCAGCGCCTCGATACCGTAATACTCGTTTTTAGCAGAATTGGGACGTTTTGAAACTAAAATTTCGAATGCAGAAACAAGTCCCATGCACAGGCAACTTATAGCAACATTTCAAGTTTTACGTGGCCCGCGTAAACCTTAACATAGGTTTTACGCGGCCCGCGAGAGCCCCTAGTCTACGTGTAGGGCTGGTGTGTCACGAGTAGGGTTGCCATGCGTGTGACACGTGGCTTAAAACGCTTATCCGGATGATTTTTAAGTTGACGCGGCCCGCGTAGATGTTACCGTATGGTTTACGCGGCCAGCCTGAAATCCTGAAATCTTGTTTTCTTGATTTTTCATGCGTATTAGGGTTTCAGGGGTCCGGGTTTTCACTTACGGGTTGTTTAGGGAAAATTTTGCAGTCCTTACATCCTCCCCACCTTATTTAAAATATCGTCCTCGAGATTTACTGAAATAAGTGAGGATACTTTCGCTTCATTTCCGATTCCAGCTCCAAAGTGTATTCTGGTCCTCTTTTCGAATCCCACTTGACTTTGACAAGTACCAATCTTTTATGTTTGAGGAACTTAGTCTTTCGGTCCTCTATTTGGAGCGGTTTCATTTACCTGTATGTCTTGAAGAGGGACTACCAGGGATTCGTCATATAAACATTTCTTGAGGTTGGATACATGAAATACGTCATGTACCCCGGCTAACTCTTCTGGTAGTTGTAAGCGATAGGCAACCGGTCCTATGCGTTGGATTACGGGGAATGGTCCTATGTACCTTGGACTTAGCTTTCCCTTATTACCGAACCGAACTACTCCTTTCCATGGAGAGACTTTCAAGAGTACCTTGTCTCCAACTTGAAATTTTAACGGCTTGCGTCGATTGTCTGCATAACTCTTCTGGCGATCTCGAGCCGTTTTCAGTCTTTCCTTGATTTGGGTGATCTTGTCGGTGGTTTCTTGAACAATTTCAGGACCCGACAATTGGCTTTCTCCTATTTCTGCCCAACAAACTGGAGTTCTAAACTTTTGTCCATACAATGCGTCAAATGAGGCAGCTTTGATGCTTGAATGATAACTATTGTTATAGGAGAACTCGATTAAGGGTAAATGGTCGTCCCAATTTCCCCCAAAATCTATGACACATGCTCTAAGCATGTCTTCCAGGGTTTGGATCGTCCTTTCACTTTGTCCATCTGTTTGGGGATGATAAGTCGTACTTAAATTTAATCATGTCCCCATGGATTCTTGGAAACTTGTCCAGAAATGTGAAGTGAAACGACTATCTCTATTCGACACAATAGAGAGTGGGAATCCATGTAAGGATACTACCTCGTCTACATATAACTTTGCTAACCTTTCCATGCTAAAGGTTTCTTTCATCGGTAAGAAATGAGATGATTTGGTTAATCGATCCACAATTACCCAAATCGCATCGTTACCTTTTCTGGTTTTGGGTAACTTAGTAACGAAATCCATGGTTATTAGTTCCCATTTCCGAACAGGAATTTCTAATTGTTGTAGTAGACCTGAGGGATTCTGGTGTTCTGCCTTAACTTGCGAACAAGTTAGGCACTTAGAAATGTATCTAGCTATGTCCTTCATTCCTATCCACCAGAAGTTATTCCTTAAATCTTGGTACATTTTATTATTACCAGGATGCATGGTATACCTAGATTTATGAGCTTACTCTAGAATCTTATCTCTTAAATTTCCTTGCTTAGGTACCCAAATCCTTTTCTTGTGGAATCTCCAAATTCCATCATTTCCTTGTTCTAATTCTTTTATTCTTCCCTTCATTCCTTCAGCATCATCCTTGATTGCTGTTTCTTGAACATTCTTCAGTTGTTCCATTAAGTCCAATTGTAAACTTAATCTAAGAGCACGAACTCATCGTCGTTTCTCATGATACTTACGACTTAAGGCATCTGCTACTACATTTGCCTTTCCTTCGTGATATTGAATATCACAGTCGTAGTCACTTAGAATTTCCATCCATCTTCTTTGCCTCATGTTTAATTCCTTTTGCCCAAATATGTATTTTAAACTCTTATGATCTGTATAGACAGTAAACCTACTTCCGTACAGATAATGTCTCCAAATTTTAAGGGCAAAAATTATGGCTCCTAATTCCAAGTCATGAGTCGTATAATTTTCCTCGTGCTTTTTCAATTGCCTTGAGGCATACACAATTTCCTTCTTGCGTTGCATTAGCACACATCCTAATCCTAGCTTAGAAGCATCACAATAAACTTCAAAATCTTCTGTCCCCTCTGGTAAAGCAAGAATTGGGGGCATTTGTTAACCTTTGCTTTAAAATCTTAAAAGCCTCTTCCTGCCTAGGTCCCCATTCAAACTTAACTGATTTACAAGTCAGCTTAGTTAATGGTACAACTATTTTGGAAAAATCCTTAATAAACCGTCTATAGTATCCGGCTAACCCTAGAAAACTTCTAATTTCCATAGCTGATTACGGGACCTTCCACTTGGTGATTGCTTCTATTTTGGAGGGATCTACGTGAATACCTTCGTGATTCACCATGTGTCCTAAAAATTGCACCTCATGTAGCCAAAATTCACATTTTGAGAATTTGGCGTAAAGCTTCTCTTTTCTTAACAAGGTTAAGAGAGCATGTAGGTGCTTACAATGCCCGTCCTGACTTTTGGAATAAATAAGTATATCGTCGATAAAGACAATTACAAATTTATCCAGGTACGGTTTACAGATCCTATTCATCATGTCCATAAATGCTGCATGAGCATTTGTTAGTCCAAAGGGCATGACTGTAAACTCGTAATGACCATACCTAGTTCTAAAAGCAGTTTTAGGTATGTCTTCTTCTTGTACCTTCAACTGATGGTATCCGGAGCGTAAATCTATCTTAGAAAAATATCTAGCTCCCTGAAGTTGATCGAAAAGATCATCAATCCTAGGTAATGGGTATCGATTCTTAATTGTAATCTTATTCAACTCCCTATAATCCATACACATTCGCATCAACCCATCTTTCTTCTTCACAAACAACACTGGAGCTCCCCAAGGGGATGAACTAGGTTGTATGAATCCTTTACTGAGCAATTCATCTAATTGCTTTTTCAATTCTAACATTTCGGTGGGTGCTAACCGATAGGGTGCCTTAGCTATCGGTGTAGTTCCAGGAATTAGATGAATTCTAAATTCTACTTCCCTATTGGGTGGTAATCCAGGTAGTTCTTCTGGGAATACCTCCGGGTATTCTGATACTATTGGAATTTCCTTAAGTTCCTTACCCTTAGTGTTAATGATTACCGAAATCATATACACTAGTCCTTGTTTTCTTGAATAACTAGCCATTTTCATTACTGAAATGAATTTCATTGGCTTACGTGGCTTATCTCCTGTAATTACCATTACTTCTCATGTGGGTGTATGAATTTCTATGGAATTCTTATCACAGAGGATTCGAGCATGGTTGGCTACTAACCAATCCATTCTTAACACAACATCGAATCCGGCTAAATTCATAGGTAACAGGTTTGCAGAAAATTTATGGCCTACGAGTTCTATCTTTCCTTTTTGCAAAACCTTATCTATGTGAACAGAATTACCATCTGCCATTTCTACCGTAAAAATTTGTCTAAGGTTGGTTAAGGGTAGGTTAAGAGCTTGGCAGAATGAAGTATTTATAAAACTTTGGTTTGCACCAGAGTCAAATAATACTTTTGCATAAATGTTGTGAACTAGGAATGTACCAGCAATCACATCAGGGATTAGCTCTGCTTCCTGGATAGTCAACTGGAAGGCTCTTGCGTTTTTCTTGGTACTTCCTTCTGCAGGTTTGGCTTTGTTGTCAACTAGTTTGACCAGTTTAGGGCAGTCTGGTCTAAAATGTCCAGCTTCACCACAGTTGAAGCAAATTGTGGATTTCTTCCTTCTGCAGTCTTCTTCTTGATGCCCTGGAATTTTGCAAAAATTGCAATACCCTTTGCATCTTCCAAAATGCTTTCTTTTACAGGTACTGCAAAATGGAACAGTGGAAGATTGCCCGGTTCCCTTTTTCTTAAAATTACTACTATTACCCACACAGAATCCTTGGGTAATCTTTTGGGCCACTTCCTTCTTTCTATTTTCTTCTCGCGTACGCACCAGTCCATCTGTCAAGGTGTTGGCTAATTCCACTGCATCGTCAATTGTGCGAGGTCTCGCAGCTTTAACGATATCACGGATTTCGCCTATCAAACCCCAAATATAGCGAGAAATAAGTACCGGTTCTGGCGAAGCCAGGGTTGGTACAACTCTAGCATACTCGAAGAATGTCGAAGTATATCCTCGACAGTCTACATCCACCATCCGGTGGTTTAGGAACTTATTTGTCATTTGTTCCTTTTCATATTCGGGACCGAATTTTCTTTCTACTAGACTCTTAAATTCTGCCCAATTCATGGCATATGCCACATTACTTCCCTTAGCTTGTAGTACGGTGTTCCACCATTCGAGTGCCCCTTCTTTAAAAAGATGCGACGGGTACATGACCTTGTCTTCCTAGGCACATTTACTTATTTTAATTACTGCTTCGGTTTTCTCTAACCAACGCAGTGCATCAGTCGCCACTTCATTGCCTGCAAATTCGATTGGTTTATAGGCAAGAAATTTCTTGTAAGTGCAACCAGGCGTTGCAGCTTTCATTTTCTTAAGAAATGGGGCTTGCATCCCATCATTATCATTATTATTATTATTGTTGCCACCTCCATTTACACTATTACTGAAATTGTCGTCGCGAGTACGTTTGTTGGGAATAATTGGTTGAGGTTCAACTGGATTTCGGGCAGCAGCAAGTATTGCTGGAATAGCATTGGCTATTCCTTGAGCAACAATGTTTTCTATATCTTGCCTATTAAGAAAGTGATCCTCATTGTTTTGCTCAAATTGGTTAACTTCATTAACTGGCTCATTGACGGCGTGTTCCATCTGATAATTATCAATATATAAATATATAAATTATTGGCACAAAATAAATAATAACCAAACATAATAAAGCAATTACACATAAGCACGTATAGCCAAAATTGTCGACTTTGCGACGTTCATATTTTATATTTTAGTATGCATCCATACAAACCAGCTATGTTACAAAAGTTTTATTTTAAGTTATTTTACATGATTATATTCTTATTAATAGTTATTATTATTTTATTATTATTAAACACGTAACCCTGTCAGCTGGCACTTCAGAAACGATGTTTCCTCTCGTCGTATTTCCAGGATATCCTCTCCCCCACTTCCCGAATTCTATTTCCTGCATCCACCAGCTCCTCGCCATAGTGGCGGAGTTCAGCCAAGTTCTCGGTGCTCATCGGTGGGTTTGGTGCAGGCTCTGGGTCAAACAGGGGGAAAAATGTGTTATGGTTATTCAAAAGATTCTGAAATTGCCAATCACTTGTCTACCATTCCTCCAGCTCTCCTGGTAGAAGTTGGTGGCTGACAATGGGGTCTGGGATAGCAGGTTCCAAATTAACTAGAAGTTGTGATTCAATTGGGTAATTGAAGAGGTTTTCATTGGCAGGTCCAATGAGGTCACAATTTGCCAGTTTGCGATCCTGCTTTTCCCATGGTGGCATTTCCTAGGCTTGCCCTGAACTTTCCCCGATCTCTATTCCTTTCCCTTTATCCTTGGGATCCTCAGTCCTTTTAATCCTTTGTGCGGCTGGCTTCTTCCTCCGTACGCGTCTCCAGCCTATAATTCCCCTTCTCTTTTTCGTCTTGGGTTTCTCCTGGGCTTGGGCCTGGAATTCCATAGGTTCTTCAGTGTCGGCCAGATAATCAGAAAAGTCTCTGGAAACTTCCACGTCAGCAGGATAGATAGTGAGATTCTGAAGAGCTTCAGACAACTCATTCATGTTGTTTAGCAGATATAGAGAAAACACACAATCCTAATTAGAAAGTTATATATTGCAAATTAAATTTCACAGAATCCCAGAGTGGCAATTTGAGGAATTAAGTATTTCTAAATACTTAATTGGCTTAAATCAGTGGCTCTGATACCACCTTTTTCTGTCACGGCCCCCGTCCCGGTGTTACCCGGTCCAGGAGCCGCGGGAAAGAAACCTGTGGTTTTTATTATTTGAGTTGACAGCGGAAGTTTAACAGGATCTTTTCAAACTTTAAAACTGCCCAATTATTTTATTTCAAAATTTGGGACAAAACCCTGTAATTTACAATAGAGGAATTTCATGAGGAAATTCCCTATTTTACAAAACAAGTTTATTTATTAAACTGAGCCACCACTTCAAGCTTTATTAGTGCTCCGTAGCACTTTTCCCTGATTTACAGTAGGTCACCTGAAACATGTTTAAAAATATTTTATCAGCGGGGTAATACTGGCTAGTCACTCGATTTCAATAAAATGACACATAGTTATAAATTACAGCATAAGAGCGATAAACTTCACGAGATCAAAACCCTCACGATGAATGACAAAGTATAGCCCTGATTTGGGCAGCACTTAAACATCAATCGGATTGGTTTCAATCAATCGGACATTAAATCGTAGCAGTGATCGAGTTAATACCCTGTAATCATAGCAGCGCCTCGATACCGTAATACTCGTTTTCAGCAGAATTGGGACGTTTTGAAACTAAAATTTCGAATGCAGAAACAAGTCCCATGCACAGGCTACTTAAAGCAACATTTCAAGTTTACCCGGATGATTTTTAAGTTGACGAGGCCCACGTAGATGTTACCGTATGGTTTACGCGGCCCGCCTGAAATCCAGAAATCTTGTTTTCTTGATTTTTCATGCGTATTAGGGTTTCAGGGGTCCGGGTTTTCACTTACGGGTCGTTTAGGGAAAATTTTGCAGTCCTTACACTTGATCATCAATGTTAGTGTTATGGGTGAAATTCTGAGCCCATATCCTGAGAAATATCTTGGGTTATATCTTGGTTATATGATATCTGTTCACATCCGGGATGCTGATTCAGGATATTGGTAACATCCTGAATGGTATCCTCAGGATCACTAACGGGTTATGTGCAGGTACGCGGTTAGAAGCTAGCAACGTTCACAAGGACTCATTCCGCGGAAGACTCGGTCCAAGTCGTTCAAATAAAGACGTTGAAGCCGCATTACTCGGTCTACAACGTTAAGAATGGAATATTCGGAGCATCCCATATTTATAGGAATTTTCGTTTGTAATTCGTTACTATAAATAGGTAGGTATATTAGATCGAATAGGACATCACATCAACACTCACTACACTCTTACACTTGTTCTCTAGCAATTTTCACTTTCGCACAAAAGCGTTGTAACACTTAGCGATCTGATCAATATCCTGCACTGTATCCTGACGTTTAAAGCAATAAGAAGAACAAGGCAGCTGCGATTGTCAGCTCCCGAGGTTTTATGCCGGCGATCTAGATTGATCAAGGGCTTTCCTCGTATATCTCGTGTCACCCCCCTTTACTTTTTGCTCATTGTTTGATCGTAGATACAGCTCAATATCCTGAGCCGTATCCTGAATACTATTTTTCCAAACAACTTAACCAGCATATTTTCAACACACTTTTTAGCACACTACCTCACTTAACTAATTTGATCACTTAATTGCTTCGGTAATTTTTGACCAAAACAATTTGGCGCCCACCGTGGGGCAAGTGGTGCTCTCTTTACTAAAAATCTTTGTGAAATCGTTAATCGGTTTTCTGTTTTCAAAACTTTTTGCCACATTGTTTACAATGGCCTCAAGATCAAACATGAGCTCCTCCACTGTGTCTGCTACAACTTCTGCTACTACTGGTCCGGTGCTTCCACCACCTCCTCCAAGGATGCAATCTTCTTCATAACCTCAGGATATTATCCCTACTCGGAGTATTCAGGGATCTGCTCCCATTTTAGCTTCTAATGATGAAATTCTAACCTTATTTGGAAGTGTGCAGGAACAAATGAGGCAGCAATAGGAAACAAACCAAATGTTGTTAAGGGAAATACAACTCCTGAAGTCTGGCTCGAGCAGATCTGCTGAGGATATCGTCACTCCATTACAACCCAGAACTTTGAACTTCAGTTCGGCTGTGTACACTGAGGATAATAGGGGGAATATTGTGCCCAGCCTTCCTCAGAATCATACTCCTGAAATACCCTCCTCGGTCAGGATGTCAACCATGAGGAGCTTAGGATATGCTTCAGGATATGGGCAGAATCCTCAGACGGGTAACGTGTCAAATAATAATAATACTCATGCTGCTAACAATAGTGGATCTTTGTAGGATACAGGTGTAACATCAGCATTTACTAGGGAGCTTCAGAAGTTGAAGGACATGATATCCAGTGTACCTGGAGTGGTCCAGCCAATCCCGGAAGTGTCCCAAGACAGCCACAGGATATCTCGCTTTGCATATACTATCTGTGATGCTGAGATTCCAAAGAGATTTCAAACCCCCAACATGAAGCTTTATGATGGAACTACGGATCCTGAAGAGCATATTGCCCAATATAGGGAAAGAATGGAGATTAACCCTATCCCTCCAGAGCTTAAGGAAGCATGCTTGTGCAAGGGTTTTGGTTCTACCTTAACAGGATCAGCCTTGAAATGGCTCCTAAATGTTCCTCCTCATTCGATTACATCATTTGCTCACCTAGTGAATTTATTTAATAGTCAGTTTTCTTGTAGTAGAAGCTTTGAAAAACTAACAAGTGACCTCTACAGGATAACACAGGGGCCTCAAGAATCCCTAAGGGATTATGTGAACAAGTTCAGCCGGGAATCCTTAGACATTCCGCATCTTGA
Organism: Helianthus tuberosus; assembly: GCA_030545235.1. Taxonomy (NCBI): domain Eukaryota; kingdom Viridiplantae; phylum Streptophyta; class Magnoliopsida; order Asterales; family Asteraceae; genus Helianthus; species Helianthus tuberosus. The sequence continues at coordinate 116,563,133 of CM060445.1, read as the reverse complement.
TGTTGCAACAGCTATGCAAGCTTTCAAGATGGAGCTGCAAAAAGATTCTCAATTTTACCAAGACCTTGTAATGAACCCATGCAGGAACTTGGATGAAGCTCGAAACAGGGCCCTAAGATATATTCGATTGGAGGATGACAGAAAGATGCAAGAGAGGATGAACTCATCCAACACCTATGAGTCAACTAACAGGAAGTCAGAATCCTCATTTAAGCCATATCGTTCTAAGCCATATGGTATAAATGAAAACAAGAAAGTGAATGCTATCGAGGACGAGGATCCTGAAGAATATCCTGAATTATCTGAATATTGCTTTTCTGTTAACATTCCTGAATTGATGTATGGCATGCAGGGTTTAGGAGACAAGGCTAGGTGGCCTCGAAAGAATCAACAAAAAGCCGATTGGAAAGATAAGTCAAAATGGTGTGCCTTCCACGAATATTTCGGACATGTAACTAAGGATTGCATTGCTCTAAGGAAAGAAATAAGCTATCTTCTAAGCAAGGGGTATCTGAAAGATCTCTTAGGAAGAAAGAAGAATAAGGGTCAGGATACTGAGAAGGATCCTGAGCGAGTAGCGTCACCTCCCGCGGATGCCAAGATAATCAACTTTATTTCGGGAGGATCCGACATTTGTGGGACTTCGTATTCGGCGGCGAAGAGACATGCAAAAGAAGCTAAGGCCGAAAGGGGAGACAAACCTGTCAGGATGACTACCCTCACAACTGACAAAGTGATCACATTTGATGCTGATGACAGGGATACTGTCCAGGATCCTCATCATGATGCTCTGGTAATAACATTATATGTGGCTAACCATTTTGTACGCAGGATATTGGTTGATAATGGCAGCTTCGTCAACATAATCCAACTAGAGACTCTGAAGAGAATGAATGTATCTCCGATGGATATCACTTCGAAGTCCACCGTGCTTGTTGGGTTCAGTGGAGAGGCTAGGAACACAGTGGGAGAGATAAAGTTACCAGTATGTGTTGAAGGAGTCAACTCGATACAACGTTTCTGTGTGATGGATTCTCTATCCTGTTATAACATCATACTGGGAAGACCATGGATTCATGATATGAAGGCTGTGCCATCAACATATCACCAATGCATCAAGATCCCTACCCCTTGGGGAGTTGTCAAGGTTGATAGTGATCAACAAGAGGCGAAAGAATGCTACTCATCCTCGATGAAATCCTCAACCAAGCCTAGTACAGCATAGCAATTATAGATGCGGGCCCAGGATATCGTGGAGGATTCGGAGCAGGATGTGAAGAAAATTATCCTGGATCAGGATAATCCTGATATTTCGGTGCTCGTAGGAACCAATATCCCTCAGGATATTGAAGAGCAGTTAACTAACTTTTTGAAATGCAGGATGTCAACGTTTGCATGGAAGCATGAGGATATGACAGGTATATCCAAAGACATTATCACTCACAAGCTTGGAATTGACAGATCATTCAAGCCTGTTCAGCAAAAAAGAAGGAAATTTGCTCCTGAGCGGAATACGATTATCCAAGAGGAAGTTGAAAGATTGTTGAAGTCTAGGATGATCAGAGAAGTCAAGTTTCCAAGATGGCTAGCAAACGTAGTCGTGGTACAGAAGAAAAATGGGAAATGGAGAGTCTGTGTGGACTACACAGACTTGAACAAGGCTTGTCCTAAAGACCCATTTCCTCTTCCTCACATTGATGCAATGGTGGATGCTACTGCCGGGCATGAAATGTTGACCTTCATGGATGCATCCTCAGGATTTCAGCAGATTCAAATGGAGCCTTCTGACCAGGAGGATACTGCCTTCATGACACCAACAGGTATTTATTGTTATACGGCTATGCCTTTTGGTTTGAAAAATGCAGGTGCAACATACCAGAGATTGGTAAACATGATGTTCAAAGACAAGCTGGGGGACACCATGGAGGTATACATTGACGATATGGTGGTAAAATCAAGGAAAGCTCAGGATCACCTCTAGGATATTAAAGGAGCATTTGATATCCTGGATCAATATAACATGAAGCTAAATCCTGCGAAGTGTCATTTCGGAGTGGGGGCCGGAAAATTTCTAGGATATATGGTGACCAAAAGAGGAATAGAGGCGAGCCCGGAGCAGATTAAAGCCATCTTGGATATTAAATCACCCTCAAATATGACGGATGTTCAACGATTAACAGGGCGAGTGGCAGCATTAAACAGATTTATTTCAAGATCCTCAGAGAAATGCAAAGAGTTTTATGATATCCTAAAGAAGAACAAGAAATTCGAATGGGGTGAGAAGCATGAAGCAGCCCTGTAGGATTTGAAGCAATATCTTTCAACTGCACCTCTACTGATGAAGCCTGAGAATGGTGAACCACTATCCCTATACCTCGCAGTATCAGGGAATGCTGTAAGCGTCGTCCTTATAAAGGATCATGAAGGTCAGCAATATCCTGTTTATTATGTTAGTAAAAGTTTGTTAAATGTTGAAACTAGGTATTCTCATTTAGAAAAATTGATACTAGCATTAGTTATGGCATCAACGAAGCTTAGACATTACTTTGAGACACATAGGATTCATGTTAAAACAAATTATCCTGTTAAAAATGTGCTTAGGAAACCAGAGATGTCAGGCAGGATGGCCAAGTGGTCAGTAAAGTTGAGTGCTTATGATTTAGTATATGAACCTAGAAATGCCATAAAGTCTCAGGCTTTAGCTGACTTTGTGGCTGATTTCAGTAGTGACATTCAGGATGAAGTAGACCTAGAAGTCCAACAGTTAGGAGAATCCTCAGGATCCTGGACGTTATATACTGATGGTGCATCTAATGTAAGAGGAGTAGGATTGGGAATACTACTAAAATCGCCACAGGGGGATAAATTACCCCAGGCTATTAGGTGTGAATTCCCTGCTACTAATAATGAAGCAGAGTATGAGGCTTTAATTGCAGGATTAGAGTTGGCTAAGAATATGAGTATCAACAATTTGCAAGTATATGTTGACTCCTTGTTAATTACTAACCATTTTAATGGATCCTATACAGTTAATGGTGAGAAATTAATCGAATACCTCAATATTCTCAAAAAATTAGCAGGATATTTCGATGTTTTTACACTTGAACAGGTACCAAGGGAGGATAATGCTGAAGCAGATGCCTTAGCAAATCTGGGATCATCGATCCGGATACCAGAAGGGACCCAAATACCAATATTACATATCTTGTATCCTGTAACGAATCCTTAGGATAAAGAAGTAGCGGGTATTCAGGATCCTGAAGCAGAGTATCCTGAAAAGGATCCTAAATCCTGGACGGCTCCAATCATGAGATATCTCAAGGAAGGACACATCCCCGGAGATGAAAATCCTAAGGCATTTAGGATGAAGGTATCACGATTCACTATTATAAATAATGTTTTATACAAGAAATCTCTTGCAGGACCGTATTTGAGGTGCTTGGAGGATCCTGAAGCCAAAGAAGTACTTCAGGATATACATGAAGGGGATTGCGGTAACCACACTGGGGGCAGATCATTGTTCTCGAAAGTATTAAGGACAGGATATTATTGGCCAACGATGAGGAAAGATGCTGCAGAATATGCTCGATTGTGTGATGCATGTCAAAGGCATAGTAACATACTACATCAACCAGCTGAACCACTATATCCTGTAGCTTCCCCTTGGCCATTCATGAAATGGGGGATGGATATAGTAGGGAAGTTACCAAAAGCTCCGGGAGGAAAAGTCTTTATGCTAGCAATGACGGATTATTTCTCTAAGTGGGTTAAAGCTGAAGCATTTGTTCAAGTTAGAGACCAAGAAGTAGTATCCTTCATAAAGAGGAATATCCTGACTAGGTTTGGGGTACCAGCTGAAATCATTTGTGATAATGGGTCCCAGTTTATAAGCAAGAGGACTACTGACTTTTGCAAGAGTTGGGGAATCAAAATGATCACGTCTACTCCGGTACATCCTCAAGCAAATGGACAAGCTGAATCCTCAAACAAGATAATTGTCAATAACTTAAAGAAGAGACTTGGAGCCAAAAAAGGAAGATGGGAAGAAGAATTACCCTTTGTTTTATGGGCTGATAGGACAACGGTAAAGAATGCAACCGGCCAAACCCCATTTTCCTTGGTATTTAGAGCAGAAGCAGTGATTCCAACGGAAATGGCGATACCTACTGCAAGATCTATCCTACAAGATCCTGAACAGAATCCTGAAGCCTTATGTCGAGATTTGGATACTATACATGAAAAAAGAGATGCAGCAAGGCTAAGGATGGCGGCATATCAACAAAGAATATCCAGGGCATATAACAAGAATATAAGGACTAGGAGATTTCGAGTTGGTGATTGAGTGCTAAGAAAGGCTTTTCAAAATACCACTAATCATGTCGATGGCAAGCTAGCTCCAAAATGGGAAGGACCATATGAAGTTGAGTCAGAAGCACGGAAAGGAGCATATCAACTCAAGAATATGGAAGGGGATATGCTACCAAGATCCTGGAATGCAATACACTTAAAGCTCTATTTCAAGTAAGAATAGAATTTAATTTCTATCTCAGAATGGTATGTATTCTATCTCTTTTAAATATATTTGTTTATTATCTTGAACCCAATACTGACTTAAGCATCGGAGGGGTGTTAGCCAAGCTAACACCCACCTTAGTTTACAGTTGTTTTGCAGCATATGTTTCAGGATATAGCTCCAGGATATGCACTCAGGATAATTCGAAAGATTAGAGGATTGGCCCCCTCTCTCACGTTTAAGGGATCCTGATCCCTTCAAAGGTTTAAAGTTATTCACCTTTCTTTCGAATTGGGTTTAAACACCTCGCCTGGAGCGCAAGTTATCTAGGTATAGTTCAAGGTAGCGGGACCAGTTCATGTAAAAGTGGCTGACAATTTCGTTACTGTTGGCTATATCCTGGATCCTGAAGGTATATGAGGATTGATCACTCTCTCTCATGAAAGGGTATTTTCATACTCTCTAAGGTTTAAAGGTTTTCACCTTTCTAAGATTTGGAGTTTATACACTCTCGCCTGTAGCGCATGAAACTCAGGGTTTATCCCCAGGATATCAGGGTTTATCCCCAGGATATTAAGGGTTTATCCCCAGTATACTAAGGATTCATTTCAGGATATCAAGGGTTTTGCCTTGGGGTGTTCGGAATTTATTCAAGCCAAAGTGTGAATACATTTGCATTTCTGTGTCGTACACAGGGGACATACATTATACTATTCAAAGGATGGATCCAAGTTTGTAAGTGTGCACTGGGGACATTCCTAAGGTGGAAGATTGGAATTGACTCTCTAAGAGTCTTTGGTATGATCTTTCCTTTTTTCAAATGACTTAAGTTTTCTAAGTTATATGACAATATCCTGACCAGGATATCTCTTAGGATACTTGTCAGAATATTCTCAGAATGTGTTCCCATAATATTCCCAAGAATGTTCAAACAAAACAGTTTTCATAAGTAAAATTTGTGCACTAATAACAACAATGGTAAGGCCAAAAGAAAAGTTATATTATTAACATAGCAAAAGTTTGTGCTTTTGGTTTCATCTCAAACCGAGATCCATCCACCAAAAGCACAATTAGTCTTTAAACATATTTACCCAACAGTTGAAGGTTTCATCTCAAACCGAGACCCATCCACCTCCAACTGTTGTATTGTTCAAAAAGCATGCAGGAAATGTAAATTGTTCAGGTGCAGAAAAGTAAAGTGCAGAAAAAGTAAATTATTTTGGGGATTACAGACCAACATTCAAATTTAAAAAGGTGAGCTCCGGCCTTGGCACATATATCCATCATTGCCCACCTGAATGCCCTCACACAACGGCATCTTCTCCAACCTTCTCTGCCTTTTCAGCTTCAGCATCCTGAGCAGCATCCTCACCAGCATCCTCTCCAGCATCCTTCTTACCTCCAGCCTTGTCTACCACCTCTGCTGACTTAGAGGATTCTCCGGCTTCAACAGGAAGTGGCACAACTTTGCCTCCAAGCTCCTTCAGCTTGGCCACCCAGGATTCAACCGGCCAGGATGGGCATACAAGGCCTGTTTCCTTGGCCTCGTAGGCCATCTTGATGCGAGCTTGTAGCAGGGAGACGATAGCAGAGGCTTTGATTCCTTCCCGGAAAGAAACCATGGCCTGTTCGTGATCCATTTGGACAGTGGCAAGTTTGAGCTCAGCATCTTGGGTGACCTTCTTCAGCATGCCCTCGTAGTGCCGGGTCTTTGCTTCAGCAATGGTACCTTGGTCGGCAACGGTACTTTCGAGCTGTTTAATCCTGGCTTCATGGAGTACAGCAGTACCACAGGCATCGTTGTACAGGTGGAGCAAATGCTGGAGGCCCTGCACATCAAATTCAGGTATGAGTCAGAATATATTAACCAGGATATCCTGTCAGGATATCCTATCAGGATATATATGCAGGATATGTAGCAGGATATTACCTTATTGAGGAAGGATGTCATTGGCTCTAAGGAGTCAGAAAAGCTGAGTTCATCGTAGGAGAACCCTTCTGGACCTGGAGCACTGACTTCAGGACCTTTCCATTTTTTTGATGTGGAAGCACGAGTCCTCGGATTAGCCTTAGGAGCCGGGAGCGGCTTGGAGCTGGTGGCAGCAGGGGTCTCTTTCTTGACCGTGACTGGAGTAGGGTAGCTGTCAAGTTCGTCAAGGTCTAGGTAGACTGGAACCTTGCTGGAGTCTGCATACAGGGAGTAAAATTTCTCCTAAGTATATCAAATAAAGACATGTATGTACAGGATATTTTGCAGGATCCTTACCAGACATGTTTACACTAGAAAGAGGACTTGGAGATGGTGGAGACGGGTTGAAACTTCTTTCGGCCTCTGGAAGGAGTCTGATGGCGTCAATCCTTTTTTGTGAATCAACAAGGGGAGGTGCAATCTTCCTAAAATCAGCTGCGTGCACAACAGAAAAAAGAAAGTTGATCAGTTCAGGATATGGAATAGGATAAGAGGCAGGATCATCCTTAAACCCTAAATCCTACCCTTTTTCAACCATTTCACCGGATATTCCGTTCCACCAGGGATTGAGTCTCTTTTTACAAAGAAGAACTTAGATTGCCAATTATCCTCCTTCTTGGTGGCACGAAGTATCAGCGGGTCGCCGGAGGTGGAATAAAACAAAAATCTACATGATCCGTGGCATCTAAGCCGGTAAGCTAGGGGGAGATCATGAACAGAAAGATCAGGGATGTGGTTTTTCTTAATCTGGTCAAGAACGGACAGAATACGCCAAAGCATCGGCATTGTTTGGCTAAAAGAGATTTTTGTAATGTTGAAGAATTCGGTGATAAAGTCTGGAAAGGGGAACTGTAACCCTAAGGTGAAGGGAAAGGCACTAAAGCACAACCACTCATTGGAGACCATATCCGACGGGATTTCCCGGTCGAACGGCCGGAATACCGTTCCTTCCGGAAAGATACCGGAGGATTTGAGAGCCAACAAGTGGGAACTATCAAAAGAGCATATCTCTTTCTCCGGTTCTTGGAGAAGATTCTGCTGGATAAATGTGGGAGCCGAATCACCAGAACTAGATCTTGTATGTCTCGGCATTTGATCGCCAGATTTTTTGACTAGAAAAGGAGGATGAAGATGAAGATTAGAGAGAGAATGTTTACCTTTTTCCTTATCGGTAGTGATTAAAAGAGATGGGGATGAGAAGATATAGGGTGCAATGAGTAAATATAGGCTGAATAGTTGCAAACGGTCACATCATGGGTCTTATCTCTTAATTGCCTCGATCTCCGTGAAAAATGTAACCGTTAGTGGCAGGATACTAAATGGTAACATTTTTGGGGACAATTGTTATGGGTGAAATTCTGAGCCCATATCCTGAGAAATATCTTGGGTTATATCTTGGTTATATGATATCTGTTCACATCCGGTATGCTGATTCAGGATATTGGTAACATCCTGAATGGTATCCTCAGGATCACTAACGGGTTATGTGCAGGTACGCGGGTTAGAAGCTAGCAACATTCACAAGGACTCATTCCGCGGAAGACTCGGTCCAAGTCGTTCAAATAAAGACGTTGAAGCTGCATTACTCGGTCTACAACGTTAAGAATGGAATATTCGGAGCATCCCATATTTATAGGAATTTTCGTTTGTAATTCATTACTATAAATAGGTAGGTATATCAGATCGAATAGGACATCACATCAACACTCACTACACTCTTACGCTTGTTCTCTAGCAATTTTCACTTTCGCACAAAAGCGTTGTAACACTTAGCGATCTGATCAATATCCTGCACTGTATCCTAACGTTTAAAGCAATAAGAAGAACAAGGCAGCTGCGATTGTCAGCTCCCGAGGTTTTATGCCGGTGATCTAGATTGATCAAGGGCTTTCCTCGTATATCTCGTGTCTCCCCTTTACTTTTTGCTCATTGTTTGATCGTAGATACAGCTCAATATCCTGAGCCGTATCCTGAATACTGTTTTTCCAAACAACTTAACCAACATATTTTCAACACACTTTTTAGCACACTACCTCACTTAACTAATTTGATCACTTAATTGCTTCGTAATTTTTGACCAAAACAGTTAGCATGTTTTATTTTGAACAATATATAACAGTTGGAGGTGGATCGGTCTCGGTTTGAGATGAAACCTTCAATTGTTAGGTATATATGGTTAGAAACTAATTGTGCTTTTGGTGGATGGATCTCAGTTTGAGATGAAACCAAAAGCACAAACTTTTGCTATGTTAATAATATAACTTTCTTTTGGCCTTTTCCATTGTTGTTCATTTTTTATTTTTACAAAGCTTGTTTTAATAACTGATATTTGGTTCAAATACAGTTTCAATCTTCAATCATATCTCAAGCATTCCAACCAAATACCCTAAAATATATCCTAAAAATATATCTTGAGAATACATCCTGAGAACATATCCTAATCAGGATACTCATAAATGTTATACTCAAGCTTTTATTAAACATAGTTTCAAAAATTTAGAAAACTTAGATAAGGTTTAAAGGGAGAAAAAGGAAAGATCATACCAGAAATAGAGTACAACCCTATTCTTAAACTTCATTCCTTTTGCAACCTTTCCACCGAAGATGTCCCCAGTCTGGGACACTTAGTGAACTAGGCCCAAGCTTGATCCTCTAAGCTTTTCACGATGCCTTAGTAGGAATGTCCCATGTTTATGTCACTGTTAAATACTTAGGAACTCTTGATTTGATACTTATGTATGACTTTAGTATCATAGGGGACAAACCCTAAATATCATGGAGATAGATCCTCTAATCTTTCGGTTTATCTTGAGCATATATCCTGGAGCTATATCCTGAGGCATATCCTGCAAAATAACCTTAAACTAAGGTGGGTGTTTGCTTGGCTAACACCCCTCCGATGCTTAAGTTAGTATTGGGTTCAAAAGAATAAATAAATTCAAACATATTTAAAAGAGATATAATCCATACCATCATGAGTAAGAAATTAAATTCTAAACTCACTTGAAATAGAGCTTTAAGTGTATTGCATTCCAGGATCTTGGTAGCATATCCCCTTCCATATTCTTTAGTCGGTATGCTCCTTTCTCAGATTCTGATTCAACCTCATATGGTCCTTCCCACTTTGGAGCTAACTTTCCATCGGCATGATTAGTAGTATTCTGAAAAGCCTTTCTTAACACCCAATCTCCAACTTGAAACCTTCTAGTCCTTGTATTCTTGTTATATGCTCTAGATATCCTCTGTTGATATGCTGCCATCTTTAGCTTTGCCACATCTCTTATCTCATCCACAGTGTCCAATTCTTGGCACAGAGCTTCAGGATTCTGCCCAGGATCCCGGAGATTAGATCTTGCTGTAGGTATCACCATTTCTGTTGTGATCACCGCTTCTGCTCCAAATACTAAGGAGAATGGAGTTTGGCCAGTTGCACTCTCTATTGTTGTTCTATCAGCCCATAAAACAAAGGGTAATTCTTCTGCCCATCTTCCTTTCTTAGCTCCTAGTCTCTTCTTCAAATTGTTGACAATTATCTTGTTCGATGATTCTTCTTGTCCATTTGCTTGAGGATGTACTGGAGTAGATGTGATCATTTTGATTCCCCAACTCTTGCAAAAATCAGTAGTCCTCTTGCTTATAAACTGAGAGCCATTGTCACAAATTATCTCGGCTGGTACCCCAAACTTGGTCAGGATATTCCTTTTTATGAAAGATACTACTTCTTGGTCTCTGACTTGAATAAATGCCTCAGCTTCAACCCATTTAGAGAAATAATCCGTCATTGCCAGCATAAAGACCTTTCCTCCTGCAGCTTTGGGCAATTTTCCTACTATGTCCATCCCCCACTTCATGAATGGCCAAGGGGAAGCAATAGGATATAGTGGTTCAGCATGTTGATGTAATATATTACTATGCCTTTGACATGCATCACATCTTCGAGCATATTCTGCAGCATCTTTCCTCATCGTCTGCTAATAGTGTCCTGTTCTTAACGCCTTTGAGAATAATGATCTGCCCCCAGTATGGTTACCACAGTCCCCTTCGTGTATATCCTGAAGCACTTCTTTAGTTTCGAGATCCTCCAAGCACCTCAGGTATGGTCCTGCAAGAGATTTCTTGTACAAAACATCATTTATAATAGTGAATCGTGATACCTTCATTCTAAAGGCTTTAGGATTCTCGTCCTTTGGGATGTGTCCTTCCTTGAGATATTTCATGATCAGAGTCGTCCAGGACTTAGAATCCTCATCAAGATCATGACCAGGATCCTGAATACTTATTACCTCCTTATCCTGAGATTTGAAAAGATCCACTGCAGGTAATAGGATGTGAAGTATTGGTATTTGGGTTCCTTCTGGTATCCTGACTGATGATCCTAGATTTGCCAAGGCAACTGCTTTAGCATTATCCTCTCTTGGTACCTGTTCAAGTGTAAAAACATCGAAATATCCTGCCAATTTTTTAAGAATTTCAAGATACTCGATTAACTTTTCACCTTTAACTGCATTGGATCCATTAAAATGATTAGTAATTAACAAGGAATCAACAAATACTTGCAAACTTCTAATATTCATATTCTTGGCCAATTCTAATCCTGCAATCAAAGCTTCATATTCTGCTTCATTATTAGTGGCAGGAAATTCACACCTAATGGCCTGGGGTAATATGTCCCCCTGTGGTGATTTTAGTAGTATACCCAATCCTACACCTCTAACATTAGATGCACCATCAGTATATAATGTCCAAGATTCTGAGGTTTCTCCTATTTGTTGTACTTCTAGGTCTACTTCATTTTGAATATCACTACTGAAATCAGCCACAAAGTCAGCTAGAGCCTGAGACTTTATGGCATTTCTAGGTTCATATACTAGATCATAGGCACTTAATTTTACTGACCACATAGTTATTCTACCTGACATCTCAGGTTTCCTAAGCACATTTTTAACAGGATAATTAGTTTTAACATGAATCCTATGTGTCTCAAAGTAATGTCTAAACTTTGTTGATGCCATAACTAGAGCCAATATTAATTTTTCTAAATGAGAATATCTAGTTTCAGCATCTAATAGACTTTTACTAACATAATAGACAGGATACTGCTGACCTTCATGATCCTTTACAAGAACAGCACTTACTGCATTCCCAGATACTGCAAGATACAGGGATAATGGTTCACCATCCTCGAGCTTCATAAGTAGAGGTGCAGTTGCAAGATACTGCTTCAACTCCTGCAAGGCTGCTTCATGCTTCTCTCCCCATTCAAATTTCTTATTCTTCTTCAGGATATCATAGAATTCCTTGCATGTTTCCGAGGATCTTCATATAAATCTGTTTAATGTTGCTACTCGTCCCGTCAATCTTTGTACATCTTTCATGTTGGAAGGTGACTTAATATCCAAGATGGCTTTTGTTATGGGTCATTTTCTAAGCATACATATCTTGACCAATATCCTGCTTTTTATTGTTTATTTGTGACCAGGATGCTGGACGAGGATATTGCTAACATCTTGGGCGATATCCTGAGGTTGATCGAATTAATCACGTGCAGGTTAAAGACTGGGACTTGCCAACGGTCAAATGGACTTCGTCTCCTCAAGACTCGGACGTATTTGTTATGGGAAAGACGTTGAACCCGAAAGACCAGGTCTACAACGTTCGACTGAGGAATATTCGCTGGATCCTGGTTATTTAGGATAGTTTGTTACATTTGTTTTACTATAAATAGATGGGGGCGGATCAGATTAAGGCACTCAACTTTCACATTTTCAAACACTTTCTCTCTAGCTCACTGCAAACACAACGCACAACACTTGTATTCGAATTACATTGTAACACATAGTTGATCCGCACCACATCCTGCACTGTATCCTGATATTTGAAGCAATAGAAGAACAAGGCAGCTGCGATTGTCAGCTCCCGAGGTTTTATGGCGGCGATCTAGATTGATCAAGGGCTTTCCTCGTACATCACGTGTCAACCTTTACTTTTCTGCTCATTGTTTGATCATAGATACAACTCTATATCTTGAGCCGTATCCTGAAACTGTTTTTATAACTAACTTGGTTAACATATTTTTCACACATAATTTTAGCACACTACCTCACTTAACTAATTTGATCACTAAATTGCTTCGGTAATTTTTTACCAAAACAATTTGGCGCCCACCGTGGGGCAAGTGGTGCTACCTTTACTAAAAATCTTTGTGAAATCGTTAATCGATTTTCTATTTTCAAAACTTTTTGCCACATTGTTTACAATGGCCTCAAGATCAAACATGAGCTCCTCCACTATGTGTGCTGCAACCTCCGCTACTACCGGTTCGGTGCTTCCACCACCTCCTCCAAGGATGCCATTTTCTTCACAACCTCAAGATGTTATCCCTACTCGGAGTGTTCAAGGATCTGCTCCCGTTTTAGCCTCTAATGATGAAATTCTAACTTTATTTGGAAGTGTGCTGGAACAAATGAGGCAGCAACAGGAAACTAACCAAATGCTGTTAAGAGAAATACAACTCTTAAAAGCTAGCTCGAGTAGACCTGCTGAAGAAACTGTCACTCCTATACAGCCCAGGGCTTTGAACTTCAGTTCCGCAGTTTACACTGAGGATAACAGGGGGAATATCGTCCCAAGCCATTCTCAGAATCGTACCCCTGAGATACCCTCTTCGGTCAGGATGTCCACTGTGAGGAGTTCAGGATATGCTTCAGGATATGGCCAAAATCCTCAGACCGGTAATGTGTCAAATAATAATGTTCTTACTACTAACAACAATGGCTCTTTGCAGGATGCAGGTATGACGTCAATATTTACCAGGGAGCTCCAGAAATTGAAGGACATGATATCCAGTGTACCTGGAGTGGTCCAGCCAATTCCAGAAGTATCCCAAGACAGCCACATGATATCCCGCTTTGCATATCCTATCTGTGATGCTGAAATCCCAAAAAGATTTCAGACTCCCAACATGAAGCTGTATGATGGGACTACGGATCCTGAAGAGCATATTGCCCAGTATAGGGAAAGAATGGAGATCAACCCTATCCCTCCGGAGCTCAAGGAAGCATGCTTGTGCAAGGGTTTTGGATCTACCCTGACAGGATCAGCCTTAAAATGGCTATTAAATGTTCCTCCTCACTCAATTACTTCGTTTGCTCATTTGGTTAATTTATTTAATAGTCAGTTTTCTTGCAGCCGGAGTTTTGAGAAACTAACCAGTGATCTTTACAGGGTAACTCAAGGGCCTCAGGAATCCTTGAGGAATTATGTGAACAAATTCAGTCGAGAATCCTTGGATATCCCACATCTTGATGTTGCAACAGCTGTGCAAGCTTTTAAGATGGGGTTACAAAAGGATTCTCAGTTTTATCAAGATCATGTAATGAATCCCTGCAGGAATCTCGACGAAGCTCGTAACAGGGCTTTGAGATATATCCGTTTGGAAGATGACAAGAAAATGCAGGAGAGGATGAATTCTACCTCAACCTATGAATCAACTAACAGGAAATCAGAATCCTCATATAAGCCATATCGCTCCAAGCCATATGGCAGAAATGATAACAAGAAAGTGAATGCTGTTGAAGACGAGGATCCTGAAGAATATCCTGACTTATCTGAATACTGCTTTTCTGTTAATATACCTGAGTTAATGTATGTTATGCAGGGTTTAGGGGACAAAGCTAGGTGGCCTCGAAAGAACCTGCAGAAAGCTGATTGGAAGGATAAATCCAAATGGTGTGCCTTCCATGAGGACTTCGGACATATGACCGAGGATTGCATTGCTTTAAGGAAAGAAATAAGTTACCTGTTAAGCAAAGGGTATCTAAAGGACTTGCTGGGAAGAAAGAAGAATAAAGGGCAGGATCCCGATAAGGATCCTGAACGAGCAGCATCACCCCCAGCAGATGCCAAGATAATTAACTTTATTTTAGGAGGATCTGACATTTGTGGGACTTCGTATTCGGCGGCTAAGAGACATGCAAAGGAAGCTAAGAGTGAAAGGGGAGACAAACCAGTCAGGATGACTACCCTCACAACTGATAAAGTGATCACTTTCGATAGTGATGACAGGGATACTGTTCAAGATCCTCACCATGATGCTTTGGTAATAACATTATATGTGGCTAACCATTTTGTACGCAGGATATTGGTGGACAACGGTAGTTCTGTCAATATAATTCAGCTTGAAACATTGAAAAGGATGAATGTATCTCCGATGGACATTACTTCGAAGTCCATTGTGCTCGTTGGTTTCAGTGGAGAATCTAGAAATACTGTAGGAGAGATAAAGTTACCAGTATACGTTGAAAGGGTCAACTCGATACAACGCTTCTGTGTGATGGACTCCTTATCCTTCTATAACATCATACTAGGCAGGCCATGGATCCATGACATGAAGGTTGTGCCTTCGACTTATCACCAATGCATCAAGATTCCAACCCCTTGGGGGGTCGTCAAAGTTGATAGTGATCAGCAAGAGGTGAAGGAATGCTACACATCCTCAATGAAATCCTCGACCAAGCCTAATCCAGCATAGCAATTAAAGATGCGGGCCCGGGATACCTTGGAAGCTTCGGAGCAGGATGTGAAGAAAGTTATCCTGGATCAGGATAATCCTGATATCTCGGTGCTCGTAGGAACCAATATCCCTCGGGATATTGAAAAACAATTAACTGGCTTTTTGAAGTGCAGGATGTCAACGTTTGCATGGAGGCATGAGGATATGACAGGTATATCCAAAGACATTATTACTCACAAGCTTGGAATTGACAGGTCATTCAAGCCTATTCAGCAAAAAAGAAGGAAGTTTGCTCCTGAGCGGAATATAATCATCCAAGAGGAAGTTGAAAGATTGTTAAAGTCCAAAATGATCAGAGAAGTCAAGTTCCCAAGATGGTTGGCGAATGTGGTCGTAGTGCAGAAGAAAAATGGGAAATGGAGAGTCTGTGTAGATTACACAGACTTGAATAAGGCTTATCCTAAAGACCCGTTCCCCCTTCCTCATATCGATGCAATGGTGGATGCTACAGCTGGGCATGAAATGTTAACGTTCATGGACGCATCCTCAGGATTTCAGCAGATTCAAATGGAGCCTTCGGACCAGGAGGATACTGCTTTCATGACACCAACAGGTATTTATTGCTATACTGCTATGCCTTTCGGTTTGAAAAATGCAGGTGCAACATACCAGAGATTGGTGAACATGATGTTCAAAGATAAGCTGGGGGACACCATGGAGGTGTATATTGACGATATGGTGGTGAAATCTAAAAAGGCTGAGGATCACCTCCAGGATATCAAGGGAGCATTTGATATTCTGGATCAGTATAACATGAAGTTGAATCCTGCTAAGTGCCATTTCAGAGTGGGGGCAGGAAAGTTTCTAGGATATATGGTGACGAAAAGGGGGATAGAGGCAAGCCCGGAGCAGATTAAAGCTATCCTGGATATAAAATCACCCTCGAATATGAAGGACGTTCAACGGTTAACAGGCCGAGTAGCAGCTTTGAACAGATTTATTTCAAGATCCTCGGAAAAATGCAAGGAATTCTATGATATCCTCAAGAAGAATAAGAAATTTGAATGGGGAGCGAAGCATGAAGCAGCCTTGCAGGATTTGAAGCGATATCTCTCAACTGCACCTCTATTGATGAAACCTGAAAATGGTGAACCACTATCCCTATACCTCGCTGTATCAGGGAATGCTGTAAGTGTCGTTCTTAAAAAGGACCATGAAGGTCTGCAATATCCTGTTTATTATGTTAGTAAAAGTTTATTAGATGCTGAAACTAGGTATTCTCATTTAGAAAAATTGATATTAGCTCTAGTTATGGCATCGACAAAGCTTAGACATTATTTTGAGACACATAGGATCCATGTTAAAACAAATTATCCTGTAAAAAATGTGCTTAGGAAACCAGAGATGTCAGGCAGGATGGCCAAGTGGTCAGTAAAGTTAAGTGCTTATGATTTAGTGTATGAACCTAGAAATGCCATAAAGTCTCAGGCTTTAGCTGACTTTGTGGTTGATTTCAGTAGTGACATTCAGGATGAGGTAGACCTAGAAGTCCAATAGTTAGGAGAATCCTCAGGATCCTGGACATTATATACTAATGGTGCTTCTAATGTAAGAGGGGTAGGATTGGGAATACTACTAAAATCGCCACAGGGGGACATATTACCCCAGGCTATTAGGTGTGAATTCCCTGCTACTAATAATGAGGCAGAATATGAAGCTTTAATTGCAGGATTAGAGTTGGCTAAGAATATGAGTATCAAGAATTTGCAAGTATATGTTGACTCCTTGTTAATTACTAACCATTTTAATGGATCCTATGCAGTGAAGGGTGAGAAATTAATCGAATATCTCGATATTCTCAAAAAATTAGCAGGATATTTCGATGTTTTTACACTTGAACAGGTACCAAGGGAGGATAATGCTGAAGCAGATGCCTTAGCAAATTTGGGATCATCGATCAGGATACCAGAAGGGACCCAAATACCAATATTACATGTCTTATATCCTGCAACGAATCCTCAGGATAAAGAAGTAGCGGCTATTCAGGATCCTGGAGCAGAGTACCCTGAAAAGGATCCTAAATCCTGGACAGCTCCAATCGTGACACATCCCCGAAAATGAAAATCCTAAGGCATTTAGGATGAAGGTATCACGATTCACTATTATAAATAATGTTTTATACAAGAAATCTCTCGCAGGACCGTATTTGAGGTGTTTGGAGGATCCTGAAGCCAAAGAAGTACTTCAGGATATACATGAAGGGGATTGTGGTAACCATACTGGAGGCAGGTCATTATTCTCAAAAGTATTAAGGACAGGATATTATTGGCCGACAATGAGAAAAGATGCCGCAGAATATGCTCGAAGATGTGACGCATGTCAAAGACATAGTAACATATTACATCAGCCTGCTGAACCGCTG
Source organism: Helianthus tuberosus (assembly GCA_030545235.1). Lineage (NCBI taxonomy): Eukaryota > Viridiplantae > Streptophyta > Magnoliopsida > Asterales > Asteraceae > Helianthus > Helianthus tuberosus. Next base: position 116,545,717 of record CM060445.1, on the reverse strand, counting down.
TATCCTATTGGTTCCCCTTGGCCATTTATGAAGTGGGGTATGGATATAGTGGGAAAACTTCCAAAGGCTCCAGGAGGGAAGGTTTTTATGTTGGCAATGACAGATTATTTCTCCAAATGGGTTGAAGTCGGGGCATTTGTCCAAGTCAGGGATCAAGAAGTAGTATCCTTCATAAAGAGAAATATCCTGATCAGATTCGGAGTACCAGCCGAGATAATCTGTGACAATGGTTCTCAGTTTATAAGCAAGAGAACTACTGACTTTTGCAAGAGTTGGGGAATCAAAATGATAACATCTACTCCGGTACATCCTCAAGCGAATGGACAAGCAGAATCCTCAAACAAGATAATTGTCAATAACTTAAAGAAGAGGCTTGGAGCCAAAAAAGGAAGATGGGCAGAAGAATTACACTTTGTTTTGTGGGCTGATAGGACAACGGTAAAGAATGCAACAGGCCAAACCCCGTTTTCCTTGGTATTTGGAGCAGAAGCAATGATTCCAACGGAAATGGCGATACCTACTGCGAGATCTATCCTACGGGATCCTAAACAGAATCCTGAAGCCTTATGTCAGGATTTGGATACTATAGATGAAAAAAGGGATGCAGCAAGGCTAAGGATGGCAGCATATCAACAAAGAATATCCAGAGCATATAACAAGAATATAAGGACTAGGAGATTTCGAGTTGGTGATTGGGTGCTAAGAAAGGCTTTTCAGAATACCACTAATCCTGCCGATGGCAAGCTAGCTCCAAAATGGGAAGGACCATATGAAGTTGAGTCAGAAGCAAGGAAAGGAGAATATCGACTCAAGAATATGGAAGGGGATATGCTACCGAGATCCTGGAATGCAATACACTTAAAGCTCTATTTCAAGTAAGAATAGAATGTAATTTCTATCTCAAGATGGTATGAATTCTATCTCTTTTAAATATGTTTGATTTGATTTGTTCTTTGAAACCCAATACTAACTTAAGCATCGGAGGGGTGTTAGCCAAGCTAACACCCACCTTAGTTTAAGGATGTTTTGCAGTATATGCTCCAAGATATAGCTCCAGGATGCTCACTCAGGATACTTCGGAAGATTAGAGGATTGGCCCCCTCTCTCATGTATAAGGGATCCCGATCCCTTCACAGGTTTAAAGGTATTCACCTTTCTTCCGAATTGGGTTTAAACACCCCGCCTGGAGCGCAAGTTATTCGGGAATAGTTCAAGGTGGCGGGACCAGTCCATGTAAAAGTGGCTGACAATTTCGTTACTATTGGCTATATCCTGAATCCTAAAGGTATATGAGGATTGATCACCCTCTCTCACGAAAGGGTATTTTCATACTCTCTAAGGTTTAAAGGTTTTCACCTTTCTAAGTCTTGGAGTTTATACACTCCCGCCTGTAGCGCACGAAAATTTGGGATTTTCCCCAGGATACAAGGGATTCATCCCCAATACATTTTTTGGGTTTTACCCTGTAACATGAAGAATTGTCTACACAATGGGAACTGATATCCAAAGGATTTCTAAGTATTTGAAGGCATTGTACACAGGGGACATTCCTACTGAAGCAATGGTGTAAAGCTCAAAGGATAAGGCTCGGAACTAATGTACTAAGTGTCTCAGACAGGGGACATCTTCATTGGAAAAGTTGCAAAGGGATTGAGGTTTGATAATAGGGTTATACCCTATTCCTGGTATAATCTTTCCTTTGTAAACATCGTTTAAGTTTTTGACAATACTATGTTTGGTAAAAGGTTAAATATCCTGACTAGGATAAATTCCCGAGATATATTCTCAAAATATATTTTCAAAATACTTTTCAGGATATTTGATTAAGATATATGAAACTGGTACTAGTTTGAAACTTTAATTAAGTTAGTATCGTCATAACAGGTTTTAAAATGAACTATCTTTTAATTTTCTCTAAAGGTGATTGAATTAATAAAAGTTTTGGTAATATATCACTGACTATATTTTGCAAAACTAAGGTCTATAATAAGAAAGACGGAAAGTGATAGCAAGAAAAATGAAAGATGAAATTACTGGAAATAAACGGTACTAGCTGATAACCAAAGGCTTCATCCTGAAACCCAGGACCCATCCGCCTTCGGTTATCAAATTGTTTTAATGCAGAAAATAAAAATTGTTCATAAGATATAAAATTGCTCAAACAAAAGGAAATAAGTTTTAGGGGGCAGTGCTATCTTCGTTCGCGGTAATTTCAGCAGCATCCGTCTCAGGATCCACCTCAGCATCCCTCTCAGCATCGTTAGCTTTTTCAGCTACTTTGGAGGATCCTTCGGCAGCTGGTGTGGTAGAAATGCCGCCAAGATTTTTCAGTCTCGTTTCCCAGGCACCAACGTCCCAAGAAGGGCATTCAAAACCTAGTGTTTTGGCTTCATGGGCCATCTTCAGCCTGGCTTGGAGAAGAGAAATGACGACGGAACTCTTAAGGCTATCCCGGTAGGTGACCATATCCCGTTTATGTTGCACATGGGCAGCTTCAAGATCGGCTTGGGCTTGAAGAGTGGCTTTGTTGAGAGCAGTCTGGTGTTCTTGAATCATAGCTTTGAACTTCTCCTCGTAATGACGAGATTTGGCGGCTGTAATCATGCCTTGATCGGAGATCGTGACTTCTGCTTCCTTTAACTTGGATTCAAGCGTCTTGTTAAGCCCGCAGGATTCTTGATATAGATGAACCAGACGCTCAAGACCCTGCAAAAGTAAGAGGACAGGTATTAATATTGATAAATCTTTGTAAATGATGTAAGCTGCAGGATGTGGTTTGAGAATACTAACCTGGTTAAGAAAGGAAGTCATAAACCCGCTAGCTTCAATGAACCCGTGCTTCTCATAGGGAAAAGTATCAGAAATGACGGGGGAATCGGGATCTTTCCTTTTACGAGAGCTGGAGCTCCGGGGCTTGGTAGTTGGCAAGGGTTTGCTGATGACAATGGCTTTGGAACCACTGGGTTTGGATGAGGCTGTGGCCCTGGGACTAGGTTCCTTCTTGACCTGAACCTGATCAGAATAACTGTCCAACTCGTCGAGGTCAAAGACTTCAGGGATCTTGGTCGGTGCTGCATAAAGGAAAAAGTTTTGCATTATTATTACTTTTCATTCTATTATGCTATACTAACTAACCATTTTAAAAGTAATCCTTACCAGACATTTCAGATGACGAGTATTGACTGGAACTCGGGACGTGTGTGGTGAAACTCCTGTCTATTGCAGGTAATTGGTAAACAGTTTTGATTCTTTCCTCTGATTCAGCGGTAGGGGGAGCTACTTCCTTGAAATTCACTGCATAAGAATCGAAAAGAAGGATATTAGTAAAAGATAAAAATCTAAAGGTACATGAGAACATTTATGACCCTACCGGTGGTTAACCACTCCACCGGAAAGCTGGCACCCTCAGCAATGGAGTCTCGTTTGACAAAGAAAAATTTGCGTTGCCATCTATCTTCGTTTTTGGTGGCTTTAAGAATAAGGGGTTTGCTAGAGGTCGAAAAAAGCAAGAACCGGCTAGAGCCGTGGGATCGGAGGCGATAAGCAATAGGCAGATCCTCGATGCAGAGGTCGGGGCAGTGAAGGTTTTTGATTTGGTTAAGTAAGATTAATACTCTCCAAACCATGGGCATGGTTTGAGAAAAAGAGATGCTGGTGGTTCGGAAGAATTGCATCATGAATTCGGGAAAGGGGTATCGAAGACCCAGCGAAAAAGGGTATGCTGGAAAGCAGACCCAATCTGTGGAAGAAACATCCGATCGAATTGACCGATCGAACGATCTAAAGACTGTGTTATCAGGGAAGGCACCGGAAGCTCTCAAAGCCGTGATGTCTGCGTTGTCGAAAGCACAGACCTCCTTTTCAGGATTTTTGAGGAGATTCTGCTGGGTGAAGGTCTCGGCAGCCATTACGAATAAGGCAAGAAAAATTGACAGAAAGTGAATGAGAAATGAGGAATTACCTGGAGACTCTGTTGGAGATATCTGCTTTTCAAACAAGAAGAGAGAAGATATAGGGGCATTGTGGATCTCCATTGAGCTAAAAGCGCGTTGGAGGTTATGATGTGATCTTGACCGTCGCTTCGTTTTAAATGCCTTGAATTACGGGATAAAACTTTTAAAATGTATCCGTTGGATTGGTATACCAACTGATATATTTGGGGACAATTGTTATGGGTCATTTTCTAAGCATACATATCTTGACCAATATCCTGCTTTTTATTGTTTATTTGTGACCAGGATGCTGGACGAGGATATTGCTAACATCTTGGGCGATATCCTGAGGTTGATCGAATTAATCACATGCAGGTTAAAGACTGGGACTTGCCAACGGTCAAATGGACTTCGTCTCCTCAAGACTCGGACGTATTTGTTATGGGAAAGACGTTGAACCCGAAAGACCAGGTCTACAACGTTCGACTGAGGAATATTCGCTGGATCCCGGTTATTTAGGATAGTTTGTTACATTTGTTTTACTATAAATAGATGGGGGCGGATCAGATTAAGGCACTCAACTTTCACATTTTCAAACACTTTCTCTCTAGCTCACTGCAAACACTACGCACAACACTTGTATTTGAATTACATTGTAACATATAGTTGATCCGCACCACATCCTGCACTGTATCCTGATATTTGAAGCAATAGAAGAACAAGGCAGCTGCGATTGTCAGCTCCTGAGGTTTTATGGCGGCGATCTAGATTGATCAAGGGCTTTCCTCGTACATCACATGTCAACCTTTACTTTTCTGCTCATTGTTTGATCATAGATACAGCTCTATATCTTGAGTCGTATCCTGAAACTGTTTTTATAACTAACTTGGTTACAATATTTTTCACACATAATTTTAGCACACTACCTCACTTAACTAATTTGATCACTAAATTGCTTCGGTAATTTTTGACCAAAACAGCTTTGATCTGTTCTGGGCTTGCTTCTACCCCTCTTTTAGTCACCATATATCCTAAAAACTTTCCTGCCCCCACTCCAAAATGGCACTTGGCAGGATTTAGCTTCATGTTATACCGATCCAGGATATCAAATGCTCCTTTAATATCCTAGAGGTGATCCTCAGCCTTCTTAGATTTCACTACCATGTCATCAATGTACACCTCCATGGTGTCCCCCAGTTTGTCTTTAAACATCATGTTCACCAATCTTTGGTACGTTGCACCTGCATTTTTCAAAGCAAAAGGCATAGTAGTATAACAATAAATACCTGTTGGTGTCATAAAAGCAGTATCCTCTTGGTCTGAAGGTTCCATTTGGATCTGCTAGAATCCTGAGGATGCATCCATGAAGGTTAACATCTCATGACCGGCAGTTGCATCCACCATTGAGTCTATATGAGGTAGAGGGAATGGGTCTTTAGGACATGCTTTGTTCAAGTCTGTGTAATCTACACAAACTCTCCATTTCCCATTCTTCTTTTGAACCACGACCACATTTGCTAGCCAGTTTGGAAATTTGACCTCCGTGATCATCTTGGACTTCAACAATCTTTCGACTTCCTCTTGAATAATTGTATTTCGTTCAGGAGCAAACTTCCTTCTCTTTTGCTGAACAGGCTTGAATGACCTGTCAATTCCAAGCTTGTGAGTGATAATATCTTTGGAAATACCTGTCATATCCTCATGCTTCCATGCAAATGTTGACATCCTGCATTTCAAAAAGTTAGTTAACTAATCCTCAATATCCTGAGGGATATTGGTTCCTACGAGCACCAAGATATCTGGATTATCCTGATCCATGATAACTTTCTTAACATCCTGCTCTGAAGCCTCCACGATATCCTGGGCTCGTATCTTTAATTGCTATGTTGCATTGGGCTTGGTTGAGGATTTCATTGAGGATGAATAACATTCCTTTGCCTCCTGTTGATCACTTTCTACCTTGACAACCCCCCAAGGGGTAGGGATCTGTATGATACACTGATGATAGGTTGATGGCTCAACTTTCATATCATGGATCCATGGCCTACCCAATATAATATTGTAGCAGGATAAGGAATCCATGACACAAAAGCGTTGCATTGAGTTGACCCCTTCAACATATACTGGCAACTTTATTTCTACCACAATATTCATGGCCTCTCCACTGAACCCAACAAGTGCAGTGGACTTTGAAGTGATATCCATCGGGGATACATTCATCCTCTTCAATGTTTCTAGCTAAATTATGTTGACGGAGCTGCCATTATCCACCAGTATCCTGGGCACAAAATGATTAGCAACATATAAAGTTATTACCAAAGCATCATGATAAGGATCCTGGACAGTATCCCTGTCATCACTGTCGAACGTGATCACTTTATCAGTTGTAAGGGTTGTCATCCTGGTTGGCTTATCTCCCCTTTCTGCCTTAGCCTCCTTCGCATGTATCTTCGTTGCGGAGTATGAAGTTCCACAAATGTTGGATCCTCCTGAAATAAAGTTGATTATCTTGGCATCTGCAGGAGGCAATGCCACTCGTTCAGGATCCTTCTCAATATCCTGACCCTTATTCTTCTTTCTTCCCAAAAGATCCTTCAGATATCCTTTGCTCAGCAGATAGCTTATTTCTTTCCTCAGGGCAATGCAATCTTCCGTAACATGTCCAAAATCCTCATGGAAGGCACACCATTTGGATTTATCCTTCCAATCGGCTTTTTGTTGGTTCTTCCTAGGCCACCTTGCTTTGTCTCCCAAACCCTGCATAGCAAACATTAGTTCAGGTATATTAACAGAAAAACAATATTCTGACAATTCAGGATACTCCTCAGGATCCTCGTCTTCAACAGCATTCACTTCCTTATTCTCATTCCTGCCATATGGCTTAGAACGATATGGCTTGTACGAGGATTATGACTTCCTGTTGGTTGATTCATAGGTTGAAGATGAATTCATCCTCTCTTGCATCTTTTTATCATCATCCAGTCGAATATTTCTAAAAGCTCTATTCCGAGCTTTATCCAGGTTCCTGCATGGATTCATTATAAGATCCTGGTAAAATTGAGAATCTTTTTGCAATCCCATCTTGAAAGCCTACACAGCTGTTGCAACATCAAGATGTGGGATATCTAAGGACTCCTGGCTAAACTTGTTCACATAATCTCTTAAGTATTCTTGATGTCACACCCCGACCACGTATAACATACAAAACGTGGCGGAAAACGTCGGGGAGTGTTGTAACAGAATTAATTGTTTCATAACCATGGCATTCAAAGTTGTATTTTATTTATCAACATAAGAGTGACATTGTCTTAAACAGGAAATAAAGAGTTCAGAACATAATTAAACTAAGTCTATCTTCGTTTTATGTCTCTAAGGCACAGGTCTGCCCTAGTGTCACGATCATCGTCCTACGCAAAAGCTCCTGAAAACACATGTGAAAATAGGTACGTCAGCATAAAAATGCCTGTGAGATACATAGGTTTTGTGAAAATAGGATTCATGACTTAAGTTTAAGAAAAAGTTGTTTAGTGAAAGTCAGTCATGAACCTTGTAAATTGTTTTGTTTTGTAAGTCATTTAAAAAGCGATAAGATCAAATGATATGTATAAATAAAAGTATAATGTATGGTTAAATGTATAACCAAGTAAAATGAGTTGTATAAAGTAAATTGTTTGTAAACCAAAGTCTTGTGAAAATCGTGTTACTTGTGTAAAATGTATAAGTCCAAATTGAATGATTTAAATAACGCTATGATATGTAATATAATACAAACACTTATATATAGGAAGTACCAGCGGCGTATCCACCATGCTTGTATCATATTACTCACATCTCGTTACTTAAGTCACTTAAACAAACCACCAATGTATAAAGTCTATGTTTAAACCAATAGTCAAAAGTCCTTGTATAAACCATGTCAAATTTTTAAAAGTCCAAATGTAGTCAAGTAATGTGTAACAAATGTTATGTATTGTAAGTAAAGTATTGTCACATAATCCAAATGTAGAAATGTACAAAACAAAGTATTTTGAATATATCAAAAAGTTATGATTTGCAAAGTAATGCATGTTACATTGATACAAACATTTATGTGGTAAGTTAACGCATACATTCAAGCCTTGAGACAGTCGGATAACCCTTTTAGTCAAGGTTATCAAAAGAAATGTTTTCGGATTCAGTCATTCCTTACATCCAAACAAACCCGAGATGTCAGGAATGGGATTTGTCAAGTCCTATGGTACCAGTACTTACTACCGAGCGGCGTAGCTAATGTTAATGAACGTATATAAGTCTCGTTTATGCAAACCAAATGTTATAGCAATTGTATGCATGTCATATGAAAACAATGTACTAAGTATGCTAAGTTAACATACAAAGCAGAAAAGTCATGTAAATCAATGTGCTAGCATGCTATCAGTCAACATACACAGCAGAAATGTAATGTATAACAATGTACTAAGTATGCACACAATGGACATACATAGCATGAAATGTAATGTAAAACGTGTACTAATGAACATAACAAGTATATGATGTGAAAACAGGAAAAGCACGAAAGTAACAAGTAGGCACATGTGTTCCACCCCAAAATGTTTGGAAAACAGTAAAAGAGGGGTCTATGTACTCACTTGAGATTGCTCAGAAGTCCTAAGATAACCACCAAGCAATGCTAGAGATCACGGAATCAAACGGCACCTAATATAGGTAACTATGTTAATAAACCGGACCTAGATCGGAAGATCGGATAGAATGAGGGCTCGTAAACCAAATGAGTATGGGAACTCATGTAGTATGGTTTAACAAAGCCTACATGCTAAATGAAACCTAACCTAAGTGCTTACGACCCGTTACGACCCGTTTAGGTAGCTTATGCTACTTTAACGCGTCGTTCGCGTAAAACGCGTTCGGACCGCTTAACTAGTCCTATGACAAGTAACATATGCCTTAACATGTCTAATATTGTTTTCAAATCAGTTTAGATGTCAAAAGTTATGTTACATTGGCTTAAAATGAATTTTGGCGTTAAAGGGGTATTTTGGTAATTTACCTAAGGCATATAAACTACCTATCATACAACTACTTAAACGAAGCGACCATAAGGTATAACCTCGGAAGGTTATTACCTATAAACTATGGTCACCTAATGTGTTTGGTCGGATCCTAATGATCGACCAAATGGGTCGGGTTCGAAGGTATAAGCGATTTATTAGATCGCTTACCCTTACGACCCTAGACAACGTGGTAATCAGTAGGCATAGTCACAAGGGACTATAACCATCGTGATTACAATCACGTTGCGAAGTTCAAACGAACTTCGCATTGACCATAAACTGGTCAATGCAGAAAGTCAAACAAAGTTTGACTTTCGGACTTGAAAAGCAATAAAAGAACAAAGGAACACTTACAAAGGGTCCCCGAATGCTAATCTTGATTCAAGTAGCTCAGGTATGAAACAAAGGTTTCAACTTAGAGCTTCTCAAATTAGATTCTTATGAGGAATGAGTGAAGTTGAGGTGGGTATTTATAGATTTCGGTTCACCGTTAGGATCGTTTCTTGGAGAAGAGGGAATGATCACATCCCTACACTTGTCGGAATGTTGTGGTAGTTCATTTTGCCCCCACCACAAGAGTTTGACACATGGCATTGGCCTTTGGAGGGTTTAAGGGCTGTTAACAGCTGAAACAAATGACCTTTGCTGATCAGAAGGGGCCTCGCGTGACGCCTAGGGGGCTAGGTGTAACGCTAAGGTCCACCTGATCAGCAAACACTTTCCAATGTTCCCCTTTCAGTCCCCGTTGCGTATTAAGGCCATTTCCGACATGTTTAAGGCTCGTTTAATCATTTTCAAGACTCCACAAGGATGCCTAAACATTTTGGACATGAAACATGCTCAAAAATATGCCGGATGTCAGTTCGTTTGGTCGTACGTTCGCGATGTTCGCTTAAATACGACGGAATGCGCATAAGCGCGAAAAACGATCTAAATTGCGTGACGAATGGATTTTTCTTATGCCAAACACTAAAATAAAATATTTTAGTGCTTACATAAATTTTTGGATGTCCGGAGGTATTCAGAACGTAAGTTATGCGCGAAAATGCAAAATTGTGCACTTTTTGACGCTTTTAGTCCCTGAATGACCCAAAAGTTTATTTTAGCACACCGAACCCATCAAAGCCTGTTTCTAAGCTATATAAAGGATATTTAAGGTGTGTTTAACTTATGGTCATGTTCCGGAATGTTCGTTACAGTTCAAATTGGCATACTTTCGCAGTTTGTCAAGTTTAGTCCCTGTAAGCGAATTAACTTGTTTTTTTGACATACCAAAGCCTTCAAAACTTATTTCTAAGTTATGTAAAGGTTATTTAAGGTATGTTAAGTATATGTTGATGTTCCGGAGTATTTGTCGCATTAAACTGATTACGTTTACGCACCAGTTTGCGTATAACTCTCCAGAAAGCGATATAGAGTTTGAAATTGAATAAAAGTCAAAACATGAAAAATGTAAAACATAACCAAACAAACATTGGGATCAAATAACTTTGTTTTATTGATAATTGAACTGTTCACAATGATTACAAGCGCAGATGTTACAGTCTCCCCTACTTGTGGAAATTTCGTCCCGAAATTTATTTAGAGGAAACTCGTGGGAAAAGATGCGGATATTTCGCCTTCATTTGATCTTCGCGTTCCCAAGTAAACTCGGGTCCACGTTTAGCTTCCCAACGAAATTTGACCAAAGGAATGTGCTTGCGTTTAAGCCACTTGACTTCACGTTCCATGATTTCCACTGGCTTCTCAACAAATTTCAGTGTTTTATCAACACGAATTTCGTTAAGTGGTATGTGGAGGTTCTCATCAGCTAAACACCTCTTGAGATTGGACACGTGAAAGGTTGGATGAACATTTCCAAGTTCAGGAGGTAACTCAAGTCTGTAAGCTACCTTACCGATTCTTTCGACGATCTTGAATGGTCCAACGTATCTAGGTGCAAGTTTTCCTTTCTTTCCAAATCTGATCACACCTTTCCAAGGTGAGACCTTAAGTAATACTCGATCACCGACTTGAAATTCCAAGGGCTTGCGTTTTGGGTCCGCGTAACTCTTTTGACGGCTTCTAGCTGTCTGAAGGTTATCACGAACTTTCTTAATCTTGTCAGTTGTCTCTAAAATGAGGGTAGGTCCAGTAAGTTGAGCCTCGCCGATCTCATTCCAGCAGACTGGTGAACGACATTTTCAACCATAGAGAGCCTCGAAAGGAGCCATTTTGATGCTGGTGTGATAACTGTTGTTGTAGGAGAATTCAATTAACGGAAGATGTGAATCCCAACTACCACCAAAGTCAATCACACAAGCTCTAAGCATATCCTCCAGAGTCTGGATTGTTCTTTCAGATTGACCATCCGTTTGCGGATGATAAGCCGTGCTCAGATTAAGTTGGGTCCCCATAGCAGATTGCATGGTTCTCCAAAAATGAGAAGTGAAACGAGCATCTCTGTCAGAAATGATGTTCAAAGGAACACCATGTCGAGCTACAATTTCATCCACATAGATTTTAGCAAGCTTGTCAGCAGGAAAATCCTCACGGATTGGCAAGAAATGCGCTGACTTAGTAAGACGATCAACAACTACCCAGATGCCATCATGACCTTTCTTTGTGCGCGGAAGTTTAGTAATGAGATCCATAGTAATGTTTTCCCATTTCCAAACTGGTATCTCTGGTTGCACCAATAAACCAGAAGGACGCTGATGTTCAGCCTTAACCTTAAGACAAGTAAGGCATTTTGATACATATAAGGCAATGTCTTTCTTCATACCAGGCCACCAATACTGAATACGAAGATCCTTATACATTTTATCTGAGCCAGGATGAACAGAATAACGCGACTTATGGGCTTCATCCATAAGCAAGGTGCGAAGGTTATCTTGGCTTGGGACCCACAAACGGTCCATGAAGTAATACGATCCATTGTCCTTCAGTTCCAAATCAGGTGTTATGTGATAGGGAAATTCCTTATCCATCAAACTTTGTGAAACACAAGATTGTTGAGCCTGAGAAATGCATGCTTGGATATCGGATCGAGCTTGAATAACAGATTGAACACGAACACAATGAAGCTTAGTACGTTCCTTTCGACTCAATGCATCGGCTACGACATTCGCCTTACCAGGATGGTAGCGAATTTCGCAGTCATAGTCGTTTAGAAGCTCCACCCAACGATGTTGCCTCATGTTGAGTTCTTTCTGATTGAAGATATGCTGAAGACTTTTGTGGTCCGTGAAAACCACACATTCTGTACCGTACAAATAGTGTCTCCAGATCTTAAGAGCGAAGACAACTGCACCTAACTCAAGATCATGAGTGGTGTAGTTTTTCTCATGTATCTTCAACTGCCTCGATGCATATGCTATGACTTTGTTCCTTTGCATCAGAACACAGCCAAGACCCAGTTTAGATGCGTCGCAATAAACGACAAAATCATCATTGCCCTCAGGCAAAGTCAGAACAGGCGCGTCGTAAATTTTTTGTTTCAAAGTCAGAAACGCTTCCTCTTGCTTGAATCCCCAATCAAAGGGTTTGTTCTTCTGAGTTAGAGCAGTTAGAGGAACTGCAATCTTTGAGAAGTTTTCAATGAAGCGGCGGTAATAACCCGCTAGACCAAGAAAAGAACGAACTTCAGTAGGAGTAGTAGGCGTATCCCAATCCTTAATCGCACTGATCTTGGAGGGATCTACATGAATACCTTGTTCATTGACAATATGCCCCAAAAATTGAACTTCTTTAAGCCAAAATTCGCACTTGGAGAATTTGGCGAAAAGTTGCTCTTTCTTTAGGAGTTCCAGAGTAAGACGAAGATGTTGCTCGTGATCAGCTCGCGTCTTAGAGTATATCAAGATGTCATCAATAAAAACAATGACGAACTGATCCAAATAAGGCTTGCAGACCCTATTCATTAAGTCCATGAAAACAGCAGGAGCATTAGTCAAACCGAATGGCATGACTGTGAACTCATAATGCCCATAACGAGTGCGGAAGGCTGTCTGGGGAATATCTTCTTCATGCACACGAAGTTGATGATATCCAGATCGCAGATCTATCTTTGAAAAATAAGAAGCGCCCTGTAACTGATCAAAGAGATCATCAATGCGAGGTAGGGGATATCGATTCTTGATGGTAAGCTTGTTAAGCTCACGATAATCGATACACATCCTAAAAGATCCATCCTTTTTTTGACAAAAAGAATGGGAGCACCCCAAGGTGAAAAGCTAGGACGGATAAAACCTTTGTCAGAGAGCTCCTGAAGCTGCTTAGACAACTCTTGCATCTCAGACGGTGCAAGACGATATGGAGCTCTGGCAATGGGATTCGCTCCAGGTACGAGATCAATACGGAACTCGACTTGGCGTGCTGGAGGTAGACCAGGTAAGTCTTCAGGGAATACTTCTGAATAATCCCGAACAACAGAAATATCTTGAATAGACTTACCTTTGCCTTTATCTGCTGTGACATGTGCCAAAAAGGCCACATAGTTCTTTCGCAGATACTTCCGAGCTTTAAAACAAGACATGAGTTTGAGACCACCAGCAGGTTTCTCACCACGAACCTGTAGGATCTCGCCTGTCGAAAGCGGCACACTAACAATCTTCTCAAAACAGACTACCTCTGCGCGATGCTTGGATAACCAATCCATACCCACTATAACGTCGAAGCTTCCAAGTTGCATAGGCGTGAGGTCAATAGGAAAAAGATGGTCGTTAAGGTTCAACTGGCAGTTGCGAAGAACAGAATCAAGAACAATGGGTTCACCATTAGCAACTTCTACTGTCAAAGGTTTACCTAGTTTCGTTCTAGACACGCGAAGTAATGGCTCAAAAGACAATAACACAAAACTCTTGTCGGCACCCGAATCAAAAAGAACAGATGCAGGCTGATTATTAATAAAAAACATACCGTTCACCACTTCATTGTCCGCTTGTGCCTCTTGTGCATTCATGTTGAAGACTCGACCTCGAGCCTGAGCCTGATTCTGATTTGGATTCTGATTCTGGTTGGCTAGCCTTGGGCACCGGTTTCTGTAGTGGGTCAGATCCCCACAATTGTAGCACGAACCAGGAGGAAAATGAGGTCGTGCAGCTTGACCTTGTTGCTGAGCAAGAGGCTGAGCAACTTGTTGGGCTTGGTTCTGAACTGCCTGATTCTGGTTAACAGGGATGCGACAAGTAGCGGCAAGATGACCAATTCTCCCACAGTTAGTGCAATGACGACATTGGAGATGTGGTAGGTGATGGCCGTTACACCTGTTGCACAAAGGTACAGTGCCAAGATATGGCTTCTTGGCTAGTGGTTGCGCAGGCTGATTTGGTGCTGCTTGGGCCTGTGCGGTAACGGCATAGTTTTGGGAAGCCTTCCGCTTCCTAGACCCTCCAGAATTCTTTCCCTTCTTGTTTTAACCTTTCTTGCTATCTTCCTTGTCCGATGCCTGCTTCTTACCCTTGTCACCCTTTTTATGCAGCTTCCCCTTTCGAACCTGCGACTCAGTCAATGTCGCTGCTAACTCGATAGCCTGACGGAGTGTGGCAGGGTTACTACCAGTAATGATGTCTTGCACTGAGTCAGGTAGGCCGTCGATGTATCTTTCGATAGCCTTGTCGAGTGGGGTAACCATTGTTGGGCAAAGCAGACTCAACTCCTCAAACATGTCAGTATACGCCAGATGCTCACCACTATCTTGTTTCAAGTCATCGAACTCTTTCTCTAAAGCTCGCTGTTCATGACGAGGACAAAACTCCCTCATCATAAGAGCCCTAAGTTCAGCCCATGTCTGTGCTAGAGCAACTTCTGCACCTCGATCTCTCATAACCCCGTTCCACCAAGTGAGAGCCCTCTTCTGAAACACACTCGAAGAAAACTCGACCTTGCGATTGTCAGGACACTGCACGTGGCGGAAAGTATTCTCAATGCTCTCGAACCATTGAAGAAGCCCAGTCGCTCCTTCAGAACCACTAAACTTGAGTGGTTTAGCCGAGTTAAAATCCTTGTATTTGCATGGAGCATTGTTGTTGTTGTTGGCTTGGTTCCATTGAGCAAAGAGGTTTGGGAATTGAGCAGCCATTTGCTGCGCAATAATTTCTGCCAGTTCGGCAGTCACTATCTGGTTTTCGCGCCGAGGAGGCATTCTAAAAGAGGAAAACATGAAAGGAAACGAGTGAGATAATTGGATGAAGAGAATGAGATGAAACAAAAATTGACAACAGCAAAGATGGTGGTCATTTGTTCGCATCACAAAGCAAACAAACGACACACAGTGACTAATCAAAGTAAATGGGTCAAAAATAATGTATCGCGAAGACATGCTCGCCTATAAGTGAACACTCACCCCAAGAGTTCCCAGGTAAGAGTGACTGGTCCGATTATGTGGATTTGTACGAACACTCTAGCCTTAGACAGAAAACCCAGGGTACAGGCATTCACTCTTCCAGTTTGCACGTGTTCACACTATTTAGAACCCAAAACTTTGACGAGATTTTGAAAACTCAAAGGGGTTCAAAACCTTACAATAGAGGGTTCAAAACCTTGTAATAAATTACTCAAAAACAGAAGATTGTTTTTCAAAAATCGTTTCGGAAAATTTGGTTTTTGTTTTGATAATCACCAAAGGATAGGTGATGTGCATGTTTTAAGATCTAAACACAAGATAACTTGTGTTAGGGTCCTAGAAAGGTTATAGTCTAGGTCAAAGTATTACTAATAACCTAATTCCCTATAACCATTGGCTCTGATACCAACTCTTCTGTCACACCCCGACCACGTATAACATACAAAACGTGGCGGAAAACGCCGGGGAGTGTTGTAACAGAATTAATTGTTTCATAACCATGCCATTCAAAGTTGTATTTTATTTATCAACATAAGAGTTACATTGTCTTAAACAGGAAATAAAGAGTTCAGAACATAATTAAACTAAGTCTATCTTCGTTTTATGTCTCTAAGGCACAGGTCCACCCTAGTGTCACGATCATCGTCCTACGCAAAAGCTCCTGAAAACACATGTGAAAATAGGTACGTCAGCATAAAAATGCCTGTGAGATACATAGGTTTTGTGAAAATAGGATTCATGACTTAAGTTTAAGAAAAAGTTGTTTAGTAAAAGTCAGTCATGAACCTTGTAAATTGTTTTGTTTTGTAAGTCATTTAAAAAGCGATAAGATCAAATGATATGTATAAATAAAAGTATAATGTATGGTTAAATGTATAACCAAGTAAAATAAGTTGTATAAAGTAAATTGTTTGTAAACCAAAGTCTTGTGAAAATCGTGTTACTTGTGTAAAATGTATAAGTCCAAATTGAATGATTTAAATAACGCTACGATATGTAATATAATACAAACACTTATATATAGGAAGTACCAGCGGCGTATCCACCATGCTTGTATCATATTACTCACATCTCGTGCTAGCATGCTATCAGTCAACATACATAGAAGAAATGTAATGCATAACAATGTACTAAGTATGCATACAATGGACATACATAGCATGAAATGTAATGTAAAATGTGTACTAATAGTGTACTAATGAACATAACAAGTATATGATGTGAAACCAGGAAAAGCACGAAAGTAACAAGTAGGCACATGTGTTCCACCCCAAAACGTTTGGAAAACAGTAAAAGAGGGGTCTATGTACTCACTTGAGATTGCTCAGAAGTCCTAAGATAACCACCAAGCAATGCTAGAGATCACGGAATCAAACGGCACCTAATATAGGTAACTATGTTAATAAACCGGACCTAGATCGGAAGATTGGATAGAATGAGGGCTCGTAAACCAAATGAGTATGGGAACTCATGTAGTATGGTTTAACAAATCCTACATGCTAAATGAAACCTAACCTAAGTGCTTAAGACCCGTTACGACCCGTTTAGGTAGCTTTTGCTACTTTAACGCGTCGTTCGCGTAAAACGCGTTCGGACCGCTTAACTAGTCCTATGACAAGTAACATATGCCTTAACATGTCTAATATTGTTCTCAAATCAGTTTAGATGTCAAAAGTTATGTTACATAGGCTTAAAATGAATTTTGGCGTTAAAGGGGTATTTTGGTAATTTACCTAAGGCATATAAACTACCTATCATACAACTACTTAAACGAAGCGACCATATGGTATAACATCAGAAGGTTATTCCCTATATACTATGGTCACCTAATGTGTTTGGTCGGATCCTAATGATCGACCAAATGGGTCGGGTTCGAAGGTATAAGCGATTTATTAGATCGCTTACCCTTACGACCCTAGACAACGTGGTAATCAGTAGGCATAGTCACAAGGGACTATAACCATCGTGATTACAATCACGTTGCAAAGTTCAAACGAACTTCGCATTGACCATAAACTGGTCAATGCAGAAAGTCAAACAAAGTTTGACTTTCAGACTCGAAAAGCAATAAAAGAACGAAGGAACACTTACAAAAGGTCCCCGAATGCTAATCTTGATTCAAGTAGCTCAGGTATGAAACAAAGGTTTCAACTTAGAGCTTCTCAAATCAGATTCTTGTGAGGAATGAGTGAAGTTGAGGTGGGTATTTATAGATTTCGGTTCACCGTTAGGATCGTTTCTTGTGGAAGAGGGAATGATCACATCCCTACACTTGTCGGAATGTTGTGGTAGTTCATTTTGCCCCCACCACAAGAGTTTGACACATGGAATTGGCCTTTGGAGGGTTTAAGGGCTGTTAACAGCTGAAACAAATGACCTTTGCTGATTAGAAGGGGCCTCGCGTGACGCCTAGGGGGCTAGGTGTCACGCTAAGGTCCACCTGATCAGCAAACACTTTCCAATGTTCCCCTTTCAGTCCCCGTTGCGTATTAAGGCCATTTCCGACATGTTTAAGGCTCGTTTAATCATTTTCAAGGCTCCACAAGGATGCCTAAACATTGTGGACATGAAACATGCTCAAAAATATGCCGGATGTCAGTTTGTTTGGTCATACGTTCGCGATGTTCGCTTAATTACGACGGAATGCGCATAAGCGCGAAAAACGATCTAAATTGCGTGACGAATGGATTTTTCTTATGCCAAACACTAAAATAAAATATTTTAGTGCTTACATAAATTTTTGGATGTCCGGAGGTATTCAGAATGTAAGTTATGCGCGAAAATGCAAAATTGTGCACTTTTTGACGCTTTTAGTCCCTGAATGACCCAAAAGTTTATTTTAGCACACCGAACCCATCAAAGCCTGTTTCTAAGCTATATAAAGGATATTTAAGGTGTGTTTAACTTATTTTCATGTTCCGGATTGTTCGTTACAGTTCAAATTGGCATACTTTCGCAGTTTGTCAAGTTTAGTCCCTGTAAGCGAATTAACTTGTTTTTTTGACATACCAAAGCCTTCAAAACTTATTTCTAAGTTATGTAAAGGTTATTTAAGGTATGTTAAGTATATGTTGATGTCCCGGAGTATTTTTCGCATTAAACTGATTACGTTTACGCACCAGTTTGCGTATAACTCTCCAGAAAGCGATATAGAGTTTGAAATTGAATAAAAGTCAAAACATGAAAAATGTAAAACATAACCAAACAAACATTGGGATCAAATAACTTTGTTTTATTGATAATTGAACTGTTCACAATGATTACAAGCACAGATGTTACACTTGAGGTCCTTGAGTTATCCTGTAGAGATCACTGGTTAGTTTTTCAAAACTTCGACTGCAAGAAAAGTGACTATTAAATAAATTGACTAAGTGAGCAAATGATGTAATTGAGTGAGGCGGAACGTTTAGGAGCCATTTTAAGGTTGATCCTGTTAAAGTATAGCCAAAACCCTTGTAGAGGCAAGCTTCCTTGAGATCCGGAGGGATAGGGTTAATTTCCATCATTTCCCTATACTGAGCAATATGCTCTTCAGGATCCGTGGTCCCTTCATAGAGCTTCATGTTGGGGGTTTGAAATCTCTTTTGGATTTCAGCATCACATATAGGATATGCAAATCGAGATATCTTGTGGCTATCCTGGGATACTTCCGGGATTGGCTGGACTACCCCAGGTACACTAGATATCATGTCCTTTAACTTCTGAAGCTCCCTGGAAAGTGCTGATGTCATACCTGCATCCTGCAAAGATCCAATATCATTAGTAGCAAGAATATTAGTATTATTAGACACGTTACCAGTCTGAGGATTCTGGCCATATCCTGAAGCATATCCTAAACTTCTCACAATTGACACCCTGACCGAAGAGGGTATCTCAGGAATATGACTCTGGGAATGGCTAGGCACAATATTCCCCCTGTTATCCTCAGTATATATTGCCGAACTGAAGTTCAAAGCTTTGGGCTGCAAGGGAGTGACAGTATCCTCAGCGGGCCTGCTTGAGTTGGATTTCAAGAGTTGTATCTCTCTCATCAGCATTTGGTTAGTCTCCTGCTGTTGCTTCATCTGATCATGTATACTACCAAATAAAGTTAGAATTTCATCATTAGAGGCCAAAACAGGAGCAGATCCCTGAACATTCTGAGTGGGGATAACATCTTGAGGCTGTGAAGAGGCTTGCGTCCTTGGAGGAGGTGGTGGAAGCACCGAACCAATTGTTGCAGAGGTTGTAGCAGACATGGTAGAAGAGCTCATGTTTGATCTTGAGGCCATCGAAAATAGTGTAGCAAAAAGTTTTGAAAACAGAAAACCATGTAAGGATTTTCAGAAAGCTTTTAGTAGAAATAGCACCACTAGCCCCACGGTGGGCGCCAAATTGTTTTGGTCAAAAATTACCTAAGCAATTTAGTGATCAAATTAGTTAAGTGAGGTAGTGTGCTAAGAATGTGTATCGAAAATATCCTGATTTAGTTGTTTGCAAAAGACAGTTTTCAGGATATAGCTCAGGATATCGAGCTATATCTATGATCAAACAATGAGCAAAAAGTAAAAGGTGACACGAGATGTACGAGGAAAGCCCTTGATCAATCTAGATCGTCGGCACAAAACCTCGAGAGCTGACAATCGCAGTTGCCGTGTTCTTCTTATTACTTCAAATGCCAGGATACAGTGCAGGATATTGACCAGATCGCTACTAAGTGTTACAATGTTTTTCAGAAAGTGAGAGTTGCGAGAGAAAGTATGAGAGCTCGAGAGTAGTGAGTGTGATGTCCTATTTAATCTGGTTTATCCATCTATTTATAGCTACGAAATGAAAACAAAATCTCCTACAATTGAGGGATGCCAGCGAATATTCCCTAGTTAACGTTGGAGACCAAGTAAAGCGGCCTCAACGTTCTTCTTCGAACAACTTAGACCGAGTCTTTAGGGGAAGAGGTCTTCGTGGCCGTTGTGGACTTGTACTCGTACTCCCTGCATATAATTCGTTAGTGACCCTCAGGATACCGCATTAGGATGTTACCAATATCCTGAGTCAGCATCCTGAGTATGAATATTTATCATATAATCAAGATATAATTCAAGATACTATCCAGGATATGGGATCCGAATTTCACCCATAACAGGTAGCATGACCAAGTCAGGATTAACAGTACCGTGGGGGGTAATTGGATAGATATAAACATTGTAATCGCTCTCAATACTGTAAAACTATAAAAGCTTGTTTTGATTAAACTGGGATGCACTCGCCAGTATTTCTTGCTGATAAAACCTTTTTAAAACACGTTTCAAGTAACTTAATGTGAAGCTAATAGGAGCCAGCTGGAGAGCACTGAAGGCTTAAAGAAGTGGCTATAAAATTTACCTAAATAACAAGAAGTTTATGTTTTCAATAATTAGGGTTTTATCCCTACGAATGTATTATCAATGAACTTGGGTTTTATCCCATGCATTTATTTATTATTTATAAAAGTTTGGTGTTTAAACACTGATAAAATATTTCCTAGCTACGGTCCTGATGTTTAAATTCTGCTGCCAAATTAATAAACACCGATACGACCGGCTTTGTGTTGCTCGGGGCTGCCTGCCCCATGGGCAAGGGGTCGGGGTTGCGACAGGAGGTGGTATCAGAGCTACAGCCACTGGTTTAAGCCACAAAGGTGTTTTGCTGACACCAAGATTTTTATCAATTGTGTTAGGAGATAATCTATGTGACTATGTGTAAATATGTATATTGTTGTTTTGTGTTATTTGACAATCTGTTAGTTTATACTATATTTATGCTAAACTTGTGTATTCACCTTTATAGTATTGTATTGACTTTATTTTAATGTATGTGACAGATTGATGGATTATTTGCTGCAACTGGATAGGATTGCTAGAAACCCACGTAAAAATCTAGGTTGTCGGATCTTGACTTGTTTGAGAGACTTGTTATCCGTTATGACTGTTTGTTGAAATATTTGTTTATTAGTATGGGATAATGAACTTATTATATATTGTCACTAAATAGTTGTTATGAATTCTCTTGAGCAATCTTGTTCGCCTAATGTCACGCCCCAATGATCCCGCTATCGGTTGGGGTGTGACACACGGTGACTAGTCATCAATGAGAGAGGTGAGAGAGAGAGGGGGGTTAATGATGGGCCCCACTCTCTCCCAGACAATCACACATTTACTTATTTTTATATTTTTTTTAAATAAAAAATTGTTTGGGTAAAACACCACTAGTTACCCTCTTATACAAAAAGCAACTTAAGTTGCCTTTAACCATCATCGCACCCCTTCATTAAAAGGCACTATTTCATTTTAACACTGGCTATTACCAAAACGTCTTTACAAAAAAATCTCAGTTTTTATTTAATTTACAAAGGCACCGTTTCATTTTGATTGTTTTTGGGGGTGTTTGGGATTCCTATTAAAAGTGACTTTTTGGAGCAAAAAGGACTTCTGAGAAGAGAAGGAACCCCAAACATCATCTGAGAAGTTCTTCTGAAGCAAAAGGAATCCCAAACATAATAAAAATAAGGACTTTCAGAGTTAATTTTGTCTTCAAAAAGGAGTTTTTGAGAAGTCTGGATTTCTTACTTCTGGATCTTGAGAAGGACTTTTGAGAAGGAGAAGTTAAAAAGGAATCCCAAACACCCCCTTTCTCTCTGAATCTCTGGAACCGACAAAAACTTTCACATGAATTAAAAACCCCCACAACAATCGGACTTTACATTTACAAGACCACCGAACCGCCACCATAGCAACCACCATCGAATCGATCATCTCTCTTCTAATTCTCCGGCACCGTCTCTACCGCTGCCCCACCACCACGCCACCGTTGTATCAAATGATAATATATCTACACAATTGGTAACCATAAGACCCGCCTGACAAAAGCAGTGAAATAATCCCTAACACCCATTCAAATGAAATATATGCATACATATACATTAAACCATCACCGACAACCAAGTTGCCGTTCGAGAAGAAGAGAAACCCAAACGGCGCATCCCCTCCAACTGCCGTTTCCCCTAACCGACGCATCTCCTCCAACCATCGTTTCTCCCATCATCTGCTACCGCTTCACACCATACATAATCCCTACCAACACCAAAAATCTCCTGCAATGTTATCACTAGGCTTCGCAAGAAAAAGAAAAAAAAAAGATGAAAGAGTTTAGACGGTTAAGGAGGGAGCGGTGGCGTGGTGATGGTCGGTGGTGGCGGTTATTCTTTTGTGGCAGTGCTCCTTCATTTTGATTTTATAGATTATGTGGGTAATAGAGGGGAGATGTTTTATCTGATCTCTTTATGGATGGATGGATGGATGGATGAATAATATTTAAGAAAATTGAAAATGTTGGGAAGTGTAAAAATCACCGGAGAAGTTGAAAAGTTTGAAACTGTGTGTAAAGTTTTTGAAGTATTTTTATCGATTTTTCTAGATTAAAGTATTTTTTTGCTTTTTACTCTCATAAAGGTGGGACTGGTGGGGGAATATTCTGAGGTGGGATTATTAGTGTCCAATAAGGTCTAGGTGGGATTATTACAGGCCAATTCTCCTTTATAAATTAATATTATGAGAGTAAAAAGCAATCGTCGTAGACGACCAAGTAGAGCGGCGGTGGTGGTTCGATCATGTTCATCACTAACAATTTACGAGATTACCTAAGGGGCGGTAATCCGTTATGGCGGACAAGGGGGTGGCGAGACGATTCACAACGCCGACAGGTATGTGTTATTAATTTGACATGAATAAGTTTGTAGGCATCGATTAGGGTCTTGGGTACTAAGTATTGTTGCAACAAATTTGTGATTTTTATCGGAAGGCGACGATTAGGGCTCCTACGAATAGAATATGGCTGCTGACAAGTCAAATGGAGTAGTTGACCTCCGCCGAGGTACAAGTTTGCTCAGATCAGTAGAATCAAAGGTTAATCGGTGTCGGAAAAAGGAGGCTCAGAAGTCGGAGAAACATGTAATATTTGAATCTGCCCCACTATACAAAAGTATTGTTTATAATTTATGCTAATGTACATAATATATTGTTGTTGATGATGTACTCAGGCTTTAACCCACATGTGCCTTCACTTTGTCTTCAAAACAGAGAGAGAGTGTGATTGGGAGAAAGAGAGGGAATGACAAAGGAGGTGGACTGGTGGCAACAACTACCAGCGAACGCGGAGCAAGGGCCACACCAGGTAGCAATTGACGTACTCCAGTCGGCAGCAGATCCATATATAAATAACGAATTTTCAAGCGCTTTTCATTTATGTTTAGGATGATACAAATCAAAAAAAGGTAAATTTGATTTTGTTGTTCGTTCATATTATGTTGTCCCAAATTTGATGGCTTTTCAAGTTCATGTAGTTGGAAACCCTAGCTACTAAGACCTCATAATTCTTTCAAGAAGATGGTAACTTCTCATGTATTTTTTTTTTTCATTTCTAATGTGCTTTTATAGTTTAGCAAACTTAATTCAAATATTTTGGAATGTGATAATGGATTTTGGGATGAAATAACTAGCAATGCATATGGTCAGTAAACCGGCAATGCAAATGGTAAGTGGTGATTGTATAACGAGGCTTGATAAAGAATTATGCATATAATCATTTCTTAATTTTGTTTCGTTTCATGGCGTTTAGTTTCGAAATGACCAAGGAGGTAATATTCATTTGCCGTTGATTTACAAGTTTGCTATTGCTTAAAGATTCTGTTACAAAATATTTGTAAACATGTCGGTCAATTTTTTGTTAGAATGATTTTTCCGGTGATTACAACCCTTAAAGAATGCAGTTCGAAGTTACTATACGTTAAGATTCTTGCTTAATCCATAGTGAACTCTTCTAACAATTAAGTCATTATCAAGTTAAATTGATGTGTACGAGATCGACTCTAGACATGTTTTTTTGCTTGCTACATGCTTTTGTTCTTTGTATTTTCCTATGGGTTAAAGGTTTGGTTTGGTTTGGTTTGGGTTGTATGCTAATTTAGGTTGCTAGATTTTCGATCCGTTTGGTTTTATTCTGCCTTTAGGAAAACTTTTTATGTTGTTATATTTAGCTTAATCTGGGTATTGTTGAAAGTGGCATTGCCCTTATATAAATATCTTAAACCTTTAAAGGACCTAAAACTTTCGATTCGCAGTCATTAACCTTTGAGGAAAGAAAGGTCGACCCGCTCCACCTCCAAGTACACATGCATCAAAGCCAGACCAAAAAAAAATAGCCAATTACAAATCTCCTCGGGTACGTTATGTGAATGGTACATTTTGACCAATACAATACGATATATTTTGACCAATACAATACATTTTGACTAACAACAAACACTCCTTTGTTTTTCTAGATGCAAGTGATGACCCGTCACCAAAAGAAAATCTTTTTTGGGAAGGATTTCACACGCCTAATGTTGTACCGGTCTGACATGGGTGACATACACATGCATATTAACCTTTGTGCATGTTCAACCGACTTATATACATGTTTGTATTGTAAGTCGTAGGATAACAGATGTAAGTGGTTTACAAAATGGTGTTATGGTTCATTTTGAACCTAGTTTTCTACACATTATTCATGATATATATACATAAACAACACCAAAAATCAATTAAACTTTAAAATTGCAACTCCCTACCGCAGTTTTTTAAAGGTGGAAGACATTTTGACTTGGAATAATACGTTTTGATTCGATGGTATTTAATTCGAGTTAGTTTGTGTTTAAACCAACCGCAATGAGGGAGGGACTGGTACGTTTTCTTTATCTTTTATTTGGTTCAAATTTCGATATAAATTTTGCTCAAGAACCACATATCTAAGTTTCGAGTTAGTACATATTTTAACGTAGATTTTTGTGAGATAAAATAGAATATGTTTTCATTCGACGGTATAAATTACAATTACTCTATTTCGACGTACGTTTAGTTCGGAAAAAGTCAGGAACGCCGCCGCAACGCACGACGGGTATAAATACTAGTAATTAAGTACAAAATAAAAAGTGAAGAAGGAAGTTAACATAAGATAAAATTATTAATTATAAAAAAAAAGTTTATCACTCCCCATTTAGAAAAAAAAAACCCTTCCACTCTTGTAATCAAACTTGAAAGTAATGATTTAAGTGAGGAATCCTATGCACTCATGTAGTACCATTAATTTGTTACCATAGATGTATGTGGTAATGATGGTCATCCACATGAAATGAAAATTCCCTCCAACAAACTTTCCAAATTCAATTGTTTATTGATAACTTACCACACCTCTTTCTTTTAAATCAAACCAATATCATCGAGGATTTGACTTCTAAAACAACTATAATGGATTTTGACTTGGTATCACAAAATTTCCTCATTCATTTTTTTTTTTTTTGACCAAAGAGGGATAATACTACTTTATATGATTTTATTATTCCGTACTTGAATATAAAACATATATATTCGACAAAATGCACTTTACATCAATATCGCAGGTAAGCGAGCAACAAACTTCGCAGCTACCCCTTTCTGGATAGCAAACCCTAACCTATTAAAAACAAACCCCTGCCCCCCTGTTGATGAGCCACTGCTGTGGACAACCTGTTGGACCCTAGTCAGCAAACGGATAGCTTCTGGAGCCAGGGATCCAAAGGTGTCGAAGGCGAAGGGGACAAATGCATGTTGCTTATCAGCACATGCTTTAGCGTGTTTGTCCACCTTTTTAGATTCTTCTTTCTTTACCGCTTGTCCTGCTACAAACCCATTTTCCCTTAACCCAGCTAAGGGAGAGACTCCTGTGAGATCTACACAAGCATGTTTCCCTCCCGCCCAGCCAAAGACGAGCAGGTCCGCTGGTCTCAATGTAGATCTCCCTTCCATGGGGTCTGTAAGGAAATTCACAGGGGCCTCCTTCTTGGCAGAAATCCCCGATCTCCTCAAGATGTCCCCCAAAACATCCCTCACCCAGTCATGCTGGTATTTGAAACCAGGGAGCTCCTTGCAATGAACAGCATGCTCCCCGTATTTATCCATACAGGCTTTATGGCAGATTGGGCAGGTTTCGTCTTCTGGATACATGGGGATCATCAGCCGGTATTTGAGGATAGCCCTATACTCAACAGCTGACATGCATTGCCCCAGCCCCTCGATCGGGATAACAGTAAAAAAGTCTTGCGCATGGGGGCCTTTCAAGCACTCAATCACCGCCTTCTGGCGGGGAGACAGATCAAGTGTTTCTCCCAGATTCCAAGCGATTTTCTCAAATAGAGCATTCGCCAAAAATTTTTGTGGCTTTGGGGGGGGGGGGCGGTGTCCATATTAGAGAAACCGCCAATGTCAAAGTCTGAAAGAGAGACACTTAAATACTCGAGGGCCTGTTGGTAGTCTACGTCAAGCTTATCAACCCCACTGTTCCGAAGGATGTGGTCTTGCAATACACACGACTGAGCTCTAGACGCCACAAAAGCATAAACTCCAACATCCCGAGCTGAGAGGAGGCCCAAACCACCCAGGCGGATCGGCAAAGATGCCAAACGCCACTGAAGTTCACCAAAGCAGGGCCCCCCACAAACAACAATGTCTTCAATAGCCTTTCGGAGACCATCGTCAAAATAGGATACCGCATTTTCCATCAAGTGAGGTTGGCAGGTCCGCAGCCCAAACAGTAACTTAGCTACCCCCATGCATGACCTTAAAAGAAGAAGCTCGCACTGGGGGTCCTGTAAGCAGGGCAAGAGTTTCATAAGGTCAACCGCTGTCGATGCCCGCCGCCCTGCTAATTCCCCAATAAAAGCAGAGTCTCGGCTAACCGCCCCCCCCCCCCCAGGAGCTTAACCCCCCTCACAGGTCTTCCTATCCCTCTCAGGAAAAGGCCATCCTGCACCTTGAGACCGTCACAAGATGGCAGTACACTTCCGTTTTCTTAATATTGAGATGGAGCCCTATGGATGGTCCCTCCGTGTTGATGATGTCCAAGGCTTTAGCAACTTCCATTGCATTACCTATGATCGTACCATCATCCAAATACCAAGCATGAAAGGGGAGGTTATAGTGCTCCTGTACACGGAGAATAAGGGGATGTAAGGCTAGGGCAAAGAGGAGGGGCCCCAAGGGATCTCCCTGTTCCACTCCAGTGGTGGCCCCGATACACTCGCTGCCAACATACAACCGAGCGGTTGGGCGTACAAGAACTGGACCCACCGATAGATAGATGGGCAACGTTGGTGGACCTGCTGGAGGAACGCTGAACGGTCAACCATGTTGAAAGCATTGGTGAAGTCTACCGTAAGTAAGGCCATGGACCCATCTTCATGAAAGGAGTTAAGGAACCTGTTCGCACTATGAAGCACCGCATCCGCCCCATTTGGTGTACCAACCCCAAATTGAAAATCCCCCAAATATTGGGCCATGTCCTTCCCAACCTTCTTCATAGCCACCTTAGAGACCAACCTACGCCAGATGCCACCCACTGCGATAGGCCTAATACCATTATCAGGTTTCAATAAGGGGGTGAGGGGGGCTGAGTCCACAAACTCTGCCAACTCTTTAGGGCAAAGCCCTTCAAGCCATAGGTTGACGACTCCAGTAATAGCTGTGAGCAGACCCGAGGAACTTACCGACCCCACGCAACCAATAGTGTCCAACAAGTGTTGGGCCCGCATCCCATCTCTGCCACAAGATGTCCCTCTAGGGAAGGATTGGATACATTTAAGCACGCAATCCTCTGCTGTAATAATAGTGGGTTGGACAATGGGGTTGGAAGGCAGTGATGGGGGTGGCATCACCGGGTGTATCCAATCCTTCCCTAGAGGGACATCTTGTGGCAGAGATGGGACACATTAAAGGTTAAAGATGACACATATCAACGTGTTAGGTATTATTTCATGACACCGGTACATACTCGCCACTACCTTACCAACTACGCTCTTTGATGGGGACACAAGAAGATGACTAGACATGGGTGTAACGCACCATGTGACAAAAGCATTCTCCTTCAAAAAATTCTCTAGCGCTTTGTGTTCCTCAAACTCAATGAGATTGGAATATCACCTACTTGGTGAGGTTGATGGGGCCAATTGACTTGAAATATTTGATCACCAACATAACACTAGTACTAACATAGGCCTTACTTTGTCTCTTTATAAATTATGCTCTTTCAATAGATTGCAAATGTGACAAGTTTGGCCCTCTTAGTTTTAAGACATGACAACTATCTTCTTAAACTTTGAAAATCAGTTGTTGTTATCAACTAGTAAATACTTCCGCGCTTCGCGGCGGTTGTCGCATTGTATAATTTTAAAACCACTTTGCTAATATAACTAATATACCAATTCGGGATGACCTATTGAACAGATCAACCCAATTTTGTCTACTTTTTTTTTTACAAAACTTGTTCAAGTTAAAATAGGTTATTGTAACAAATGATGAATTACACAAGCGGCAAAACCGGAAGAATGAAAACCATGTGCGTTAAAGTGATTTCAATAAAAGAATGTATCAATATTAAATTAGTTTTAACTTAGGTTGAAACATTTTAAGCTCAAAAGACATTATCAGGCATGTATCATGAAGTCTTTTTGAATGTCACTTAGAAACATCATTTCATCATATATAATGATTCAAACCCCACAGCTTGTTTTTTTAAAAGAAATAGACGTAATCTACTAAATAACTAACTATTTTATTTTACAGAAAACGATTTTACTTTGGAAAGAAAAACCAGTAGTGACAACCATTTTCCATTTATAGTTTTTTTAAAGCTGCTAAAAAGTAAAATGGATAAAATTATGTATGTTTTATATCTATTATATATAATAAACATGATAAATAAGGGCTTATGTGTCATTAGGAGAGGGCTTGGAAAATGATGTGGCACTATCTAAGACAACCTACAATTTGGTTTTGGCTCCAAAAATTCGGGTATATTTTTTTTCTTTAAATGGGCAGAGACGGGATCCGTATAATGACCCAATGACCCAGGTATTTAGATGTTCTAAAACCCTAAATCTGCATCACTTCCACCGCCGCTTCTCTTTGTGCCCTGAATCACCCATTCGTTTCTCTAATCCATATCTCCTACTCTCATCCATACCTAAATCTATTTTCTTTGGATCTTCTTCTCTTTGCAATCAGGTACCCGTCGAACTATATTTTGGATTTCATACGAGGATTTGTTTTTTCTGTCAGTTTAAAATCATCTAATGTTTCGGTCGAACTATATCTTGGATTTCAAACGAGGATTTGTTCTGGTTTTGATTTTTATAAGTTTATTACTCTTCCTCTTCTCATCATTCTACTATTTTTTTCATTGGATTCTCTAACTGATCTTCATTTTTTGGATTATTGCTTCAGGTCTCTCATCGGATTTCATTCTATGGTTTTTTTTTATGGATTCTCTGATACGATTCATGTATAAATCCAACACCTTGATGTTATATGCTTACTATTGAAACCCTAATTCAATGAAGGTCAGTGTTCTATTGAAGAAGTGATCATTTGTTGATTTAAGACATATATGGTTCCTCGCACCAATTGTAGGTAAGTGGGTTCCTCTTCTCCCAGACATCTAGATATGCAATGAGGTTTCGATTTTGTTATATGGTTCATAATTCCATTGTAATTAACATTAGTGATTTGTATTCTCTTTTCATGTTAACTTTGGTTTCGATCTGGTTTATTTTGGGATTAGGGTTCATAGAGTTGTTACATAATTCCAGTGGAATACATAGCTGTCATGTCTTTTTTTTTCTTAAATTATAGCTGCAAATGGCTGCGAAAAACAGTCATACAGGGCTGGGAATTATACCCGTATAGGGCTGGAATACTTTTGTTCTATGGGGGTAGTTATACAGCCATGTAAGGCTGTGAAAGAAATATGCTTGTACAAGGTTGAATGAAGATTAACAAGCATTTTAAAGGAAACTGTAAGTTGGTCTTACCCTAAATTTTATAGTATGTGGGTCAAGTATTATAGAAAATATCCTTACTTTGCTAATTCTGAGTTAATAAACATATTTTCAGCTCCTTTCTATGAAGCTTGCTTCTGTTAATCCTATACTATATGATTTTGGAGTGGATTTGGACGCATTCATGGTTAAACCTGATGAGGTAACTAATTAAATTATTAATTGAGGTTTTGCGATCCCATACACACATATACAAACAATCTAAAAACGGATTAGAGATGCGGGTTTGAGTTCGGTCTAAACAGGTTTCACTAAATCTTGGGTTCGGGTTAACGTGGTGGGTTGACCCATTAATTTTAATTTTTTAAAATTATGTTTTTGTGCTATAAATATAAATGATTAGGTACGTCACGAGTGAGAACACATTCATTTTGAAACCAATTGTTTTTAGTAGGACCCAAAACTATTCTGGCCAGTTTCACCCGTAAACACGTTTACTCTTTTTTTTAAAGTCGTTCCCGTAAACACGTTTACTCTTTTTTTTAAGTCGTTCTTGATTTATGGACTTTATCATGGATTAACAGGTGCAAGATCGATGGACGACAAGTTTAAAAGAAAACGTCACCAAAGCAGATTTCGCTTTCTATCCACCAACCATGATTTTGTTTGAATTTCTTGGATTACAGATACTGGTACCAGCTAAAAGATTTAAAAACTTCATATTCTGATTCTTTAATGTCAATGGTATCATTTATAACTTCATTTGCAGTAATGGTATCATTATAGAAGGATATCCACTAGCTTATAGTATGCCTCGTGAGGCTTATGCTAATACGTATGGTCCTAGTATTGGTGACAAAATTCGTCTGGGTGATACTGAATTGTTTGCACAAGTTGAAAAAGATCTTGATGTTTATGGTGACGAGTGTGTGTTTGGTGGTGGAAAAGTTATAAGAGATGGAATGGGGCAAGCTGCAGGGTTTTCTGCAGCTGATTGTTTGGATACCGTTATTACAAATGCTTTGATAATTGATTATACGGGAATTTTTAAAGCAGACATTCGTATTAAAGGGGGTTGTATTTCTTCCCTTGGGAAATCAGGAAATCCTGATGCCATGAATGGTGTTTCTGATAACATGATCATTAGGGTAAGCTGTCAGATGCTTCATCTTTCTATGCATTAAGGGGACCTGCTTAATCATGGTTAAATGGGTCACCACCAGTTTTGATCCATATGTTTTGGTGAGGTGAGCACAGAGGTGATTGCTGGAGAAGGCATGATAGTGACAGCTGGCGCTATAGATTTTCATGTTCATTTCATATGCCTTCAATTGGCACATGAAGCAATATCGAGAGTTGGGCAAATATAATGTACCATTGTACCCAAAAACTCCCTCTCTTTAATATACCCATGGGTCCAAAATATGGTTAGAAACGACCTCTGCAGACACTACCAATCTGATGGAAAGTTTGTTGCTTCTACAGTTCCTTTACTTGAAAAGTTTCCAGATATAGAAGGTGGTAAGATTCCTGGTGAATTAATCTTAAGCAATGGAGATATATTGCTTAACGCGGGAAGGGAGGCTGTAAAAATCAACGTAACTAATGATGGAGATAGACCAATACAGGTGGTTTTCTTTGTACATATTAGTGTTTTTTTTATTATAAATTTTACTACTTCAAGATGAGTGTGATTAACTATTAAGGCTATCTTTAAAGTTAATATGGCAAAAAACTAATAAAATTATATAAATTTTTTAGCTTTTCAATTTTTTTCTTAAGTTGTTAGTATAAATTCATCTATTATTGTATTTCATCACATAATAATGAGGATCACAAAACTTTCAGGTTGGCAGCCATTATCATTTCATTGAGGTCAATCCAACTTTGATTTTTGATCGAAGAAAATCATATGGCATGAGGTTAAATATACCAGCAGGAACAGCTACGCGGTTTGAGGTCAGAATTTTGAACATCAACTTTATATATTTAGGGTAGTTCTTTTACTTTTTTTTTTCTCATTTCTTCTTAAAAAAGTAAAAACATGTTTCTAAAGTGGCTGATTGCTTTATTAATACCCTCACCATTTGGGATCTCCTATATCACTTATAGAGTTCTCTTGCGCATATTTTATACTTAATTACTTATCTTCCTAACTTGTAGCATTTTTAGTGAAGTTATGTTAAGACAATGGGGGTGTTTGGGTTAGCTTATTTTGAATCATAAGGAATCTTGAATCGAATCTGTTTACCACTCAAAGAATTTTGATTCAAATTGTTTCTAGATCAATGGGTATTGAGTTTATGTGTGGGTGTTTCTTGATTGATCATGATGTGTGAATTTTTTTATGAAAGTTTCGGTTTTTAGAATGTCATCTTGATGTGATTTTGAAGTAGTTTCGGGTTCATAATTTAGAAGAACAAAAGTTTGGTGAGACTAGGTGAGCTATGAAATTTAATGCCACCGGATTTCTATATTCTTGATTATTTTTTATTATTTTTTGAAAAAAACAAAAGTTTGGTGGGACTAGGTGAGCTATGAAATTTTCGGTTGGAACATGAAGTTTGGTGGGGTTTGGTCTATATGCCATCCTTTTAACACATATGTATTACTTTTTTTAATCTTTTATCAGGTATTTAAATGCATTGACAAAGTTGCTCATAATTTAGAAGAATTAGGATTTGGGTTCTCATATGTGATAAAATGGAAAAAAGCAACTAAAATATGGTAAGTTTTGTCTTTATTGTGGTGATGATGGATGTGCGACATAACGTCAACTCGTAATACATATATAAATCAACAAATATCTCAGCAAGCTTAGTATTGACACCAAAGTTTATATTATATAGTATCGACACTAAAGTTTATATTATATATTTAAACACTTATAATTTGGTTGTTTTTTTTGTAGAGGGAACTCAATTTACCAAGGGAAAGGTTTTGGTAACTCGAAGGATATGCATCTTCAAAGGGACTCGACTATCTTTAAATTGTATATCCACTGTATCACTAATTTATGTAATATGAGACTTTGTATTTTATTTTATTTATACACTTGATATTTATCTTAATAGTTTTCTCCAACCCGGGTAGCACCCGGGTGATAACCTAGTAAAGATATAAAATGTCAAATGTTTTTATAAAATGGTAAATGCTTTCCCATCCTAAAACCATGGGTAAATAAAGTAAAAACCCACCGGAGCATCAAAACCCTTGTGGATTTGAAACCACCAACGTATTCAGATCCCCAAACTCTAAGCCATTTTCCAAGGAGAAGGATGATAATCTTCATTCCAAGGAGAAAAATGACAATCTTCATAATCATTAATATGTGCTTCACAAATCACACCTAAATTACACTCAAAATCCTTTCAAAACTCTCAAACCTACCAGATGTAGCCTAAAATTGGGTATGCCATGGATTCAAAAGCACCATCTACCACCGCTCTAATCCACCAATTTCAGCCACTACTTGCCGGAGATCGGCAAATGGCTGCCAAACGATACCATCGACACCTATCCGCAGTCCCCTGTCGTCGGCTTCATCAGCATCGGTTTCCGATTTATGCCGTAACTCACCGCTAGAAGACCCGATCCAGCCTTGTAACCACCAACATCACTTGATTCTGCCGGATTAGTAGCTGTTAACCACAAATTGTCGTCGCTCACCTTCTTCACTTGCTTCACTATCTGATTTTGTCGGTGTCGGTTCCAACACAAATTTCAAACGCAGCAGCCGGCCACGGCAACAACTGTTTCAGTCGGAGTAGGCACGTAGGAATTTTTTCCGCCACCGACTGCAGTGGTGGTTCGGAAGCTGATTCTCTCTAAAACTCAAGACTGTCAAGAACATCAAAGAATGACCGGCAGATGTCGGTCATGAGATACCTGGAAACCTGAACTGTTCCTAAGAGCTTTCATGATTTGTTATTATATAAAATTAAGTTGTTGGTTCTTTAATTTCAACAAGTAATAACCTTCGATAGACAACAACATATACCTTCACTAGTCGCTGCACTATGAAAATGTTGAATCGTGTTGGCCGGGATGTCTTTCTATTTTGCCCATCTGCTTCCAAACCCGATTACCAAGGCTATAGTTTAAAAAAGTTTCTAAGTTTTCAAAATTATTATGTTTCGAAAATAACTTTAAATAATTATGTTTATTATTTTATTTAATTAATCTATTATTTTAATTTTATTATCTAAGCTAAGGTTGCCATATTTTTGTATTTAAACTTCTTTGCTTTTGGCAGTGTTGTAAAAGTCGGATTACTCGGCCGAGTACTCGGCCGAGTACTCGGCGAGTACTCGGTCCTCGGACCCCCTCCGAGGCGACTTCCTCCTAGGCGGTCTCAATTAGTCGGCCTCGGGATTACTCGGGAGTACTCGGTGCCTAGTCGGCCTAGTCGGACGTAGTCGGCCTAGTTGGTCTAGGCGGTCAACGTGGTTTGTTGACTTTTAATCGGTCAAACTCGGTCAAAATCGGCCTACTCGGCCTTGTACTCGGACTACTCGGCCTTGTACTCAGACTAGTTGGACTTGTATTCAGAATATTTGAACTTTAAACATGTTTCATTTTAAATTATACTCAGTTGACATGAATTATGCTTATTTTAACACATAAATAATATATAACAATTAATTTTCTTTATATTTACCATGTCCGCGTACTCCCCGAGTACTCTCCGAGTACTCCGATTACTCCCAACTTCCCAATCGGCCGACTAGGGACCGCCTAACGACTTTTACAACTCTGGCTTTTGGTGAATACAAACAATTTGAGTAACATAAATGATGGGGGAAGAATCACATGATCAAAAGTTTTTTCCCCAAATAACATGGTCCTCATCTACTTGGGTCCAATCTATCAACCCTTTCACATATACATACATTAATACATATAAGTGTTCATATACTATATCCATATAATTTTATTATAGGTGTTCTATTATCTATAACCATGTATATAATAATTGTATCATTCAAAAAGATTATTTTAGAAACAAGTAATGCATGTCGTACGCTCAACCTAAAAAAGTCAAATAAATAAAACTCATACAAAATACACATGTCAAGATTGATTCATGAACCCCATTTATACGAACATATTTATAATGATAACTAATGAAGTAATTCAAGCTTTTAGACAGGTTTCAGTTAATACTTCTAAAGTCGACTTTATAGAATTTATACATCGAAATAGATATATATTTTGGTTTAATTTATACATTGAAAAAACAATTACAAAAAATGTGAAAAATATAATGAATTATCACTTCAAAATTGAAAGTTGAAACCCTCAAGTGTTGAATCATGACTAACATATGCTAACAGTATATATCATTTTTAAAGCATTTTTTTTAAATTCCCTACAATAGTATTTTTTTTTTTATTCTATAAAACACATATGACATACATCCGTATTACTGAGGGGTTTGATATAGAATCATAACTAATGTGAAAACTAAAAGTCTAAAATGGAACTTCAATTTTTTTGTTTGTGTATATGTATAAGATTCTAAAATATTGAATAACTAAAAGAGTTCAATGTCATTTTAGTCCCTGTGATTTGGGTCATTTTGTCAGTTTAGTCCAAATGTTTCATTTTTCATCTGTGGGTCCAAAAAGGTTTCACCGTTACCATTTTAGTCTACTGGGTTAACTTCATCCATTAATCCTGTTAATGAGAAAGACAATTCGGTCATTTTATATGGCCGAATTGCCCTTGTAGTTCACATAATTACATATAAAATGACTAAATTGCCCTTCTCGTTAACAGAAAAATTGGATGAAGTTAATCCAGTGGACTAAAATGGCAATGATGAAACCTTTTTGGACCATAGGCGAAAAATAAAACTTTTGGACAAAACTGTCAAAATGGCCCAAAACACAGAGACTAAAATAACATTTAACTCATAACTAAATGTTTATAATTAAAATTCAGGCCTAAATGCATATATAGTGAATTTACTAAATGTGAAATCATTGAACATTTGTATTCTCTAGTGAATATATTATGTTTAAAACTATATATTATATACTGTTAAATACATATAATCAGATCAGTTTATAAACATTTAATGCGTTTTATTGTAACATTATATCTTTGTGTACAAATAATGGTTGTTAGGTAATTGCCTGTCATAGCTTAGAACTCTGTTTTCAAAATAATTTATATTCAGATCTTGATAAAAGAAAAAAAAAACACAATTGCATATTTTGTTTTTTGCTAAATATAATCGAACGCAAATTATAAGAGGAAATATCAAATTATTTTTGGCATAATTTGAATTTGAATTGTAAACGCACTACGTGCTCACGGTGTTTTTATTTGTAATTAACTAGTAAGTTCCACTAGCCCTCGAGGAAAATGTATACTTATATAATTACACATTTGTCTCTGTTGTATAATAAAAAATAAATTCTTGATATGTTTAAAAAGATATAGACATGTGTTTTACAATACATCAGTTAAAAATAAAACGAATGCCGGTACTGACTCTGATAATATGATAATAGTGATATTGGTACCGATGTTGTTTGGTTGGTATTAGATCGGTTTGTTACAGTATCGGTACTCCCGATAATTTATTATACCAAAAAATACTTTATTTTAAATAGAACTTAGAGGGTGTTTGGGATTACGTTTTGAAGTGATAATTTGTATATTATGTTTGTAAAACATGAATAATCTAAAAAGTGTTTGGATGAAAAACTGATT
Organism: Helianthus tuberosus; assembly: GCA_030545235.1. Taxonomy (NCBI): domain Eukaryota; kingdom Viridiplantae; phylum Streptophyta; class Magnoliopsida; order Asterales; family Asteraceae; genus Helianthus; species Helianthus tuberosus. The sequence goes on along the minus strand of CM060445.1, from coordinate 116,508,826 downwards.
ATCTGCCTCCAAAACGCAGTTTTGGAGAAGCATGTACCTACATGCTTTTTCAAAAAACAGTTTTGAAAACGCAAAATCTATTTTGAAAACACATAATCTATTTTGAAAAAGCAACACCAAACGCCCCCTTAGTTTTTCAATAAAAGAATGCTTATTTTAAGAAAAAAATATTAAACCGCGTATTTAGTTTCTTTTCTTAGAAAAATTAATAGACGCAAGTTATCAGAGAAAAACAAAACTATTAGAAAAGTAATAGGTCAAAAGAGCATATTTACAATATTGGGGTAATTTCATATATACCCTAAACTTGCAAAATATCATATATACTCATGCAAAAGTATAAATATCAAATATACACTTACAAAGTAGTTGAAATATCATATATATATCTGATTTTTTTAGAAACAATTTAATAAATGACAATTTTACCTTTATTTTTTTAAAACTTTGAAATCTCATATATGACCTTTAACTTCAAATGTTATATTTACGCATTTCTAGCATCATTTATTAAAATTATATATGGAGTATACTATTGTTGATGGGTAAATATAAAAAAAGGGTAAAAATAAATTTAAGCTAAAAATGTGTTACATAAAATACGAAGTTAAGAAATGAACATATACGAAAACTTGAAGTTAAAAAATAAGGGTAAAATGATAATTAAGTAGATTGTTTTTAACAAAGTAGGTATATTTGATATCTTAACTACTTTCTAAAGGCATATATGATACTTTTAGTTCTGGTTGGGTATAGGGATGAGCATTTGGTATCAAATACCGATCCCGTCCCGTACCGATCTCAAAAATATCGTACCGATTTTTTTCGGTACCGGAAACGGTATCCACTTTTTGGCATTTTCGGTATCGGTATTTTCAGGATCGGTACCGGTAAAATACCGACTTTTACCTTCAAATACCGCTACCGTACCGATACTGTACCGACATATTTCGGTATCGGTACCCAGTTTTGGCGAAATTCGGTATCGGGATTTTTGGGATCGGGACGGGATCGGGATTTGTTCATCCCTAGTTGGGTATATATGAAAAGAGAAAAATGCTCGGATAGTCCCTGTGGTTTGTTCATTTTTCACCTTTAGTCCCTAACTTTATAAAGATATAGTCCCCAACTTTTGCAATTTCGTTCCTGGGTAGTCCCTGAAGCGGATGGAGGTTGGTTTTTTTTTGTTAAGTGGGTGTGAAATGACAAGATTGCCCCCTCATCTTCTTCCACACTCCCTCACACACACACACACACACACTTTCTCTCTCTCTCTAAAATCCACCTCCACCTGCACCTTAAACCCACCACCACCTCCATCATCACCTTTAACCCACCATCACAACCTCTAGCGACACCGTCACCGCCGTAAAACCGCCGCAATCGCCGCCCTAGAAGTCGGTCTATACATCGAAGCCCTAAGCACCCGAGCTTCACTATTCGAATTGATTCGTTGTCTACCAGACTCTCTTCATGATCTCGAACACTTGAAACTGTTGTACAAATTCAATTCTCCATTCAACCTCGTATCTTTTCCACTTCCTCGTCTCTGCCCTCATCCACACACGCATCCTGTAAGTATCCCCTCAATTTTATCAAATTTAATCGCGTTTGTTTATGGTGGGTTCTAATTCTGATTAATATTCAATTGGGCTTTTCGGTTTGTTGGAAATTCGATTTTTTATTACTAATTTGCTATTATTGTGCCCTGTTTATGTTACTCTGTTCGCACGGTTTGAATTGATGCTCAATGGGTTTGATTTGTTGATTATTGGTTCAATTTTATAAATTCTAATTGCATTTATGTGTTTGAATCATCATCGGTTGAATTAGGCTAATGGGTTTGCTGAGATTGAGAGAAAGAGCTTCTACAACTTTACAAGGAAGGGATTGTTGATTTTTAGTAGTGTTTTTATAATATAGGTGGAGCACACAATATAATTAAATTTCTTTTTGAGTTAAATGCTTGGTTGGTCCCTGTGGTTTGCAAAAATTGCAGACTTGGTCCCAGTGGTTTAATAATTACATGCGTGGTCCCAAAACTTGTCAAAAATGCACTCGCTTGGTCCTTATCACTAACATCCGTTAAGTTCTTCAGTTAAGTCCATGTTAAATGACCCAAATACCCTTGCTTATTAACAAAACCCACCAGTCTTCACAGGTCTCTTCTCAAAACACCAATTGCAGACCTTCTTCTGCATTTTGGATCACCTCCGCCACCATACAAACTCCACTCACCTCCGCCACCGTCTCACCCACCACCACCATCTCACCTCCGCCAGTTCTCACCTCCACCGGGCACCCCCAAACACCAAAACCCCGAAACCCACATCCACCACCGGGCAGGCCACCACACCAGCCCCACCGGAGGACGTCACCGGACAAACGGATCTCCGACTCTGACGATTCACGATTCAACTCCCACATTGATTCAACCCACCACACCAACCTTGATTCAACCCACCGGAGGACCTTGATTCAACCCAACATGTCGGAGCTGTTAATTGAATCCGGATTCGATCGATTACTCGAACAGTTATCGCAGATTGATGGTGGTAGTGGTGGGGTATACGGTGGAGGTGGAGGAGGTGGGGTATACGGTGGAGGTAGAGGCGGTGGGTCGAAGGTGACGGCGGTGGGGGTGCTTGTGACAGTGGTTGTGGTGGGTTTACGGTGGTGGTGTTTACGGTGAAGGTGGATGCGGTGGGTTGAAGGTGACGGCGGAGGTGGTGGGTTGAAGGTGACGGCGGTGGTGGTGGTGGTGGTGGGTTTATGGTGGAGATGGAGGCGGTGGGTTGAAGGTGTCAATGGAGCTGGAGATGGCGGTGGTGCTGGTGTTGGTGCTGGGTTGAAGGTGGGTATGTGCAGGATGTGTGGATGAAGATGAGAGGTGGGTCCCATTAGGTTTAGGGTTTTTTTTTTCTTTTTTAATCTTTTAGGGGTAATCTAGTAATTTTACATACACTTAATTGAGAAATCTAACAGATGTTAGGGCAAGGGACCAAGCGAGTGCATTTTTGACAAGTTTTGGGAACACGCATGTAATTATTAAACCACTGGGACCAAATCTGCAATTTTTGCAAACCACAGGGACCAACCAAGCATTTAACTCTTTCTTTTTTATTGTTTTAATTTTTATGTTTAATAGTAAGGGTATTTTAGTAATTTCACATCCACCTAATACCAAAAATTAACCCCCAACCGCGCCAGGGGCTATCTGGGAACGAAATTGCTAAAGTTGGAGACTATAGTTGTAATTTTAGAAAGTTGGGGACTAAAGGTGAAAATGGGCAAATCACAGGGACAATCCGGACATTTTTCTCATATGAAAATTTTAAAAGTTTGTAAGAGTATATATGAAATTAATCCTATGATATTCGAGTGATATTGAAGCTTAAAAACAGAATATAAAAAAAAGTTAGAGTTAAGTGCAATTTGTCTCCTGTGGTTTGTTGGCAGAAGCAAGTTGCCCCCTGAAAGTATTTTTTTTTTTGGGTACATTGTGCCATCATGTTTCTAAAATGTAACATTATGCATCATTCTATCAAACAGACATTAGTTTGAACATTTGACTTTGAGTGAAAAGACCTTTACTATGCCAAGATGTTTAAATACTTTAGGCCTGGTCTATTCGCACACGGCCTTTGTCTTTTTGCACACTCGAAGCGCCCCGCTTTGGCCATAGCGGGGCGCTTTGGCCAAAGCGGGGCGCTTCGAGTGTGCAAAAAGACAAAAAGCGTTGGCTGGACTTTGTGTTGTTTTTTTTTTTGAAATAGGTGGGATGTGGTTTAGTTTGGTAGTGTTTTTTGGAGGAAAAAATTGTATTTGAGTTTTATAATACGTTGTTTTATAATTACGTTTTTTTACGTCATTATTTTTATAGAACGTATATAATATAAGTGCGTCTTTATAAACTGTTAACCTAGTTTATTTTGTTAAATTAAACGAACACGCTAAATAAATTGTACAGAAAGCCATAAGAATGAAACGTAAACAATCCAAAACCAACGTGATGTAAATAGAAGATTAACTGCAATATATATATATATATATATATATATATATATATATATATATATATATATCAGTTTGTACATACAAAACAAAAAGGTACAACTGACTACATAATACATAACAAAACACTATACAAACAAACTAAGGTACTAATCCTCGTGCGGTGGGGACGGTGGGAGGGGAAGTGGAGGCAACCCAGCGAGCTCTCGTAGAGAAACGAGCGTCTCGATGATCCAGTCCTGGCGTGCGGCCTGGCGTCTGAGGCGCCGGTCGAAGTCCCGAGCCACCTCACGCGCTACCGGAGGCAGGTCATCGTAAACGTGCTGCGGGTACTGTGGCGGCTCAGGAGCTGGCTGAACTGGTGGTACCGGGATCTCCTCGACATGCTCCTCCTGAGCCGGATCCTCTAATACAGGCTGAGCCTGAGCCTGAGGCTCCTCCTGAGCCTGAGCCTCAGCCTGAGGCTGGCCCGGGAAATGATCGAGTCCCAGAGCCTGTAGCTGAGCCTGCCGAGCGGCCGCCTGCTCAGCAGGAGGGGCCAACACTCCAGGCCTCAACTCAATAACAACCGGGATGACCTCCGGCACCGGCTCCGGCTGCCAAATCAGCCCGTCTCCGCCCCTAAACCTCAGACCAACATCAAAGTGACGGGTGATCTGCATGCTAGAAACTGACGCGCGACCCAACCTGGTAGACGGGACCGGATCGGACAGCACCGGATCTCCCTCGGGCACGATCCCGAGCGAGCGTGCGATGGCAGTGATGTATGAGCCAGTGTGCACCCACCCGCGGAGCTGCCGGTGGTATGCTGTGGCAAAGTAATCTGCTAGGCTGGCTGCTAGATCGCAGGGTTGTCGTCGCAGTAGGCAGTATAGAAAGAAAAGGTCACTGAGGTTGACCTTCTCCCTGCTGGCACCCCGCGGCACGATAGTTGCCGCGATAACATGGTGCAGGTATCGGAACAAGGGGTCTTTGATGGTGGTGGCCTTTTGCCAGGATCTCCCAAAGGGAACCCTGGAAATGGCCCTCTAGAAACTGATAAGCGTCTGCCTGTCCATCATCGTAACTGCCTGCGTATATAAATCAGTATCAAGCTCGGCCTCTGTGTACAAACCTGTATAAACAAATAATATTAAATAAACAAATAATAATAATAAACAAATAATATTAAATAAACAAATAACATTAAATAAACAAATAATAATAATAAACAAATAATATTAAATAAACAAATAACATTAAATAAACAAATGATATTAAATATAAAATAATAAATAATATTATTTAAACAAACCTGTATGGACAGCAAACTGCCGCACACTCATCTCAAACTGCTGACCGGCGAGACGGAATGTAACCTCGTGGACTGGAAAATCCGGGTCCTCCACGTAATCCGCCGGATGCGGCGCGTATGTAAACGTGGAAAGAAACTCCCACGTAAGCTCAGGGTACGAGTCCTCCATCGCTAACTCAAATAGGCGCGACCAAGGAGTATCTAGTCCAACTATCTCACGCGCCCGCGCGGCCTCTCCCACGGTCTCCAGCAGGCCCCAGTCTATCCCTACATGCTCCCCAATGGGGATGGTGCGCAACCTCGCGCATCTCCCCCTCGCCCGTGACCCCGGCGGAAACTGCAGGTACGGACATGCCGGCTCTCCCTCATCTCCCACATCTCCCTCAGCCTCCATATGCTCAATCTCGTCATCGGAGGAATCCATCCCTGCACGTTGACAAGATAATATTAAATAAACAAATAATATTACTAAACAATTTAAATAATAAACAAATAATATTATTTAAACAATTTTTAAACAAATAATATTAAACAAATAATTTTTAAACAAAAAATAATAAACAAATAATTTTATTTATAAAATTTAAATAATAAACAAATAATATTAAATATAATTTAAATAATAAACAAACAATATTAAACAAATAATATTAAACAAATAATATTAAAAAAAAATAAACATGAACCAAAGCGCCGCGCTTTGGCCTCGGCGCGGCGCTTTGGTTCTTCGTTATGAAGAACAGCCCCAGCAACATGATCACAACCGCCCAAATCAAATCAAAATCAAACATATAACTTGAACCAAAACAATAAACGAAGTTCGATCGTACCTAATAGCGGTTGAAATCCGGAAAAAGACGATCTTCGCACTAGTGTGTGTAATCGCACCGTAGTGTGTGTGTTTTGTTTGAGGGTGAAATGGGGGAGAAGGCTGCCCCGCTTCAAGTATAACGAGGGGCCAAAGCGCCCCGCTATGGCCAAAGCGGGGCGCTTCGGGGCCAAAACGCTGCGTTATGACCTAAGCGGGGCGCTTCGGCCCTTTTTTTAAATTTTTAAAATTGTTTTTTATTCACAAACGCGTCGATAATAGTCTAAATTTTACGTTTTTTTCCATTATACATCATTTTTTGAAATATATGGACTATACTGCAAGTTCCGGATCAAATCGGTTACGTGTGATGTCTTATTCCGTTATATCGTATCATTTTGGTTTGAAAGCACAAGTACTCCTGTGAGAGGTGTTATGTGTATCAGCCGCCTACCGCACATGAACATGACGTATTTTTTCATTAATTGTAGTATTATGATGTATATGGTCATTTTGGGTCGTACAACTGCGTATTGAATCTGATTGGGTCGTGTCGGTGACATTCGGTTTTTAACGTGATGTAACGCATATATTGAACAAACACAAACGTGATTATTATTAAACACATTTAACCTACATCGTGAACATATGGGGTTACATTAAGGTCAGGGGCACGATACGTAAGCATTTCGTACGCGTTGATCTGATCCCTGTATAATGTGTGCCAGGCTGCTGCGCGCTCTGTTCTGTTCGCTGTCCAGAGTGGGTTTGGGGGAGGCATTGGATAACAACCTCCAAGATCTACATGTATGAAATGCCCATGGTCGACGAACACAACCGCAACCACCAGGTGAGGTTGCTCAGCTTCGTTTGGCCCGCCCAGCAGAGGGAAAATTGTATTGCTCCCACGCATGTCGAAGGTGTGAACAATCACACCGTATCGTTGGGCAATAAGAAACCCCGTGTCAGGCATCGTCATGTAATTTTCGATATCTGCTCGTCCCACCCCCTTGAAATTGATCCGTCTAAGCAGCGCATCATAATGTCCTATGTTTTCCGGATCGAAAAACTGCCTCCAAAGCGATTCGTTCGTACGTAACTCCTTTATAAGTTGTTTCCGGATCATCAAATATGAATTTTGTTTCACTCCTAACCCAACAGCCACCGATCGAAACCCACAATGACCATCTGGTTTCACGTCCTTTATTCTAACGATGTATGGATGGATCACTTCGGGAATCTGAGATGCGTAGTTGCGGATCGCTATATCCGTCTTAGGACCGAGCTTGATCATCGGGAAATCAGGGTGCAGGTTGATCGGTTTGGTATTCTTTTGTCTTCTAGAATCTCCGGGTGATATGTACGAGCTGTGACGGGGAAGATCATCTGAGGCCTCGACCCAAGTTTCTTCCGACGGAATGTACGAGCTTTTTCTAGCGGCTTCAACCTTTCTTTCTTCCTGCGTTTTCAATGTTGGGCGACCACGAGTTTTCTTCAGAACAGCAGGAGCCTTTTTGTTATTGTTCCCTGGATTGAGGATTTGCTGAAACTTTTCAAAGAAGCTCCTTTTCACTTGAGGGGGTGTTGGATCGATCTTTTGTTTCAATTTTTCAAATTCCGCGTCTACATCGATATCCTCTATGTTTTTCTTTGCAGGCTTGAAGTTAAGCTTCTTCCAGAACACGTCTATGTGTGTGATCTGGAGTTGCTGACCTGTGGATGAAAACAAATTAGGTGGCAGAATCATAACGAGAAAGGTCAAAGATATTAATTACCTTTATTTTCCAACTTTTCCAAACGACAGGCACATGGCAAACCACAACTGGTAAAAAGTTGGCAACCACAGCTTGCACCGTAGGCTCTCAACCCGTCTTCCTTACGTTTTAGTTCCCTACTCAAAAGCTCAATCGCATATATTGAAACCTTTCTGAGAATATATGCAAGCATGGGCTGCTTCTTGTGGTGCGTCATCACTTTTCGGAGGCTTGTTTCAAAGCTTGTACTAATCTCGGTGTATTGTCTATCAACAACATGATCAACATACAGTACAAGTTTATCCAGTGTGTTGCGATGACTTGGAAAGTGACTTTTTAGTGTTGCATGCATGCCCTCAACCCTGTTGGTCGTAGTTTGGTGAAAGTTGATAGTTTTGTTAATCCAGCATGATACAAACTTTTCACGGTACGGATCCAACCAGGATTTCTTCATATAATCAAAAACCTCTAAAATTAAAAAAAACGTAAATAGTCAGTTTTTGTTATTATATAAAATTTGAACATAATTATGTAAGAAATACCTACGTTCACGGTCATCTTCTTTCAGCTGTGCTTCAAGGTTTTCCAAGTTATACCTGTATATTTCCTCGGTCGTAGACTCACACAATAACCAAAAACTACGTACGAATTCTTTCCAATCCTTGTCAGAGAATTTCTTCTTGCTGTTCTTATTAATATTTTGTTGAATATGGAACCGACAAAGATACTTATGCGCTTTTGGAAAAACTTGTTCACACGCGTTCATTAGCGCAAAATCCCTGTCTGTTAAAATCACGCGCGGTTCCATACATCCTACCAGCATAGACTTGATCCTCTGCAACACCCATAGGTAGTTCTCTGACTTCTCAGCGGAAATTACCGCACAAGCAGCCGTAAACGATTTGTTTGTCGACGTCATGCCTACGACCTGAACAAATGGCAGGTTGTACATGTTCGTTTTGTAGGTGGCGTCAATAATAAGCACATGCGGGAAGGCACACCACATAGTGAATGATCTTTCGTGAACAAAGAAGACATCTTCAACTTCGTTCGATATCTCATTCGTGCGCATGTAATAAGTGTAATTTTTTTCGAGAAGAATGCTTTCAAGTTTTTGCATCGGAGACTTACCGACATTTTTTTCGGCGTTGATTTTCTGAACAACGTTGTGTATATCTTTCGGAATAAGCTTTCTAGCCGGATTGTTTTTTGTCAGCGTTCGCCAGATACTTTGGTTGGGAATGTCTTGCTCTGCCAGCTCCTTAACCAGTTTTTTATCCTCCGAAGAAAGCCTTCTCGCATACGCGTGACCCTCTAAGTTTTCAATAGGAGTGTGGTTATGCTTCGCCTTCGTCACCTCGATCCTCCAAACACTTCCGGATGATTCCGAAAACCCGATCATCTCGAACGGGCAGCCTATTTTCTTGCTACCCGTTTTCCTCTGTGTAGCTATACTCTTAAGCTCCCCACCAAAAGTACATTGAAACCAAATCTTGTAATTCTCTCCTCTTTTATTCGACCTCTTAGTCACAATGAGGTAACCGTTGTCTTTTGCCGTGTCTTGTACCCAACGCACCAACTCTTTACGTGACGAAAAGGTCTGCGTTGTATCAAACGAAAACGTAACCGGGTAACAGCCTTCCTCATCAACAGACACATCCCCCGGCTCACCATCGTCACCGAGGTCCGAATATACTTGATGTTCAAAGTTGTGCTCGCCACCGTAACCGAAATTCGAATAACCTTGTAAGCTCTGTTGACAACCGTAACTGTCGTTTGGACCACACTCCTGCTGTACAAAGCTGTACTCGCCACCGTAACCGAAATTCGAATAACCTTGTTGTGCGTAAGGGTCCTCCACAGGGGTATTCAAATCCAGCGTCACCGTGTTATCACGATAACGAATGCCAGATACAACCTCTGCCTCCCTCAAGTTGGACGAGACCGGTTTCTCATACGAGTCAGAAATAGCGGTCCCCTCGTAAGAATCAGGAACAACTGTCTCGTCAGAATATTGACCGAAAATATAGTTGTTTAACCACGACATCGTTTTTTGTAAACAACAAAACACTCGAATACCCACGTATGTTTGTAAACAACGTCTCGAACGATAAGAAATGAAGTTTTCTAAAGAAGAATGGGTCTTCAATCAGTAGCTTGCTTTTTAAAAGTGAAAATTTGGGTCGAAGCGCCGCGCTATGGCCAAAGCGCGGCGCTTAGGGTTAACGACAAACATCATAATCAGCTTTATGTCTCTCAAACAGTAGCGAATGTCTCAAACGTCAATCGAAGCACCTTTTGTCGACCGAAGCGCCCCGCTATGGCCATAGCGCGGCACTTCGAGGTGTGAAAATAATTTCCTGCGTGTGGAAATAGCATGACCCATACTTTATCACCACCTCATTAGTTTTTCTAGCTAATTATAGCCATGAGTGTGTTATGAAATATGGATTAGAATCAACATCGATAGGACCCAAGACCTCACATGTTAATAATTAACTTCGAAGTAGACTTACCAACCAACACCTATAAACATATTAAACAAATTACTATCCATTAAAGTTGGTACAAATATTAATTTTTTTATAAAAATTTGAAAAGATGTAATAACCAGACAAAAAATATATATTTATCAACTCTCTTTTTTTATATCAAATTGAACAATAATGTTATTAAATTACACCAATATAGATCGAAATGGGCAAGATCTAAATGAACGTATCATCAGCGAAGAGTTTTATCTAATTTTCATTTTCAACATCAACAAAAGGAGGTGTCGGCGGGCATAGTGCCTACCATCTATTGGAGGAATTGGTCGGCAAGGGGGAATAGTGCCAGGCAGCTGCCTGACACTTCCCTATTAGCCTAATAAATTTATGGTTTTATCCCGCTTTAAAATTACGATTTTTCCATCAGTTCAAAAATATGTCTTTGCTTCCGGTTAAAAATAAATTTGCGTTTTTGCTCCCAGCTAAATATTTCGATTTTGCCCCCGGTTCAAAATTACGATTTTGCCCCTGGTTCAAAATTACGATTTTGCCATGTTTCAATTTACAGTTTTGCCATTAGTTTTTTCCCTTAAAAATACGATTTTGCCATCAGCTCAAAATTATGATTTTACCCTCAGCCAAAATTACGTTTTCGCCACAGTTCAAAATAAAATCTTGTTTTTCCCCCGGCTAAAAATTACGATTTTACACCAGTTTATTATTTTATATCCACTTTAAAATTACGGTTTTTCCCCAGTTTAAATTTACGTCTTTACCCCCAGTTAAAAATAAAATTATGCTTTTGCCCCTAGCTAAAATTTACGATTTTCCCCTCGGTTCAAAATTACGATATCACCCTCAATTCAAAATTACTTTTTTTTGCCCCCAGTGCAAAATAAAAACACGGTTTTTCCCTAGCTAAAAATTAGGATTTTACCCTCGGGAAAAAAAATTGATTTTCCCCCCAAGTAAAAATAAAAATATGATTTTGTCCCCAGCTAAAAATCGTGTTAAGGAGCTGCCTAATACTCTTTTTACTTTTTCTTTCTAGCAAAACTATGGTACTGTTTTTTTAATTGGTTAAGAATTATTCGGCCATCGCCCCGCAACGCGAACGGGGCAACACCTAGTTTCAACTACATAAGCGATGTTATCCTTCAAATTTAGGTAACGACCGCATACTAAGACATGATTTTTTTTGAAAGGCAAGGAACTACGTGCCAACCACCGTGACACCGGGCACTGTGGCGAAGGTCGACTACTCGATACCCGTCAGTCCCATGGCTCTCCCCAGATGCGCGGAAGCCGCTTGAAGGCACGACAGTGGAATAATTGGTAAAACCTCGCCTCTCATCCAAGTCGAACCTGGGTCACAAAGAACATTAATTCTTTCCCAATCACTCCACCGCTACCTCATTGGCTAAAGAGTAAATTACAAAACTCGTCCTTTATGTATGTATGTTATTTCATATCATGTCTTTTGTCTTCAATAATTATATTAATCATACCCAATGTTTACAAATTCTAACATGTTATATCCTTTACACGAAACCCAGTTAATTTTCTCAATTAATTATAGTCGCGTGGGGCCCACGTGAGGGCACTAATGTCTTTTAACCTATCCATCTGTTTCCCCTGTTTAATCCCAAATAACCCTAATCAAGATTTCTTCAAGTATGAAGAAGAGGATTTCTTCAAGTATGTCACAATCAAGAAAATGATAACAAGAATCTTGAAATCAGTGTAAACAACAGGATTTCTTCAAGTATGTATATCAAGTATACAATATTACAATAGCAAGAATTTTGAAATTTATATATACTCGTACAAATCGATAATGACATATACTTACAGCCGAAGTAGCCGCTTTGCTTGTGAGAGGGAAGAGTTGAGTTCCTGCACCACCACCGAGTATTATCGCCGCCACATTTTTTGGATCAATTCTTCTTCTCTCAAACTTTGGTGTTGTCGGTGTTTATAAATTCAAAAGCACACATACAAAAATCCCAAATAACGCAAGAAACGGTCACCAACCGTGTCACGGAGCCCCGACTCCCCGGCGACGGACTTGCCAGAAATATTCCGGTGAACACCATCGGAAACTTAACCGCACTTCAGATACTCATTCTCTGTAACAACCGTCTCTCTAGTTCGATCCCGACAGACATCGATTCATGCTCTGATCTTCAGCGACTTAATTTGCAAAACAATCAGTTTTCCGGCAAGTTAGCGGCGGCTCTGTTTCGGTTGTCTATTGTAATATTGTATACTTCATATACATACTTGAAGAAAACCTATTGTTTACACTGATTTCAAGATTCTTGTTATCATTTTCTTGATTGTGACATACTTGAAGAAATCATGTTCTTCATACTTGAAGAAATCTTGATTAGGGTTATTTGGGGTTTTAAACGGGGGAAACAGATGGATAGGTTAAAAGACATTAGTGCCCTCACGTGGGCCTCACGTGACTATAAATAACTGAGAAAATTAACTGGGTTTGGGGTAAAGGATATAACATGTTAGAATTTTTAAACATTAGGTATGCTTAATGTAATTATTGAAGACAAAGGACATGATTTGAAATAATATACATACATAAAGGACAAGTTTTATAATTTACTCCTATCCAAAAGACATGAATTAATTTGATGGAAGTGTAAACACCCACTATACTCTATTTTCCTTGATTAAATTATTTGTCTTGTATGCTTTCTTAGTAAGGTTTTAAAACGAGACTAAATGATCGATCCTGAGGCTATAGGGTGTGGTCATGACCCTTATGGTCTTCGTGACCCTCCACATCAACACCATGTCACTCACTTCTAATCTATCATTCAAAACCACTACCAAAAGGGTGTGGCCATGACCCAAACCACTATTCTCTTATTTTAATTTATTTTTGTGAAAAAGGAAAAGGAAATATTGAAAAAGGAAAGGAGGCCCATGGTTGCCATGGTTTAATCCATGCCAACCATGGTGAATGAGACAAGGGGGTGGTGTAGCACTTTATTAATGATCCTAAATGACGATTGATGACACAACCATATCCCCACACTCTTTAGCCTGACAGTATCAATAGATGTTTTCAGGTTCTTAAGTACCAATTTAACATCATAATAAGCACTAATTTGTCTGAATGTGCGCGCTATTAACTCAAATTACTGCAAGCATTATACCCCATAAAATATAATTAAAATATTAAATCAAACACCTATTAGATAGTCGGTTTCGTATTCTATATTTTTTTAACAACGGAATTCTATGATTATAGAACGGAACAACATATGCTGTAAAAACCCAACTGTAAAGTCCTTTTTTGTATTCTATATGTGTGTTCGTTGTATGTGTTAGGTGTTTGATTTAAGTGATTAATTCCTTACTCTTACAACCAATATTTATATTTACGTTATATGTAGAATTAGATAGCTAATATGATTTCAATAAAAGGTAAAAACACTAAACCCGTATAAACAAAGTTTCGATATTTTTTTTAGCCAAAAGCTAGTTAAACATTGACATTCAATGATGTAAGAATATATCTAATATATACATTCGTATGGTCATTATTATCAATTTATCATCTTCCTATCTATACTATCTATAATAAGAGAAGATTGGCTGATGTAAATCTGCCTATGTGTCAGCTTCTAAGATATGCCAAATGTCAATGATGATGTCATAATTCCGATTTATACATAATTAAAGGGGGTAATTTGAATTTTAAAAAGACTTTAAATTTCAAAGCTGGCCCACATTCACCTTTTCAAACCACTGCCATCAAACTACTGCACCTCCCACATTCACCTTTTCAAACCACTGCCCCTCCCAACATCTGTTATAAATTCAAACCTCAGTATCAAACCACTGCCAATTCAAAATTTTGGCTCCAGTTTCAAAATTTAAACATGGCTCCAGATTCAAAATTTAAACAACAGACGTATAAAAAGGGTAATCTCTCTCTAAAATTCACTTTCGTCTCTCTCTATCTTCTTCAATCCCATTTCACAAACCCTAACCCTCAATCGATCTGCAGAGAGAACCAGAGAAAAAAAAGGCCCGCTCAATGGCTTCTCCTTTATCAATTCTCAGCTCTCTCTCTATCTCAAAGCCCTAATACTTCACAACAACCAATTCAATCAACATATACCTGATCAGCTGCCGCCCTGCGATGAATAGCGGCACACCGTCGTTCCACCACCGCTGCCGCCGTTGCACTCTCTTCCACTCTCTGTATCTAATTTCGTTAAAAAGAGTATATGTTTAATTTTTTGACCTGCAGGTACAGAGTTTTATAGTTTTATGTTATTTTTGGTTTCTGAAATGCAAAATATTATCTTGATGATTTTGAATACTTAATCAACACTGTAGTTTTATGTTATTTTTGGTTTTATAGTTTTTACTGTTTATAGTTTTACGTTCTATGTATTCGATGAAATGCAAGGTGCGTGTGCATCTGATTTGGGCCTTCATTGTTCGAAACACTTAGTCGAGTAACAAAATTGGGCTTTTTTGTTTAGATTATGATCATCTTCAAAATGCCTTCTAAGTGTTTGATGAAACGCCAGTTCAGTTTTTTTTTTGTTTTTGTTTTCTAAACAATTCTTAGGTTGACAAACATGTGCATATATGGTTCTGTTCTGTTATTACTACTTTATGTTATCAAAACTTAAAAATAAATACAATATCAGAACATGTAAAGCAGGGTATTTCGATAATTCCATAGCCTAACACATTTTTTTACAAAAAGATGTTACTAAAATAAATTATATTTCTCTCTAAAGGTAAAGAGAACCATGGGCCAGTTTGAACCCAAGTGAAGCAAAACCTAGATTCATAACCCAAAAGGAGTAGAACTGATGTATACTTATGATCTATCATAGGTGATGGCGTTTTAGGTGATCAAAGTTCAGATGTCTTTGCAACAAACTCAAATGGACAGGTTCTATTTATTAATTTTATGTTGAATGTTGTTTTGTTTGTCAATTTATATACCTCAGTTGTAAATGGTGGGATGTGGGGAGGCTAAGATGAGGGCAAGCCTTTCTTCTATCCCACGAGATAGAGAGGCTGTACCCACTAAGACCACGACCTTTATTTAGCGATAGTATATATTAATTCATGTACTACATTTTTGTCTAGGTTTGTGCTGGTGGAAAGTTTTATAATGTTGTGCTTGATACTGAAAACACATGAAAACAACTTCTCCAAAATGGTGATCTTAGAAGAAGAATGACATTTATTCCTTTAAACAAAATTCAAAGCCATCCTGTACCACTTAATATTCAAAAAGATGTTAATTTGGTTAGCTCCTTTTTCTATGTTCATTTCCCTTTTTTTGCTTTTAGAAAACATACTTATATCATCTATATTATAATCACACATGGTTTTTCTTTTCCTATGAATATCCACTTATGGCACACATGTTGGTTTTAATTAAAAAGTTAAGGCCACAAGTGTGACATACATCAACCAAGTTGACTTTTGACTGGTGATTCTCGCAAGTAAGCATCACAAGGTTCCACCATATTATGTGTTTATTAAATTTTATGTTTTTTTTACTTTTTAATTTTGTTTGTATTTTGTGTGATGTATCTTAGTGAAATGGTAAAAAGGATCAAGCAGGAGTTTGCGTAAGCAAAATCTACTATTAGTGAAAAAGAAGCACTTTATAAGGAATGTTGCTTTTTAAAACAATTTACATAAACGAATGCTAAAATTTTATATTTTGCTACAGGTGTACCACCCTAATCCAGTTAGGATTTACAAATGGGGGATCTTTTAGGAGCTTGCGTAAGCAAAATCTGCTATTAGTGAACAAGAAGCACTTTATAAGGAATGTTGCTTTTTAAAACAATTTACATAAACAAATGCTAAAATTTTATATTTTAGTACAGGTGTACCACCCTAAGCCAGTTAGGATTTACAAATGGAGGATCTTTTAGGAGCTTGCGTAAGCAAAATCTGCTATTAGTGAAAAATACGCACTTTATAAACGAATACTAATATTTTATATTTTGGTACAGGTGTACCACCCTAATCCAGTTAGGATTTAAAATGGAGGATCTTTTGGCTGATCCTGAGAATGAATAATTGTTGTCCATATCTGCATATCTTCGAGCTGTGTGGAGGTACACACATTCTTAATATTGGTGACTTTTATGAACTTTTCTTTTATATGTTGTATTAAAATATATAATATACAACTAAGGACCCATATTTCAAATACATGAGAGGCGAAGGCTATTTGTCTTTTATCTGAGGAGGAAATTTCTAAGGGGATTAGTAGAGTTACTGCTATAACAACATAATATGCTTTTGAAGCTATTACGAAGGTGTCTGAGCTTTAGATAGAAGTTGATCAGGCATCCAAGCTGGAAGAAGCTTCTTGAACAGGTTCTCATATGTAGAAATAGATTCATTTACTAAAAAATGGGTTGCGATTTAGGTTATATGATCTTTAACGGGTTAAAGGGATTAATCTGGTCAAGTGGCCCCAATGTCATATGAAGTGATTTCTAATGGATAAAATCTCATAAATCACTTCGATGAAAGAACTTTTAATAATGCATATTACTTTTATGTAAAATTCTAATTTATTAGCATCATGGAGTCGGCCTGACCGTGTCTACACGAATTTGACATGTTTTAAATCTAGACCTATTTCGCCCTTTACCCAACCCACTATTTTTGCTCACAATCCAAATTGCAGATTTGTTTCTATTTTGCTTATGGTTCTTGAAATGACGTAATCTTTCGGTTTCTAGAAAGTGACTGCTTTAAATGGGCAAGTAGAATTCACCACCATTCCAACAACAAAGAAGCCCGATCTCAAGGCAAAATTCTCCGCCCATTCAGGTAATGCATCTGGTGTTATATTAATGATTAGAAAACTTAAATTATTTCAGTTATATTAATAATATAATATTAATTTAACTGGAGATTAGAAAACTCAAATTATTTCATTTGTATTAATAATATAATATTAATCTAACTGGTTATTTCAGCTGTATGGAGACTGGTTGTGGACTGTGGTGTTTGGAGGATGACGAGTCAAGAAACCGAGTCAACTCAGTCAACTAAGCCGACTCGGTCAACACAGTCAATTCAGATCACACTTGGCAAATGTACGGATAGAGTTTTGGGAGAGGTAGAGCGCCTTTGTAATACAACTTCAGGTATACCATTCATGTTTAAAAATCACTGTGATGTTTTTGCTTAAAAAACGACGAGTTCGACTTCACTACAGAACCTGCAAGTTTTTTGAACAAAAAAAAAACGCATCAGTTTATATGATGATTTTAAGTTTAATTCTGTGTCATTTGATATTGTTTCGGTTTGTCAAGTAAACCCATCAGTTTAAAAAGTTTAATAGTTATATTCCACCCCAATGGCAGTTCAAATATTGAATCAATGGAGCTCAATCGGTGAGGTATATTCACCACCTATCTGCTGTCTATGTTTATATGATGATTTTAAGTTTAATTCTGTATCAGTTGATACTGTTTCTGTTTGTCAAGTAAACCCATCAGTTTAAAAAGTTTAATAGTTATATTCCACCCCAATGGCAGTTCAAATATAGAATCAGTGGTGGACAAAGAGAATGGTTAGAGGACGAAGATCGTCTCGATGAAGGAACTAAAGCTGGTTTCTTAATTTCTTGCTCGATTTGTCCGGAGGATGTTACGGATTATGGAGATCGTGCTTTTGCGAAGCTTCATTGCGGACATCAGTTTCATCTAGGTTGGTTAATTGTGCTTTTGCGAAGCTTCATTTACATTTCTTCAACCCATTTGGTGCACAATTATTGAAGCAATTGTTTGTTTATTTCACAGCTCCTTAAGTTGGACCTCAAATCAACAGCTTCTTGACACCATTGGAGTACAAGATGATCAGCTGAAGGTACAACTCAGTCTTGACATCTGGTGTTCATGTAGATGAAAGAAACATCAGCTTTGAATCATTTCAGGTCTCTCTGTCTCTCTCTCTGTGATCATGGAGCATATGATTGTTTTAGATCGATTCAGTTTGAGTTTTTCATTCGCGCAAATCACTTAAAAGTGTTCATACTTGCTGATCATATCTTTGTTCGTGTGAATCATTGATTGTTTTAGATCTGAGTGGTGTTATAAGTAATGGTTAGGACTGTGTGTTGCTGAAAAAAGGAGAGTTGAAACTGCTGTGATTTAAAAGATGCAGTAGGTTCTTTCTAAGTGTTGATCGTATCGAAGAAATTGAATTGAATTTCGGATCGATTTCGGACTGTTTTTGATCTGTTTGGTTCATGTTTTGAACTTTTTTATTGATGTAAATCAGTTTCGGATCATTTTCGGTGAAATCAGATTGAAATGTTTGTTTTTTTCAGTTGAATTTCGGATTAATTCGGTTAAGATCTTGAAATTTTCGGACTAAATTGGTGATTTCTGATCAAAATATTCTTAGTTTTAGATCATATTTTGAACAATCTGTTTGTTTTCGATCGATTTCCACAAAATTTCGTGTGAGTTTTTGATGTAAAAATTTGAACTTTTCGGTATGTTTGGTGTGATTTTAAAATTTTTTGGGTATTGTTCTTATGATCTGAACAAGTTAAATGTACAACTCAGTCTTGACATCTGGTGTTCATGTAGATGAAAGAATCATCAGCTTTGAATCATTTCAGGTCTCTATTTCTCTAATTGTGAATTACCTGTTGTGAATCAGGTTGCAGCTATTGTTACTCAGCCGCCATCAGGAAGAGATAGGGGAAGAAAGGTTTTGCCATCTCCTGTTGCACAGCATGTTCTTCATAGAGGTTTCCTTGCAGATCTCATTTTCACACCTGTTAAAGCCAGTGAGGTAGTACTATGGCTCTCTTTTTTGTTATCCATTAGTTGTCTATAATCAATGCTTACAAGCTCAAACAGATAGCATAATCAGTGTCCATGTCATTTTTACTGTATCGTTACATTCAGGTATATCATATACGATCTTCAAAGTATTTAAATGATAACATTTTTATGTTGCGATTTGTTTCCTGACCGCTTTTCTCTTTTCAACAGCCATGGGAGAGTGAGTTCATCGATTCACAGCGCGTTTGGGCTGAATACGCTCTCAATAGGCAGGAAGCTCAGTCGCAAAACAGGCGTTTAACACTTGAAGATTTGGAAGTGAGCTTTACTACAAGGAGGTATGTTTTTAAAACAGGCGTTTAAACCACTGTTTTTAAAACCTTTGCTTGTCTAGAAATTCATCAACTGCTGAAATGTATCCTCTGTTCTCATAACCTCTGTTTATCCTAACCACTGTCGATAGACAACAGTGGTTAGGATAAACAGAGGTTATGAGAACAGAGGATACCTCATTTATGTTAGGAAACCTCTGTTTTTAAACCACTGTTTTAAAACCTCTGCTTGGCTAAAAATTCATCAACTGCTGGAATGTAGTTCTCTGTTCTCATAACCTCTGTTTATCCTAACCACTGTCGATAGGCTAGAGACTTTAACGTATATTCACTGTTTTAACCCAAAAGTGTATGTTCTATAAGTTAACTGTGTTAATTGTGAATATGAAAGCATTATTATTACGATATTAATGTTTGTGATTGTAATCCTGTTGTATATAGGATGTGATGTTCAGGGAACTGAGACGTTCTAAAGGAACCCGAAACTGCTGGCTGCTAAATCGAGGGAACAATGTATCAAGGTTATAATGTTTTAAATCGTCAAGTTCTTTTAAGTAACCTAAATATGATTTTACAATCTGACACAATTGCATTTTCGCCAAATTATGCAGTCTTCGCTTATGACAGCAGTTTTGAAACCACTTTTGAAACCACTGTTGAGTTAAAACAGTGGTTTGTGGAGAAAAATAGTGTTTGTTACATCTAACTCAGAAGCCATTTGTTCAAACCACTGTTTAACCCAACAGTGGTTTCAAACATTTGTTTTCTCCATAAACCACTGTTTTAACCCAACAGTGGTTTCAAGCCACCGTTTCAACCTAACAGTGGTTTAACCACTGTTGGGTTAAAATAGTGATTTATGGAGAAAACAGATGTTTGAAACGACTGTTGGGTTAAAACAGTGGTTTGAACAAATGGCTTCCCAGTTAGATGTAAGTTTGCTTTCTCTTAACACTGGAGATTACAATTTATTATAATTTATAATGGAAATAACCAAATTTCAAGCCACCATTTCTTCTAGATTTGATGTTCACGATACCTGAATTTATGTGTTTGTTGTGTTTTTACAGGGTGGACTTCTATATTGACAGTGAGATAGGTTAGTTTCAGTTTGTTTCTCAATTGGTAATTCTACTACGTAATGTCGTGTTCAAGTTATGATTGGAATCTTTAGATGATTATGCCAGTTCTGTTTTAGCTAAAAAAAAATCTAGCACATATCATCATTGATGTGATATTTGATTGAATATAAAACCATTTTTGGGTTTGCTTTGCGGTATGTCTTGATGGTTTAGTCGTCATCAAGGTTTAATTGAAAACTTATGTTGGTTTGCTTTCTGGTCTTTATATTGATATTGAATGCGAGTTTAGATATTTGGAGACTACTAAAATGGTTGAAGTTTAGGCAGTTTTAGACATAATATTTTGAAGACCAACATTAATCAATTGTGTGAAGCCCATAATATTTTGCTAAACTGGTCTAATAGGTTGCTTGAAGATATGTGATGTGATAATAGGCAGGGGCATTTTAGTGTTTTTGATCGAATGGGTGTCCACTAGCCGGAAGAGCTCTTAAAATTCAGTTGTCAGTTTTGCATCTTCTTAAACATTTGCATCTTTTGTCTTATGATTATAACATGAGATATAGCTATAGGCATGATCTTTGTGCAGAGTAATAACAATGTGTCATGAAAACATGGAAAATTTAATACATAAATGACTATGATCGGTGCATTTGATATATATTTGAGATTATGTGGATATTAAGGGATAAGGGTATTAACCGACAAATCATACATGTCTTTAACATTACTTTATAAAGATATAGAACTAAAGACCAAAATTTAAATGATATATTATAACCTGTTTTTTAGTATTTGATTTTGATAATTATTAAACCTAACCGTGTGGTAACACGGGTCCTACAACTAGTATTAATAAACAAAAATCCTTTTTGGACACTTGTCGTTCTCTCGTAATTTCTCACCTTATTTTTTTATTTATCTCTTCTATTTAATAATAATAATAATAATATTACATATCAATATAACTAAATCTGTTTATCTCTTTTGTTTTCATAATTTGAAATTGATTTCCTTTTTAACTCTAAAGTTTTAATCTTTGGCAATTTAAGTCTAAAGTTTCAATCATTGGTATTATAACCCCTTTGATTAGTTTGATTTTTCACTTCTAATTCAAAAGTTTTCATCTTTTGCAATTTAACCTTTTAATTTTTGTTTACTTTCAACCCAAAACTTTTCATCTTTTGCAATTTAACCTCAATACGTTTTTTACTTTCAACTTTGGTCCCTTATACTTTTCATCTTTCACAGTTCTTCGTTTAGAATTTCGTTCTAAATTTTCCGAATTAACACGCCGCAACGTGCGTGTGAGGTTCAACGTTTTTTCATCTATTTTTTTCCCGTTTAACAGGTCTGTCGCAGCGTGTCTACTTTTCCCCGTTTAATAGGTCTGTCACAACGCGCGAGTCAGAGATCGACTTAGTTATTTTTTTCTCGGTTTTACACACAGGCTCGTGGTCATATGAGAAACATTTGCTTTCATCTAACATGATATATAACTAACTAATCCCCCGACGCATTGCGGCGGGTGGTAATTCTAGTTTATATTATAATAAATCGTTGACTTATTGGAAAATATCCAATAAACGTATTTACCTTACTAAGTGTTTCCCATTAGGTGTAGATATAGAGCTTATTAGATAGGGTTTAAGATTGGTCACCAACATAACACCATCATCATTATTCACCTCCCTCTATCTCTAAATATCATGATCTTCTAGATCATATTAAACATTATAACCGTACACCCTAAATGAGAACCAGGTCAGTTAAGAACATCCCAATCTTCATTAATGCGGTAGACTGGCTAAATCTGGTATACATGTTCTAACTTCTTGTTTCTATCATGTTTATCTAAAGAATTGATCTTGGTGACTTGTATCTAATTTTCATCTAAAGAACATCCTAATTTTCATCTAAAGAACATCCTAATCTTCATGAACCGTGTGTGCAAGTCGTACCTTAATGACTTCGTCATTGTCTTTATAGATGGCATTATGATCTATTCTAAGAGCAAGGAGGATCATGAGCGGCGCTTGCGTCTTATCTTGGAACTCTTGAGGAAGGAGCAGTTTTACGCGAAATTCTTCAAAGTGTGATTTCTGGATTTGAGAAGTACACTTCCTTGGTCACATGGTCAACGAGTCAGGAATAAGTGTTGATCCAACAAAAATCGATTCTATCAGGAATTGGGCGACACCTAAGACTCCTACGGAGGTGCGACAATTTCTTTGCCTCGCGGGGTACTATCGTAGATTTATCGAAGGATTTTCGAAAATTGCTCAACCTCTTACCGCTTTAACTCAGAAGGGTGTTGCTTATTCGTGGGGAGCGAATCAGTAGAGAGCCTTTCAGCTTTTGAAATAAAAGCATTGCAGTGCTCCGATATTGTCCCTACCCGATGGTACGGATGACTTCGTGGTATACTATGATGCCTCTTTTCAAGGTCTCAGTTGTGTTTTGATGCAATGTGAGAAAGTGATAGCGTAAGATTCTCGACAGTTGAAGGTTCACGAGAAGAATTACATGACTCGTGACTTAGAGTTGCGTTGCAACCCCGCCCCCTTATCTGTCCCGAGAACGGGCGGCCGCGAACACCAGTGTCGGTGGTATCATTTATTTATCATTTTGGCAGCGGAAATTTCATCAGGACCGTAGTTAGGAAATGTTTATCAGAGTAAAACCACCATATTTTATATTAATAACCACATGGGTAAAACCCAAGTTTCTTATTACAACATGTTTATAGGGATAAACCCTATTTTATTGAATTTAAAACATTGTCTTTTAGGTAACTTTTATAGCCACATTTTTCCAAGCCGTCAGTGCTCTCCAGCTGGCTTTCTTCTAATTTGGCTTTTACATTTTGTTACCTGAAACGCGTTTTAAAAACATTTGTCAGTGGGAAATACTGGTGAGTGAATCCCAGTTTAATCAAGAAGAATTTTATCAATTAACACAATATTGAGAGCGATCACAATGTTTATTTCTACACAATTACTCATTCAGTATTGTCAATCATGTCTGGTGGGTCATATTACTCATTGACTAACTCGTTGTCCAATGGTAACGTGTTCCACATTTTGTATACAAAACCCCAACATACCGGCAGTAATTGAAGAACTACAAAGACTCAATCACTGCTTAATCACATTGTAAAACATTTAAGGTTTTGTAAAAACATTTACAAAAAGGTTTACTAAAAGAGGATAAACTCACATTGTTGTCTTAGATTTCTTCTAAGGTTTCCTGGTGATTTATCTATAATTTACACAAATGTACATATGTTAGTATAATAACCCTTTTATTTATATTAACGATACACTCCCCGAGACGGCATTCTAACGACTACGCCGGGCAGAACCACGACAGTCGTTACGGAACCCTGGATCAATCGGGCAGCGTATCTAATACATAACTGGGGTTATAATACTTACAACGGAGCAGAACTTCGTTATTTAGGGGGATATTATACCCGAGTATTATGCCTACTATGTGAAAATTGAGAGAAAGAAAAGAAATGTGAGCGACGAAAACTGAAAGCCCGATGCCCTCTTATATAGGGCCTGATTTTCGTTTTCACGCGGCCCGCGTAAGGTGAGTCCTCGGGTTACGAGGCCCGCGAGGCTCCCTAGGGTAGGCCCTAGCTTGTCCGAGTAAGCCCTAGCCTCGACACGCTGCACGACACGTGGCATCACCGGGTGCGGCCTGGATTCCTTGCTGTTGCGGCCTGCGTAAGCAGTAGCCAAAGGCTACGCTGCCTGCGAGCGCCTATAAAATTTTGTTTTTTAATTATTTTTAATGACATTTCATATTTTGGGCTCGGTTTTCACATACGGGGTGTATTTAGAGACATATAAGGGTAATTTAAAATATATTATGATGTCAGAAAAATTTCAGGAGGGTTGTTATATCCTCCCCACCTTGTTTTAGAGCTCGTCCTCGAGGTCTACTGGAACAAGTGTGGATATTTCCTTTGCATTTCTGATTTAAGCTCCCATGTGTATTCTGGTCCTCTTTTGGAGTCCCACTTTACTTTGACCAGAACTAATCTCCTATGCTTGAGGTTCTTGACTTTCCTGTCTTCAATTTGTAGAGGTCTTTCTACAAATTTTAATTGTTCATTTACCTCTATATCCTTAATAGGTACTATCAGCGATTCATCAGCTAAACACTTTTTGAGATTAGATACATGAAATACATCATGTATTCCTGCCATTTCCTCGGGCAGTTGTAGCTGATCGGCTACATGTCCTATTCTTCTAATAATCTCAAAAGGTCCAACATACCTGGGGCTTAGCTTTCCCCTCTTGATGAATCTTACCACTCCTTTCCAAGGAGAGACTTTTAATAATACTTTATCTCCTACTTGAAATTCCAACAGATTTCGTCTGTTATCAGCATAACTCGTTTGTCGATCACGTGCTGCTTTCAGTCGTTCCTTGACTTGAATGATTTTGTCTGTTGTTTCTTGTACTATCTCAGGTCTAGATAGTTGCTTTTCTCCAATTTCGGCCCAACAGACTGGCGTTCGGCACTTTCGTCCATAAAGTGCTTCAAATGGTGCAGCATTGATACTTGTGTGATAACTATTATTATAAGAAAATTCTATCAATGGTAAGTGATCGTCCCAATTACCTCCGAAATCAATTACACAAGCTCTAAGCATGTCCTCCATTGTCTGAATTGTCCTTTTGCTTTGTCCGTCCGTTTGAGGATGATAATTTGTGCTTAGATTTAACTTGGTTCCCATTTCTTTTTGGAAACTTGTCCAAAAATGAGAGGTAAAACGACTATCTCTGTCAGAAACAATTGATAGAGTAATTCCATGTAAAGAAACTACTTCATTTACATATAATTTAGCTAATTGTTCCATACTGAAAGTTTACTTCATTGATAGGAAATGAGCTGACTTAGTTAGCCTGTCTACAATCACCCGGATTGTATCATTACCTTTTCTTGTTTTGGGTAATTTACTAACAAAATCCATTGTTATTAATTCCCATTTCCAAACAGGCATTTCTAACTGTTGCAATAAACCTGAAGGTTTCTGATGTTCAGCTTTGACTTGTGAACAGGTTAAACAGTTGGCAACATATGCTGCTATATCCTTTTTCATTCCTATCCACCAAAAATTCTTTCTTAAATCCTGATACATCTTATCACTTCCAGGATGCATCGTATACTTAGACCTATGGGCTTCTTCTAATATACGGTGGCGTAGGTTTCCTAATTTAGGTATCCACATCCTTTTCTTGTGGAATCTCCAAATTCCATATGTTCCTCGTTCTAATTCCTTAATCATTCCTTTTAACTTCTCAGTATCATCCTTGATTACTGATTCTTGTGCCATTATAATCTGTTCATTTAAATCTACTTGCAGATTTAATTTAAGTGAACGTACTCTTTTTAACTTTTCATGATACTTTCGGCTTAAAGCATCAGCAACTACATTTGCCTTTCCTGCATGATACTGGAAATCACAGTCATAATCATTAAGTAATTCCATCCAGCGTCTTTGTCTCATATTCAACTCCTTTTGCCCGAAGAGATACCTTAAACTCTTATGGTCTATGAAAATGGTAAACTTACTACCATATATGTAATGTCTCCAAATCTTAAGGGCGAAAACTATAGCTCCTAACTCTAGATCATGGGTTGAATAATTCTCTTCATGATTCTTAAGCTGTCTAGAAGCGTAAGCTATGACTTTTTGACGTTGCATCAATACACATCCATAACCTAACTTAGAAGCGTCACAACAGATTACAAAATCTTCAGTTCCTTCTGGTAACGCTAGTATGGGTGCATGGGTTAATCTTTGCTTAAGGATTCTAAAGGCTTCTTCTTGTTTTGGTCCCCATTCAAACTTAACGGATTTACAGGTCAGCTTAGTTAAGGGAATGGCTATTCTAGAAAAATCTCGAATAAATCTTCTATAATAACCGGCCAATCCTAAGAAACTTCTAACCTCGGTTGGCGATTCAGGGGTTTTCCATTTGGTTATATCCTCGATCTTGGTGGGATCTACATGAATTACTTCATGATTAACTAGATGTCCAAGAAATTGTACCTGTTCTAACCAAAACTCACACTTTGAAAACTTAGCATAAAGCTTCTCTTTTCTCAATAAACTTAGAAGTGCGTGCAAATGCTTTGCATGTTCCTCTTTACTCTTAGAGTAAATGAGAATATCATCTATAAAGACAATTATGAATTTATCCAAATATGGCTTACATATTCGGTTCATCATGTCCATGAATGCAGCTGGGGCATTGGTTAAACCAAATGTCATGACAGTAAATTCATAATGGCCATACCTTGTTCTGAAAGCGGTCTTAGGAATGCCCTCTTCCTGTACCTTTAATTGATGATATCCTGACCTTAAATCGATTTTAGAGAAAAATCGTGCTCCTTGCAACTGATCAAACAGATCATCAATTCTTGGTAATGGATACCGATTCTTAATTGTGACCTTGTTCAATTCACGGTAGTCAAGGCACATACGCATTGATCCGTCCTTCTTTTTAATGAATAGGATCGGCGCTCCCCAGGGTGATGAACTTGGCTGTATGAATCCTTTCTCTAACAATTCATCTAATTGTTTCTTTAGTTCCTGCATTTCTGCGGGTGCCAAATGGTAAGGTGCTTTGGCAATTGGTGTTGTACCTGGTATTAGGTGGATTCTGAATTCAACTTCTCTGTCTGAAGGTTGCCTTGGTAGCTCTTCTGGAAATACATCTGAAAACTTGGATACTACTGGAATATCCTTTAACTCTTTTCCTTTAGTGTTAGTGATTATAGAAATCAAATACACTAATGATCCTTTTCTTATATAACTTGTTGTTTTCATCGCAAAGATGAATTTAGTGGATCTAGAGGTTTTATTTCCTTTAATTGTGATCTTTTCACCCCTTGGTGAATTTACTTGAATTGACTTTTGATCACATAAAATACTGGCTTTATTGGCTATTAACCAATCCATTCCTAACACAACATCAAATCCTGCCAGATTCATGGGGTAAAGGTTTGCAATAAATTTCTGATTTAGAATTTCTATTCTTGCTCCCTGCAAGATCTCAGAAATCTTAATGGTTTCCCCATTTGCTGTCTCTACTAGACATTTTTGTAAGAGTTTAGTTAATGGTTGATTGAGTAATTTTCAAAATAAAGTATTAATAAAACTTTGGTTTGCACCAGAGTCAATTAATACTTTAGCAAAAACATCATTAACTAAAAATGTACCGGTGATCACATCCGGGATCATCTTTGCTTCTTCTGCAGTAAGAACAAATGCTCTAGCATTTTTGGTGTTCTTGGTGTTCGTAGCTGGAGCTAGCTTTGGACAGATAGGCTTGATATGACCTTGTTCTCCGCAATTGTAGCATATCCTGTTGCTAACCTTTTTCCTGCAATCTTCCTCCTTGTGTCCCGATATTTTGCAAAAGTTACAGTATATGGAGCATCTTCCTGAATGCTTCCTTTTGCAATACTTACAGTAGGGTGCAGAGGTAGAACCTACATTTTTCCCACGATTAGAATTTCCAGAACGAAATTCTTGTGTAAGCTTTTGGGTTAGGTTCCTCCTTTGATCCTCTTCTCGTGTACGAACTAGTTCATCTGTCAAGGTATTTGCTAGTTCTACAGCTTCTTCTATGGTTGGGGTCTAGCTGCCTTGACTACATGTCTTATCTCTCCAATTAATCCCCAGATGTAACGGGAGATTAATACTGGTTCAGGCGAAGCAAGGGTTGGCACTATTCTAGCATATTCAAAGAATAACTTAGTGTACCCCTTACTATCCACACCAGTCATTCTAAGGTTTAAGAACTTGTTTGCTATATGTTATTTTTCATTAGGAGGGCAGAATTTCCTTTCTACCATGTTTTTAAATTCCTCTCATTCCATATTGTAAGTTCTATCACTTCCTCTAGTCTGGAGGATAGTATTCCACCATTCTAGTGTTGAATTCTTAAACAGATTGGAAGCAAACATTATCTTATCCTCTTCCGCACATTTACTTATTCTTAAGACTGCCTCAGTCTTTTCTATCCAGCGTAGAGATGCAACGGCCCCTTCATTGCCCGAGAATTCCATTGGTTTACAAGACCAGAATTATTTATAAGAACAACCATAAGGCATGGTTCTTTTTCTTTTGGGAATGAGCACTTGAAGTACGGGTCCATTGTTTACGCTGTTTGCAGGTTCAGAGGGTCGCTTACTGCTATGCTTACTTTTATTATCAGCTTCTCTAACCGTTTGAATAATATATGGCATTGCATCTATTATTCCTTGTGCCACTACGTGTTGGATGACACTGTTATCCACTTGGTTTCCATTATCGTTGTTGTTTGGGTTTCCGTTATCCGAGTTATTGTTACTCTGGTTATCGTTATTCAGATTTTCCTGATTCACTTCGTCGGCCATCTGAATTTTAAACATTTACCACATATTAATAGCACAAGATAATATCTTAATATGATCAAGCACATGACACGCATTTTGATCCAAAAACGTCGAGCATTGCGACTTTACTCTTTCTTATCTATTATACATCTACTACAAACTAATACTGAAATTTGAAAATTACAATACTACTATGCATCGCTAACCACAAAGTGGTCTATACTACAACATATATTATTATTACGCATATTATTATTATTATTATTATATAATTTTTTTTCATAAAAACATTTTATATATTATTATTATTATTACCAACTCCACCATCATCTTTACTGGTCTGGATTCATCCAGTAATCCATATTGCGCTCGTCATATTTCCAGACGAGTCGCTCTCCTAACTGCCTCATCCTCTCACTACTCTCTAAGATTTCTTCTCTGAAAGTTCGGAGCTCATGCACATTTTCTGCACTCATTGGGGGTGCAGGTGCTGGTACTGGGTCTGGGTACTGGGCATGGGATTCTCCTGACGATACGGATTCTCTAAGATCTCCCTAATGTATTCATCGTTGTCATAGTAGGGATCTAGAGGGTCCAGACCTGGATATGCTGCTAAATTCAGCATGGTTTCGTCGTTTAGGTGATAGCGTGACACATAATCTTTATGATCATCGAACCATGGATCATAATTTGGATCTAAGGGATTAGGGGCTGGTATCCTAGGTATCTCCTCAGGGTTGAAATCATGCATTTCTATCTCCATCGGCTGAGTGGGGAACAAAGGTAAGGGTTGTGGGGCTACTAGTTGTTCCAGATTTGAGTCGGAAGTAGTTGTTGCTAGGATATGAAAATTGGCTAAGCTCCTATTAAGCATATCCTGTGTATGGGCATCTGACTCTCGCTTAGCGGCTGCTAGGACTCTTTGCTGTTGCAACTTTCGCATTCTTTTCCTACGCTCAAATGCTCCGTTACTGAACCATCCTCTCTTTTTCTGAGGGAATGGCTCTTCAGACTGAGCCTTAAAGACAAACATCCCTTCTTCCTGATCAGCAGAATACCCAGAGAGGGTTGGCTGGGAAGAAGTACCTTCACTCCTAGGTGAATCAGACAACTGACGATACACGTCCGAGGGTCCTTGATCACTCATATTGTAAACTAACAAATAGTCAAATAACACATAACAATAAAATACAGATATGCACGTGTTTTCATAATGTATTTCCTAACAATTTGGATAATATATTAATGTCAGCAGAACACTTCTGGGGCTGAATCAGTGGCTTAGCTCTGATACCACCTTCTGTCGCAACCCCCGCCCCCTTAGCTGTCCCGAGAACGGGCGGCCGCGAACACCAGTGTCGGTGGTATCATTTGTTTATCATTTTGGCAGCGTAAATTTCATCAGGACCGTAGTTAGGAAATGTTTATCAGAGTAAAACCACCATATTTTATATTAATAACCACATGGGTAAAACCCAAGTTTCTTATTACAACATGTTTATAGGGATAAACCCTATTTTATTGAATTTAAAACATCGTCTTTTAGGTAACTTTTATAGCCACATTTTTCCAAGCCGTCAGTGCTCTCCAGCTGGCTTTCTTCTAATTTGGCTTTTACATTTTGTTACCTGAAACACGTTTTAAAAACATTTGTCAGTGGGAAATACTGGTGAGTGAATCCCAGTTTAATCAAGAAGAATTTTATCAATTAACACAATATTGAGAGCGATCACAATGTTTATTTCTACACAATTACTCATTCAGTATTGTCAATCCTGACTGGTGGGTCATATTACTCATTGACTAACTCGTTGTCCAATGGTAACGTGTTCCACATTTTGTATACAAAACCCCAACATACCGGAAGTAATTGAAGAACTACAAAGACTCAATCACTGCTTAATCACATTGTAAAACATTTAAGGTTTTGTAAAAACAGTTACAAAAAGGTTTACAAAAAGAGGATAAACTCACATTGCTGTCTTAGATTTCTTCTAAGGTTTCCTGGTGATTTATCTATAATTTACACAAATGTACATATGTTAGTATAATAAGCCTTTTATTTATATTAACGATACCCTCCCCGAGACGGCATTCTAACGACTACGTCAGGCAGAACCACGATAGTCGTTACAGAACCCTGGATCAATCGGGCAACGTATCTAATACGTAACTAGGGTTATAATACTTACAACGGAGCAGAACTTCGTTATTTAGGGGGATATTATACCTGAGTATTATGCCTACTATGTGAAAATTGAGAGAAAGAAAAGAAATGTGAGCGACGAAAACTGAAAGCCCGATGCCCTCTTATATAGGGCCTGATTTTCATTTTCACACGGCACGCGTAAGGTGAGTCCTCAGGTTACGCGGCTCGCGAGGCTCCCTAGGGTAGGCCCTAGCTTGTCCGAGTCAGCACTAGCCTCGACACGCTGCACGACACGTGGCATCACCGGGTGCGGCCTGGGTTCCTTGTTGTCGCGGCCCGCGTAAGCAGTAGCCAAAGGCTACGCTGCCCGCAAGCGCCTATAAAATTTTGTTTTTTTAATTATTTTTTAATGACATTTCATATTTTGGGCTTGGTTTTCACATACGGGGTGTATTTAGAGACATATAAGGGTAATTTAAAATATATTAGGATGTCAAAAAAATTTCAGGAGGGTTGTTATAAGTTGGGAGCCGTGGTCTTTGCACTTAAAATCTGGAGGCATTGATTGTACGGTACTGATATATGTTTCCGATGTATAATGTTTTTGCATGTTAAGTCCCATTTTTATCATTAAATGCACGTAAAAACAAGTTACTTTGTCAAGTTATTTGTGAAAGTTTCAGATGATGATTGGATGTATTTTGGATTGATATAGCATCATGGAACGAAGCGGAAACATACGGGACAAGAATGGGAAGCAAACGAGGCAAAACCCTTGTGATCATAACCAAGGGCTAGGGTTTGTATGCCATTTAGTTCAATTTGAGTTATTTATCCATGTTGGACATGAATTCATGGTGTTTGTTAGAGATCTATGACATTTGCTAAGTTTTTATGTGTTATTTCATTTGTTGATTGTTCCTAAACGTTGTTTTCTTGAATCACTTCATGTATTTTGAGTTAATTGGTGTTTAATCATTGTATGTCAAGATATATGATTGAAGGTTATGTTAACATGTTTATATTTGATGGTGATCATTTTGTGATAGCCTAATTACATCAGTGTTTAATCGTTGTAAGCTTAGATACACAAGTATAGGTCTTTTAATACTGTTAGTTCATGCGTCTGTAGCTTCCGTCAGTATTTAGTCATATTTTGTATGTTTATATCCTTTGTGAACAATTATGTTTATGTATGTATGTACGTAGTTAGACAACTCAGGATATGGTATTGGATTGTAAAAGTGTTGACTTTTGTTGACTTGTGTCACCCGATCGGATGGGCCATCCGATTGGACAGCACTGTCATCCGATCGGACAGCAGCCATGTCATCCGATCGGACAGCACTTATTTAGATCCTGAGTTGCCTATAAATACCCCATCAGGGTATGTCATTTAGAACTTTTGACTTCTGCTGATTCTGTTGGTGTACTCTGTCAAGTCTGACTTCTACTGGCACTTGTGTACTTTCAAAGCATCTTAATAGAAAGATCAGACAATGTTTAAACGTTGAATACTTTGTCGTACTTCTGTGACTTGATCCAAAGGATTCCGCACTTTGATCAAGGTCGATTCATCTACGTTTGGGTTAATCAGATCCTGCACAAAAGGACCTAATAAGTGGTATCAGAGCATCCAGGAGACTGAATCGAGATCCATGACAACGAATTCATCGGAATTCAAGCATTTCTTGCCGATCAGAGTCAAATTTCACCGGAAATTTGACAAATTCTCTCACTTTCTACTCACTTCTTACTGAATTTTCACTTTCATACACTAGAAACCAGAAAAACATAAAATTGAACGCGAAATTACGTTTAAAATTTGACGAATTTGTTATCAATCTATTCGCAATCAATCATAGTACAATCCTTCAAGATTTCATAAGAAAATTCCTTCAAAAACTAGATCAAAATCATCAAAAACTATGTTGAACTGTTCATGTGTGCTGACGTAACTTGCTCGTTCGAACAGCTGTACGAACGACTTGTCTTAGATTGTTCTTAGATATCTGTTGCTGACATCATCAGTGTTACCCGATCGAACAACAGCTCGATCGGACAACATTGTTGTTTTTGTCTTCTAGTGCTTACGTCATCCTGTCACTCGATCGGACAACCATCCAACCGGTGAAAGGGTTGAAAAGTCAAAGTTCGTTAAAAGGTTATTGTGCTACTCGTTCGGACAACCGATCGATCGGACAACCATCCGACCGAGTTGCAATCCGACTTGTGTACTTAGCTTTTATTATGTCACTCGATCGGACTACCATCCGATTCAAGTGCACTTGTGTGAAACTTTTGAAAACCACAAAATGGGGGACGATTTTCTAAACCCATTTAGCGACATATTTGCTTACACCAGCAACACGGGAGACGCCACGTCAAGCAACACAAATGACACTGCTCCAAACCCGAATCCTAAGAAAGCCATTGCTGACTCACTAAGCGTGGATAACGCTTATGGCACCTACAACAAACCGCCCAAGCTCATGGCTATCAATGAATATAATAGATGGGCACCTAGGTTCGAGGACTGGTTGAAGGCTTTCGCCTACCAGCGTTGGAAGTGTTTAAGAAATGGTTTCAATATTGGGAGAAGTGACTATGAAAACCTGATTGATACTGAACAGGAAAGTTTTATTGCTGAAAAGAAATGTCTCGTATTACTACATCAATCAGTGAGAGATGATATCATATCTTTAATCGATTACAAAGACTCCAGAGATTTATGGGCAAAACTAGAAAAAAGTGTGTGGGTGGAGAACAAATTGTTAAGAACAAGAAAAAATTGTTGAAAAAGGAATTTGATCTGTTCGGTTGTATGAAAAATGAATCAGTTTCAAAGATGATAGAACGGTTTTGTCACTTAAAGATCGAGCTGACTAGACATGGGTTTACGTTTACCGAGGAAGAATTGGTTGATAAGTTGTTGGATTCACTGCCCGATGAAAAGGATTGGATATACTTTGCCCTGCTGTTGAGGAACACAGTACAGATGAAGGATCTGATAGTTGATTTGTTGATTGAGAGGCTTGAAAGCCACGAGCTTGAGATTAGAAAGACAAACAAAGTCAACAGTACCCAGTATCAACAAAATGTTGATATGTACTATCGGGGAAGCATGATTCCAAAGACTGTATCTCCAAGAACTGCGTTCTCAGCTGAAAACTCAGGCATGTTGAATCAAGAGAACCAAAACAGCAGTTATTCTCCAAGCAGTGGATATCATGGAGGATCGTCTTCATCTGCTCCAAGCAAACATCAACAATCTGTTCCGAAAAACATCTTCCAGTGCAACATTGCTGTAAATCTTAACAATGCACAAAACTTCATCGAGGAAGCAGCCAAGCAGCAGATGGTATTTCTGGCATCCATCTTGGAATCTTACGAAAGTTTAGTAGCAGGAAAGATCGGAAACACTAACCTTACCAAAGAAGACTATGATCAGATCGACCCCGAAGAAATGGAGTTGATTGATATTAGATGGTGTATGGCGAGTGTTGCTCGAAGGGCTCAGAGGCTCATGGAAATAACCGGTAGACATTCCATTAGTGGACCTTCAATGAAGTTAGGTTTTGACAAATCGAAGGTTACATGTTTTAAGTGCAAGCAAAAGGGGCACTTTAAACGAGAATGCAGAAACGCAGCTTCTGATGAAACGGCCAATCCATTCCATGATGATTATTATAAAAAGGCCATCTATCATCAAAACAAAGCAGAACCTCCAAGAATGTAGCAGTTAGAAGAAGCTTCTAAAGAAAAGTCAAGAGCCCTGGCAGTTATTCATGATGATGAGGGCTATGACTGGAGTGATGTGTTACCTGAAGAAGATGCTGTGGGTTTTGCATTCATGGCAAAGATTGTGCCATTCAAAGACACAATAACAGAAGAAGAAAAATATGTAAATAGAATGATGTTAGCACAAAACATGAAAGATAAAATTTATCGAACCTGGAAAGAGGCAAAAAGTACAAAAAGATGGGATGCTGATTGGGAATGCTATCTGGATCCAAAAGGAAACATAGTTGTTGAACCATCGTCAGTCAGTGTTGAGACTCTTATCGAACAAATAGCAAAACAGGAAGAAGAGAGACAGAGAGAGTGGGCAAGGCAAGAAGAAGAAGAAAAGCAAAAGTCAAAGAAAGTCGATGATGGGATAATCGACACTTCAAAAGAGATGACTGCAGAGAACCTAAAGAAAATGGCAGATAAGGTGCTCGCAGCAAAGGAATTAGTGGTAGATTCTAAGTCCGGATCTGAGTCAAAGAGCAAGGTCAGTTCTAATGATTCAACAAATGGGTCAGGTAAGAATGATAAAGCCAAAATTGAAAATGACTGCAAAAATTGCTTGAAAAACTGCAAGGTTTGTAGTACACATGCTTATCTGAGTACTAAAAAGACTGAAGATCTGACTGAAAGAGTCAGAGAAGTTGAAAATCAAATCTTAAGTCGTGACAAACTGGTGAAAGCTTCAAATGATCGAATCAAGGAGTTAACTGATAAAATTAAAAAAGATAAAATTGAAGTAGAACACGTTAGGAAAGAAAATGAAAAGTTAATTCATGAAAATCGTCAACTTTTTGAAAATCATGAGAAGCTAAAAAGAACGATAAAAGATTCTGATGAAAGAAACAGTAAAACAACCCAAGAAAATCTTCAACTATCTGGAGTACTTCAGTCGAAAGAAAGGAAAATCAACCAACAGTTGGATGAGATTGCCAATCTGAAGCTTCAGTTTCAGGAAGCTAAGATTGAAAACGAACGAATCAATCTGAAACTAACCAGTTACAACTCCACGAGCTTTGTTCTCCAACACATAGTTCCCAAACCCATTGGGAAGAACAAAGCTAGTGAAGATGTATATTCAGACGGAACTGGGGTTGGGTATCATCAAGTTCCACCGCCAGTATTGAATAATTTTTCAAAGAAAAGGTCTGGGTTCCTTAATGATGATGAAACAAATGAGATTAAACTTCCAGAAACAATCGATGTCACATTCTCTTCATCATCTGATGAAGACAGTGTTAAATCCGAAGTTGTTAAAAAAGTGGTTGAAAATGTTTTGAAATCTGACAGTGACTCAACTGAGGACGAAGAGTGCTTTTTGGATAAATACATTCCGAAATCAAAATCCAAAAACAACTTAAGTGAAGAACCTACTCTTGGGATGTACAAGATGACGGGTTCAGATAAGTTGTATTCGGATCTTGAGTTTCCTCTGGAGAATGTGAATGTCGACAAATTGAAAAATGTGTTTAAACTGGTTGAGATTGATGCTTGCGAAATCGAAGGTTTGAAACGTTCTGAAAGGCAATTGAACTTTGAAAAGGATAAATATTACTACAAAAAACCTGCTGTACCACCACGATTTTCCAACAACAACCAAAACAGATGGTCGGGTGGTTATCAAGGTGGTAAGAATAATCAAAGAAGGAACTTTCAAAACAAGAAATTTGTTGAGAAAAAGGTGTTTGTGAAAAGCTCGAGTTCACATTCCGAGCAAGAATCTGAGATCTTTTCTAAATCAAATGAAGAATTCTTTGAGAAGAAGGCCTCACAGCCTCAGACTGAAGGCACAAGTCGGGTAGTTGACACCCGAACATGCTTCAAATGCAATCAACTTGGACACATTGCATGAAAGTGCACCAACTCAAAGCCTAAGTCTGTGGTTGTCGAGAATGAGAAAAAGAAAAACAATGCAAAAGGGAAAGCTCCAATGGTTGTTGAGAAGAAAGTTTTGAAAAATAACAACACCAAACTCAAAACTGAACCCGTAAAGAAGTTGGTAACTAAAACTGACAAATTTTATAAACGGGTTGCCTCATCTCAACAAACTTTGAAACCAAAATCTGTTGAAAAGAAATAAAGTTCTCCAAAACAAAAGGTTTCTGAGTCCGAAAAACAATCATCCTCTACCACACCGGTAAAGATGAATGTTCCTTTGAATTACTACGAGAAACTTGAGAAACAAACTTCTACCCCACCAGGGAAGAATTATGTTCCGAAGAAAGACCAACCATCTGGTTAACCTCAGAAAGATGATTTTTTCTTATACAAAGAGGTTGAGGTTGGATCTGAAGAAAGTTTAAAAATGAATGACAAGAATTTCCCGCCATTGTACACCAAAATCACCCGCCTCAATGTCAAGCTACCTGAGTCGATGTTTTTGAAATGTGCAGGAGCTTCCGAGATCCGTCTCACGTTGGATAATGGATAGTGGAGCTTCTCGGCACATGACGGGGAAGAAAACCCTATTGTATGATGTTCGAGGGTTTAATGGAGGATATGTGGGATTTGCAGGTAATCAGGGAGGTCGTATAGTTGGTGAGGGAACTTTATCGAATGGTATTGTCACGTTTGAAAGAGTAAACTACATCGCCGAGCTGGAAAACAATCTTCTGAGCATATCTCAAATTTGTGATCGAATGTATTCAACGCACTTCACAGATAAGGAATGTTTGATATTGAAGCCGGGGTTTGTTGTCCCCGAAGAGTGGGTCATCATGAGAGCACCGAGAGTCGACGATCTGTACGTATTGGACATGAGCGTAGCCACTACTACCACGGGTCAGACTCACTGCTTCATGTCAAGAGCCACCGAAAAGGAATCACAGCTGTGGCATCGGAAGATGGGCCACATTCACCTGCGAAAGATGAACTACCTGGTACATAACGATTTAGTAGATGGTGTTCACTTGAAGGGTTTCCATCTTGAGGGGGAGTGTATTAGTTGTATCAAAGGTAAATAGCGAAAGAAATCTCACCCTGGAAAGAAGATGAACTCAGTTTCGAGGCCGTTGGAGAGACTTCACATGGATCTCTTTGGTCCTGTGAATGTCAAAAGCATAACTGGTGATTTATATTGCTTAGTTGTCATAGACGACTTTTCGAGATTTTCACGAGTAACGTTCCTGAAAACAAAAGATGAGACATTTGAGAGTTTGATGACACTTTTTAGAAAGATTGAAAACTTGTACCAAACTCGAATTAGAAGAATAAGAAGTGACAACAGTACAGAGTTTAAGAACAACAAAATGGAAGAATATTGTGATGAAAGAGGTATATTGCAAGAATTCAGTGCGCCTTATACTCCGCAACAAAATGGAGTAGCAGAAAGAAAGAATAGGATGCTGATTGAAACGGCTAGGACGATGCTTGCTGATTCAAAGTTACCAGTTAATTTCTAGGCAGAAGTAGTGTCAGTTGCTTGCTATACGCTCAACAGGGTTCTTACGGTGAAGAAGTTCAACAAGATGTGTTTCGAGCTGATTAACAACCGCAAACCTAATTTGAAATATTTAGAACCGTTCGGGTCTCCCTGCACAGTTCTAGAACCTTATGGTAAATTTGGTCCAAAAAGCATTGAAGGTATCTTCGTGGGTTATACAAGTCCAATGAAAAGAGTCTTTGTTCCAAGCTTGAAGCGGATCATCGAAGCATATAATGTTGAGTGTCAAGGTTATACAATGCCACCTCAGAAACCCGCCGACTCTTGGCGTTTCAATTACGATACTCTGTGGGACTCATTCGATATAGAGGAAGAACCAGAGTACTTTGACGAGTTGGATATTCTAAGAGAATATGAAGCATCACAAGAAAAAATTCCAGCAGAATCTCCGAGACGTCAACAACAAACTTCAAACAATGATAAGGCTGGTCCAAGCAATGCTGGAGAGAATGATGATGTTCAGCAAACTCCAACATTTTCGGAACGTGAACAAGCTCCTAACAATCAGACGGCAGACAATGATAATTCAGAATCAGATGAAAGGCCAACATTCGATCGTGGTGATTCAGAGTCTGAGGGGGAGCAAATCCAGTCTCAAGATCAGACAATTCCTGTCAGGGAACAAGTTGCAAATAAGAACATTACGAATTTGGAAAGTGAGGTAGATGTTCCAGGCGAGGTGATGCCAAGAACTCTTTCATACCATCCAGAAGAATTGATTATCGGAGAGTTGCAATCAGGAGTCCGCACCAGACGACAGATTGACCAGGGCCTTACTTGCTTTTATACAAAAGTTGCTCCTTTGCAAACAGAGTTTTCACTTAGTTGTTTTATTTCACAGATTCAGCCGCGAACATACAAGGAAGCACTAACTGAAGATTCCTGGGTCAACGCTATGCAAGAGGAAGTCAATCAGTTTGAGAAGTTGGGTGTCTGGAAACTGGTGGACTTGCCTGATGGGCATAGGAAGATAAACACCAAGTGGGTGTTTAAGTGAAAAAGGGATGATCGAGGGGTTATTATTCGCAACAAAGCTCGACTCGTAGTCCAGGGTTTCAGTCAGCAGGAAGGTATAGATTTCACTGAAGTATATGCTCCGGTTGCTCGACTTGAAGTGATCAGAATCCTCCTGGCATTTGCATCTTGGAAAGGATTTAAAGTGTACCAGCTAGATGTGAAGTCGGCATTCCTCTACGATAAAGTGAAAGATGAGGTATATGTCGGACAGCCACCGGGCTTCACCGACCCAATCCACAAGGATAAGGTTTATCTCTTGGATAAGGCGTTATATGGCTTACATCAGGCCCCTAGAGCCTGGTACGAGACCTTGTCTCAACATCTGATAGCCAACAACTTCATCCGAGGAAAGATAGACGCTACCCTCTTCACAAAAGAAGTTGACAACCTTCTTCTGATAGTCCAGATTTACGTGGATGACATAATTTTTGGGTCAACAAATGAACAACTCTGCAAAGATTTTGAAAAAGTGATGAAGCAGAAGTTTGAAATGTCATTAATGGGTGAGATGAAGTTCTTCTTAGGGCTTCAAGTTGATCAACTGTCCGAGGGAACGTTCATACATCAGACGAAGTATGTTCACGATGTCTTAGAGAAATTTGGGATGTCTGGGACTGCTCCAAATTCCACCTCGTTAGCGACAAACCATGGAATAAACCCTGATCTCACCGGAGAAAGGGTGGATGAAACGCTGTATCGCTCCATGATCGGTTCGCTGATGTATTTAACGACATCAAGACCGGATATTATGTATCCAACCTGCCTCACAGCAAGGTTTCAGTCAAGTCCCAGAGCTTCGCATATGACGATCGTCAAGAGGATATTATGCTACCTGAAAGGAACTCCTAGCTTGGGGTTATGGTATCCAAAGGATGGCGATTTCACTCTTGAGGGGTACTCTGATTCCGATTTCGGTTGCTGCAAAGTAAACGCTAAATCAACAACTGCGGGATGTCAGTTTTTCGGACCACGATTGGTCACCTGGCAATGTAAGAAGCAAACCTCTGTTGCTTTATCTACATGTGAAGCCGAGTATGTATCTGCTAGCAGCTGCTGCTCCCAGATCTTGTGGATCCAGCAATAGATGCGCGACTACGGTTTGCAATTTCTTACCACCCCTATCTTTGTTGATAATGAGGCAGCTATAAACATAACAAAAAATCCTGTTCATCACGCTAAAACTAAACACATTGAAATTCGTCATCACTTCATTCGAGACTGTTTCGAAAAGAAGTTGATATGAATAGAAAAAATCCACACCGATGAACAAAAGGCTGACTTACATACCAAAGCATTTGACAAAAATCGTTTTCAATATCTTTTGAAACTTAATGGTATGAAGTTACTATCGGTTGAGGAGGGGATTATTGGCATTGATGAAGGTACCATTGTAGATGATGTTGAAAAGCAATCTGCAATGGTTTGTCGATTTTTTTAGCTGTTTTGGTATTTAGGGGAAGATAGGTTATATTTTCAGAAAATACAAAAACAATAAAAATAAAAAATTCAAAAACCCAAAAACATGAGATATTTCAAAATCCAAAAACATTAGAAAATCCGAAAAGAGCTTGTGTAAAAAGGGGAAATGATAGTACATCAGCTAGACAGTTGCAGTATGCTAAAGAAATGTAAAGTTTAAAAGTGTTAAGCAGTCTCACTAATGATATGCCGATAGATTTTTACACATTTAGTAAGTTTGATCGGAATATAAACCTAAATCATTACTTACTTATTACGTGGGGAACATCTCTCGGATATATAGGTAACCCCTGAAATCCTGTTTGAAAGACTCTATTTTTATGACATACTAGGTCTTTGTACATGATGATATCTGGGGTATTATACCAGGACTTTTGATTTTGCGGGAGCAATAGCCTAGTCCTCGTATAATACTCTGCACTTCTTTATTCATAAAGCCCACCCTCAGCATAAAAAATGATGAAACATTGAAAAATGCTAATCATGTGCTGTTGAAAAGAAGATCCCCAAGGGGGACACACCTAAAGTCGAGCCATCATCTCTCTGACTGAACGGAAGTTCTAACCTGAGCTCTCATGGCCTCGCATTTACCCCTTACAGATATCATTAGTGTGCACTCACCTGTAAGACTGAATATAGAAGTCTGGATACGGGAGTATATTCTGAGGTGGTACACGCGTATAAGTTAAGGCTTTGAAACACTAATTCGTATCCTGAACAGATTGAAAATTGTGTGAAAATTTAAATTGGATCAGTATATCGGCAATCACTGTGAATTGTTTAATGCTTAGTATGAAATCAAGCTTAACGGTACTAGTAGCTTGTCGACAGCTGATATGATCCCCTAATATGTGTGTAAATAGTTTACGTTTACTGCATTTCATTTCTGTTTAACATTCAAAACCCAAAAAGATTTCATAGTTTTCTAGTCTAGAAACTTTCTTAAATCCAAAAAGATTTTACATTTCTGCTTTATTTTATTGACAAACCAAAGCGGAAAGCTGATCTTCAGATTCACAGTTTTGAAGCAGATGCAGGAAGTTTCTAAGCTGGACAAATGGGTTGGGAGCTTATCATGTTAAACCTGAGATAATGCAAAGTCAAAACAAGTTCATTAAGTTGAAACTTGTAATTTTCAGAAAAATGTTTGAAAAAGAGTGAACAAAACGTCAGTGTGCTTTGTTTCGGGTCAACCAAGGTCATTAAGTTGGACTTGGTAGACAAATTAAGTGCCTAGGGTCCTTAACTTGGACCTAGATACTTAAGTGGATTCCTAAAATCTGATAAAATCAAAGTCAAAAAGTAAAACGGTCAAAAAGTCAAAGTTTTGAAAGTCAAAAGTGTACTTGGCTCGGGCAGCATCTCGATCGAACAGCTGTTCGATCGGACAGTACTCCGATTTAATGACACTATAAATAGGGAGTCAAGGGTTCAAGTCAAACTTTTCAATCGTTCGATCGACCACACTATTCTCTCTCACACTTTGTCTCATTTGATCTGATTTCTTCACACTCTCTTTGCACAAGAACGTTGGATTGTTGGTTTGCACAACTTTTACAATGGCAAAGGTAAGTTTTTCATGCTCTAATCTGTTAAAACATGATGATTATTGACTGTTCTTGTTCGATGATGTCACTGTCGGTGCTTAAATGATAGATCTAAGTAGATTTAGGACGTTTTGATGAGATTTGAACACTAGGTTTTGTTTGCAATGATTAGATCTACAGGTTTGTCGGTCCAATTTTTGTTATAACATGTTTAAATCTAGCAGATCTGAGATTAGAACATGTCAGCAGTCGGATAGGTTTTTGACAAATTAATCTCTGTTTAGACCGAATTAGAACACAATGAACATAGGGTTTTGATCGCGATAAGATTCTCTATGTAGATCTATGTTCAATTTGATGTTTTGACTGAGAAAATTTTCATGTTCATGTTTGTTCTTCATTGTTCTTGGAACGAGGTGCAATCCGATCGGACGGCAGTCCGATTGGACGACCATCAGATTCAATACATACTTCATGTTAATATTTTCTAAGTGTTTCTGCCTAGGAATCTGTGCATTAGTGGTTAGACAAGTTGTCTTGGAATATGTGCCTTCATATGTTCATTTGTGTTTTGAAAAAGGTGCAATTCGTTCGGGTAGCAATGTTGTCCGATCGGATAGCCACTAAAGTCCAAAAGCATTCACTATTCATGAATAAGGTGGCAATTCGATCGGACAACATTTGCCATCCGATCGGACAGCCACTAAACGAGAAAACACTCCAACTGTTTCAAGCTTGCCAAAAGTCAAGTGGCAACCCGATCGGACAGCACTCTGATCGGATGGTCATCCGATTCATATACAGTTGACCATGTGGACTTCTTTTTGCATAAGATGGCAATCCAATCGGATGGTAATCCGATCGGACAGCCATCCGATCCATCAGTACTGTCACATACAGAGTTCCAGAGTTAGAAAAATTTTGAAGTTTTCAAAATTTTTATTATTCATCTCTATGTCCCGAACCTTGTGCATAATTATTTAAAATGAATATTTTTGCAAAGAATGTTAGAGGAAAAAGCTGAGAAAAGAAGACAGAGGGCCAAAGAACGAAGGCGTAACAGGAAGAAATGAAGACTATGCGGGAAGGAACTGCAGCTACATCCGAGGGGGAGTCTGTTAGTTCATGCGTCTGTAGCTTCCGTCAGCATTTAGTCATATTTTGTATGTTTATGTCCTTTGTGAACAATTATGTTTATGTATGTATGTACGTAGTTAGACAACTCAGGATATGGTATTGGATTGTAAAAGTGTTGACTTTTGTTGACTTGTGTCACCCGATCGGATGGGACATCCGATCAGACAGCACTGTCATCCAATCGGACAGCAGCCATGTCATCCGATCGGACAACACTTATTTAGATCCTGAGTTGCCTATAAATACCCCATCAGGGTATGTCATTTAGAACTTTTGACTTCTGCTGATTCTGTTGGTGTACTATGTCAAGTCTGACTTCTACTGGCACTTGTGTACTTTCAAAGCATCTTAATAGAAAGATCAGACAGTGTTTAAACGTTGAATACTTTGTCGTACTTCTGTGACTTGATCCAAAGGATTCCGCACTTTGATCAAGGTCGATTCATCTACGTTTGTGTCAATCAGTTCCTGCACAAAAGGACCTAACAAATACTCAATTCACATATGATGTCACAAGGTTATGTCTATATAATCTTCCAAACCAGATTCACAAACTTAAATTACTAATTGTGTATCAAACTTGATACTTGGTTGTGCTTATTGTTTACTTTATTGAATTTACAATTGTAGATAATTCTAATTTCTCAAATCAAAACACATATCCAATTTTATGTTTTTACCATGTTTTGCAATCGATTGAGATCTTACACCAACCACTAGCTCTTCATGGTTCGACACCCTATTTTCCACTACTAATTTAGGGAACTTAGGAGCATTTAATCTTTTATCTTTGATCGGTACTTCGACGTCGATCA
The DNA here is from genome assembly GCA_030545235.1 of Helianthus tuberosus. Lineage (NCBI taxonomy): Eukaryota > Viridiplantae > Streptophyta > Magnoliopsida > Asterales > Asteraceae > Helianthus > Helianthus tuberosus. The sequence goes on along the minus strand of CM060445.1, from coordinate 116,464,441 downwards.
AATTTTGGCGCCGTTGCCGGGGAGCACGTGCTCTTGGTGTTTGTTTTTAATTGTTTGCTTTTCTGTTTTTGTTAAATATTGCTAAAAATCCAAAAATATCATAAGTCTTGTATCTTTTTAATCTTTGTTACGTTTGGTGTGGTGATTGCGCATGTAGTAGTTTCATTGCATGCACACTAGACATTCTCGAAGATCATGACCCTTAGCATTTGTTTCGGAGATAGAAAGATTAGCAAGGCATAACCGAATTGTCCATAGAGCAAGCTTGACTTCAAGTCTAATCTCTTCATACATTTTTGATTCTGAAGAAAGCGATACCGAAAGCACAAATATGGCAGATGGTGAAGTGATCCACCACTACCCGGAGTATACACTCATTTCAGGCCGATGATCTTTAGAAACCCATCTCCGATTGCTACACCGGTTTTAAATGGGAGAATATTTGAAATCCGACCTCAGTACTTGGCTATTTTACCAACCTTTTGGGGAGTTGCATTAGACGAGTTTTACACAAATTTGATTGACTATGCAGCAATATGTAGCACCATTGGGAAACAAGGCTATACACCCGAAGAGGTAAAATTACGTCTTTTTCAATTTTCACTCAAAGATAGAGCTAAACAATGGTTTTCAACTTTACCATCCAATAGTATTCGAACATGGGATGAAATGCAAAGAACTTTTCTTAAGGAATACTATCCGATGAGTAAAACTAGTGAAGCTCGAAATACTATCAAATCTTTTAGTCAACATGCTGGGGAAACATTTCAGGAAGCCTTCAAACGTTTAATGAAATGCTTAGAATGTGTCCTCATCATGACATCCCTAAATGGGATTTGGTCAAAAATTTTTATGATGGTTTAGTTACCGAGGATCAAATAGTTGTCTTTGCATGTAGCGGTGGAACCTTTTTAACTCATGATGAGAATTATGAATGGAACTTTTTAGAAACTTTAAGTAAAGGTTCACAAACTCAAGCTTCGGCTGATCAAAGTGTTAAACCACATCAAATTAAAGTTGTAAATGACTAACCTAGTAATGAAAGGTTTGATGCACTAGAAAGGAAAATTGGTATGATTTGCCAAAAGATGGGAAAGGATGTTTCTCTTGTTTCGCAGGTACAAGAGTTATGTGAAATATGTGGAGATATGGGGCATTTTTCTTTTGATTGCCCTATGAATTTTGGAGTAATGAAGAAGTTAATCAAGTATACGGGGAAAGAAATATGAATTCTAACATGTATCATCCTGGATTGCGGAATCATCCAAATTTCCGATACAGGAATCCTGCGAATCAAATGAATCCTAACTTTCAAGGATCAAGCCAACAAGGGGGACAACAACAATTCCAGCCTCATCAACAAAACTTTCAAGGTAACTATCAAATGGGGTAATTCAATCAAGGCTTTAATCAAGGCTTCTATCAAGGTGGGTACCAACAAGGAATATCTCAACAACAAGGATACTCAAGAAATTTCCAACAAGGTCAAAGTCAAAATCAAGGCCAAGCAAGTTCTTCACAAGGAAATGCAACCAATGAAGGTTCAGCCAAGTTAGATGAGATTTTAGGAATTTTGAAAGGGGTGGTACAAGAACAAGAAGTTCAAGGTAAGATTGTGGGATCTCTAACCCAACAAGTTGGTCAACTAGCAGAAGAAATGGCTATAAGACAACCGTGAAAGCTTCCAAGTGACATAACAATCAACCCACAACATCAAGGATCATCAAAGAACAACAAAAATGCACACTTCAATGAGGTATGTGTTCTTAGAAATGGTAAGTCTTATGAGAACAATGTTGAAACTCCATCACAATTTGTTGAAGGTGTGGTGGAGGATGTTAGTGATGAATCTGATAATGACCAAGAAATAGAAACTCATGTTACTAAAACTCAACCTCATCCAACTTTTAAAAAATCAACAATCAAGAGGTTGTAGGTAACGAGTCTACTAAAGTGACGGATAAGGGTGTGGAGACTAATACCGCCCTATATCCTTCTGCTTTGGTAAATCCGGTGAAATCATCAATTTATGGGAAAAGGGGACAAAATGTGGGATGTATTTAAGCAAGTCAAAATTAACTTACCGTTGATTGATGCGATTTGTGAAATCCCTTCTTATGAATTTTTTTTTGAAAGATTTATGTACTAAAAAACGACAACATAAGTTACCTAAGAAACTCGATTTGACAGCTAATGTAAGTGCAATTTTGTCAAGTTCTCTCCCACAAAAACTTAAAGATCCCGGGGCACCCCTCATTTCCATCTAAGTGGATGATGTTAGCATTGAACGAGCACTATTAGATTTGGGAGCAAGTGTTCGTATCCTCCCCGGGAGTTTATATGACCAACATGACTTTGGTCCACTCAAGCAAACTGATATTACTGTTGTAATGGCGGATATGTCACCTAAACTCCCTAGGGGAATGCTACATGATGTAATTGTGAAAATTCAAGACTTTTATTATCCCATTGATTTTTTAGTGCTTGATTCCACATCAAAACAAGTAGAGAAACAAGCTAATGTGATTTTGGGAAGATCATTTTTAGCTATAGCACATTCTTTAATTGATTGTGCTGATGGAACTGTGGGGATGAAGTTCGGTGACCGTGAGTTGCGGTAATATGTTTGCAAATGTTAATGACCCTTTTGTTAGTGATGATTGTCTTACAGTATACATTACTAATAGATGTGTACCTCCTTTAAAGGAGAACCACACCAGAGAGGAATGTTTAATGATTGATAAGTCAATGTAGCAGAACGCGGATGTGAAAAAAAAGGACGACATGGTGAAGGATGTGGCAACGCAAAAAGGAAAGTCTCCACAGAAGAAAAAGGTGGGCGATCCACGTAATCATATTAATTCGAGCGTTAAAACGACAATGTTTGGTCCATGGTGGAATGAGATGAAGGACCTACCGGATCATTGGAGGCACATATTTGAGGAACGATTGGTAAGGCAAAATTCCACTTGACCACCATGAGACTTCTAGGTATTGTCGGGCTGAGGACATGAAACTTAGCGCTGTACGGGAGGCAACCCATTGTGTATGTGCAAGTTTGTGAGTGTTTTTGAATTTTTAGCATGTGTTTTTTGTTTGTTTAGCCATTATGCATCATATATCATCTTCATGTTACAAGACATTAAGTTGGGGAAGGAAGGATGGTTGGGTTTCGGTATGTCATGTTGCCATGTTGGAGGTGTATACAAGAGTTTCTCATGCATTGGGACAATGCACCACTAAGTTGGGGAAGGGTCATGATGTGGATGGTAGCTCCCATTGATTGTTTTGTCCAGGTGCATGTTCCCTTTTCATTTTTGTTTTGTGTTTGCATGAGCATAGTGATGTGATGATGTTTGTTTATTTGTTTTTGGGTGTGTTGCATGTAGGAACGTAGTATTGTGGTACGCTAGTTTGCATTTTCATGTAGTTGCATTTGTTTTATGTTTCTAATAAAGATGAACTCAAGTTGCTAAATGTCACACATGCTATGTGTTTGATTGATGAATGAATGAGTTAAGTCCTCGAAAAAGTGTTACACGTAAATGGGAAATGATGAAATTCTGGCATGCGATACTTAGGCATGAAGTTGATCCGAAAAGAAGGGATAATAGGATTTGTGATGATTGTACGAAAAAAGAGGATAATAAACATTCAAGTAACTGACTTTATGCATGCAAGTATGATTAGGTATACAATTCATTGCATGTTATAACCGGTGAATAAGCATAGGTCCTTTGGCAAGGTTAGCCCTTTAGGTTGCTTGATAGAGTACGCTTTGCAAGTTAAATAGATAGAAATACCTATTTGAGGGTAATATGCCATATACTTGTCAACACATGTTTCACACTTTTACCCATATCCTTCCGTTTTTGTGAGAATTTGAGCCTACTCGAGCACATTCATATATATCATGCTCTTTTCTTTGTAGAGGGTTACCAAAAATTGTACATTATGGTAGAACTAGTGTAGTTATACATTCCAAGATCTTGAACTGAGATTTATGAAAAAGTAATAGAGGCGTTAGGATACCCCTTCTTGATTAAAACCATTTCATCTGATTAACCCACCTTAAATTATCCATTAGATCACCAATTCGATCCTATTCCTTCCATTTGTTAAAACCCACAAATATTCACCCAATTTACCATTAACCCATTTCTACTTCTTCTTTTAACCTTTTTGATGAAATCCGGGTCAACGTCGATAGTTTGTTTAGTTTATTGTGATATCGAGCCAAAAAGAAAGAAAAAAATGAAAAAAAAGTAAAAAAAAATGTTGCTATGCATGAGAGGTAAATTGACCAAAGTACATGGTTGCAAAAAAAGTGAGTCATGTATATTCGGGTCAAAATAACCCTAGTTATGTTAGTTCTTAGTTATTTGTGTTATGTTGTAGGATCCGTATTTCTTCACCTTTTAGCCATTTGTCCAACATTAATTCCAAACCATTCACCCAAGCCAGCCCATGAAGCCCTCTTGATTTGCATTTAGTCTTTTGTTACTAGGTGGCGATTTGATTTCTTTACTAGCATATGCTAATAATGTTGCAATTGTGGGCTGAGCATTTTAGAAAAAAAAAATACTAGTACCAATTTTACTAGTCCACTAAATAACCCGAGGGGAGTGATACATTATGAGGAGTGCGAAACCCTATGTATTGACAAGTTGAGGCATATTAGGTTTGATTAGGTAATTCACACTTATTTGCTTTCTTGGTTCTGAACTCTTGATTGTTATAAGTCTTGTGGGTTGGGTATGCCTTATGACCTTAGCTTGCATTGGTGAAAAACATGTGTGTGTTAAAAGTTGACCATTACCCAAGTGTTGCATTGAAAGTTAATTGAAAGTTGCATCTCATAAATTTGTACAATATCTATCAAGCCTGTTTGAACTTCTTGGGGAGACAAAGTGTTTTAGGATTGCAAACCAGTCTAATCCCATTGTAATCTTCTAGTTTGGGACGAAAAAGATTTAAGTTGGGGAATTTGATATATGTTTCTGATGTATAATGTTTTTGCATGTTAAGTCCCGTTTTTTATCATTAAATGCACGTAAAAACTAGTTACTTTGTCAAGTTATTTGTGCAAGTTTTAGATGATGATTGGAGGCATTTTGGATTGATATAGCATCATGGAACGAAACGGAAACATGTGGGACAAGAATGGGAAGCAAAAGAGGCAAAACAAGGTTCAGAAGCCGTAAAATCCCCCCGGGCCGTATTTTCCGGCCCTCCCTGGCGTAATTGGGACTGTATCTAGTACTTGGAGCGGAAAATGAAGTAGGCAGAGCGGAAATGCCGCCCTACGCCAGAAATTACGGCCTATTACGGTTCTTTAACGGTTTTTCACAATTTTGGACGATTCTAAAAAGAATAGGCCGCATTTTTTCATCCACTCTTCACCATTGGAGACTAGGAGTCATCAAGGGACAAGGAAGACTAAGTGACAAAGTGTTCTAACATCAAGATTTCTCCAATTGCTACCGAAATCGCAACATATCTTCATCAAGCATGATCATGTGTGGCTAAAACCCTTGTGATCATAACCAAGGGCTAGGGTTTGTATGCCATTTAGTTCAAGTTGAATTGTTTATCTATGTTGGACATGAATTCATGGTGTTTGTTAGTGATCTATGACATTTGCTAAGTTTTTATGTGTTATTTTATGTGTTGATTGTTCCTAAACGTTGTTTTCTTGAATCACTTCATGTATTTCTAGTGAATTGGTGTTTAATCATTGTATGTCAAGATATATGATTGAAGGTTATGGTAACATGTTTATATTTGATGGTGATCATTTTGTTATAGCCTAATTACATCGGTGTTCAATCGTTGTAAGCTTAGATACACAAGTATAGGTCTTTCAATACTCAATTCACATATGATGTCACAAGGTTATATCTATATAATCTTCCAAACCAGATTCACAAACTTAAATTACTAATTGTGTATCAAACTTGATACTTGGTTGTGCTCATTTTTTACTTTATTGAATTTATAATTGTAGTTAATTCTAATTTCTCAAATCAAAACACATATCCAATTTTATGTTTTTACCATGTTTTGCAATCGATTGAGATCTTACACCAACCACTAGCTCTTCGTGGTTCGACACCCTATTTGCCACTACTAATTTAGGGTACTTAGGAGCATTTAATCTTTAATCGGTACTTCGACGTCGATCAGGTACTAAATGCATTATTTACACCGATCACAAGATCCTTCAGCACATTTTCGATCAGAAGGAGTTGAACATGCGACAACGTCGCTGGGTGGAACTCTTGAACGATTACGATTGTGCAATTAAGTATCATCCAGGCAAAGCTAACGTTGTAGCTGACGCCCTCAGCCGGAAGGAAACTAAGCCTAGACGCGTTCGAGCCTTACAGCTCACTATCCATTCTAACCTTCCCAACCAGATACGTTCTGCCCAAACAGAAGCATTGAAGGATGAGAACCTTCAAGATGAATCTATGCGGGGCATGGAGAAACAACTCGTAACCAAGTCTGACGGTATTTGCTATTTTATGGAGCGAATATGGGTTCCTTTGCGGGTAATCTGGTAGGTTTTGTGATGGATGAAGCGCACAAGTCTCGGTACTCTGTTCATCTGGGTTCTGAAAAGATGTATCAGGATCTGAAAATCTTGTACTGGTGTCCGAACATGAAAGCGAACATAGCAACGTATGTGAGCAAATGCTTGACTTGCGAGAAAGTCAAAGTGGAATACTAAAAACCGTCTGGTTTGCTTCAGCAACCAGAACTTCCTATGTGGAAATGGGAACAGATCCATGGATTTTACCACCGCCTTGCCAAGAACTCAAAGCAGAAACGATACCGTATGGGTGATCGTTGATCGTCTAAGAAAATCTGCACACTTCCTTGCGATCAAGGAAACTGACAAGTTTTCGAAACTTGCTAGTATTTACTTGAAGGAAGTAGTTTCTAGGCACGGGGTGCCGACCTCTATCATTTCTAATCGTGATCCGTGTTTTGCGTCTGATTTATGGCAGGCGATACACAAATCATTTGGCTCACGCCTAGACATGAGCATCGCTTATCACCCTCAGACGGATGGTCAAAGTGAACGAACCATCCAGACGCTTGAAGATATGCTGTGAGCATGTGTAGTTGATTTTGGTAAAAGATGGGAAAGACATTTGCCCTTGGTAGAGTTTTCCTACAACAATAGTTACAGTCTAGCATCCAGGAAAATCCTTTCGAGGCGTTGTACAGACGAAAATGCCGATCTCCTCTTTGTTGGGCTGAGGTGGGTGACAGCCAAATCACGGGTCCAGAACTCATACTCGAAACTTCTGAAAAGATTTTCAAATCCAAAATCGTATGGCGGCAGCACGTGATCGCCAGAAAAGCTACGCCGACGAGTGTAGGAAACCTTTGGAATTCGTCGTGGGCGATCGTGTTTATTGAAAGTCTCACCGTGGAAGGGTGTGGTTCGTTTTGGGAAACGCGGAAAGTTCAATCCGCGTTATGTTGGGCCATTCCAGATTCTGGAAAGAATCGATAAGGTTGCTTACCGGGTTGAGTTTCCTGAGGAGCTTGGTAATGTTCACAACGTTTTTCACGTCTCTAATCTGAAGAATTGTTTGTCCGATGAAACACTTGTGGTTCCTTTCCAAGAACTGAAAATCGATGACAAGCTGTAGTTTATCGAGGAACCCGTCGAAATCATGGACCGGGAAGTTAAGGTCCGTAAATACAGTCGATCCCAATCGTGAGAGTTCGTTGGAACTCAAGATGTGGACCAGAGTTCACGTGGGAACGCGAGGATCAGATGATGCTCAAGAACCCTCACTTATTCAAAACTGCTGAACCTAACCCTGATGCAACTAGTGTATTTCGGGATGAAATTCCTTTCCAGTTGGGGATGATGTGGTACCCGAGGAAAACCCATAGTCATCTTAACTTACCATTTCACTTCTCCGTGATTGCTTATCAAATTTCAGGACGAAATTTCTTTCAAGTTGGGGATGATGTGACAACCCGCAACTTCAGGTTACTACTTTAACTTAACCATAGTTAATTTACATGTACAATCATAGCACCACATTTAACTAGGGTTAGTTAAATGAGTCTACTTCGGTAAATCGGGGAATTACCAGAACACACTAGATTGATTCTCTAAACGTTAATGATTAACACGAATGATAATTTTATACAAACGGTCTATATGAAACTTATATGTTGTATGACAACTGTATGTGCTTTATTATAAACTTAATGATATTATGTTCTCTTTGTATGAAAATTATATAATTAAGGGGGTGTTTAGTATATTTGTGAAACTTTAATAGGCTACTTCAAACCCTAAAACCTCACATAATCACTATACGACAATTCATTTCTCTCCAATCATTTTGGCTTTGTAACACAACTCTCCATCCTCAATCTTGATCTTTCCAATCCTCTTAAAACAATCTCTATATCCATCTAAGTTATCTGCTTGTGTTATACTTTATTGATAACTTTTTCTTTTGATTCATATAAACCCTAGATGATCCAAACAATTGATTGCATGTAGTTGATCATGCTAGATGAATATGGAATGAATGTGTAGTGATTGTTTGATGTTAGTGGTATTATGGACATGATAGAACTGTTAGATTGATTGATTGATTTGATTCCTGACACTGTTGATTTCTATGCGAATAGGGTTTTTGGTTCGTAGGAAACCTTGAAGAATGGAATTTCTGATTTGTCAGACTTTGTGAAGTCACAAAGTCTGTCCGCATTTGTTAAATAACCCAGTGTCCGCATTTGTTAAATAAATGTCCGCACTTAGTGAGTTATATAGTCCGCATTAATAAAAAATACATGGTCCGCACTTATAACCATTCAACATGTCCGCACTTATCATCATTCAACATGTCCGCACATGTTGAGTTTCAAAGGGGTCCGCACATGTTATATGAGGTCCGAACTTAATAAGTTTAAAAGGTCCGAACATAGTGAATGTATGTATACATGTCCGTACTTAACATATATATATATATATATATGTGCGCACTCAACTTACATGTCCGTACTTAACGTATGTATGTGCCCTTAGCTCATATGTCCGCATTTATATATATATATATATTTGTGTGAGTGTCTACACCTATGACTTGTATACAAGTCCGCACTTGTGATATTTAAAATGATCCGAACCTATGATCTTTAGTTGTCCGCACTTGTGACCTCTTAGGTTGTGGTCCGCACTTGTTAACTTTAAAATGGTCCGAGTTTAGTTCACAAATATGCTGATGTACTTGTTGGTGCATATGTCTGTCGACTTCGTCTTGTATCGAGTCTTGTAATTAGAAATGATAGATCAGGAGACGTAATACGAGAAAATAGGTTGTTAGGCAAAACAGGCCATTTCGCACGAAATGGAAGAGACCATTTCGCACGAAATGGACATGGTCCATTTCGCACGAAATGGCATGTGTCTGTTTCGTACCAAATGGTTTGCCTATAAATACCTGTGATGTCATTTCGTTTGTATGACTTCTGATTCCGACGCTGAGGTGCTGTCGAAGTGTCTCTAGCCTGTAAACAGTTGATATATCAATAAATAAGACAGATTAATGTGAATCTAGTGCAATACAAGCTGAACGAAGACTGAATCATTGAATTCCGCCTCTGATCTAGTCTAAAAACTCTTCTGAACGACTCGTTTGGTCGTGCAAACGATCCTACAAGTGGTATCAGAGCTCAGGAGGAAGGGTTCTTACCGATTCTGCTTGTTTTCACCAGATTTTCTGATTTCTACTCATTCTTCTATACGTTTTTCAAAATTAATTGAGTTTTTACGGTTAAAATGGGCTAATTCTCACACATAACAAGCAAAACAGTGTTTTAATCAATCCTTGAGAAAATCAGACCTAAAATTGACCTAGAACTTGATCAATTTTGTCAAAAACAGATCGAACGTGTGACATCAGCAGCATTTCGTACGAAATAGCTCCATTTCGTGTGAATTAGAACTTCATTTCGCACGAATTGAACATTGTGACTTTCCATTTCGCACAAATTGCATCTTGAGACCTTCATTTCGCACGAAATGACCCATTCCGTTTGAAAGTGCCATTTCGTTTGAAACACATTTCCATTTCGCACGAAATGGACTTCCATTTCGTTTGAAATTGTCATTTCATGTGAAAATCATTTCCATTTCATCTGAAAGGATCCATTTCGCACCAAAGTGTTCATTTCGCTTGAAAAGGTCATTTCGTGTGAAACCGATTTCCATTTCGCACGAATTGAATATATTGGATCCATTTCGTTTGAAATTGACCATTTCACTTGAAGCTGTCATTCCGCATCAAAAGTTCATTTCGTTTGAACTTTCATTTCGCTTGAAAGTTGTGAATTTATGAAACCATTAAACCGAAACATGGATTCTGAAGAGGATATAGCGTATTATTACTACGAATCTCAACAATATATTCCTTTAAAGATCAAAGAAGAACCAGTTTCAGAAGAATCAGTTTCAAAAGAACCAGTTTTAAAAGAAAAGGATTTAGAAGTTGTTTCAGAAAAAGCTCCAGTTTTTTATCACTCATCAGATGAAGAGAGTGATGACGACAGTGGAGAATTTGAAAAACTTTAATTTTATAGAGGATTATTTTCACCTGATTTGTTTAATATGTTTTTTTGCAGCAACTGTGGAAAAGCTTAAAAATAAACAAGCTGCGAAAAAGAAGAATTGTAAGGAAGCTATTGTTGAAGAAAATGTCAAATCCGAGAAGAAAAAGGTTGACAGTGATCATCAAGAAAAATCTGAACAAGATGAGACAACTGAGTTGTCACAAAACGATGAAGTCAAACCTGATGAAAAAGTTCGAGTGGTAAAAGAACAAGTTAAAGAAATTCCAGCTTTCAAGATTGAAAAGAAAGTTGATGTTGAAAAGATTCCTGAGATGTGCTCAAATTGTGAAAAATCAAAATCTGAAAATGTCAAACTGTTGAAAGATGTGGACAGTTTGACATTAGAAAACAAAAATTTTTAAAAATCAGAAAATGATTTGAAAAATCAAATAAAAATTTTAGAAAATGAAAAAACTATTTTTAGTAAAAATAATATTGAAAAACAAATTGCAATAAATTCTCATCTTCATAAAATCTTTCGACTTGAAAAAGAAGTTGAATGTGCTAAAAATAAAATTGATGAGTTAGAAAAGAAATTGAAAGGTTTTGTGACTTCGTCATCAATACCAGATTATATTTGTCCAAAACCAATCAATGAGATTCCAATAAATGACAATGTCACAAACTGTGATAAAGTCATAATTGAAGATTGTGATGATAAAACTGATGATGAGGATGAAAAAAGAAAAATATTTTTGAAATTAAAAGAAAAATTTCAAGAAACTGTTTTGCAGTCTACTGAAAAAGGTGAATGTTCAAAGCAAAAACCTTTGAAGAAGAATGTAGAACAAAAACAAAATGTGAAAAATTCAAAAAATGTTCAAAAAGAAAATAAAAGGTCATCAGTTCAATCATCCAATCGTGATAAAAAATCACAAAAAATTGAAAAACAAAACTCACAAAAAGTTGTTAATAAGTGGTGCAGGTTTAACCACAGTGCTCAAAAGACAAATCCAGATTACAAGAGGAGACATGTCTACCACAAGGCCAAACAATGTCATGATCTGAGCATTTGGTTTGAAAGTGGTGAATGGTACGATAACAGGGTGTGTTACAAATGTGGTTTTAGAGGACACATTGCTGTTAACTGCCAGAGTCAGAGTTTTGAGACGAGAAGATGCTTTGAATGTCAAATCAATGGTCACATTGCTAGAGATTGCCCAATGAGATCAAAGAGGAGGTCGAGGGCTGAATCTCAGAGAACGGTGAAGAAAACAGTCAAAGTCGAAGAAAAGCCCAAGGAACTGAAAATGAAACTGTCACAAGGGCAGAAAGATAGACTGAGAAAGATAAGAATAGAAGATCGAGAAGACTTGATATACTGAAGACTTGATATACTGAAGACTCGACGCTGCAGACTCGTCGACATCCAAGGGGGAGTCTGTTGGTGCATATGTCTGTCGACTTCGTCTTGTATCGAGTCTTGTAAATAGAAATGATAGATCAGGACACGTAATACGAGAAAATAGGTTGTTAGGCAAAACCGGCCATTTCGAACGAAATGGCATGTGTCTGTTTCGTACGAAATGGTTTGCCTATAAATACCTATGATGTCATTTCGTTTGTATGACTTCTGATTCCGACGCTGAGGTGCTGTCGAAGTGTCTCTAGCATGTAAACAGTTGATATATCAATAAACAAGATAGATTAATGTGAATCTAGTGCAATACAAGCTGAACGAAGACTGAATCATTGAATTCCGCCTCTGATCTAGTCAAAAAACTCTTCTGAACGACTCGTTTGGTCGTGCAAACGATCCTATAGTACTTGTCCGAGTTGTGTGAATACATGTATGTGTTTAACTGTTCTGTATTAGGTATAGGTAAGTTGTGTGATTGATATTCACCAATTTACACATATTTTAGTCCCTCATTTTATCCCCATTTTATGCGTTTTCGGACGTAAAACCGTCATTCGGATACTTAATCATGTATACTTTTGTTTACAGGCCTAAAACAGCATACTAAACAAGATGATGGTGAAAACGAGGACTTTTCGGGCGAAACGGCTGAACTGCGAACATTCTGTGGAAAATTCTGACCTGGGCAAGTTGCACCCCGGTGCGACTGGTGGCACCCCCGTGCGAATGCGACAACAAGGCTTAGCTCGGCGTTGCACACCCAGTGCGATCAGGAGTGCAACGAAATCCCGGAAACGCACCCCCGTGCGACTGGTGGCACCCCCGTGCGGATGCGACAACAAGGCTTAGCTCGGCGTTGCACACCCAGTGCGATCAGGACTGCAACGAAATCCCGGAAACGCACCCCCGTGCGACTGGTGGCACCCCCGTGCGGATTCGACAACAAGGCTTAGCTCGGCGTTGCACACCCAGTGCGATCAGGAGTGCAACGAAATCCCGGAAACGCACCCCCGTGCGACTGGTGGCACCCCCGTGCGGATGCGACAATAAGGCTTAGCTCGGCGTTGCACACCCAGTGCGATCAGGAGTGCAACGAAATCCCGGAAACGCACCCCCGTGCGACTGGTGGCACCCCCGTGCGGATGCAACAACAAGGCTTGGCTCGGCGTTGCACACCCAGTGCGATCAGGAGTGCAACGAAATCCCGGAAACGAACCCCCGTGCGACTGGTGGCACCCCCGTGCGGATGCGACAACAAGGCTTAGCTCGGCGTTGCACACCCAGTGCGATCAGGAGTGCAACGAAATCCCGGAAACGCACCCCCGTGCGACTGGTGGCACTCCCGTGCGGATGCGACAACAAGGCTTAGCTCGGCGTTGCACACCCAGTGCGATCAGGAGTGCAACGAAATCCCGGTAACGTACCCCCGTGCGACTGGTGGCACGCCTGTGCGGATGCGCACTACCTGTGCAGTTGGTCGTGCCAAACCCATCTCGGTAATGCAAGCCCGTGCAACCCATGGCACGCCCGTGCCGATCGAAATCTGGTCAAGATCTGATGACGTCATGCGGTATGGTGCACAGTAACTCCAATAATGCAAAAAGTGAACGGTCGTGCCACAAGGTGCACGACCGGGCGAGATCGAAATTATATAAAAACTTGCAGAAACATTCTGCTCGTAACTCTGGACATTTTGGAAGCGATTCTGGCGATTTTCAGGCTCCGGAGGCTTCTGCTTTCACCCGGATTCAAGCCACATTGTGCCGATTAGCTTCGTTATCTTCCATATTCTTAATCTTATGCTTGTTTATGGTTTGGTTTTCTAATCTTTCCATGATTTTGTTAATCTTTCAAGCATTTAGATTAATGTTTATGTATTATTTTAGCCTTTGGGCAAAAACACAACAATCCCTTGCTTGATTATAACCATTAGTATGTTAATCTTTGTTTGTAATGACATTTGGAAGTATTTTCTATGTTAATCTTTGATGATTAGTTTGCAACCTTGTTATTGATATTGATTTCTTGATTATAAGTAATTGTGTTGGATGATTGGTATTTGGTTAGTTAAGATAGTTGAAAAATGAAGCTTAATTAATCTTGTATTAGTAAACTTTAAACTTGGTTAACTAGTTTAGCTTGGTTAAATGTGTGCACCATGATACTAGAAATGGTTATGTAATTATTGTTAATCAAGAAAGCTTGCCGTCACGTAAGGACCTTAACGGGTTAAATGGTGTCGTTATAAATTCTTGCCATGATTTGTTAGCTTAGTTAGTAGTTTAGGCCAAAATTGCTATCTTGGTGAATTTATGTGCAAGATTTGTAAAATGAACTCGGTTGTGATTTAATCTAGTTTATGCTTGTCTCGGTGGTTGCATTGTGTTTATCGGTGTCGCTTTCCTTGTTTAAGTGAGGTTAGAAAACTCCTAACGGATGACTAACTTATTTTTAAGAGTTTTTCATAGACATTTATCAATTGCACGTTAAAGAACAATTTTAGGTGGTTAAAGTGTGTTTATCATTTTAACTTTCCGAATGATTGTCATGTTAGGATTCCCGAAAGGGATACTAATTGTCTCAAAATTGGAGAATTGATCAAATGCTTCTAGTGCCAAAACCGACTTAGTTAAAATGCTTTGGTTGTGTATTAAGCAAGGCTATTTTATCTATTTTCATATTTGAAATCTATTATGTTTTTATAAGTAGTTGTTTATGCTTACTTTAGTTTATTAAAAATCAAACAACTCATGTTTTTACCGGTAGTTTAGTGACAAAGGTCTAGTATTATTCCTCCGCCCATTTCCTTGGATCGATACTTGGTTCTTACCGATACTTTACTACATATATGACGGGGTAGACTTGCCTCTTTCGTGTGTGTTTTGATGTTAAAGTAATAATCACTTTTATAAATTTAAAACCAAATCGTGTGTAATTTCATTGTAAAAATTTGTATAGTCGCGCACACGTCAGTGATGCTATATAATAAATATATTAACTTGATCACTAAAACATTGAATTGTTTGGACACTAAGGGTATTACAAACCCTACTCGTATACTTATCAACACTGAATGTATATTAGGTCGCGTATAACGGACCTAACTTGTATTTTTTTTGGTAAAACCTAACTTGTATTTAACGCGTAGATGCACATTATCATTTACCGAGAAAACTAAGGTGAGTTCACTACTCTTTCACAAGCATGCGTCCCGGGGAGACAAATAAACTAATATTCCTGTGAGGAATACTTTTAAATGTCTTGGTTTAATTTCGATGTTAGTTAATAAACTCAACTCTATCACGAAAGTCCCTACTTACGTACCGAGCTAGTTGCCTGGGAGGCAACGGGGTATTAGTTGATAGCGCTATTAGGCCTGAAAAACCTCACACCGTACCTGGGAGGACGGGCGTGAACTAATGACCTTAAACACTTTGATCAATGATGATAGACATTGATGAGGGCACCAAAAACAAACAGTCAATCGATACTGAGTTTATTATTCGTAACATGTCTTTAAACTAAATACTTACATGATTCTCGTTAAACAAAACTGTGAACTCGCCAACTTTTTGTTGACACACTTTTTCTACATTCTTGCAGGTCGTTAGATATATCATACGCTAGAACTTGCTATCTGGAGAGTGGAAGGTTTCATGGGGCGTATTATTTGAGGGAACATTAAACACTTCTCATTTTAAAACAATTTGATTTTTAGTCATGTTTAAACGATTATATTGCTTCCGCTAAATACATTGTTTTGTTGAATCGTCAGCTTTTGAAATGCACTAATCATGTTAAACATGATGTTTGTAATTACTGTTATTTACTATTAGTTCGACTTGATTAGTGGTTAGATCCTGGTACTTCACACGCCTCGCGGTGACATCTGCATATGGTATTTTGGGGGTGTGACAATAATAGTTCGAGAGGTGCGACATTAAATTTCAATACGAAAGTATTGTTCGTTTATGAACAAGTATAGGAAACTAAATATGTGTATCGAATACATTTATGATATGCAGGTCAATCACTCATAAGTATTATATAAGCGCTTATAATAATGATGGGTTTACTGATAACCATATACAACTGCATATCTTACTATGAACTTTTAATTAATTAATTTTCCTCTTCCGTTTAGATTTATTTGTCTCTAAATATATGTTCATGCTAGCCTAAATGACATCTAGACAATTATTATTATACAAATCAACGTTAAGGGCTTATTTGTCAATTGATCCTAACTACTTAGGTTTAAAATTTGGGATTATAGTATGATTATTAGGGGTGTTGAGTTGAATATCATTTCAATAACTATATCTCTCTGCTACGATTTTGATCTAAAACTAAAATGAGTATTAACACATGATCCTGCTTATCTAATACTCATAATAAATGATAACTTGGCCAAGTGGGAGAATGTAAGAATATATTTATTCATTTGACCATTACTATCATATATATTACAATTTATCATTGACCTTGTTGCCCCAGATCACTAAAATTGGTAAATATTGGATGGACGTGTTTACCCTTACTAGAAGAATATGATTTCCCCTTGGTTGTATATATAGAGCTTATTAGAGAAGGTTTAAGGTTGTTCACCACCATAACACCATCACCATTATTCACCTCACTCTTTCTCTAAATATCATGATCTTCAAGATCATATTAGGCATCATAACCGTACACACTAAGCGGAAACCCGATTAGTAAAAAACATCCTAATCTTCATCAATGTGGTACATGGCTAAGCGGAAACCCGATTAGTAAAAAACCGCTTGAATAATTCAGGACTGAGGTTTTTAAGTTCATCGAACCACTTATCTCCACCAGTTCCATTTCTTCTGGAACTAGTTTCGCATGAAGATGCAGCACCATCGAAACTAATAGCATCATTAACCGGCCAACCGAACAACGGTGGATCCAAAGACGAAGCTTTGGAAACAATGGAATCGATGCACCTTTGCACAATGCCAAGCGAATCCGCCAAACGTAACAGATCTTCACATGACTTCAACGTTTTGATTGATTTTTCAAACTTTTAACACCGTTTGTGATTAAAAAAAACCGTTCAGTTTTGGAAATAAGATTATCCTCACTGTATTCTTCTGTCATCTCCAACACTTCTCCGGTACACTGGAGTGGAGCGACGTTTAACGGCGTCAGCTCGATTTTAACGGCGTAACAGTATTTGGTGGTGGTGGAGAAAACACACACACACACACACACATATATATATATATATATATATATATATATATATATATAGGGAGAAGATCATGCGAGAACCACCTCTTATTGCGAGAATCGCGAGAACCAATGTGAACACAACCAAAAATGCCTAAAAATAGCTAAAAATCACACAATTTTTTTTTTAATATTTTTTATATAAAAATCGCTACTTTTCGAAGCAAAAAAAAATTAAAATTTTTTTTTGTCCACTAAAAGTAGCGATTTGAGCATAAAAAATATTTAAAAAAAATTTAGATTTTTTTTTTTATTTTTTTAGATTTTTTTTAGGTTTTTTGGGGGTTTAGTTTTTAGCATTTTAGCTGGGGGGGGGGGGGTTAGGTTTTTGGGGGGTGGGGGAGGGGGGTTTAGGTTTGGGGGGGGGGGGGGTGGGGGTTAGGTTTTTTTAGGTTTTTTAGCTATTTTAGGTTGTGTTCACATTGGTTCTCGCGGTTCTCGCAATAAGGGTGGTTCTCGCATGAACTCCTCCCTATATATATATAAAGGGAGAGGGAGTTATAGAGGTTGAGCGGCAGGATGAGGTGGTGGTGGCAAGATGTGGTCGTTAGGGTTTTAGGTTTAAGAATTTGGGGAAGATGATGTGCATATGCAATTTTTTTTTGTTTTATTTATTAAACATTTAAATAAAAGCATGAATTAACCATAATACCATTAAGTGAATACACTTAACAAAATTTTTTAACAAGGTTAGTGCTAAATGACGTAGAGTTTAATGGATTTTGCAAATGAAGGATTGTGACTGTAATTATTGAAGTTAAAGGCTATCCGTTGCAATCCTGTACAAACATAAAGAACGAGAAGTGTAATTTACCCTTAAATATATAGACGACTCGGATATGTTTTTCACCGTTTTTTACGATTAACATGATCTTTAACTCGACACAAATACATATAAGAATAGTATAACGTGAAGAAATGTAATCCTTTGCTACAAAATATCATAGTTTAAAAACGTCCTAACTAAATCCAACATAAATACATGTTTTAAAACGTTCTAACTAAATCCAACATAATTCATGTTTAAGTTTAACACATAACCACTTTAAAAATAAAATATGATAACCGCAATTGGCTGTATATTTTTATACAACGCCCACTCATGTGCACTTGTGCCATTTAATAAATCTAACACACTACCAGTAACTTGTTTTTAGTATATATATATATATATATATATATATATATATATATATATATATATATATATATATATATATATATAGGGGATGGTTCAAATGAAAACCACTTTTATTGTGAAAACTCGAAAGCTAACTAAAAAAAGCCTAAAAAACACACAATTTTTTTTTTTCAATTTTTTTTTATAAATTTCGCTGGTTTTTATATATGAAAAAAAATTTCAAACAAAAAAAAAAATTTTTTTTTTTTGGTTGTACAGCACATGTGTTGTACACTAATACGGAAAGCCTAAACCACTTAACCCACCCCCCACCGACACCCCCCAAAAACCTAAACCCCCCACCCCCCAAAAACCTAAATTCACCCTCCCACCAAAAGCCTAACCCCCCACCCCCCGAAAACCTAAACCCCCCCACCCCCCACCCTCCCGAAAACCTAAAACTAAACCCTAAACATAAACCCGAAAAAAACCTAAACCCCCCACCCCACCCCCCCAAAAACCTAAACCCCCCCTCCCCCCCATACCAAAAAAGCTAATCCTAATCCTAAACCTTCAAAAAAACTAACCCTAAAAGCTAAACTAGACTCAAAAAGCTAATTTTTAAGCATGTAATGCAATTGTAGTACATGTTATATTGCACATGTGCACTACTATAATAATAGTATTGAAAACAAGACCGACACCATAAATCTTTTTTTATGTCATAAAAAATATGCTCGAATATACTTGAATGAAAGATACAAAATTTGTGATCTTATGGTGCCATTTTTGTTTTAAAATGATAACGTATGAGAAATGGGAAATGTTTGAAAAGTTATATACTTTTTTTTTCCAATTTTACCCCTCCTTCATTAAAAGTCTCCCCCCTTCTTTTTAATGGTTTTTAATTAGTTTAAAAGTTTTCACAATAACTAGTGGTTTTCATTTGAACCTTTCCCTATATATATAAATTCCATAACTTCAATTTACCATTAATAAAACATTATATGCTTTTAAATTTCATGTAAACATATTAAACGCTCCCTGCCAGCAAATTCGGACAGAAATAACAAACTCAACTCATTTCCACTCTCTCTCTCTCTCCTCACTTGGGTCTGTTTGGTATGGGGTAATGGAATGGACGAAGGAATGGAATGGACGGGGTAATGGAATAGACGAGGGAATGCAATGGATCATTACCATTCCATGTCTTGTTTTGGTTACCGTGTGAATGGAATGAATTATTATTGTGTATTGTTCGTTAGGCAAGAAAAACAGAGTAATAAAATTAGCGGTGAGTGGTGGTGGTGGTCGGTGGTAGTGATTGTGGGTGGTTATAGGTGGCGGGTGGTGGGTGTCGGCGGCGGCGATGGGTGGTGGTGGTGGCGGCGAGTGACGGTGCGGCAGTGACGACGGAGTGGTGGTTGCGACAAGGTGGCCGTTGGTGGTGGGTGGCAGCAAAGGTGGCCGTTGGTGGCGGTGGTGGTGGCGTCGACGATGGTGGTAGGCGGCGGCGAGTGGCGTTGGCGGTTGGTCGGCAGCTGTGGGTGGGCGGCGGCGGTGGCTGTCGGGGTGAGGTGGTGGCGGGTGGCGGCGGGTGGCGTCGGTGGTGGGTGGTGGGTGGTGGTGGTGGGTTGTGGCGTAGATCGTGGGTTGTGGTGTTGTTGATGAATGGTGTAAGAGGGGATGGAATGGAAAAAAAACATGGGGGGTGGAAGGAATGATTTTGAGGGAATGGAATGCCTTTTTTGGAATGGGTGATTCCATTCCATTGACCAACCA